>JAYJMM010000112.1:5252500-5852500 GCA_037349105.1 Limnomonas spitsbergensis | reverse complement strand
GCAATACGGCGATACGGTCACACCATGTTTTACTTTCCAGCAGAAATATCAATATCCACTCAGTATAAGTATGACACACACGTAAATCTCCATTACTCGAGCCACACAAATGGCCAGGTGGTCACACTGCTGGTCACACTAGCATACATACAGCTGGCCTCACTGTCACACTGCTGGTCACACTAGCATATGTAAAACTGGCCACACTTGCACACTGTATGTCACACTTGCACACTGCTGGTCACACTGGCATGCACACATCTGGTCACACTTGCACCCTGCTGACCACACCTCATGTCGGCTGCGTCTGCAGCGGGCATGCCGTCCAGTACTGCGTTGTGGTCCAACAGGGCCGCGCCGCGAGAGCCCTGTGTTTAGGGTTTAAGCATCGTCACCAGTCAGGGTTTAGGGATGCAAGTTAAGGTTTTAGGGTGCCTGGACATTTCACACTTCCAGGATTCCTAATGTTGGTGGGTTGTGGGTTAAAACTGGGCTGTTCCTCTGGAGTCCTCCGTGAATATCAAGATTCAGAGCAGCAAGGGTTCAGGGTTTTAATTGGATATCTTGAGATGTGATGCTTTTGGAGCTCGGTGGGTCTGTGGTTATAAACTTATATGTAAAGCCTTAAGGAACCCAACCGTCCACACCCTCTGGTTCACACCCAGTTCACACATATCAAATGCAACAGTCACGTTCGTTTTCTTAAGTGTGGTACAGTAAGAAACATGAATTGAACCTTTTGATTGTGTTCAACCACACACTTGTCCCACCCACTCCCCTTCTTCTCACACTAATTCACACCTTTCGTCCGTCTTTCAACTTCTCTTGCACCCACTTGCCGAGGACACTGCTGAACTCCTCCCTGAAAGGAGCAGACAGGATGAGATGTCTTGAACTCTGCTCTTAAAGGAGCATTGAGTGTGAAATGTGTTGAAAAAATCCCTGAAAGAAGTGGAAAGTATGAAATGTGCGGTACCCTTACCTGAAAGAAGCAAACAGTATGGAAGCGTATTGAATTCATCCCAGAGCTGAAGACAGAAAGTATGAAGAAACGTGTGGTGCTCGTCACTGGGAGCTTAAAAAACAAGCTGAGGGACGGAAACTGTAAGTCCCACTTGTCCCTGAAAGAGGACCTGCGGCCAGATTCTGCACAGGTGCACAAAGTTGATAAATAAATCACTATCCCTAACCCTAAACCTTAAACCAGGCCATGCGTGAACCTTTCAAACGAAAAGATTGCTGCAAGAAAAGACACGAGCAAAATCAATTTCCGGGGGGGTGCAGCGAGTCCAAGGTAACGGTAAATGATGATTTGATTTTAATTAATCACTTCTCATCAATTACTGTCATATATTGAGACCACATACCCTGATAACCCCTCATGTGATCTCGCAGGTGTACAGCAGCAACACAGGATACGGGCCGCTTTGGCCAAAAATCCCGTATTGTATTGTATTGTGTTGTGTTGCGTTGCGTTGCGTTGCGTTGCGTTGCGTTGCGTTGCGTTGCGTTGCGTTGTATTGTATTGTATCGATACGGTCTACTACGGTGCACCGATTGGATCCGTCCAGTAATGGAGCCGTCCAGTAATGGATCCGTCCAGTAATGGATCCGTCCAGTAATGGATCCGTCCAGTAATGGATCCGTCCAGTAATGGATCCGTCCAGTAATGGATCCGTCCAGTATTGAATCCCTCCAGTAATGGATCCGTCCAGTACAGGATCCGTCCAGTACTGGATCCGTCCAATAATGGATCCATCCAGTACTGGATCCGTCCAGTACTGGATCCGTCCAGTAATGGATCCGTCCAGTACTGGATCCGTCCAGTAATGGATCCGTCCAGTATTGAATCCCTCCAGTAATGGATCCGTCCAGTAATGGATCCGTCCAGTAATGGATCTGTCAAGTACTGGATCCGTCCAGTAATGGATCCCTCCAGTAATGGATCCGTCCAGTAATGGATCCGTCCAGTAATGGATCCGTCCAGTAATGGATCCGTCCAGTAATGGATCCGTCCAGTAATGGATCCGTCCAGTAATGGATCCGTCCAGTAATGGATCCGTCCAGTAATGGATCCGTCCAGTATTGAATCCCTCCAGTAATGGATCCGTCCAGTAATGGATCCGTCCAGTAATGGATCCGTCCAGTACTGGATCCGTCCAGTGTTGGATCCGTCCAGTAATGGATCCGTCCAGTACTGGATCCGTCCAGTAATGGATCCGTCCAGTAATGAATCCCTCCAGTACTGGATCCGACCAGTAATGGATCCGTCCAGTAATGGATCCGTCCAGTAATGGATCCGTCCAGTACTGGATCCGTCCAGTAATGAATCCCTCCAGTAATGGATCCGTCCAGTACTGGATCCGTCCAGTACTGGATCCGTCCAGTAATGAATCCCTCTAGTAATGGATCCATCCAGTAATGGATCCGTCAAGTAATGGATCCGTCCAGTAATGGATCCGTCCAGTACTGGATCCGTCCAGTAATGGATCCGTCCAGTAATGGATCCCTCTAGTAATGGATCCATCCAGTAATGGATCCGTCCAGTAATGGATCCGTCCAGTAATGAATCCCTCCAGTACTGCATCCGTCCAGTAATGGATCCGTCCAGTAATGAATCCCTCCAGTACTGCATCCGTCCAGTAATGGATCCGTCCAGTAATGAATCCCTCCAGTACTGCATCCGTCCAGTAATGGATCCGTCCAATAATGAATCCCTCTAGTACTGCATCCGTCCAGTAATGGATCCGTCCAGTAATGGATCCGTCCAGTAATGAATCCCTCTAGTAATGGATCCATCCAGTAATGGATCCGTCCAGTAATGGATCCGTCCAGTAATGAATCCCTCTAGTACTGCATCCGTCCAGTAATGGATCCGTCCAGTAATGGATCCGTCCAGTAATGGATCCGTCCAGTAATGGATCCGTCCAGTAATGGATCCGTCCAGTAATGGATCCGTCCAGTAATGGATCCGTCCAGTAATGGATCCGTCCAGTAATGGATCCGTCCAGTAATGGATCCGTCCAGTACTGGATCCGTCTAGTAATGGATCCCTCCAGTAATGGATCCGTCCAGTACTGGATCCGTCCAGTACTGGATCCGTCCAGTAATGGATCCGTCCAGTAATGGATCCGTCCAGTAATGGATCCGTCCAGTAATGGATCCGTCCAGTACTGGATCCGTCCAGTAATGGATCCGTCCAGTAATGGATCCCTCTAGTAATGGATCCATCCAGTACTGGATCCGTCCAGTAATGGATCCGTCCATTAATGAATCCCTCCAGTACTGCATCCGTCCAGTAATGGATCCGTCCAGTAATGGATCCGTCCAGTAATGAATCCCTCCAGTACCGCATCCGTCCAGTAATGGATCCGTCCAGTACTGGATCCGTCCAATAATGGATCCATCCAGTACTGTATCCGTCCAATAATGGATCCGTCCAATACTGGATCCGTCCAATAATGGATCCATCCAGTACTGGATCCGTCCAGTACTAGATCCGTCCTGTACTGGATCCGTCCAGTAATCGATCCGTCTTGTAATGGATCCGTCCAGTACTGGATCCGTCCAGTACTGGATCCGTCCTGTACTGGATCCGTCCAGTAATGGATCCGTCCAGTAATGGATCCGTCCAGTAATGGATCCGTCTAGTAATGGATCCGTCCAGTAATGGATCCGTCCAGTACTGGATTCCCCACCTGGTGACGATTCCATCTTCATTGATATCAAACTCCTTGAGTGCATAGGCGAAGGCGTCCTTCTCCGCATCCTTTCCCGTACCCGTGGGCATGGTGTTGAGCTGGAGGCCAACCTGGCAGGGGCGTAAAACGGGAAGTTGCGGTCCGGGTGCTGTGAGCATAGTTTCCACCGGAAGACCAACCTGACAGGGGGCGGCTAGGATCACACAAGTCGCTGGATCTAAATTATTCAATATTCATATGACGAATTGTAGGGTTTGTAGGGTCAAACCTCTCAGTGTCCGGACCGGTTCTTGTGGTTGTCGTGTTCAGATGGAAGCCAGGTGAAGGGTTTAGGGTTAAGGGTTTGGGGTTTAGGGTTTAGGGTTTCGATGGAAGCCGGGAGCTCAACCCGGCCAGGGCAGCGAATGGCACTTCAGGTTTAATTTTATTGTGTGTATAAGGAGCGGCGAGAACAGGCGTCCTTCTTCTCTTCATGAGGCTATGTCCCCTCCATTGGCGTGGTGTCGAGCTGGAGCCCAGCCTGACAAAGGCGGCTGGGTGAAGGCGGTTGGAGTGGAGGGTGAAAATCTACAAAATCGAAAGGAGTAAAAGGCGAACTCCTCCGATCCAGTCCTCAAGTGCACGGTGTTCATTTGAGGTCCAACCTGAAAAGTGTGGCAGACAGCAGTTGGGATTTTGAATTTATTTTCCAACAGTGCGTGCTTTTCAATCGGTATCCTTTCCAGGAACAAGCCCAGTCCCCCTCGGCATGATATTCAAATGAAGGGTACTCTGACAGACGTCGTTGGAGCATGGTGGCAGTTAGTGGTTTGAATTCAAAAACGGAATAATTGTCTTCAAGAGGCATGCCTCTTAGCCTCCGGTCCAGCGCTCATGTGCCTGCAGGTCAGGTGAGCTAGATCAGACTGAGGCAGGGTGGATTACAGACGGCAGGTGGGGTTTGGAATCCCCCACCTCCCCCAACTCAGCTCCTGTCTAACCATGCCCCCCTGCAGCTCCTTGGTGCCACCGGCGTTCAAAATCTGAATGGAGTACACGTATCGAGGCAGTTATGCGGGAAGGCACAGCGGATATTCATATTGAATATGTAACTCTTGGCCGTAAAACAGGTACTTGGCAGACACCCGGCCCTTCCTTACTGGCTTTGATCGCTGCAACCAGCGTTCGACCCATGAAGATATCGCATAACGGCGAGGGGGGGGAGGGGTCAGACACAAAAGATTTGCCTCCCCTCCCCCCCCACGCATAACGGTACACGTTGCTCTCACCATCAGCCCCTCTAACTCCTTCGTGTCGATGTGCCCGCTGCCATCCGTGTCAAAGTCGTCAAATAGTGCGTTGACAGCCGTCAGGTTGAGGGCTCCGGAACCCACTTCCACCAGCCCACTGTAGCCTTCACCGTAGCCCCCCGCCATCACAGACAGGGCCTGCATGGGATGTGGGTTGGATTCAGTTGGGGTGTTGGTTGGATCCGGTGGCTGTGTTGGCTGGATTCAGTTGGGGTGTTAGTTGAATTTGGTTGAGAGCTCTGGAACCAACTACGGCCAGCCTGCCATACTACCTGCCTACGACAGGGACCCTTGGCCCCTGGGGATGTTGGTTGGCACCAGCTGGGAAGTTAGTTGGATACTGTTGAACGCTCTGGAGCCAGATTCCGTCCACGCCCGCCACTATGTCAACCACTTATGTACTGCTTTGCATAATGTGTACCGCCTTTGATGTTGTACCTTCACTGCATACTGTCGGAAACGTTTCCGGTGGGCCGCCTCAATTCGGCGCTTTTGGAGCTCGGGGCTAATTACGCTGCAGGGGCAAGGGCAGGGGCCAAGCAGGGTGTGTGCTTCAGTATTTGCAAGGTTGAAGGGCTGAGGGTACAGGGTTTAGGGTTTGAGGATAAGGGTTGAGGGTTCAGGGTTTAGGGTTTGAGGATAGGGGTTGAGGGTACAGGGTTTAGGGTTTGAGAATCATACAAATCCGGGGTAAAATCAATGCAAGGGTGGCTGGGAGGGTGGGGCACGCTGAGGGTTTATGCTTTGGTGGGTTTAGGGGTTTAGGGGGGGAGGGTCATATGAAGCTCCCGGATGCTAACGGTGCGGGGGAGGGATACAATTTAAAAGCGTATCGCTGTTTTGGATTGAAGGGTTTGAGGGCTGAAAGGGTCGAATGAGGATATAAGCGTACGAGGGTCGGAAAGGGTTGGAGAGTTGATGGTTTACTTAAGATTTGAAAAACCCTCACTCGGGTATGAATTCATTGTATAGTATATCAAATGCTGCCCCTCTACGCCGATCTGGGTTCAGCCTCCCTGGGATCCGTGGTGGCTGCCCAACAGGCCCCCCCCAGATAATCATGTCGGTAGGCAAAGGAATGACACTAGGGCAGGGCAAGTGGAGTTGAAGGTTGAGGTTAGGGCTTAACTGTGCTCTGATCGTGCTCATCTGGTAAGGCATTCCCAATAAGCGGCATTACGTCAATCATTATACAAATCCAGTACAGACGCCATCTTATATTATTACCATTATTAGATTACCGGTATGTTGTATTATATTATTACCATTATTATATTATATACCACATTTATTATACTGTTACCATTATCACCCTTTCCAGCTCACCTATACACGCAGTAAGCTACCGCAGCCCCCAGGCAAGTGATTGCGCCCACCAGCGCCGCCTCAGGATCGTTCTGGTAGCCAAGCACAGCAGGCACCTGCAGGATTCGAATTCGATTTCAAATTTAAAATAAAGCCTCATCAGGGCCTCCAGCACATTTTTTGATTTGAATTCGAACTCAGTTGTAATTGCTACTGCGTGAGTGCGTGCACTAGCGACGCCTCAGGATGGTACTGGTCGTATACTAAGCACCGTTAGCAGTTGGCACCTGCCTCATTCGAATTCAATCAAGTCAAAGTGTGATGGCGCCCCCCATATTCCCTTCTGGGACAGTCATGGTAACCAAATTGCCGCGGCCACCATTCAAATTCGAATTTAAATCCTGATGGCACCGCGTAAGGATGGCTCAAGTTACCTAGAAGTGCGGGCACATGTCAAATTGAATCAAAATCGTTCAAACGGATACCGGGTAATCAAATAAACACTGTCAGGGCCTACCAGCTGAAACCCTATCGGATTAATGCAGTACAGGGACAGACCATCAACTGACACAACCAGAATCCTACCAAAAATATCCTACCTAACATACGTTTTACAATGCTTCAAGCCAACACACGAATCAAGCAAGCCAGCTGACACCTGACCCATGTGATGCTTAACAAGAGTCAAACCCAACCCAACCAACTGACAGCTCACCCGTGCAATGCTGTACACCAACCAACCTCAACAGAACGTACCGCTATCCCACCTGTACAATGCTGTACAGCAGTACGCTCCCTGCCATGACCAGCGCACCCTGCTTGACATCATCATCGACAGTAATGCCTGCGGTTGGAGGTGGTTGGAGTGGTTACAGTATTTGCCTACTTAACATCAGCGGTAATGCCGGTGAGGCAGTTGGATACGGCTGGAGGCTGTTGGAGGTAGACGAGGCCGGCAAAGGTGGTTGAAGGTGGTTGAGGTAGTTGAGGTAGTTGGAAGTGGTGTCTATGTTTGATGCAAGGTGATTCATGGTCGCTGCGGTGGTTATAAATGGTTATAAGTGGTTATAAGAGGTTACAAGTGGTGGGTATGTCGGATGTAAATGCTTCAGATAAATTGAGGTGGTTATGACAATTGGGCATGCCTGATGCAAGGTGGCTGGAGGACCTCAAGCGATACCACTTTCGAATTCAACTGCCAATCATCATTCAATCAGGACTTTTGTTCAAATTCAACTCATCAGTCGTTTGATCCAGCCCACAGTCGTTGTATCCTCGTTCAAATGCGCTAGCCGCTTCACTAGAATTTAAACTGTCAACAAGGTGCCTCATTCAAATTCGAACCCACCTGTTGTTTCAAGGTCCCACCCGCGAGTCAGCGTCTTGTCCTTGGCAACACCGTTCTCGTCCAGGTCACACCTGTGGCGGTGGTTGGAGGCGGTTGGAGACAGTTGGAGGCAGCCGCTTACGGGAGTTGGTTTTCAATGGATGATGCAGGGTCTGACAGTTGATGGGAGATGATGACAGTGGGTCTGTGGTGGTAAACAAACGCCAGGGCAGGGCGGTCGCACGCCTTTGATGCATGGCCACCATGATCATAGACAGCGTTTCGTTTTTCGGCGACGAGGCCAATCAACTTCCGTTCCATTCACCGTGACTCAACTCCGTGGAGCCACCTCAAATGGCAGGAGAGTCGTATGGTCCCAACAATACCAGGGATAAATGTGTTACACGGTATGCGGCTCAGGGTTTGCCAAACTACGGGTCAGGGTTTGCCAAACTACGGGTCAGGGTTTGCTGAGCTACGGCTCAGGGTTTGCCACGCCTGTCAGACGCGCTGCCAATGAAGGTGTACTCGGTGCATGTTCAGATCATCTAGGGCCAGTGCTTCTTTTTCCGCGACTCAGCTACCTGTCAGCTACCGCCCGGCCTCTGGCCAAGGCCCCGTTGGTGGCCAGCCATGCTGCTTTGGCCACCATATGCATAGGCCGGACCAGGGTATGGTCAAATCGAGGACTGGCGGAGTTCATACTGTCCACACCTGCATTCCCGATGGGCTAATCCACAGCCCAAACCATAAACGGCGTAATCCATACTGTTCAACCACCTCGATACAACCCCACACTTTTTGCTATATTCATGATGTTAAAACCAAGGTTCACACTGTCCCAACAGCACTTATCCACACGCCACACTCCTCTTCATACTGTCCATACCTTACCAACGGGATAGATCCACACCCGACGTGGAATATTGACATGTTCACACCAAGCATATTCATGTTCACGCTGTTCATACCTTCCTATTAGGACAGAGCCTCCCCATGCCAGGCTGAGCAGCAGGATGGACGACCCGGCCAGAGTGCCCACCCCAACCGCCACTTCAGCCTGCATGTGGCAGTTGGAAGCTGGTTGGGCAGCGGTTGGCTATTTGGTTTGGGACACAACTTCTACCACCCAACCAAATTCTCACCCTCAAACCCAATTGTCTGCATTTCTGCCAGCAGTACCAGTAAGTGGCTGACAGGTTGTGATAGCAGGACATCTCTCTTCTTCATTAAGTTTGTGAATATGGTAAGGATATATGCACCAAGGCGTGGATTCTGGGAAACTCACAGCGGGCCCCGCATAGCCTGCTCGCTCCCCAGGGGGGCCCGGTAAATCATCGCCCTCTCACCTAATGCTACAGCCGAACGGGTGGCTTCCTGGATCCACGAATCAGGGCGTATTGTTTATTTATTTAATTTGTGTGTCCTTCAATTTGTTAATTACCGGTATTGTTAATGTTTTTTAATTCCCGCATGGTTAATCATAAGTTACCTGGGCATCCTCTGCCGAAGCGCGGAGCCCTGAGTTGAGGATGATGAGGCAGTCCGGCAGCTGAATGGCAGTGAACGGCAGTTGAAGGCAGCTGAATGGCAGTAAATGGCAGTTCATGGCAGCTGAATGGCAGTAAACGGCAGTTGAAGGCAGCTGAATGGCAGTAAATGGCAGTTGAAGGCAGCTGAATGGCAGTAAATGGCAGTAAATGGCAGCTGAATGGCAGTTGGAGGCAGCTGAATGGCAGTAAATGGCAGTTCATGGCAGCTGAATGGCAGTAAACGGCAGTTGAAGGCAGCTGAATGGCAGTAAATGGCAGTTGAAGGCAGCTGAATGGCAGTAAATGCCAGTTGAAGGCAGGTGAATGGCAGTAAACGGCAGTTGGAGGCAGCTGAATGGCAGTAAATGGCAGTTGAAGGCAGCTGAATGACAGTAAATGGCAGTTGAAGGCAGCTGAATGGCAGCAAACGGCAGTTCATGGCAGCTGAATAGCAGTAAACGGCAGTTGAAGGCAGCTGAATGGCAGTAAACGGCAGTTGAAGGCAGCTGAATGGCAGTAAATGGCAGTTCATGGCAGCTGAATGGCAGTAAACGGCAGGTGAAGGCAGCTGAATGGCAGTAAATGGCAGTTGAAGGCAGCTGAATGGCAGTAAATGGCAGTAAATGGCAGTAAATGGCAGCTGAATGGCAGTTGAAGGCAGCTGAATGGCAGTAAATGGCAGTTGAAGGCAGCTGAATGGCAGTAAATGGCAGTAAATGGCAGCTGAATGGCAGTAAATGCCAGTTGAAGGCAGCTGAATGGCAGTAAACGGCAGTTCATGGCAGCTGAATGGCAGTAAACGGCAGTTGGAGGCAGCTGAATGGCAGTAAATGGCAGTTGAAGGCAGCTGAATGGCAGTAAATGGCAGTTGAAGGCAGCTGAATGGCAGTAAACGGCAGTTCATGGCAGCTGAATAGCAGATTATTGCAGGTGATAGCAGTGAATAGCAGTGAATGGTAGTAATAGCAGTGAATAGCAGCTGGAAAGCTGTTGATGGTATTGATGGACAGGTAAATAGCAACCACTGGCAGCCCGGCAGCTGAATAGCAGCAAAAGACAGGTAAGGGCACCTGAATAGCAGTGGATAATGGCAGATGAATAGCAGCTGATGGCACTTCATGGCGGTTAAGGGCAGTTAAGGGCAGCTGAATAAAAGCTGGTGACAGTTGATGGCAAATGGTGAAAGATATTTGTCTGTGTTGACAATGGGTGGGTGTGCAGGCAAGAACAGAGGTACTAGCAGTTGGCATGAAATGCTAAATTGGTATCAGTTCAAGTAGCAGTTTGTGATATCAATTCAAGTTACAGTTCCTGAGTACATTTTGAGATAAGTTCAAGTTATATTAAAAAGAACAGACGCGGAGGGAGGGAGGCGTGGGTAGAGCGAGAAGGGGTGGGAAGGAGGTCAGGAGGAGTGGGGATGGGGAACCGGGGTGTGGAGGGGAGGGTGGGGAGGGTGGGGGGGGGGGGAGAGGGAGGAGATGAGGAGGGGGGGAGGGGGGGCAGAGAGGGAGGAGAGGAGGATGGGGGAGGGGGGGGAGGAGGGGGTGAAGAGGGGAGGGAGGAGGAGGGAGAGAGGAGGGGACTGCTGGTAAACATAATGAGGGTAGATGGTGATGCTGCTGATGTCAAGCGAGCCCATTTCCAGGCATAAACTATTTTCAGGCATAAAAGATGCCACAACATTCTCCACATTCCCCACATATGCCCATTCCCCCTTTTGTGGAGAGTGCGTTGAGGCTGGCTAGGCTGAAGAGTTTGCTGCAACCAAACAGGCAGGCCCACAGGCGGTACCACCCCCCAACGACGAAGCTCAGGATTCGAACCAATATCCCGAATTCAAATTCAAATTAAAAAAAGAACACCTCTTACAACACAAATTGAACTAGCAGCAGCACCACGTCACCAATGAAGCTTTGAAAGCCAACTTACACCCCACGTTCGAACTCAAATCAGAACTGCCCAGCTCACCACCCCCAGCACTGGCAGCACAACGTCACCGATGATGCCAGGTTAGGGGATCTCTAAAATTCAAACCGAAATTTCCAAATCACCCCACTCACCGCCCCCAGCACTGGCAGCAACAAGTCCCTGATGATGCCAGGATTGAAAATAATCCCGAATTCGAATATCAAACATCCAATTTCAAACCACACAACTCTCCGCCCCCAGCACCGGCAGCACTACGCCCCCCATGATGCCAGGGTTGGGGACAATCTCGAATTCGAAATTCAAACATCCAATTTCAAACCACACAACTCACCGCCCCCAGCACCGGCAGCACTAGGCCCCCAATGATGCCAGGTTTGCGGATAATCTCGAATTCGAAATTCAAACATCCAATTTCAAATCACACAACTCAACGCCCCCAGCACCGGCAGCACTACGCCCCCAATGATGCCAGGTTTGCGGATAATCTCGAATTCGAAATTCAAACATCCAATTTCAAATCACACAACTCACCGCTCCCAGCACCGGCAGCACTATGCCCCCCATGACGCCAGGGTTGAGAATTCGAATTCAAATTTAAACATCCAATTTTAAATCACGCCACTCACCGCCCCCAGCACCGGCAGCACTGCGCCCCCCATGACGCCAGGGTTGAGAATTTCGAATTCGAATTTAAACATCCAATTTCAAATCACACAACTCACCGCACCCAGCACCGGCAGCACTACGCCCCCGATGATGCCAGGGTTGAGAATTTCTAGCAGCATCTCACTGCCATCCCCCAACAGCCGGGCACCCTGTAAAACAAGAATGACAGGGAACAGGGTTATAGTCTTAGATCCAAGGAGTAGGCTTCAAAGATCAGGATTTAGGGTTCAGGGTTTAGGTCTTAGATCCAAGGTGTAGGCTTCAAAGATCAGGATTTAGGGTTCAGGGTTTAGGTCTTAGATCCAAGGGAGTAAGCTTCAAAGATCAGGATTTAGGGTTCAGGGTTTAGGTCTTAGATCCAAGGAGTAGGCTTCAAAGATCAGGATTTAGGGTTCAGGGTTTAGGTCTTAGATCCAAGGGAGTAGGCTTCAAAGATCAGCATTTAGGGTTCAGGGTTTAGGTCTTAGATCCAAGGGAGTAGGCTTCAAAGATCAGGATTTAGGGTTCAGGGTTTAGGTCTTAGATCCAAGGGAGTAGGCTTCAAATATCAGGATTTAGGGTTCAGGGTTTAGATCTTACATCCAAGAGATTAGGGTTCAAATATCAGGATTTAGGGTTCAGGGTTTAGGCCTTAGATCCAAGGAGTAGGCTTCAACATATCAGGATTTAGAGTTGAGGATCTCCAGCAACGTTTTCCCACCATTACCCTGGGTTCCCTGATGATTATTTTCAGAGATCAGCGTATAAGTTGTGGATCCAGAGATAAGTGCGGTTCGATTTTAGGTTGAGGCTTAAGAGATAAGGGCTGAAGTTCTAGGATCATCGAGCTCTGTCTCCTCACTGTCGTCCACCAGACAAACGCCCCGCACACTCATCCCTCTTGTGTGAGACCTTGCTGTACACGTCTCACACAAGAGGGATGAGTGTCAAGGGCTTACACACATGTTCCAGTGCTCAGGTCACAGCTTCAATGGGGGTTGACCGCAGACACAGGCAGCTCAAGTACGTCAGTCGAATCATTGGCGTGTAAGGATAGACTTCCGAGGCCCACATCGTGTACAGCTCAGGAGTGGATGCTGTCAGAATTCACGAAGAGAGCAGAGAATGAATGTGTTTCTGCCCAGGGGTTCAGGGTTCAGGATTCAGGATTCAGATTTCAATTTTTAGGTTTCAGGGTGGTAGGCCATTCTCCTCCACCTCCCCAAATGCAGGTACTCTGCAGCATGCCATAGTACAAAAGATGTTTTCAGGCTCAGGGTGTAGGGTATAGTTTGCGAGTTTCTTTTGTCAGGGTGTGGGGTAGAAGGTGCAGGGTTTAAACTTTTAAGTCTAGGGCTTCACTTTCAAATTATAAGTATGAAGGCATAGAGGGTCCCTGTCCTTAACCGGCCCACAGCCACACATCCTGGAGCATTGCGCACACAGGTAAGGGTCATGGCCTCTACAATTTTTTGTATTGCTTTCATACTTGCTCATTACCAACCACATGCATATTCCACACTTATCTATTCCATTTCACACATCACCGATCTATCTGCCGCGTGATATTGCCGTACAATGCAACTTCGAGGAGGGCTGCCAACCATAGCTGTGCTGAGATTCATACTGACACATCTACACTTTTCCACGCATCATGTCACACACCAACAGACCTGCAACTAAAGGCAGTGGTACACCGCTACCTCAGGCAGCAGGCCGCCTGTGGCGGATGTTGCGCCGACATGCACATTTACAAGGACATTCACCTACCATTACGCACTTTCCAACACCAGATGTACTGAAGTACAAACACAACACATACCAACAGACCTGCAACAGGATGTAATCCCAGCAGGGCTCTCGTTGTCGATGTCGCACCCGCAGTCATACTACTGCACATACATTCAACTACCATGAGCCCATGACACACATTTTCCAACACAGGCATACTAAAATCCATATTTCCCACACTCCAACCAACCTGCAACAGGATGTAGCCGTACACCGCCACTTCCAGCAGGGCTCCTGTTGCAGATGTTGCGCTTGCATGGAGGAGGGTGCCCAACACGGCGGCCGGAGCAGCCGCCAGCGCCAGCCCTAGGACCAGCACCAACGCCCCACCCACCTGCAAAGGAAAAAACTCATCCATCAGGAAATGTGTGTGGCGCAATACACACTTTTCACACATTCCCTGCTCCCCGAGCCCCTCCTGCTCCCTGCTACCCCCCGTCACCCCTGATGCCTTCCTACACCACTCCAACACTAGGTCCCACATCAGCCGCTGGCGCCAACGCAGACCTGCATCATGGCATTCAATTGAAATCCATCCTCCTCCATAGGGTTTAGGGTTTAGGGTTTAGGGTTTAGAACCCTCCCCCCTGCCTGCCCTCTCTGCTCGCCCCCTTTCTTCCTCGGTGTCCTTCACCTGCCCCGCTTCCCGCTCCACACTACTCTGACATGCACCTGCCCCGCTTCCCGCTCCACGCTACTCTGACACGCACCTGCCCCGCTCCCTGCTCCACGCTACTCTGACACGCACCTGCCCTGCTTCCCGCTCCACGCTACTCTGACACGCACCTGCCCCGCTCCCTGCTCCCCGCTACTCTTGACACGCACCTGCCCCGCTCCAAATGAAAAGCCTCCCTCAGCCACCGGCACCAGTGCAGGTCCTTGCCCTGGCATGGACTTGAAGGTCACAGCTTTGCCACTGGGATCAAGAACCGCCATCTGCAGAGCATTTAAAAGAAAACATGTATATAACTGCCATATGAACGCAGGCAACATCAGTAACCACCATTTGAACACCGACAAGGTCAGTAACCGTCATTTAATCACCTACAATGTCAGGTAGCTCGCTATTTGCATGTCGAGAAAGTCGCCATCCGCCATTTGAACGCCAGGTATGTTATGGAAATTCATTTGAAGTCAAAGCTCTGCCGTTTGGCTCAAAAGTCGACATTTAAATGCCCATCATGGGCGCGAAGAGGGCTGGGAGGCACGTTCTTCTTGGGTACATTTGTATAGATTGCCAGAAGGGGGAGAGGGAGAGCAGCATTGACTTGCGATCGATAGCTCCACTGCCAGGATCAATTCTTCCACCGGTCGGGCATTTGAAAGGGGTCTAACATCACCTCCATTTGAGCATTTAAAAGGGTTCTCACATCAGCAACCGGCATTTGAAAGCCAAGAAGACAAACAAGCACGAGTTAAAGCCACTGGGATCCAGAACCGCCATCTGTAGAGCATATATTATCCGGCACGGTCGACAACCGCCATTCAAAGGTCCGTTGTGTCAAAACCCGTCATACTAAGGACTATGGCCGCAATTTCAAGGCCAACAACGTCAATTGTTGCCATCTGTGTCATTACAAAGCTGCAGGCTGCTGCCAGGCTCAAAAACTGCCATCAGCAGAAAGGAGTGCGTTTGATTTGCTTAAGGGTTTGCATGAGGGTATGTGTGTGTGGGGGGGGGGGGGGCATGCAAAGAATATAGCGGCAGGGACGGTGGGGGCAGGGAGGGAGAGCAAGGGGCGGGCGGATGAACGGCAGGAGGCGGGAGGAAGGAGTGCAAGGATCAGGGTGCAGGGTTCAGGAGGCGGGGAGGCGGGGTAGCAAGGGGCGGGCGGGGGGCAGAGGGCAGGGGACAGAGAAGCAGGGGGGTAGAGGGCAGGGGGCAGGGGAGCAGGGGAGCAGGGGGCAGGGGGGCAGGAGTAACTCCCCGGGGTCCTCAGTAAGTAACCCCCGGCATACCTGAGTAACTCCCGGCGTACCTGAGTTATTACCGGCCTACAGATGTTAACCCCGGCATACCTGAGTAACCCCCCGCATACCTGAGTAACCCCAGGCATACCTGAGTAACCCCAGTGTGGGCGGCAGGCGCACGTATGCCCGCCACGGAGATGACGGCAGTTGAAGCAACCTGCAGGTGCAGCAGTTTTATTCGAATGGTCAGATGGCGGTTGAAGCCACGTGTAGGTGAAGCAGTCTTACTTCAAGGTTGGTTGGAATTGGCCACCTAAAGCCGGGATGCAGGTGCAGCAGTTCTGTTTGCCTGGTTAAATGGCAGTTACCCTCACCAGCACGTGCAGCATTTGTGCGTAAATAGTCGGATGACAGTTTCAGGATTCAAGTGCAGGTGCAGCAGTTGTACTTGAATGGTCAAACGGCAGTTGACGCCACATACAGGCAAAGCTTTGTAGCAAGCATTCAAGCCTTACAATCTAGGGTGTAAGTCTAGGACATGAATGGACGCGCAAGGGAGCAACAATACCTCCTGCAGACACAACGCCGCTCAGAAATCCTTGAACCGGAACCCTGACCCCCAAACCCTGAATTTACAACTCTCAAACCTCGACCCTTGACCCTTATCTTCCATCTGCCCACCTGGAGAGCGGCCACGATTGCGCCCTTGTTGCCGCCCCCCGCTCCCTCTCCCGCGCCCGCCCCTGCTCCTGCTCCTGCTCCCGTCCCTGCTCTTGCCCCTGCTCCTGCTCCTGCTCCCGCTTGCGCCTCGCCCGCCAAGGTGCCCATGACCACAACATCCCCCTCTTCAGATACAACGCAACAGCCGACGGGAACGTCACCCAAAATGACAACACTGCCCTGGTGCCTCTCGACATTACCAGCAAGCAACAGCCTGCAACAGCAGTGGAACATCAGGAACATCAAGATGCAACAGGATATGCAATCAAGGTGCAGCAGGGGCATGTATTACATCAAGAAGATCAAATGGCAACAAGAACTGCAAAAGGGGCGCAACATCAGGAATGAAAGCAAACAACAGGATACACAATCGAGCTGGGGGGGCAGGGAGAGGGGCGGAGCGGGGAGCGTGGGAGAGAATTGGGGAGCACATTTCTGGGTTGCATTCACCTTCTGACATAGACGGCCTCAACGTCGGGAGGAGCGGGGGAAGGAGAGGCTGTCACAGTCACTTCCCCGCTGTTGCCGTCGTTTCCAACGGCGATGCTATTACTTCCACTTCTTCTCCGAATGATGTTGCTACCCCTGCTGCTGCTACTCCTGCTGTTGCTCCCCCTGCCGTTGCTACTCCTGCTGGTGCTGCCCGTATTGCTGCTGCCGATGATGCGGGTTGTGGTGCTGGACGCGTTCACCTCCGCGCCAGGCCGGAGGCATCTCTGAGATAAGAGGTGGTTAGAGGTGATTGGAAGTGGTTGGGATGATTGAAGGTGGACGAAGGGAAGTTGGAAGTGGTTAGGGAGGCTGCTTTGCTCCGAGCGTATGCAATCAAGACTTCTTTGGGGACCCAGTGATCGGCGACATCAAATGTACAAACGGTACTGGGGACACGAGCGGAACAAGTGTTGCAAGCAGTGCAGGCGGTACAGGTGTTGCGGATGCCAATGTCATCATCAGCTGACCACATGTTTCCCTGGGAGCAGTAAGGGTGAAAAATCCTTGATCCTGCGCCCTCCAAGGAAAAAGGACGAAAGGTGTGCCCCTCAAAGTGGAAAGTGAGGAACCATGCCCCTCCTCCTTCTCCCCCTCCTTTTCTCCGCCTACTCCCATCCCCCGCCTGTTCCCCTCTACCCTCCACCCTCCCTTACCTCCCCCACTCCTCCTCTCTCCTCCCTTCCTCTCTCCCCCCTCCCAACTCCCTGCCCCCCTTCTCCTCCCTCCCCTATCTCTTTATTATCCCTTGCTTCTCTGACTCTCCTTTCTCCCCTCCTCTACCCCTGTCCCCTCTCCCCTCCCCTCTCTCCCCTCTTCTCCCCTCCCTCCCTCCCTCCTCTTACCATCACAGCTGGTGACATTTGGGTAGTGGGTCCTGCTGCATGGCGGAGGGAGCAGCGCCGCATGGCCATTCGCATGGGAGCCTTGGGTATGCATGGAAAAAACATGGCCGCATGGGGTCCGCATGGGGTCCTTTTGGGCGAGTGGATGCATGGGGGCCGCATGGGCACGTATTGTTGATGTCTACACACAAGTAAGGGGAATTCATAATGGGGGCATGGGGGCATGGGGGCATCGGAATGAGACTGCTTAGAGGAGCACGGGGATGCGAAAGGGGGCATGGTAGGGGCATGGTGCAGGCAAGGACGCATGGGTGAATGGGAGGAATTGCCACACATATTTGGCACCTGCCCTTGAGGACTTGAGGGGCATGGGTGAGCATGGCAGCATGGGCGCATGAGAGCACATGGCTGCATGACGGCGTATGTGCCCTCATGCGCCCACAAGCCGCATGGACGCATGGAAGGCGTATGGCCGCGTGCTGTCGACGTCAGCGCCCGGAGATAGTCTACATGGGGGAGCATACTGTGATGCAATGCCACCAGCAATCAGTGCGTGGCAAAATGCATGGTGACTGCAGCTGCTGTTGACATTTCTCATGCTGTAACGAATAATCCTTCGTGTTGATGACGATGCCTTGCTGATTCTCATCTGATTGATCTTGGGGATTATCGAATACCTTCACGATCCGCTGCAGAAATGCCGGTGTAGAGCTGATCCGATCAGCAAGACAGGACACGCAAGCGGGCAGCCAGTCGTGGAAACCCCAGATTGCGCTGAAAGAGAGGATGATGCGGCTGGTCGGAACCGCGTAGACGAGTCGGGTCGGGATGCTAGGTCGGGGGGTCGGGTGGGAAAGATCCAATCACGAGGCAATTGACGACGACACGTCATGTGTGTACGGCGCAACTTCGCAACGTGGTTGCGTATATCGCGTATATCGATCTGTGAGATATTCGAATTTAAATTAGCTGCGGTGTAGCGTGCGGCTGGAGTTCCAAAAATGAATGATCATTTCACGCATGAGGAATTTAGGAGGCTTCACCTCTGGGTGGCCTGACATTGCGCTTCCCCGATGGCCGCTCAGTCTGTGCACATCCGACCATTATTATCCTGTATTAGTGTATTTTGCTGTTATGCGACAGTTCGGCTAGAAGCTAGGTAGGACAAGGAATGACCAGATCGGAAGAGTTATGCAGCATCCTCTACTGCTGTCTCTGTACATAAATCCAGTATCAGGTGCATGCAAGAGATCCCTGGGTGGACAAATGATGGATCTCACGAATCAATCTCCATGCTTCGATTTTGGACAGATGGTGCCATGATGTGGATTGTGGATACCGTCACTCACTTACGCCACACCCACGCATACCGCTCCGCCAAGATAGCATGTCAAAGAAAAGCAGCCAGAGCTTGTGCGGCCTCATTGGGCCTCTACCTTTCATGATGTGCCATTCGGAGCAGATGACAGTTATGAAGGCAAGACGAGAGTATTGCTTTATCTTGTCATGTTGAGCTCTCTGTTCAGGCGATGAGTGCATTCACAAACCGTACGCATAAATCTTCCCTTCCTTGCATGCTCTGGCTTACCACGAGGCTGCTGCTTTCATTCTCCTCAGTCTTTGCACATCCAAGCAACGGCTTTTACCAAGGGGCCAGGCTCTGCAAATTAGAGAAAACTCGGTAACGATTAATG
Source organism: Limnomonas spitsbergensis (assembly GCA_037349105.1). Classification (NCBI taxonomy): domain Eukaryota; kingdom Viridiplantae; phylum Chlorophyta; class Chlorophyceae; order Chlamydomonadales; genus Limnomonas; species Limnomonas spitsbergensis. Next base: position 5,833,319 of record JAYJMM010000112.1, on the reverse strand, counting down.
AAGCTGACAAGTACTTCTTCATGATCAGGTTGTTACAAAGTCAGAGATTAAAATAACACCAGAGACAAAATAAACGAAGGCAATGTCTTAACATTTGCTGATGCACAAATCATTCGTTAGTAGGGGCTCAATATAGTGAAGGCTCAGCGGGCATAAGTAAAAGAGTCATTGAGTAGAAAAATACTGACTGACAAAGTCTGGCTAATCTGGCTTAACCAGTGCGTCTCATGTTGTTTTGTTTGCACTGCCATTGTGTGGCAGTGCAATCTGCCTAACCCCATACCGGGGGGGGGGTAGTAATTTCCTTTGTTTTCTTCTCCTTATTTCCCTCTTAAGTTTCTTTTCTTCCAACGAGACAGTTGGGCCACACGGCCGAGCCTTTTTGAGCAGGGCCCAGAGTACCCAGAGGTGTAATGTCATTGGCCTAACCCCATACCGAATCGTTTTACCTTGGTAGTACAATCCGGCTAACCCCGTACCGCATCGTTTTACCTTGGTAACACAATCCGGCTAACCCCGTACCGTTTCTTGCTTAAGTGTGCTACCAAGCCATCATGGTATTACAACCCAGCTTAATCATATAACCCTAAACGCACACAACCACACTCCTCCTCGTCCTCCTCCTTCAACTTCAATTATACTTCCTCCTTCCGCCTTCATCCTGGTACCCACACTTTCTCCTCCTCCTCCTGCTCCGCCTCTTTCCTCTCACAATTTCTCCATCACCTACCCTTGCAGGGCCAAGGAGTTCACACCTCTGCCATATGAGGGGAATTAGAGCTCACACCTCTGCCGTAGCAGGGGCCGAGGGCTCCGTTTTAGGCAGTGACTTGAACAGCAGGCTCATCTTGTGGCCGTGGTGCATAGTAGCCTGCACGCAGGCAAGCATGGGTGGGGGGAGCAACGGGCTGAGGGGCGGGGGTTGGACCACGGACAAACATGTGTGGTTTGAACGTGATTGGCTGGTCTTTTGGCTGTGGTTGCTGGGCTGCAGACAAACCTTTTGATTGGGAACCTGCAGACCACCGGTTTGATTGCGACCTTGAGGGCCAACGTGTCCAATGCAGAGTCAAAATCAGAACGGCTCACTTCACAAACAGGAATGCATGCCCGACCGGGAGTGAATACGTCCTGTCAGCTGTGACGACCAAGACCTGCCGCTCATCGCGACCTAGTGACCGCTAGGGCCCCGGCCCTCGCCCCGGATCCTGACCTCGCTCCGGCTCCCGCTTTCACCTCGGTCCCTGCCCCCGATCCTAGCCGCTCCCGGGGTTCAAATATCAGGATTTAGGGTTCAGGGTTTAGGCCTTAGATCCAAGGAGTAGGCTTCAACATATCAGGATTTAGAGTTGAGGATCTCCAGCAACGTTTTCCCACCATTACCCTGGGTTCCCTGATGATTATTTTCAGAGATCAGCGTATAAGTTGTGGATCCAGAGATAAGTGCGGTTCGATTTTAGGTTGAGGCTTAAGAGATAAGGGCTGAAGTTCTAGGATCATCGAGCTCTGTCTCCTCACTGTCGTCCACCAGACAAACGCCCCGCACACTCATCCCTCTTGTGTGAGACCTTGCTGTACACGTCTCACACAAGAGGGATGAGTGTCAAGGGCTTACACACATGTTCCAGTGCTCAGGTCACAGCTTCAATGGGGGTTGACCGCAGACACAGGCAGCTCAAGTACGTCAGTCGAATCATTGGCGTGTAAGGATAGACTTCCGAGGCCCACATCGTGTACAGCTCAGGAGTGGATGCTGTCAGAATTCACGAAGAGAGCAGAGAATGAATGTGTTTCTGCCCAGGGGTTCAGGGTTCAGGATTCAGGATTCAGATTTCAATTTTTAGGTTTCAGGGTGGTAGGCCATTCTCCTCCACCTCCCCAAATGCAGGTACTCTGCAGCATGCCATAGTACAAAAGATGTTTTCAGGCTCAGGGTGTAGGGTATAGTTTGCGAGTTTCTTTTGTCAGGGTGTGGGGTAGAAGGTGCAGGGTTTAAACTTTTAAGTCTAGGGCTTCACTTTCAAATTATAAGTATGAAGGCATAGAGGGTCCCTGTCCTTAACCGGCCCACAGCCACACATCCTGGAGCATTGCGCACACAGGTAAGGGTCATGGCCTCTACAATTTTTTGTATTGCTTTCATACTTGCTCATTACCAACCACATGCATATTCCACACTTATCTATTCCATTTCACACATCACCGATCTATCTGCCGCGTGATATTGCCGTACAATGCAACTTCGAGGAGGGCTGCCAACCATAGCTGTGCTGAGATTCATACTGACACATCTACACTTTTCCACGCATCATGTCACACACCAACAGACCTGCAACTAAAGGCAGTGGTACACCGCTACCTCAGGCAGCAGGCCGCCTGTGGCGGATGTTGCGCCGACATGCACATTTACAAGGACATTCACCTACCATTACGCACTTTCCAACACCAGATGTACTGAAGTACAAACACAACACATACCAACAGACCTGCAACAGGATGTAATCCCAGCAGGGCTCTCGTTGTCGATGTCGCACCCGCAGTCATACTACTGCACATACATTCAACTACCATGAGCCCATGACACACATTTTCCAACACAGGCATACTAAAATCCATATTTCCCACACTCCAACCAACCTGCAACAGGATGTAGCCGTACACCGCCACTTCCAGCAGGGCTCCTGTTGCAGATGTTGCGCTTGCATGGAGGAGGGTGCCCAACACGGCGGCCGGAGCAGCCGCCAGCGCCAGCCCTAGGACCAGCACCAACGCCCCACCCACCTGCAAAGGAAAAAACTCATCCATCAGGAAATGTGTGTGGCGCAATACACACTTTTCACACATTCCCTGCTCCCCGAGCCCCTCCTGCTCCCTGCTACCCCCCGTCACCCCTGATGCCTTCCTACACCACTCCAACACTAGGTCCCACATCAGCCGCTGGCGCCAACGCAGACCTGCATCATGGCATTCAATTGAAATCCATCCTCCTCCATAGGGTTTAGGGTTTAGGGTTTAGGGTTTAGAACCCTCCCCCCTGCCTGCCCTCTCTGCTCGCCCCCTTTCTTCCTCGGTGTCCTTCACCTGCCCCGCTTCCCGCTCCACACTACTCTGACATGCACCTGCCCCGCTTCCCGCTCCACGCTACTCTGACACGCACCTGCCCCGCTCCCTGCTCCACGCTACTCTGACACGCACCTGCCCTGCTTCCCGCTCCACGCTACTCTGACACGCACCTGCCCCGCTCCCTGCTCCCCGCTACTCTTGACACGCACCTGCCCCGCTCCAAATGAAAAGCCTCCCTCAGCCACCGGCACCAGTGCAGGTCCTTGCCCTGGCATGGACTTGAAGGTCACAGCTTTGCCACTGGGATCAAGAACCGCCATCTGCAGAGCATTTAAAAGAAAACATGTATATAACTGCCATATGAACGCAGGCAACATCAGTAACCACCATTTGAACACCGACAAGGTCAGTAACCGTCATTTAATCACCTACAATGTCAGGTAGCTCGCTATTTGCATGTCGAGAAAGTCGCCATCCGCCATTTGAACGCCAGGTATGTTATGGAAATTCATTTGAAGTCAAAGCTCTGCCGTTTGGCTCAAAAGTCGACATTTAAATGCCCATCATGGGCGCGAAGAGGGCTGGGAGGCACGTTCTTCTTGGGTACATTTGTATAGATTGCCAGAAGGGGGAGAGGGAGAGCAGCATTGACTTGCGATCGATAGCTCCACTGCCAGGATCAATTCTTCCACCGGTCGGGCATTTGAAAGGGGTCTAACATCACCTCCATTTGAGCATTTAAAAGGGTTCTCACATCAGCAACCGGCATTTGAAAGCCAAGAAGACAAACAAGCACGAGTTAAAGCCACTGGGATCCAGAACCGCCATCTGTAGAGCATATATTATCCGGCACGGTCGACAACCGCCATTCAAAGGTCCGTTGTGTCAAAACCCGTCATACTAAGGACTATGGCCGCAATTTCAAGGCCAACAACGTCAATTGTTGCCATCTGTGTCATTACAAAGCTGCAGGCTGCTGCCAGGCTCAAAAACTGCCATCAGCAGAAAGGAGTGCGTTTGATTTGCTTAAGGGTTTGCATGAGGGTATGTGTGTGTGGGGGGGGGGGGGGCATGCAAAGAATATAGCGGCAGGGACGGTGGGGGCAGGGAGGGAGAGCAAGGGGCGGGCGGATGAACGGCAGGAGGCGGGAGGAAGGAGTGCAAGGATCAGGGTGCAGGGTTCAGGAGGCGGGGAGGCGGGGTAGCAAGGGGCGGGCGGGGGGCAGAGGGCAGGGGACAGAGAAGCAGGGGGGTAGAGGGCAGGGGGCAGGGGAGCAGGGGAGCAGGGGGCAGGGGGGCAGGAGTAACTCCCCGGGGTCCTCAGTAAGTAACCCCCGGCATACCTGAGTAACTCCCGGCGTACCTGAGTTATTACCGGCCTACAGATGTTAACCCCGGCATACCTGAGTAACCCCCCGCATACCTGAGTAACCCCAGGCATACCTGAGTAACCCCAGTGTGGGCGGCAGGCGCACGTATGCCCGCCACGGAGATGACGGCAGTTGAAGCAACCTGCAGGTGCAGCAGTTTTATTCGAATGGTCAGATGGCGGTTGAAGCCACGTGTAGGTGAAGCAGTCTTACTTCAAGGTTGGTTGGAATTGGCCACCTAAAGCCGGGATGCAGGTGCAGCAGTTCTGTTTGCCTGGTTAAATGGCAGTTACCCTCACCAGCACGTGCAGCATTTGTGCGTAAATAGTCGGATGACAGTTTCAGGATTCAAGTGCAGGTGCAGCAGTTGTACTTGAATGGTCAAACGGCAGTTGACGCCACATACAGGCAAAGCTTTGTAGCAAGCATTCAAGCCTTACAATCTAGGGTGTAAGTCTAGGACATGAATGGACGCGCAAGGGAGCAACAATACCTCCTGCAGACACAACGCCGCTCAGAAATCCTTGAACCGGAACCCTGACCCCCAAACCCTGAATTTACAACTCTCAAACCTCGACCCTTGACCCTTATCTTCCATCTGCCCACCTGGAGAGCGGCCACGATTGCGCCCTTGTTGCCGCCCCCCGCTCCCTCTCCCGCGCCCGCCCCTGCTCCTGCTCCTGCTCCCGTCCCTGCTCTTGCCCCTGCTCCTGCTCCTGCTCCCGCTTGCGCCTCGCCCGCCAAGGTGCCCATGACCACAACATCCCCCTCTTCAGATACAACGCAACAGCCGACGGGAACGTCACCCAAAATGACAACACTGCCCTGGTGCCTCTCGACATTACCAGCAAGCAACAGCCTGCAACAGCAGTGGAACATCAGGAACATCAAGATGCAACAGGATATGCAATCAAGGTGCAGCAGGGGCATGTATTACATCAAGAAGATCAAATGGCAACAAGAACTGCAAAAGGGGCGCAACATCAGGAATGAAAGCAAACAACAGGATACACAATCGAGCTGGGGGGGCAGGGAGAGGGGCGGAGCGGGGAGCGTGGGAGAGAATTGGGGAGCACATTTCTGGGTTGCATTCACCTTCTGACATAGACGGCCTCAACGTCGGGAGGAGCGGGGGAAGGAGAGGCTGTCACAGTCACTTCCCCGCTGTTGCCGTCGTTTCCAACGGCGATGCTATTACTTCCACTTCTTCTCCGAATGATGTTGCTACCCCTGCTGCTGCTACTCCTGCTGTTGCTCCCCCTGCCGTTGCTACTCCTGCTGGTGCTGCCCGTATTGCTGCTGCCGATGATGCGGGTTGTGGTGCTGGACGCGTTCACCTCCGCGCCAGGCCGGAGGCATCTCTGAGATAAGAGGTGGTTAGAGGTGATTGGAAGTGGTTGGGATGATTGAAGGTGGACGAAGGGAAGTTGGAAGTGGTTAGGGAGGCTGCTTTGCTCCGAGCGTATGCAATCAAGACTTCTTTGGGGACCCAGTGATCGGCGACATCAAATGTACAAACGGTACTGGGGACACGAGCGGAACAAGTGTTGCAAGCAGTGCAGGCGGTACAGGTGTTGCGGATGCCAATGTCATCATCAGCTGACCACATGTTTCCCTGGGAGCAGTAAGGGTGAAAAATCCTTGATCCTGCGCCCTCCAAGGAAAAAGGACGAAAGGTGTGCCCCTCAAAGTGGAAAGTGAGGAACCATGCCCCTCCTCCTTCTCCCCCTCCTTTTCTCCGCCTACTCCCATCCCCCGCCTGTTCCCCTCTACCCTCCACCCTCCCTTACCTCCCCCACTCCTCCTCTCTCCTCCCTTCCTCTCTCCCCCCTCCCAACTCCCTGCCCCCCTTCTCCTCCCTCCCCTATCTCTTTATTATCCCTTGCTTCTCTGACTCTCCTTTCTCCCCTCCTCTACCCCTGTCCCCTCTCCCCTCCCCTCTCTCCCCTCTTCTCCCCTCCCTCCCTCCCTCCTCTTACCATCACAGCTGGTGACATTTGGGTAGTGGGTCCTGCTGCATGGCGGAGGGAGCAGCGCCGCATGGCCATTCGCATGGGAGCCTTGGGTATGCATGGAAAAAACATGGCCGCATGGGGTCCGCATGGGGTCCTTTTGGGCGAGTGGATGCATGGGGGCCGCATGGGCACGTATTGTTGATGTCTACACACAAGTAAGGGGAATTCATAATGGGGGCATGGGGGCATGGGGGCATCGGAATGAGACTGCTTAGAGGAGCACGGGGATGCGAAAGGGGGCATGGTAGGGGCATGGTGCAGGCAAGGACGCATGGGTGAATGGGAGGAATTGCCACACATATTTGGCACCTGCCCTTGAGGACTTGAGGGGCATGGGTGAGCATGGCAGCATGGGCGCATGAGAGCACATGGCTGCATGACGGCGTATGTGCCCTCATGCGCCCACAAGCCGCATGGACGCATGGAAGGCGTATGGCCGCGTGCTGTCGACGTCAGCGCCCGGAGATAGTCTACATGGGGGAGCATACTGTGATGCAATGCCACCAGCAATCAGTGCGTGGCAAAATGCATGGTGACTGCAGCTGCTGTTGACATTTCTCATGCTGTAACGAATAATCCTTCGTGTTGATGACGATGCCTTGCTGATTCTCATCTGATTGATCTTGGGGATTATCGAATACCTTCACGATCCGCTGCAGAAATGCCGGTGTAGAGCTGATCCGATCAGCAAGACAGGACACGCAAGCGGGCAGCCAGTCGTGGAAACCCCAGATTGCGCTGAAAGAGAGGATGATGCGGCTGGTCGGAACCGCGTAGACGAGTCGGGTCGGGATGCTAGGTCGGGGGGTCGGGTGGGAAAGATCCAATCACGAGGCAATTGACGACGACACGTCATGTGTGTACGGCGCAACTTCGCAACGTGGTTGCGTATATCGCGTATATCGATCTGTGAGATATTCGAATTTAAATTAGCTGCGGTGTAGCGTGCGGCTGGAGTTCCAAAAATGAATGATCATTTCACGCATGAGGAATTTAGGAGGCTTCACCTCTGGGTGGCCTGACATTGCGCTTCCCCGATGGCCGCTCAGTCTGTGCACATCCGACCATTATTATCCTGTATTAGTGTATTTTGCTGTTATGCGACAGTTCGGCTAGAAGCTAGGTAGGACAAGGAATGACCAGATCGGAAGAGTTATGCAGCATCCTCTACTGCTGTCTCTGTACATAAATCCAGTATCAGGTGCATGCAAGAGATCCCTGGGTGGACAAATGATGGATCTCACGAATCAATCTCCATGCTTCGATTTTGGACAGATGGTGCCATGATGTGGATTGTGGATACCGTCACTCACTTACGCCACACCCACGCATACCGCTCCGCCAAGATAGCATGTCAAAGAAAAGCAGCCAGAGCTTGTGCGGCCTCATTGGGCCTCTACCTTTCATGATGTGCCATTCGGAGCAGATGACAGTTATGAAGGCAAGACGAGAGTATTGCTTTATCTTGTCATGTTGAGCTCTCTGTTCAGGCGATGAGTGCATTCACAAACCGTACGCATAAATCTTCCCTTCCTTGCATGCTCTGGCTTACCACGAGGCTGCTGCTTTCATTCTCCTCAGTCTTTGCACATCCAAGCAACGGCTTTTACCAAGGGGCCAGGCTCTGCAAATTAGAGAAAACTCGGTAACGATTAATGAAGCTGACAAGTACTTCTTCATGATCAGGTTGTTACAAAGTCAGAGATTAAAATAACACCAGAGACAAAATAAACGAAGGCAATGTCTTAACATTTGCTGATGCACAAATCATTCGTTAGTAGGGGCTCAATATAGTGAAGGCTCAGCGGGCATAAGTAAAAGAGTCATTGAGTAGAAAAATACTGACTGACAAAGTCTGGCTAATCTGGCTTAACCAGTGCGTCTCATGTTGTTTTGTTTGCACTGCCATTGTGTGGCAGTGCAATCTGCCTAACCCCATACCGGGGGGGGGGTAGTAATTTCCTTTGTTTTCTTCTCCTTATTTCCCTCTTAAGTTTCTTTTCTTCCAACGAGACAGTTGGGCCACACGGCCGAGCCTTTTTGAGCAGGGCCCAGAGTACCCAGAGGTGTAATGTCATTGGCCTAACCCCATACCGAATCGTTTTACCTTGGTAGTACAATCCGGCTAACCCCGTACCGCATCGTTTTACCTTGGTAACACAATCCGGCTAACCCCGTACCGTTTCTTGCTTAAGTGTGCTACCAAGCCATCATGGTATTACAACCCAGCTTAATCATATAACCCTAAACGCACACAACCACACTCCTCCTCGTCCTCCTCCTTCAACTTCAATTATACTTCCTCCTTCCGCCTTCATCCTGGTACCCACACTTTCTCCTCCTCCTCCTGCTCCGCCTCTTTCCTCTCACAATTTCTCCATCACCTACCCTTGCAGGGCCAAGGAGTTCACACCTCTGCCATATGAGGGGAATTAGAGCTCACACCTCTGCCGTAGCAGGGGCCGAGGGCTCCGTTTTAGGCAGTGACTTGAACAGCAGGCTCATCTTGTGGCCGTGGTGCATAGTAGCCTGCACGCAGGCAAGCATGGGTGGGGGGAGCAACGGGCTGAGGGGCGGGGGTTGGACCACGGACAAACATGTGTGGTTTGAACGTGATTGGCTGGTCTTTTGGCTGTGGTTGCTGGGCTGCAGACAAACCTTTTGATTGGGAACCTGCAGACCACCGGTTTGATTGCGACCTTGAGGGCCAACGTGTCCAATGCAGAGTCAAAATCAGAACGGCTCACTTCACAAACAGGAATGCATGCCCGACCGGGAGTGAATACGTCCTGTCAGCTGTGACGACCAAGACCTGCCGCTCATCGCGACCTAGTGACCGCTAGGGCCCCGGCCCTCGCCCCGGATCCTGACCTCGCTCCGGCTCCCGCTTTCACCTCGGTCCCTGCCCCCGATCCTAGCCGCTCCCGTTATCGTCCCAGAACCCACTCTGCTCATGCCCCACAGCATACCCATCTTGGCCACAGTAAGGAGTCCAGCTGCTCCCAGTCCTCTTGCTTCTGCTGTCCATATCCTCCCCTGCCTTTCATCCCCAGTGTTTCCTACTGCTCCCACCTTGGCCGAAGCGGGCCTGCCACTCATGGACCGCTTGCTCCTGCTCCTGCTTCTTCTAACGCCTCCTCCCCTCGCCATACCCACCTGCTTGCCCCTACCCTAGCTCTGCTCCCTCTCCCTAGAACCCTCTCACAAACAATCAATCCACACACCTTGGCCGAAGCGGGCCTGCCACTCATGGACCGCTTGTTCCCTCCGCTGGACGATGACTCGGACACCACCGCTGCGGCAGGCCCACTCATGGACCGCCTGCCTGACATGAGCAAAAAGGAAAACGACAATTAGTTTATCGTGTTGCCATCGGCAGAAAGGCGGAACGTAAGGGGTCTCATGGCACGCTCAGGGGTTGACTAATCAACAGCAAAGAGACGTATCTGTTGTTATTATATTATATAATATTATATCATAATTAAACCCACACAGACACTGGCCAGCACATCAGGAAGCAAGACAGCTTATTACTAAATACGTCAATCTAAGCTTTTTGTTGCAGCATATGTTATTTTAAATCAAAGCTTTTGCGGCCATCCAGTTTTGTAGTTGTTCTTGCCACTATTTCTAAACATCCAAGCTTTTGTAGTGGCTAGTACCGGTACTTGTATTATTCTAAATTTAATTATCGCACCGACAGGCCTGCCCAGTGACCTGCCTGACATCAGCAAAGAGTCGTGTTGGGGAGCGTCCTGAGAAAGGAAGCACGGCATGGGTGGGTCAAAAGCAGTACAAAATGGGTAAGGCTGTAACAGCAGTAAAGCATGGGTGGGCAAGCACCAGTACAACAGAGATAGGGCAGCAGCAGTACAGCCGGGGGGGGGGGGCGAACACATCTGTACAACATGTATGGGCAGTAGCAGCAGCTCCATTGGGACAGTGTCCCGGCAGTACAATGCATCGCAGAGCACCAGCCGTTTATCCCAGCCTCTACATTTCCACTTTGAGCCCTCCTGCTCATACCCCCTGTGCATACCTCCCCTCCTGCTTATACCCCCTGTTCATACCTCCCCTCCTGCTCATACCCCCCCCTCCTACTCATACCCCCTATTCATACCTCCCCTCCTGCTCATACCCCCTGTTCATACCTCCCCTCCTGCTCATACCCCCTTATTCATACCTCCCCTCCTGCTCATACCCCCTGTTCATACCTCCCCTCCTGCTCATACCCCCTGTTCATACCTCCCCTCCTGCTCATACCCCCTGTTCAGACCTCCCCTCCTGCTCATACCCCCTGCTCTTACCTCCCCTCCTGCTCATACCCCCTGCTCATACCTCCCCTCCTGCTCATACCCCTTGCTCTTACCTCCTGCTTCTTCCTTGCAGCCTCCTTTGCCTCTCCGAAGTGATACTTGGGACTCATGGCATCTTTGCATGGAGGGAGGGAGGGGTGCATGAGATATTCCATACATACAGTGGGCAAGGGAGGGCACGTGGGACATGGGAGGGCATCGGAAGACGTGGGTGCCTGTGCATGTGCATGGGAGGGTGAAAACTGCATGGGAGGTGCAAGGTATATTAAGTTCCACCTTTGCAGCATGGTAAACGTCGCCGTGAGACGCATGGGAGGTGCATGGGCGGGTGATGAGGGCCTGGTAGGGCATGTGGGTGCACAGGGATGCGCATGGGGGGAATGGATGTGCGCGGTGCATGGGAGGCGCATGGAACTCACTCTTCCATCGTTGCAGGATGGTCACAGCCATGGCCACCACACGGAAGCGCCCAAGAGCACGTGAAACGCCCTGGGCGCTGCCCGTCTTGACGTCAGCATCATTGCTTGCTTCTCCATCTCCTCCGCCGCCGCCGCCGCTGCCGCCTTCTTTAGTGTGCTGATGCGACTCGCCGCTTGCACGGCTGCCGCCACCGCTGCCGGGTTCCTCCGGGATAATACTGGGGCGCTGGAAACTTGGAGAGGTCCCCAAATAGGGTGTGGGCGCGGGTGCCGGTGTGGCAGGTGCGTGGAGGGCTCTTGCTGCTGGTGCTGCTGGTGCAAGAATTGCAGGTGCGGGCGTTGCGGGTGCGGGTGCAGCAAGCGCGGGTGTGGCTCGTGTTGCTGCTGCTGTTGTGTATGTTGGTGCTTGTGTTGAAGGGCTTGCTGGTTCGGGAGTGGATGGGGTGGGCTGCTCGTGCTGTGGCGCCTTCTCCTTGAGCTGCTGCTTCAGGTCTGCTGCAGGTTGCATGGTTGAATCCTTGTTATGGCTGCCCATCTTTGTGCGAGTATCAGACTGGTGTATCTTTGCTTCTGCCTCTGTCTCTGCTGCTGCTTCTTTTGCTTGGGCTTTGCAAGCTGCTTCCGTTTGTGGCTGCTGCTGGTGTTACAGAGACGTAGGTTCACACCCGCGGTAAGATGCGTGGCATACAAAATATGCTGAGTATCTTCAGACCCGAAGATGCTTCTTTGGCGGAGTTGGGTGTGGCTTGCGTTTCCTTCGCTTTCAGGTGGTGTGCGTGCTGGAAGATTTGGAAATATGAATGAACGTCGGGCACAAGGTCCACGACACGAGCAGGGTCAGAGAGATAGGGCGGAATGCGGGGAAATTAAGTAGGTGCGTATATGGAAATTAAAGAGAATCGTGGCATAAACCGCATGAGTGCCTGCTTGTCCAATTAGTTCCAATATGTGTGGAAAATCTGAGAAGCGTTTTGCGCAGGGGGGTTTGCGGTCTGAAATTGACAACCGTGAACGGAAGCGGTGGTTGGGAGTATTACACATTTACACGTGGTCTCCGATCGTCCGAGGCAGAAACAAGTCTACTTGCGTTTCTAGTGGGCTATATACATGCAGGACAACAGGATGTCTGGCCCAAGTGCAGCTGGCGAATAGCTGGCGATCTGACTACGTCATCTTACTACATACCTGTTCGCGACCAGAGCTCACGACCATCGACCATGTGACATGCCGTACCTTATCGAGACAGCACACAGAGTCACATATACCCCCATTCCAATGCTCGCGTCTATGCCCGAATCCTATTATAAAAAACAATAGTTGACAGTTCAAATCACTGACAGGCAGTGACAACGAGGGGTGAGCTAGAAACAGAAGAGACTTCTTACCATCGAAGGCTCGGCAGACCTCACGCGCTCTTTACCTCAGTCGACCGTACACAGAGCCGCGGCGAGACCTAATTCAAATTTGGGGAGGTGCGTGAGCCTGTGAAAGCGTAGCTCGGTAGGAGGGGTGGTTCCAATCTAAGGCATGTCATGTCATGGCTGGCAAGATGAGGGGCTTGCGTTCTACCTGTTCGCGCTTGCTGACCCTCATATTAATTTAGATTAAATGCGTAGAACAAATTGCAAAGTGATGACATGCATTTACGCCCAGGCCAATATGGGAGTATACAAGGAGCATTGTGAATGTTTGGTGTGCCCGTACAGGCATACAGGTAGTGCCCATGCATTGAGAGCCCATGCATACCAGTACAATGGAATGCCCATTCATGGAATGCGCATGCATGGAGTGTGTATGCATAGAGTGCCCATGCATGGAGTGAACAGGCATGGATGCAATGCGCTGAGGACATGATCATTTATAGCAACCTTACCGTACCGTAGACTTTATTTGCCTCCGCGAACGCCCAGAAAATTTTATTGTTCATTAATCGGAATATGCAGAAAACACGTTGTTGTAAGGCGCTCGGGCCGAAATCAATACTTTGTAAGCCGCGCACCGCACTAGGCACCTATCCCTAAAGGCCTAAACCCCACCGAACGGTTCTCAAACTTGGGTTGCGCAATGCCGATGTTACAGTAGGTAAACTGGTCGCAGTGTAGATATTGCATGTGTATCTGTACGGTACTGGTGTGTGGACAAGGTATGACGCGCGTGCACGCGAGCGGACAAGCAATTGTTTATTATTGCGTGACAAGCCGCAAATGCGTCTATGAGTTTATTGTTAAAGTATTTATTAAGCCGCGAAGGCAAATTAACTTTAATTTCTTGCGGAGGCAAAGCGCGTCTACGGTAGACTTGTTTTGCCTCTGCAAACGCGAAAGAAATATAGTTTGTAGGTAACGCACGCTTCAGTGATTTTTTTGACTTCCCAAAAGTGACGTTATCCGCCGAAGTACCGTAAGCGTTTTTAAAAGGCGCGACGGCGAAAAAATATAATTTCTTGCGGAGGCAAAGAGCGTCTACGGAAGTTGCTAAAGAATATTAAATAATTATCCGTATAAAGAGCCCCGCCTCGCTCTATACTGTCTGTGTCTCCATGATATCTCTTTTATCATTCTACACAGTCCATGTTATACCAAGGCGTCCCTCATTACGTCTTGTACCGCCTTCAAAGCAGTAGCATGGAACGCCCTATCCTTGCTGCCCCCTGTGCGGCTGTGCCTGCTTCCCCGTTGTCCCACTTCCCTTGCTTGCCTCTGCTGTCCCCCCTCCTTTCAACTCCTCCTCCCTCCGTGCCCGCTGCCCCGCTCTGCCCCCCTCAAATTATATCCTCCCCCCTGTGCCCGCTGCCCTGCCACTCCCCGCCACTCCCGCTGCCCAAGAGGTGTCACAGGACACCTGGGATACCCTGGATAACATACCGGTATAGGATGTTCCATTTTTCATGATAAAGGATGTTGACTTCGCTTCACAGAGAAAGCGAGGTTTGAGAAAGCAGTGCGGCTGCGTGAGCCAGGGCCGTGTGTCCGCATGTCCGTTACTGTCATTCTTGACATAACCTCTCTCCCTCGGAGATAAATATATTTGTCTCGTCACTGGCCTCTGGAGTCTGAATTTTCATTTTTGTTGTCTCTCTTCTCTAGCTCTCTTCCCTATCCCAATCACCCCCTCCCTCAACGCTCCCTGTCGCCCCCCTCATGCCTGACACTCCCCTTTGTGTGACCACCAGCAAGCGCCTCTCTCTCCGCCGGTCAAGCGCCATGTCTGGAGATGCAGGTACTGGGATGTGCTTTCAGATATCTTCTGTACAGTATCTAGAGCTCTATGTTCAACATCTAGAGCTTAATTTACAGTACCGGTATATAGTTAATATAAAGTTCCCATACAACTTCTAGATCCTCTGGCCACTCTTGCCATTTCCCCGCAATCCGACAGCCGACTGCGTCAAGATCATGTTCCCGTTCAAAGCCTGGAACTCTGGGCAGCTGTTGCTGTCAGTTGCAGTCAGTTACTCCAAACTCCGTTTTTTTCTTATTTTCCAGCTGCCTGTGCCGTGATCCTGATGCCCATTCTTCCATTCAATTCCCAGACGCGGATCAGGATTACGTGGATGACATCCCGGAGGATCGCGGCGACGGCGGACCAGAAGAACAGGGACCAGATGAATGGGAGGGACATGAGGAAAGCAAGCGTGATTTGGTGCGTAGGGTCTAGGGATATAGGGCGTAGGGTGTAGGGATATAGGGCGTAGGGATATAGGGTATAGGGATATAGAGCGTAGGGTGTAGGGATATAGGGCGTAGGGGTTAGGGCCGTAGGGTAAGGTATATGGCGTAGGATATAGGGTGTAGGGTGTAGGGCGTGGGTGTAGAGTGTAGGATACAAGTTTTAGGGTGGCAAGTAACAAGGACATGAAGGAAGTGAGGACTCTCATGTAGCACACAAGTATGATTGGGTGCGTAGGTTACTGGGTTTTGAGGTTATAATATAGGGTGGTACTGGAAGACTAGAGGGACAAAAGGAGGAGAAAATCGAGGCTTGCTACTCATGAGCCTGCTGTGGTGTGTAGGGTGTAAGTGAAAGGTAGTTGGTTTTAGGGTATAGGGTGTGGTTGTAGGTGAAAGGTTGTTGAGCGGCGGGAGATGAGGCGATGAAGGAGATATAGCAGGAGAGGACTCCCATGCAGCACGGTAGAATGACGGGTGTGAAGGGTTACCGGGTGAAGGGTTTAGGGTATAAAGTGAGGGGCATAGGGAAACAGGGGACCAGTTTGGGAGGAATAGGAGGAGAGGACCCACATGCAGTAAGCTAGAATCACTAGGTGGGAAGGGTCTGTGAGAGGGCTTCCAGGTCAAGAGTTTAAGGTTTAGAATATAGGGTTCAGGGTGCAGGATTGTTATCCAATGTTTGGCCAAGGGGTGAGAGATGACACGTTTTTGATGTGAAGTTGAATACCCCAATCACACAAAATCACACATAATCACACGAAAGCATGCCCAATTACCCGAAGTCATCAAAATCGGTTTTGCCAGGCTGCTTCCGGGACTGGACCTGAACCTGACCTGTTTGGCTGCATGCCTTGCACTTAGGTACAGCAGAACTACCCACCTGAGATTGGTGGAAGGGGAGCAGTGAGAGGTTCAGGCGCTGACTCGGCCGCCCCCGCCCCCAAGTGGCCGCCGGCGCCCGCTCCCCAGAGGCCGGCAGGCTCAATCGGCCCGGTGGACCCGCCCACCACTGGTCTGGCCAGGTATGAATGCAGTGTGGAAATATGTGTATTTTGTGTGAACGCATTGTGTGTGGATGGTAGCTCCTAAGAGGCCGGCGGGCTCGATTGACCTTGTGGACCCGCCCACCACAGGTCAGGCCAGGTATGAATTCAGTGTGAACATGTGTGGATGTGGTATGCACATATTGTGTGTGGATGGTGTAGCTCCCAAGAGGCCGGCGGGCTCGATTGACCAGGTGGACCCGCCCACCACCTGTCTGGCCAGGTATGAATGTAGTTTGGGAATGTTTGGATATAGTATGAACATACGTGTGGATAATGAACCAACTTTGAAGTCGAATTTTAAAGCGAATGATTTATTTTCGCTGGTTCACCAAAAAAAAACACAGAAAGTTTGGCCTGTAACCCTGGAAAACGTTGCGAGGACTGCACAGGTGGTGGCATGTACCCTACTTTGCTGCCTGGTAGTGAGCAGGGCTCAGACGAAATACGAACTAAGAATGAAACAAATTCCGACTGTATTGAGCTTCTGATGGTAGCCCCCAACAGGCCGGCGGGCCCAATCGGCCCAGTGGGCCTGCCAACCATCGGTCTGGCCAGGTATGAATTCAGTGGAAAATGTGTGGATGTGCTGTGAACATCTGATGTGCCTAAATGTAACTCCCCTCAGAGTCCCAAGGGCTTGATCAGCCCGGTGGACCCAACCATTACCAGCTCGGGGGGTATGAACAATACGGTATTTGTGAACAATATGGGTGAAGTACTTATGAAGAATACTTTTCCTGACGCTGTTGTTCGGTTATGTCCCCACTACGTTACTGCTGTGATACTGATGCCGCGTGTGTACTGCCCTCATGTTGATGTACATCTGATGTACCGCATGCATACTTCCCACATGCAGGCAGCTTCAGAGCATGATGCTGGCCAGCGGTACGTACGAGACCCAACTCATGAAGTACAACCGCCTACACTACGGGTCGCAGCCGGACAAGGTGGGCAAGGGGGGGGAGGGGGGATATAACTCAAACCTTGACATAAGATCTGATAATTCCTAGGTTACATGCACCTTGAAGTATATCATCCAAGTCTCCTGAACCTCGAGCCCTAAAACTTTGTTAGCATGGATCTGAAACCCTAAACCTTAGGTCTAAAACCCTAAACCTTAGGTCTGAAACTCTGCTAACGGCGACCCCCTGAAGCTTATACCTTCGGCCTGGAACCCTGGTGTCCTGAAAGTCTGAAACCCTGAACCATAGAACCTGGGATCTAGAGGCTACACTCTGAAATACAGATTATAATCAACCCTCCCTCCCTGAACCTACCCGAAACACAAGGCCATGAACCCTGAATCGTTGAGCACAGTTCATCGAAGCTGAAGACAGACGCGAGCTTGGTCCCTGGGCTCAGTGCCCCCCGTGTACTACATTGAAGAGCGCATAAGAAGTACAATGCACTGATTGTACTGCCCCTGCCCATACACCTGAACTGATTGTATTGCCCCCGCTCCACAGGATGACTCAATTTATGTCGGACCGCTGGGTCGTGTTATGGCCTCAAGCTCGAGGCCTCGGAATCAACCGTATGGCCAATTAGAAAGCCGTAACGCTACGTAGTAGGCCGTACTGCTACCTAGCAGACCGTACTGCTATCTAGCATGGGTCTCATTCCCAGCCATTAAATCTCCCTGAGGTTCGGAGCCCTCATCTAGCTTGCGATCCCCACATTAGAATTTAGGCTGGTGACGGACTACTGTGGGACAAGCCAGGTTCCAGCCTTTTAGCATACCACCCACACGCTAAGTTATGATCATGACTTCGACGTTGGAGAATCCAGTAGTGCCATTTTTAGGAACGCTACATGCAGTCATCGACTACGAGCATTGCTGAAATAGATTACGCTACACCTCCCTGGGTGTGTGCCCCATCCGCGGTAATGTGACATTTATATGATTGGTTGGCTAGCCAGTTTTTGCCCCGGTCTATTATTAATTTATTCAAGGACGCTTTTTCTGAATTTGTGTTCAACAGTTAAAAAACCGCATGAAGTCAGTCAAGAAAGCTGACTAGCTAGCTGGGCATGGCAACACATCATGAGAGGCAGATCTCCCTTTTTGGTGTCTCACAAGCCTTGGTGTGGCAAGATCAGAAAGTCTAATGTAAAGAAAGAAAGAGAAAACGCCTGGGCGTTTCTTAAGGAAAACGATGCTTGTGCACCGTACACCATTATCTGGGGTTGAACTGAATCTGCAAACTCAAAGTGCTGCAAACTTCAGGGCATGCAGTGGAAATATGAAAGCCGTGTAATAGGACGGGGGAGAAAGGACTATTCGCGTGAGTTTGAATTTGAACAGAGGGAATGACGAAATGCCGAGGCTTGGCCTGAGTGATTCCTGTTTGCACCCAAGGCTGCAGCCACCCAACTAACCATACCGCAATACCCAGCAGAGTCCACACGATGGGTTCACACCTGGGACTCGAAATCTTCACACACTCTTCCGAAGGTTTTTTAGAAGCGAAAGGAACTATAAATGTCCACTTGCCCAAGTGATGTCAGGTAGTAAGCGTACCGCTGATACTCCGAGCCCAATCATAGAAGCGAAGAAACAAAAACAGCAGCAGCAGCAGGCGCCCAGTATGGAAATCGACGAGAGCTTGCACAGCAGGCAGCTCGCGGTCTATGGCCGTGAGGCCATGAAGCGAATGGCGAGCTCTGCAGTGCTGATCAGCGGCGCAAACGGCTTGGGGGTGGAAACTGGTGCGTGCAAACAAGCCCTTGGGAGCATCGAGGTTATATGTTCGCGTGAACCAGATCCTTAATGATCTGCACGCTCTATGGTAAGCTCGTAAACAAGAGTCCCGTTTCCGTCCGTAGCCAAGAACGTCATCCTGGCCGGGGTGCGCTCCGTTGTCGTGCACGACAAGAAGCATGTGGAGAAGCGCGATCTTTCGGCGCAGTTCTATCTGACCGAGGAGGATGTCGGCAAGAATCGTGCCGAGGCATGCAAGGATAAACTGCAAGAGCTCAACACCGCGGTGGCCGTCTCAGCATCCAGTGCGGATCTGTCTGATGCCTTCCTCGGCCAATTCCAGGTGCGACACACACACCTGCCCCACCACGAGACGACGAGCTGACAGAGAAAGCGCACTCTGTGAGCCCAGTCCATGTTTTAGGACGGTCAAGCGCGTATCCCTCTGCTGCCTACAGCACGCAATCGGACCTGCCCGCGATAATATGCCAGATCCAATCCATGCGCATCTACGGCTTCTCGATGCCTGCCTCCAGTCCACAGGCCCGAATCGTATGGATCCATCTCATTATCTCATGCATACGCTCTGATAATGGATTGATTGATTGATTGATGGCCTACTATGGGGCTCCTGCTTCTAGATTCCCGCAGATGCCAGCCCCCCCTTTCCCCTCTCACCCTACGTGTCCTGCCCAGGCATGCTTCCCAGCTTTGGGTCTAAACTTTGATCCGCCTGGGCCTAGGGTTCTTGGTTTAATCTTCCGCCTAATCAGCGCTGCTTTTCTTTCGTCCTCCTGGCCGCACACACCCTCTATCAAAACATGCAGACCCTCCCTAACCAGCATGGCCATGGGTGCCGGTCTGGTCCCCATGCCCAGTCATCTGCATTGCTGTCACCTAGCTATATTGAGGGGTCATAAGAACAGGTTTTATGAAGGTGTCATAGTAGCTGGCCATAATAATTGCCATCTTCTCTGCATCACACACCCTCAATGCAAATCGTAGATAGGCCCTCCCCAGTAGATAGGCCCTCCCCAGTAAATAGGCCGTCCCCAGTAGATAGGCCCTCCCCAATACGCACGGCCACGGGTGCACGCCTGGTTTCTCCATCGACCACTTCCCCGAGCGCATGCCTGCTAGCCCACCTACTGCAGGAACAGGGCAGCCCCCTGCTCACCCTGTCCTGTGTCATGCGGAGCAACTCATCCTCTGTTCTAAACCCTGCAGGTCATTGTCCTGATCTCCTCAAGCCTGGCGGAGTCCAAGCGCATTGACGAGTTCTGCCACAAGCACTCGCCGCCCATTGCGTTTGTGAGGGGGGAGACACGCGGCGTGTTTGCCTCAGTCTTCACAGACTTCGGGCCCAACTTTACCATCTTCGATGTAGACGGTGCGTGCATGACGCAAAAACAGATATGACACAGGATTTAGGTTTAGGGGTTCTCACCGAATTCGGTTTGTACTTAATGATCCTGAACGTGGAGGAGTGCCCTAGATGCCCCGGGGTCTAGGTATCAACAGCCTTTCTAGAGGTAATTCTGAAGCATAAAAATAAATATGCCCTAGCCCTCTTGTTACCCCTCCCATGCCACGCGAAGCCTGAAAGCAGGAGGCGTCACACTGCTCCTGGCTGAGCTACGCCACTGGCCAATGCTCTCTCGCTGTCTATTTACACCTTGTTCCACACTTTATCCATCCTTTTTTTTGTATACCGTGCTCAGCACTTCATCCATCCTTTGTTTATTCATACCGTGCTCAACACTTTATCCATCCTTTCCTCCTCCCTTGTCAGGTGAGGAGCCGCACGCCGGCATTGTCGCGTCCATCGGCCACGGAGATGCGGCCATGGTGACGTGTGTGGAGGACGAGCGGCTGGAGTTCCAGGATGGGGAGCTGGTCACATTTGCCGAGGTGCAGGGCATGACACAGCTGAACCAAAGCGAGCCGATCAAGGTCAAGAACTGCAAGGTGGGACGAGGTGCCAGTGACATTGTTGCTCAAGGTGCAGGACTACGGCATTCATGTGCCTCAATATGCCTCATTTATATTCCTCACAGGTGTGCGGCATTTATACGCCCTGTGTGTATATGGACTGCGGCGTTGATATGCTCCCACCACATGGCGCCTGACCCTGCAGCGTCTGCTCCCTATCGATACAATTGTTATGCAAAGCTGTGCGTCTCTTCATGCCACTCCTTCTCAGGCCCACTCCTTTCAGCTGGATCTGGACACGGCTTCGTTCGGCGATTACACACGCGGAGGCATTGTGACCCAGTTCAAGGAGCCAAAGGTGGGGGTCACACCTGAGAGGGATGGGGGGGTCTACACCTCCTGTTCATGGATCCAATGGTGGAGCTCATACCATGAATGTGACTCAATTGACTGAACAGCATGCAAGTTCAGCGAGATGATCTCTTGGAAGAAATCTTGAGGTCAGACCTGAAAACCTGACAAGTAGTTGTGACTCTGGATTTCCGGGTTTCTGAAGCCAAGTGTTGGGCTTGTGAGTGGATGCCCTGGAGGAGCCCTATAGGCCAGTCTAGGCCTAAGTAAGACTCAATTTACCGAGTAGCTTGTGGGGTTGATAAGCTAATGCCCTGGAGGAGCCCTGGATTCCAGACCTCCAGTACTGTGATTGGCCCATATGGGTGGGTGAATAGATACCCTGGAGGAGCCCTGGCGTTCACATCTCTGGTTGTCGTGGCTCAGTTCAGGGGGCCAATGTGGTGTAGACAAAGAGAAACTCTAGTCTAGACCTCTGGTGGTTGCGAGTCTCAAGCCTGGAGCCAAATGATGGGCTCATGAGTTGATATCACTTGCGTACCTCATGTTGGTAACGGCATGTGTGGCTTAATTCCAGGAGCGGAAGCTGGGACAGACAGTGTCAAGGTGATTGAGCACACCTTTCGCTTTGCATTGCCCACCTGGTGGTACGTGTGGCTCCATACCGTCTGGCTGGCCAGGTGGAGACCCTGGTCAGCAACTAGGCAAACCCTGACACCTAACGATGTGAACTCAACTTCGGGAACCTTGAATCCTGATTCTCTGCGTCACCCCCCTCCCGCTATAGATTCTGAAGTTCAAGACCATGGCTCAGTCCTTGGCTGACCCTGGGGAGTTCCTGCTCACAGACTTCGCAAAGATGGAGCGGCCGGCACTGCTGCACCTGGGCTTCCAAGCACTGGACTTGTTTGAGGTGGGACGGGGGGCATTGGCTTTGCATTCTAGGCCAGGGGGCATGTGCATGCATTGGATTGAGGGAGTGGCCGTCGCTGCTGCACCTGGGCTTCCAAGCACTGGACTTGTTTGAGGTAAGGCGGGGGGCATTGGCTTTTTATTCTAGGCCAGGGAGCATGTGCATGCATTGGATTGATGGAGGGGCCGGCGCTGCTGCACCTGGGCTTCCAAGCACTGGACTCGTTTGAGGTGGGGCGGGGCGCATTGGCCTGTTGTTTGCAGGCTAAGTGGCCATTACACCCTTAGGCTGCGAACACATCGTAGCTCTGCAGCGACGGCATGCTCTGCAGCCTTGAAGAATAGGCATGGCGTCTGCTTAGCCCGTGCTCAGGGAGGGCTACCCTTAAGGGGGGACAATTTGCGGGGGAAGGACCCCTTCAAGGAGGGGGAGGACACTTCAGGGGGATTGGGAGGGGACCCCTGAAGGGGGGACTATTTGATTCCAGGCGATGTGAAATGGCGCCCTGATTATGGTTATGCTGTCCTTGAGATCCCTTGCAACTGAACACCTGTCCCTCCTTGGAACCGGATTATGCATGCTGCTGCTCAGCGGCCCGTGTTACACGCGTCATTGCCTTACCTTTGCAACGCAACCCTGAACCCTGTGTTACAGATTGAGAAGGGCCACTCTCCTCGCCCAGCGAACGACGCGGATGCGGACCGCGTGATCGCACTCGTAAACCAGCTCAACGCGTCAATGCCTGAGGCCCAGGTACGTACGAAATGTGTGAACCCTGCACTTTGTAACCAAACTGAAACCCTTGACCGCGTCATCGCTCTGGTGAAATCGCTCAACACGTGAATGCCTGAGGCCCAGGTATGGACGAAATGTGTGAAACCCCCAAACTATGTGACCAGCCTCTGACCGCATAATGCCGCTGGTTGAACAGCTGAACACGTGCCAATTCCTGAGCCCCAGGAGCAGATGAAATGTGTGAAAGTGTTACTATGGGGCACAGCCTCCGACCCCTTGCCTGCAGCCCCAGAGTGGGCATGCCGAAATCGGTTGGACATCCCTACCATTCTCCACCCCTGTGTATATGAGAGTTGGGCGTCCGAGTCCTAGACCCACGGTGTGAGGCTGACAGCCCTGACCCACACACATGCCCGTGAGCCCAGCCTTCACCTTTGCCTGTAACCTGGATCTGCATCCCTGCCCCACACTGTGCTGGCGGGGAGATCTGCCCCATACCATGAAAAGCGTTGCCACCCATCCCTACCTGTATCCCTCCCTTGCAGCGTGCCACTGTGGATGAGTCTGTCCTGCGCAAGCTCGCACACTGTGCTGGAGGGGAGATCTGCCCCATGGCGGCCATGTTTGGTGGAGTTGTGGGTCAGGAGGTCATGAAGGCCATGTCTGGCAAGGTGAGGCGACATGGGATAGGAACCGGGAATCTTGAACTGTTCACAGCCACTTGTACATCTTGTTTAGTAAGTGAACATATGTACCTTTTCGCATGTACACCATGCTGTGTACCTCAGCATGCATACCGCACTTCATCCCATGTGCATCACAGCATGGACTTCATCCTCTGTATATTATCATGTCTTACCTCTGTACAGCGAGTAACTTTCAAATCACACGTACATCACCGCATGTACTTCAACATCTGTACCTGCTTCCCACAGTTCCACCCGACGTTTCAGTGGTTGTACTTCGACTCTATTGAGAGCTTGCCCTCACAGAAGCTGCCTGCTGAGGAGTATGAACAGCTGGGGACCAGGTGAGAATACAGTATGAACATGTGTGGCTACAGTAGAGGCTGAAGTGTGAACAGCTGGGAACCAGGTGAGGATTAAGTATGAACATGTGAGGCCAGTGTATGAAGAGGTTGGGATCAGGTATTCAGGTGAGGCTGAAGTGTGAACATATGGGGATTGGGTGAGGAAAAAGTATGAGCACGTGAGGCTTGAGTTTGTTGAGGTTGGGGCCAGGTGAGGCTGATGTGTGGACAGCCAGGACCAGGGCCAGGCTTTAGTGTGAACGGGCTCCAGTTGAGGATAATGTGTGAACATGTGTACCAAATGAGACATTAGTATGGACAGGTGGGATACGATGCGATAGACAGTGTGAACAGCTGAGTACCAGGTAGGGCTAGGTATGTAGAGGTGGGGCTGAAGTACAATCTGGTGGGGACGGGACGGGGCTGAAGCGTGAACAGCTGGGGACCAGGTGGGGCCAAAGTATGAACATGTGTGGCAAAAGTGGAGACCGGATGAGGTTGAAGTGTGAACAGCTAGGTACGAGGGTCAAGATCTAGTGTGAAAGCCTGTGTATCAGAGAAATGCTTTGATTGACCCTATATTGTACCGCCCTCTGTAAGGTGTACCGCCCTATGTAAGATGTGCTGCCCCTCTGCTCTGAACTGTCTGCAGGTACGATGCCCAAGTGGCGGTACTGGGGCGCACCATGCAGCGCAAGCTGGCTGCTCTTAACCTATTCCTGGTGAGTGCAGTCAAAGAGTTGGTTGGGGTGTGGACTGCATTGTTAGTTGGTGTGTGGATAGCAGGGTTCCTTGGTGGTGGTTGGTCCCCCTACTCATACATGCCCCACCCTCCTTCCCTCCCCCCCCTCCCTCTTTCCTCACCTACCCCTCCCTCCTCCCACCCCTTCCCTTGCCCCTCAGGTCGGTGCTGGTGCGCTTGGCTGCGAGTTCCTGAAGAACTTCGCTATGATGGGCGTGTCAACCGGTGGCGGCTGTGTCACGGTCACGGACGATGATGTCATTGAGAAGAGTAACCTCAGCCGACAGTTCCTGTTCAGGGACTGGGACATTGGCAGGTGGGAAGGGGGGGGGGCAGTATGGGCTTTGAGGTGGGAGGACACAGGTGGGGTGGGGGGCAGCAGGGGCTTGGGAGGTGGGAGGACAGAGGTGGGGTGGGGGGCAGCAGGGGCTTTGAGGTGGGAGGACAGAGGTGGGGTGGGGGGCAGCAGGGGCTTGGGAGGTGGGAAGACAGAGGTAGGGTGGGGGGCAGCAGGGGGTTTGAGGTGGGAGGGCAGAGGTGGGGTGGGGGGCAGCAGGGGCTTGGGAAGTGGGAAGACAAGAGGTGGGGTGGGGGGCAGCAGGGGCTTTGAGATGGGAGGACAGAGGTGGGGTGGGGGGCAGCAGGGGCTTTGAGATGGGAGGACAGAGGTGGGGTGGGGGGCAGCAGGGGCTTGGGAGGTGGGAAGACAGTTGGGGTGGGGGGCAGCAGGGGCTTGGGAGGTGGGAGGACAGAGGTGGGGTGGGGGGCAGCAGGGGCTTGGGAGGTAGGAAGACAGAGGTGGGGTGGGGGGACACAGGGGCTTGGGAGGTGGGAAGACAGAGGTGGGGTGGGGGGCAGCAGGGGCTTGGGAGGTGTGAGGACAAAAGTGGGGTGGGGGGCAGCAGGGGCTTTGAGATGGGAGGACAACGGTGGGGTGGGGGGCAGCAGGGGTTTTGAGGTGGGAGGACAAAGGTGGGGTGGGGGGCAGCAGGGGCTTTGAGGTGGGAGGACAGAGGTGGGGTGGGGAGTAGCAGGGACTTTGAGGTGGGAGGACAGAGGTGGGGTGGGGGGCAGCAGGGGATTTGAGGTGGGAAGACAGAGGTGGGGTGGGGGGCAGCAGGGACTTTGAGGTGGGAGGACAAAGGTGGGGTGGGGGTAGCAGGGGCTTTGAGGTGGGAGGACAAAGGTGGGGTGGGGGGCAGCAGGGGCTTTGAGGTGGGAGGACAGAGGTGGGGTGGGGGCAGCAGGGACTTTGAGGTGGGAGGACAGAGGTGGGGTGGAGGGCAGCAGGGGCTTTGAGGTGGGAGGACAGAGGTGGGGTGGAGGGCAGCAGGGGCTTTGAGGTGGGAGGACAAAGGTGGGGTGGGGGGCAGCAGGGACTTTGAGGTGGGAGGACAAAGGTGGGGTGGGGGGCAGCAAGGGCTTTGAGGTGGGAGGACAAAGGTGGGGTGGGGGGCAGCAGGGGCTTGGGAGGTGGGATGACAGGGAAGGGACAGCAGTATGCCCCGGGACTAAGACGTAGGCAGGTGGGCTGAAGGGGGGGGGGGAAGGGGTGATATCAGGGACTGTGACATGGACCGAGAACAAAATAGCTGTGTGGACGATATTCGTCATGGTTACATGTTTCCACAATCTTTCCTTTTTAATCAAACCGTCGATTCGGCCACACTCATCTGGCCCTGTTTTCGATGTCACTCTTTTCAGCGCCAAGTCGACGGTGGCCTCTGCCGCAACGCTCAAGCTCAACCCGCACATCAAGATCAATGCGCTCCAAAACCGCGTCTCGCCGGAGACAGAGCAGGTTTTCAACGATTCCTTCTGGGAGGTGCGTGCTGGGAGGGGGTGCGAGTCTGAGTGGGTT
The DNA here is from genome assembly GCA_037349105.1 of Limnomonas spitsbergensis. Taxonomy (NCBI): domain Eukaryota; kingdom Viridiplantae; phylum Chlorophyta; class Chlorophyceae; order Chlamydomonadales; genus Limnomonas; species Limnomonas spitsbergensis. The sequence goes on along the minus strand of JAYJMM010000112.1, from coordinate 5,807,154 downwards.
ACTAGGGATTGCTCAGCCCTTTTCAGCGACACCTTTTGAGAGGTGACAGCTGGGAGGGGGGTGCGTGCACGCAAGGGGTCGCCTAGCCCTTTTCGGCGACGTTCTTTTAGAAGTGACAGCTGGGAGGTGGGTGTGTGCACTCGAATGACCATGGGCTGCCTTGCCCCTCTCCTGATTTTGGATGGCAAGCATGGCCTGAGGGAACGGTTTTTCAACAACTCCTTGTGGCAGGTGAGTGCTGGGAGGTGGTGCAAAAAGACTGCGTGCACGCAAGGGTTACGAGGTGTTGCCAACCCTGTTTTGGAATTTCGGATTGCATGTTTGTGCGCTAGGGCAGGCTGGCAGACTTACTTCTCTCCTCCCCTTCTGCCTGCTCTCTCCTCTTCCGCCGCCTCTCATTCTCTTCGCCTCCTCACCCCGTCGCACCTTCTTCCCCCTCTGCACCTCCCCTACCCTGATGTGCCTCCTCTCTCACCTTGACTCCTCAATCCCCCACAGAAACTGGACAAGGTTGTGAATTAAACCCTTGACTCTGAACCCTCAACCCCACCCCCCCACAGAAACTGGACCTTGTCGTGAACGCGCTGGACAACGTAAACGCCAGGCTGTATGTGGACTCGCGATGTGTGTACTTCTGCAAGCCTCTGCTGGAAAGCGGTACCTTGGGACCCAAGTGCAACACCCAGGTACGGCAGGGCAAGGCGCAGGGCTGGTTGCTCAATGCCTGATCGGGACTGATGGGCTGGGCGGCCATCACTGGGACAATTGAGACTAAACGATGCTCAGCGGACAGGTGGTGGTCTAGTCAGCAGGGTCTAGTCAGCTGGGTCAAGTCAGCAGGGTTTAGCGCAGGCCCCCCTTGGCTGTGTACCGTGATGTAGCATGTGTAGCTTGAGTGCTCTAGAAGAATCGGAAGCAGGGCCAACAGGGACCTTGCCACTTGTGTTCTGTATCATTGTCTGGGATCTACCTCGAGAGAGTGACCAACTGTGAAGGTGCTTCCAGCTGAAGACCCGCAGCTGATCGAAATTTCGAATGTCCGAAGATTCAAACTCTGCTTAGAATGTCGGCGCACAAAACACTCAAATTCAAGTCTTCGACAATTCCTGTGCACATGTTCAAACTCCCACTTTTCAAATTTAAGTACGCATGCCTGTTGCTGCTCAGGTGGTCCTCCCCAACGTGACTGAGAACTATGGTGCCAGCCGCGACCCCCCTGAGAAGCAGGCGCCCATGTGCACTGTCCACAGCTTCCCCCACAACATCGATCACTGCCTCACATGGGCCAGGTGCGTGTGTGAGGCTGTCATGTCGTCCGGTAGGGGGCGAATGGGGGTCGCTTGGGCCGGTAGGAGATCGGGCTGTTGAGGTGGAAAAAAATGGGAAGGTTATGTGTTTTAGACAGTTGACTTGGGAGTTGAGCTGTACAAGAAGTGGAAGGAACTAAGCCACTTGCAGTGCGCCAAAGGGCGGATGGCAGGATGGCACATCAACCACCTGCTGGCTTCACTAGAACCCTTTGCCCATGTGCAACCCAAGCTCATTTGGCCGGTGAACCCTCGGATGGTGCGAGCCCCGAATTTCCCTGAAATCTGGATCATGACCTAAACCCCATCCTTGCCCCTCAATCCTCCGCCTTATTCTCTGCTGCACCTGCCTTCCTGCCCCGAAGCTGCCGCTATGGTCGCTTCTCGTCTCCCTGGCCTGGGCTGCAAGCGCGACCTGGGCCCTGCCACTTTCTCCCCCCCACCACTGCCACTCTCCTACAGGAGTCGCTTGTTAAAAAAGAATGCTGTTGTTTTGCCATTTTATTTTTGAGAAATGTATGTTTTTTTGTTTTTTGTTTGCAAACAAGAGAGAGAGTGGGCACATGCATGTCCTGCATAAAGAGCCGCGCATTAGGCCACTGACTTGTCTCCAAACGAATGTAGGAATCACGAGCTCCGCTTGAAACGAGGGTGGGCCCACGCATGTCCTGGGAAAGAAACGTTGTCGAGGTTTAAGGTTTTTGCGAAGCCAGTCATGAGTCATGACATCTGGCACTAGATGTCAAGGTTCGAATTGGATAACCCTACAAGCCTCAACAACAAGTATTAGGCAAGGTTGCATGCGGGACTAAAGCGATAGCCACAGAGACGGCGGAAGGCTGAGTTTGAGGACCTGCTGGATAAACCTTTGAGTGAGGCTGAGGCTGATAAGTCTTTGAGTGAGGCTGAGGCTGATAAGGTGGGGTATGCGACTCCTTCCCCTGGCGTGGTGTCCCCCTCCCCCTGCAGGTCTGAGTTTGAGGGCCTGCTGGAGAAGTCCCCGAGCGAGGCCAACGCCTACCTGGCGGACGCTGCCAAGTACATTGCCGCCATCCGCGCCAACCCCGACGCAGCTGCCCGGGAGCAAGTGGAGAAGGTGGTGGACCTGCTGGTCAATGACAGGTGGGATGGGGGGGGAGGGGGAGGGAGCAAGTGGAGAAGGTGGTGGACCAGCTGGTCAATGACAGGTGGGGGGGAGGGGGGGGGAGGGAGTAAGTGGAGAAGGTGGGTGACCTGCTGGTCAATGACAGGTGGGATGGGTTGGGGGGAGGAGGGAGCAAGTGGAGAAGGTGGTGGACCTGCTGGTCAATGACAGGTGGGATGGGGTGGGGGGGGAGGGGGCAAGTGGAGAAGGTGGTGGACCTGCTGGTCAATGACAGGTGGGATGGGTTGGGGGGAGGAGGGAGCAAGTGGAGAAGGTGGTGGACCCGCTGGTCAATGACAGGTGGGATGGGGTGGGGGAGGAGGGAGCAAGTGGAGAAGGTGGTGGACCTGCTGGTCAATGACAGGTGGGATGGGTTGGGGGAGGAGGGAGCAAGTGGAGAAGGTCGTGGACCTGCTGGTCAATGACAGGTGGGATGGGGTGGGGGGGGAGGGGGCAAGTGGAGAAGGTCGTGGACCTGCTGGTCAATGACAAGTGGGATGGGGTGGGGGGGGGGAGGGGGCAAGTGGAGAAGGTGGTGGACCTGCTGGTCAATGACAAGTGGGATGGGGTGGGGGGGGGAGGGGGCAAGTGGAGAAGGTGGTGGACCCGCTGGTCAATGACAAGTGGGATGGGGTGGGGGGGGGGGGAGGGGGCAAGTGGAGAAGGTGGTGGACCTGCTGGTCAATGACAAGTGGGATGGGGTGGGGGGGGAGGGAGCAAGTGGAGAAGGTGGTGGACCTGCTGGTCAATGACAAGTGGGATGGGGTGGGGGGGGGAGGGAGCAAGTGGAGAAGGTGGTGGACCTGCTGGTCAATGACAAGTGGGATGGGGTGGGGGGGGAGGGAGCAAGTGGAGAAGGTGGTGGACCTGCTGGTCAATGACAGGTGGGGGGGAGGGGGCGGAGGGAGCAAGTGGAGAAGGTGGTGGACCTGCTGGTCAATGACAAGTGGGATGGGGTGGGGGGGGGAGGGAGCAAGTGGAGAAGGTGGTGGACCTGCTGGTCAATGACAAGTGGGATGGGGTGGGGGGGGGGAGGGAGCAAGTGGAAAAGGTCGTGGACCTGCTGGTCAATGACAAGTGGGATGGGGTGGGGGGGGAGGGAGCAAGTGGAGAAGGTGGTGGACCTGCTGGTCAATGACAAGTGGGATGGGGTGGGGGGGGGGAGGGAGCAAGTGGAGAAGGTCGTGGACCTGCTGGTCAATGACAGGTGGGATGGGTTGGGGGAGGAGGGAGCAAGTGGAGAAGGTGGTGGACCTGCTGGTCAATGACAGGTGGGATGGGGTGGGGGGGGAGGGGGCAAGTGGAGAAGGTGGTGGACCTGCTGGTCAATGACAGGTGGGGGGGAGGGGGCGGAGGGAGCAAGTGGAGAAGGTGGTGGACCTGCTGGTCAATGACAAGTGGGATGGGGTGGGGGGGGGAGGGAGCAAGTGGAGAAGGTGGTGGACCTGCTGGTCAATGACAAGTGGGATGGGGTGGGGGGGGAGGGGGCAAGTGGAGAAGGTGGTGGACCCGCTGGTCAATGACAAGTGGGATGGGGTGGGGGGGGGGAGGGGGCAAGTGGAGAAGGTGGTGGACCTGCTGGTCAATGACGAGTGGGATGGGGTGGGGGGGGAGGGAGCAAGTGGAGAAGGTGGTGGACCTGCTGGTCAATGACAAGTGGGATGGGGTGGGGGGGGGAGGGAGCAAGTGGAGAAGGTGGTGGACCTGCTGTTCAATGACAAGTGGGATGGGGTGGGGGGGGAGGGAGCAAGTGGAGAAGGTGGTGGACCTGCTGGTCAATGACAGGTGGGGGGGAGGGGGCGGAGGGAGCAAGTGGAGAAGGTGGTGGACCTGCTGGTCAATGACAAGTGGGATGGGGTGGGGGGGGGAGGGAGCAAGTGGAGAAGGTGGTGGACCTGCTGGTCAATGACAAGTGGGATGGGGTGGGGGGGGGAGGGAGTAAGTGGAGAAGGTGGGTGACCTGCTGGTCAATGACAGGTGGGATGGGGTGGGGGGGGAGGGAGCAAGTGGAGAAGGTGGTGGACCTGCTGGTCAATGACAAGTGGGATGGGGTGGGGGGGGAGGGAGCAAGTGGAGAAGGTGGTGGACCTGCTGGTCAATGACAAGTGGGATGGGGTGGGGGGAGGAGGGAGCAAGTGGAAAAGGTGGTGGACCTGCTGGTCAATGACAAGTGGGATGGGGTGGGGGGGGAGGGAGCAAGTGGAGAAGGTGGTGGACCTGCTGGTCAATGACAAGTGGGATGGGGTGGGGGGAGGAGGGAGCAAGTGGAAAAGGTCGTGGACCTGCTGGTCAATGACAAGTGGGATGGGGTGGGGGGGGAGGGAGCAAGTGGAGAAGGTGGTGGACCTGCTGTTCAATGACAAGTGGGATGGGGTGGGGGGGGAGGGAGCAAGTGGAGAAGGTGGTGGACCTGCTGGTCAATGACAGGTGGGATGGGGTGGGGGGGGAGGGGGCAAGTGGAGAAGGTGGTGGACCTGCTGGTCAATGACAGGTGGGATGGGGTGGGGGGAGGAGGGAGCAAGTGGAGAAGGTGGTGGACCCGCTGGTCAATGACAGGTGGGATGGGGTGGGGGGGAGGGAGCAAGTGGAGAAGGTGGTGGACCTGCTGGTCAATGACAGGTGGGATGGGGTGGGGGGAGGAGGGAGCAAGTGGAGAAGGTGGTGGACCTGCTGGTCAATGACAGGTGGGATGAGGTGGGGGGGGAGGGGGCAAGTGGAGAAGGTCGTGGACCTGCTAGTCAATGACAAGTGGGATGGGGTAGGGGGGGAGGGAGCAGGAAGCAGAAGCCACTCTTTGTTCTCTGTGGATGGAATGTGCCAGCCGTGCCAGCCCGATGACCTTAGTCATGGCTTTGTACTAGGAGGAGCAGCAGGGAGGGACAGCCTGCAGGCCCTTTGGCTGCAGGGCATGGGGTCAATACACGCATGTGAAAGATGGGGATCAACTCATCTCTGTTTCTACTCATGTACAATCTCTCCGCAGATCAAAACTTCAGGCCCCCCTCTCATTTCCCCCCCCTCACCATCCCTCTCCACTCTCTTTTGCCTGCAGGGTCAAGACCTTTGAGGACTGCATCACCTGGGCTCGCATGCGGTTCCAGGACTACTTCCACAACCGCGTTGCGCAGCTGGCCTTCACCTTTCCCGAGGACGCGACCACCTCAACGGGAGCGCCGTTCTGGTCGGCGCCCAAGCGGTTCCCGCGCGCGCTCAACTTCGACACCAAGGACGCCTCGCACGCCTCCTTCATGCAGGTAGGTTGCATCCAGTGCCGTTAAGAGTTTGTTGCATAACACCTGGAAGGGCCCCCCCCCACACACACACACAGTCAGAGGCGACCCCTCTGTGACACATTCCTGACAGGCTGTGGGTCAGAGGGACATAATTTGATTATTTAAGGCACCTCGCTCGCCTCCTTCATGCAGGTGGGATGCGTCGAATATTGTCGACAGTGTGCTGCATAGCGCCGCGGGGAAGGGGGGCGAACAGGATGCCATGTGGGGGAGGGGGGCGAAGAGGATGCCATGTGGGGGAGGGGGGCGAAGAGGATGCCATGTGGGGGAGGGGGGGGAACAGGATGCCATGTGGGGGAGGGGGGCGAAGAGGATGCCATGTGGGGGAGGGGGGCGAAGAGGATGCCATGTGGGGGAGGGGGGCGAAGAGGATGCCATGTGGGGGAGGGGAGGAAGAGGATGCCATGTGGGGGAGGGGGGGGAACAGGATGCCATGTGGGGGAGGGGGGGGAACAGGATGCCATGTGGGGGAGGGGGGGGAACAGGATGCCATGTGGGGGAGGGGGGCGAAGAGGATGCCATGTGGGGGAGGGGGGCGAAGAGGATGCCATGTGGGGGAGGGGGGCGAAGAGGATGCCATGTGGGGGAGGGGGGCGAAGAGGATGCCATGTGGGGGAGGGGGGCGAAGAGGATGCTATGTGGGGGAGGGGGGCGAACAGGATGCCATGTGGGGGAGGGGGGCGAAGAGGATGCCATGTGGGGGAGGGGGGGGAACAGGATGCCATGTGGGGGAGGGGGGGGAACAGGATGCCATGTGGGGGAGTGGGGCGAAGAGGATGCCATGTGGGGGAGGGGGGTGAAGAGGATGCCATGTGGGGGAGGGGGGGGAACAGGATGCCATGTGGGGGAGGGGGGGGAACAGGAGCTATGTGGGGGAGGGGGGCGAAGAGGATGCCATGTGGGGGAGGGGGAGGAACAGGATGCCATGTGGGGGAGGGGGGCGAACAGGATGCCATGTGGGGGAGGGGGGCGAAGAGGATGCCATGTGGGGGAGGGGGGCGAAGAGGATGCCATGTGGGGGAGGGGGGCGAACAGGATGCCATGTGGGGAGGGGGGGGAACAGGATGCCATGTGGGGAGGGGGGCGAAGAGGATGCCATGTGGGGGAGGGGGGCGAAGAGGATGCCATGTGGGGGAGGGGGGCGAAGAGGATGCCATGTGGGGGAGGGGGGCGAAGAGGATGCCATGTGGGGGAGGGGGGCGAAGAGGATGCTATGTGGGGGAGGGGGGCGAACAGGATGCCATGTGGGGGAGGGGGGCGAAGAGGATGCCATGTGGGGGAGGGGGGGGAACAGGATGCCATGTGGGGGAGGGGGGCGAAGAGGATGCCATGTGGGGGAGGGGGGCGAAGAGGATGCTATGTGGGGGAGGGGGGCGAACAGGATGCCATGTGGGGGAGGGGGGCGAACAGGATGCCATGTGGGGGAGGGGGGGGAACACGATGCCATGTGGGGGAGGGGGTGGAACAGGATGCCATGTGGGGGAGTGGGGCGAGGAGGATGCCATGTGGGGGAGGGGGGCGAAGAGGATGCCATGTGGGGGAGGGGGGGGAACAGGATGCCATGTGGGGGAGGGGGGGGAACAGGAGCTATGTGGGGGAGGGGGGCGAAGAGGATGCCATGTGGGGGAGGGGGAGGAACAGGATGCCATGTGGGGGAGGGGGGCGAACAGGATGCCATGTGGGGGAGGGGGGCGAAGAGGATGCCATGTGGGGGAGGGGGGCGAAGAGGATGCCATGTGGGGGAGGGGGGCGAACAGGATGCCATGTGGGGAGGGGGGGGAACAGGATGCCATGTGGGGAGGGGGGCGAAGAGGATGCCATGTGGGGGAGGGGGGCGAAGAGGATGCCATGTGGGGGAGGGGGGCGAACAGGATGCCATGTGGGGGAGGGGGGGGAACAGGATGCCATGTGGGGGAGGGGGGGGAACAGGAGCTATGTGGGGGAGGGGGGCGAAGAGGATGCCATGTGGGGGAGGGGGGGGAACAGGATGCCATGTGGGGGAGGGGGGCGAACAGGATGCCATGTGGGGGAGGGGGGGAAGAGGATGCCATGTGGGGGAGGGGGGCGAAGAGGATGCCATGTGGGGGAGGGGGGCGAAGAGGATGCCATGTGGGGAGGGGGGGGGACAGGATGCCATGTGGGGAGGGGGGCGAACAGGATGCCATGTGGGGGAGGGGGGCGAACAGGATGCCATGTGGGGGAGGGGGGCGAACAGGATGCCATGTGGGGGAGGGGGGGGAACAGGATGCCATGTGGGGGAGGGGGGCGAAGAGGATGCCATGTGGGGGAGGGGGGCGAACAGGATGCCATGTGGGGGAGGGGGGGGAACAGGATGCCATGTGGGGGAGGGGGGCGAAGAGGATGCCATGTGGGGGAGGGGGGCGAACAGGATGCCATGTGGGGGAGGGGGGCGAACAGGATGCCATGTGGGGGAGGGGGGCGAACAGGATGCCATGTGGGGGGGGATGTGGCTTAAGTTAATGCCCACCCCAGAACTGAAATATTCACACCATGCCTTTCCTTTCCATGTTGCCGGCCCCACCACTCTACTCATGAGCTGCCTGACGCGTGCCCCGCCCCGCATCTGCCTCCCACATTTGCCGCGATGCTGCTCCCCCCCTACCCTACCCTGTCCTTGCTGCCTGAAGCCCCCGTCACCGCAACTCCTCACAGGCCACGGCGATCCTGAAGGCCGAGGTGCATGGCATCCCTAGGGCTGCCTACGCCTCCAGCGCCGCCAAAGTTGCTGAGCACGCTGCCAAGGTGCCTGTCACGGCCTTTGTACCGCGCAAGGGGGTCCACGTCGAGACAGATCCCAAGGTAAGGCTAGCGCTCTTTGTCGACAGGTCATGCGCTGCTGACAAGGTGCGGGCATGGCCTCTTCATGCCCCGACAACTGTGCTTCCCCCCTCCCCCTGCGGAAACGGAAGGATTGAAATGCCGCATTGTTGCCTGAGGTTAAAGGTTGGCGATGATCCACGCGCCCGTTCGTTTCACGGCAGCCATACTCCCAAACTCTTCAAATGCCTAAGCCTGCTATCGTGCAAATTCCCTTGCATCATGCCCATGCCAACAGGCTCGCAGAGGGTGCACGTTCCACCCTCTCCTCATCCCTTCCCCCCCCGTTGTGCTTCCCCCTTCCTGCAGGCTGGTGACAAGAAGTCGCTCCCAACCTCAGTGGATGATGAGAGTGTCATTGAGGGCCTTATCTCAAAGCTGGAGGCGGTACGAGTGGGCCTGCCAGCGGGATACAAGCTCAGCCCCGTGCAGGTAGAGATGGTTTGCTCAGTTGCTTCCCCTGTTATCGAGAGCCTCGTCTTTAAGCTGGCGGCAGTGAGGCGCAGGCTGCAAGCTCAGCCTCCAGCCAAGAAAAAACATCCTCCGGAAATGTATTGATTTCTCCGGCCCATTTGAGTACTGGTACAAGCGCGGCCTCCAGCAGGAAAACAGGAACGTCATTGCCCCCCCCTGGACACACAGCTCTCACGCCCACCGCCCACCTTTCCACCCTTGACTGCCCAGTTGGGTCTAGGGTCAAGGGTTAGCGCCCCCCCGCCCCCCGCCCACCTTTCCGTCCCTGTCTGCCCAGTGGAGAGCAATGATGGCTCCTGCCTGCAGCATGGATGTGATCACTGGTCTGTCCAGCATTCATGAAGGTCACAGAGGCTGATGGGTATTCCCCCTCCCGCCCACCCCACGCACGCATCCCCCGTCTAGTCTAGGTGGACCAGGATGCCAACTAGCATATGGAAGCCATCGCTGGCCAGGCCAGCATACGTTCACTTCACACCTGCTTGCACACACTCGCCCACACACACCACACACACACACCACCACCACACACTTCCACCCACTTCCACTCCTCACGTTCAGTTTGAGAAGGACGACGACGCCAACTTCCACATGGACGTCATCGCTGGTCTGGCCAACATGCGGGCACGCAACTACAGCGTCCCCGAGGTGGACAAGCTCAAGGCCAAGCTGATCGCCGGGCGCATCATCCCGGCCATCGCGACGGCAACGGCTGTGGCAACAGGTGAGATAGAGGGGGGCGGTTGCCGTTGGGGACGTGGACATGCTCAGGGCTGCATCTGATCCCTGGACGAATTGGTCGGGCAGTAGGACTGCATTGGTGGCAGGTGCATGCGCATGGGGTTGCGCATGGCGTGCTGTTGGGCGAGTGGGGCCGGCAAGCAGCGACAGGTGTGCCCCAAAAACTGCAGTGTGCAAGATTTGGAGAATGTAAGGGAGGAGTGTGTACGGTTTAGATGCTTCCCTAACCCTGACCTTAAACCCTGCCCTGCTCTGTGAAAAGTGCTTATACCATCCAGGGAGGCTTCATAGGCTGATGCTTCCGATGAAGGTTGCGGTTTGCCCTGGACCCTGATGGCTAACCTAGGAGACAATCTATAAGCATCTAGGGAACAGTGTTGTGGGGGGGCCCATGAAACTGAAAGGCGGAGAGGGATCCATTTCATCAGGTCATCTGCTAATTGTGGCATATATTCCATATCAATGGATTTATTAATTTACTCACTATTTTGTTTGACCTTGGTGCATCAGGCAGGCTTGTATTGTAGGCTTGAGTGATGTCTCTTGATTTTGTTTTGCTTGAAGTTCAATTTGTCCACCAAAAGTGATGCAAGTCACTGTGGCAAGACGGGGGCATACGAAAGCACAAGGTGGACACAACCAAGGTTGCACACCATTTGTTTTTATCCAGATGGGTTTCTGTTATTTTTTCAGGACCTCTATGAAAACTATATTATGGCCCCCCTCTCAATATGTGAACCCGGTGTGGAACATATGGTACGCGTCTTCTCATTGACCCTCTGCCCAATGGCCCGGACCAGGTTTGAACACATCCCCCCCTCACACACACACACATACGTATTTGTGTGAACCAGGGATGGTTTGCCTTGAGCTGTACAAGGTGGTTGCTGGCGACAAGAAGATTGAGGACTTCCGGAACACGTTTGCCAACATGGCGCTCCCGTTGTTCGCCATGGCCGAGCCAATTGCTCCCAAAACGTACAAGTACCAGGAGCTGGCGTGGACGCTGTGGGACAGATGGACACTGGAGGGAGACTTCACCGTGCAAGAGGTGAGGATTTAGGGTACAGGGGGTGAGGGTTTAGGGTGCGGGACCGAGGGTGTAGGGTCAGGATGTGAGGGTTAAGGGTGTATGAGGTGAGGATTTAGGGTGCAGGAGGTAAGAATTTAGGGTGCAGGGGGTGAGGGTTTAGGGTACAGGACCGAGGGTGTAGGGTCAGGATGTGAGGGTTTAGGGTGTATGAGGTGAGGATTTAGATGCATGAGGTGGGGGCTTGGGGTGCAGGAGGTGGGGGGGGGGGTGTACCATTACAGGAGGCGGGTCAGCACAGTGCATACATGTTGATCCTCTATTCAGATTGTTAGTCCTCTTGATAACCGAAAAGAAGAGGATGGACAACAGGTTGACGGGAAATTGTGGGATCCATGGACACTTGAGGAAGACCTGACGGAGCAGGGAATGAGTGACAGAGGTGTTGCAAGGTGACGAGAAGGAATGCAATCATACACAAGGGACACTGGAAGTCGCTTCTTATGTTGGGATTTCAGGGTGGATGTTGAGGCCCGTGGGGTGTCCAAGTCAGATTTCAGACATGGATGTTCATTGGGCGCCCCATGCAAAGTGGTGCATGCGCTTTAGTGACAATCCTCGGAATGGTGACCGAAAATTAGCCGCGTGAGGTACTAGCGAACACAAGGCAAAACCAGGCTGGCCCAGGCCTATCCCCTGGTGATGTCACTAGCTCCAAAAGGATGGAATGTACGAAGCCCTCCCTGTGCCCTCATTTGCAACTCAATAGTATAAGCGCTGAGTATCTGATTGCCGTCCCCATCCTTTGTTTGCACCTCTGTGCCTTCCCCATCCTTTGTTTGCACCTCCGTGCCTTCCCCATCTTTTGTGCGCTAGGTCCTGGACTGGTTTGTGAAGCGAGGGCTGACGGCGTACAGCATCAGCTGTGGCCAGAGCCTCCTGTACAACAACATCTTCCCCAAGCACAAGGAGAGGTTGGGCAAGAAGATGAGCGAGCTGGTGGGATCGGTGGCCAAGGTGAGGCTGGCAGGAGGAGGAGGGGGGCTGGTGATGTGTGGGAAAGTGCGTCAAGGCGTGTTTTCATCTGGCCGCTTACAAAGGCTATGCTACAGTGGGGGAGTGGTGAGCTTGCAAATTGGCGGACGAAAAGTTGTGCGAGTGGGTGGGCTTTGTGGACAAGGTGAGAGAAGGGGTGCCGGGTGAGAGAAATAAGCATGCTAGTGTGTGGATGATACTTGGATGGCCAAGTTCGTTTTCCTGACCTCATTGGGATGCCCTGCTTCCTTTGGGTTGCGGGCTCTCGGTAAGGTTTAAAAATTACGCAAACAGAAAGATAGTGGGAAGATTTACAACATACTCTTTTAGGGTCAAGGGTTCAGCTTAAAAGTGTCGCATGATGTGAAGTGAAGTTCTTACAGTCCAATAGAGCATCACACTTGATGCATGGGACATGTGCCCGTAAACCGGTACAGGCACTTGATACACTAGGACAGAAAGCAAAAACCAGTGACCCCCCTGGGCAAGCAACTAGCACACAACCACGACAGTGGCGTGGGAATGAACCCCATAGTGCAGAGGATAAGCCCCAGCCATAAAACATGACGTGGGTGCAAAAGAGTTTGATTGAGCACCGCCTAGAGAGTTAGGGGGGAGACAGGAAATTTGGCAAAGTTTTGAGATGATTCTCTCTTTTCATCATACACTGAAAGATAAAGGAACCAAATTTCTTCCAGAATCCGCTGTATTTAGTTTGTCCCACACTCCATTTGCGTACCGTTTCATGGCCTCATCCTCGTCCTCTAGGAAATTATGGAAAGTAAGGTTAAATTGAAAACGAAGGTCTGTGTAGAATGGGCAGTAAATCATGTGAAGCTCATCCTCCCGACATTTAAGATTGCAATATCTACAAATCCTCTCGCTACGAGGCACATAAGGTTTCTCAAAGCGCCCCGTCTCAACATGCAGCCAATGCGACCCCATCCAAGACCGGGTTACAGCGAAAATTATATTAGGCTTACTCAAATTGTACCAGAAAGTCTCCTTCACATCACGCTTAATTTGGAACCACTTAGAGAACGTAAACAATTTGAACCCCGAGCGCTCCGAGTCAGGAGCAGCACGTACTGACAGGGCCGTATGTGGCATATCCCTGGAAATTTTGGAAAGCCACTGATCCCTAGCTGAATTCACAATGACCTCAATATCCAAAGAGGTATTGGCTGAAGCAGTCAATAAATCAATACCCAGAGTCATCAATATCGTAGACAGAAAACCAGCCCAACAAAGTTAAGTGCCAGCCTTCGCCAAATCACAACTTTCCTGCATAGCCATTTTCACAAGGTCATCGTCAGGCCTCAGATTAATTATATTCCATGATGACACGTTGTGTTCTTTGTGACTGTTCTTACACGCTCTGCCGGTATTACTGTCGCATGTTGGAATTGTTCTGAGTGTGTTACGCGAGGCGGGACTTGAGGACCCGCCATGGTCTCCACAACCACCGGACATTGGTGTTTCTCCACAACAGATATTCGCTAGAAAGTCGAAGTCAACTCTGTTGCTTCACCCACTTTGTTAACCTCACCCCCTCCCCAAAAATACACTTTGCAGATGGAGATTCCAGCATGGAGAAAGCACTTTGATGTGGTGGTTGCTTGCGAAGATGAAGAGGGCGAGGATGTGGACGTGCCTCTCATCTCAATCAAATTCCGATGAAGGAATAGTCCAGGCTTTGTCGGGGCAAGGCAGGGAGGGGGCACCATGAAGGGAACCAGGAGCAATCAGCCAGCTTGTATGTAGGAGGTTGCTGTGTGTGGACATTTGTGTGAAAGTGGTCCATGACTGCGGACGAGGGTCTGGATAGCGTGGGGCACGTTGGTCATTTGTTTTGACTGCGAGGGCCTTGGGTTCGTTCGGGGACCCAAGCGTCTCCCAAGCAATGTAAAAATAAATCGGATTCGCAGGAAGTTTGTTATGTTTGTTTAGTCCAGCAGAGCATCACATTTGATGCATAGGACCTATGTCCGTAAAACGGTACAGGCACTTGATACACTAGGACAGAAAGCGAAAATTAGTGTTCCCCCTGGGCAAGCAACAAGCACACAACCACAACAGTGGCGTGGGAATGAACCACACAATGCAGAAGATCAGACCCGGCTAAAACATATGACGCGGGTGCAAAAGAGTTTGATTGAGCACCGCAAATCTGAAAATTAGGGGGGCGTAGATAAGTAGAGCCTTGAGATGATTCTCTCCATTCATTATACACAGATAAAGGAACCCATTTTCTTCCGTAGAGCAGATGCAGAATCCGCTGCATTTGGCTCACCCCACACTCCATTTGCGTCCGTTTCAGGGCTGCATCCTCGTCCGCCAGAAAATTATGGAAAATAAGGTTTAATTGATAACGAAGGGCTGTATGAACAGTCAGCCAATAACGTTACACCTCTGAGCCCGCTCAAAGCTCGGCCGCGTGGGCACCCAACTGTTCGGAAGGGAGAAAAGAAGAAACTAAAAGGAAGAGGGGGGTAAAGTAACAGAAGGAGAGGCCGGGAAGGCAAAGAAGACCAAGTCCGACATTTGAGTTCCACTAGAGAGTAGCCCTAAACAAAGCATCTCAAAAAAAGGCCACAAAAGCAAGCGTATCCCACCCATGCTTGGCCGCGAAGGCGCCCCGTCAGAAGGGGGAAGAGAAGAAAATAAAAAGGGGGCAAACAACAACAAAACAAAAAAGGACCAAAAGAGAAGGCCGGAAAGGCAAACAACACCGGCGCCTCAGAATCCCTAGAGATCTCAACAATGCCCACAGCACATTCCACAAAAGCAAGTGCATCCCACCCTGCTCAGCCTGGTACATGTGGTGGAAGTTAGTGGCAGCGCCCGGAGGACCTGCCCAACCCCGCTCCCGTAACTGCTCCCTGACACTAGGCCACTGGAAGCACACATGAACAGTCAGTAAGTGATGTGAAGCTCAACCTCCCGACATCCAAGATTACAGCATTTGCAAAGCCTCTCGCTACGAGGCACAAAAGGTCAATGACGTTACACCTCTGGGCCATGCTCAAAAAGGATCGGCCGCGTGGGTGCCTAACTTAAGGATTGGGAGGAACGAAGGAAACAAACACAAGGGGGCAGGAAAAAGGAGGAAACGTTTCGGGAAACGTATGAAATAAAGTGAAGGGACAGACGAAAGGCTGAAAATAAAGACAAATGAAGTTCAACCCTCTGAAAAAGTCTACACCTCAAAGACATCTACCACGTCTTCCACAAAAGCTAGGGCATTCCACCCAAGCCTGCCCAGGTTCAAGTCGAAGAAGTCTATAGCACCGTTCGGAGGACCTGCCCATCCCCGCTCCCCAAGTCGATCTTGCACGTTGGGGCATTGAAAGCAAGCATGCAACGCGTCCTCCTCATGCTCGCCGTCTCCCCTAGCCCAACATCGCTGGCAGCACCGTCTGTCACGCTGCTGACCGCTGCGCCGTCCTCTAGTGTCAGCCGTGCTGACGGCGCCGAGCCGCAGCATTAAGTTCGTGCACACACAAGCACACTCCCTTCGGCTGGTGCAGTTTCTGGACTGCGCCGTAGACTGAAACCAGGTGCGGTAGGTGGCCGCAGACCTGCTTTCAGTGGCAGGATCTCTGGGCACAAGGTTTCTCAAAGTGCCCCGTCTCAGCATTCAGCCAATGCGACCCCGGCTGTTGGGTACATTTCAAAATTCAAATGCTTCCATGTACCAGGGGTATATTGCAGTAATTGTACCCCAAGTGTTACTAGCTTTTGCTGTATCGTTTCCAGTCATTAAACACACAACAGGGGACGTCACATACAAGATACAAATTCGTGGTTTGTAAATTCGTTCACTTTCCATCGAGATCTTGCCCCCCTGGCCCCCCTTCCGGCTGCCGCCCCTGCCCCCTCCCGAAGGTCACATTTCCGGACGGAATCAATTGACGTTTGTCGACGTCGCCTCGATTCGACCTCGCTCCTTTCCCTAAAAAGAAAAATACTTCAGGCATGCGCCTAGCGTTTCCCAACGTGCGAGCCCCGAGCCCCCGACACGACCGCTTGGCGGGAGGATTGATTTCTCCCCTGGGGCGCGTTCGCATTGCTCCATATCGCGAGGTAACCGACGGCTTTTATGTGAATGTTTTCGGCCATACCACGATATGAGCTCGACGACGACTCGATTTGACCCACGTTTCAACTCCATATCGTCATATCCAAAAACATGCTCCCAACCCAAGTTTTTGTTCTCAATATTGCCAGCGTGTCACTTGACACAATCATGTTTGTTCTATCGGCTTATTTACCTCATCTATTTTATGATGCGTCGATACGAAACTGGGGCGCGTCCACATGTGTCAGTATCGCATGGTAACCGACAAGATTTGTATGAACGTCGTCATCCACACATCGACATAAGCTCTATTCGAGCTCGATGAAAGCGCATCCATACCGAAATATCGCCCACACATAATCGTCCGCATATTGATATTGAGGCTCCAATGCGAACACGCCCCTGGTCTCTTCTCAAATATTCCCGAGGTGTGGATAGGCACATGTCGGCTTCGCCTAAACTGCGGTCATGTTGGCAACCAACTCGGGCAGTTGCATATCAAACTTGCCATGCAGACTGACAGCCTGGCCGACAGCTCACTGCGCATTATCACCTCATGTCCTGAACACTGCCTGTCTAGCTAGTTGCGTGTGTAAGTAGGACACACGGGCACGGGCGAGCTGCGTCTTTACGCACTTTCCACGTGCCCTTGCTACCTCAGCCATCCTGTATCACCGGCCCTCCGTTGTGACCTGCCCTCCTACTCGGTGCACATTTACGTGCTCATACGGTGGGAGGCAGCACCTCTGCAAGCTGCTCAGATCCAACCACGATCGACCACGAGTTGAGGGACCGTGGGAGAAAGGGTCACCTGGATCATAACCTCGTCGCCGTCGCTCAAATCCATATTGAATTCCTGGGCATATTGGCACCTTCGGCTTTTATTTGCCAACGTAGCCAACGCATACAACTGCAGCCAACGCAGTCAACTGGAGGGCCGGTGATAAAGGATGGCTGAGGTAGCAAGGGCACGTGGAAAGTGCGTATAGACGAGGGGATAACGCGCAGTGAGCTGTCGGCCAGGCTGTCAGCCAGCATGGCAAGTTTGATACGCAACTGCCCGAGTTCGTTGCCAACATGACCGCAGTTTAGGCGAAGCCCACATGTCCGAATGGTGCCACGAATGGTGACGCACATGGGATGACGCAGGGGTGACACCCCCCTCCCCCGACCCACTGTCCCACACCTCTTTAGGGAGTTGTACACTCGTGTGGCTCAAATCCAAGAGATGTGATACAGGCTTATTGCTGTGCTTTGTTCGACCAACTGCAGTCCTACGCAATCGCATAAGAGCAATTGGTCCTACAATAAGCGTATCAATGGACATGGAGAAGGCTGCGGCCGACATTGACGTCGAGGATGGTCACCGGGGTCCCCCCCGTCGCCAGGGAACTTCCAACTTGGGTGGAGCAGGCGGCTTGCGAATTACTTTCAAGGTGAACATGGCGACGGGTTGCTACTCGCCGAGCTAATTCGTCATACAATTTGAAGCAATTACGTACCATCAACGAACCTGTTTCAAACCATGCAGGACATGTCTTATCACGTGCCATCAAACACAGAGAAGGGGAAGCGCGCTTACCTATTGAAAGGAATTTCGGGGTGGTTTGATAAGCACCAAATGTCAGCACTGGTGAGCCCTAGTTGGGTCCCCTTTCCTGCCATGCACATGGTAGTACAATCCGGCTGAACCTGTGCCGTATCAAGCCGTATCGTTGCGCTTTGGTAGTACAATCCGGCTGAACCTGTGCTGTATTGCGCCATATCGTGCCACCATGTCCATGCATCCGACGTCCGGCTGAGCTCATGAGTGCCACCAGACGCTCTGCCATTAGCGAGCCTCCCATGATAAGTAACACTATTTGCCTCTCTTTGCGCAGATGGGACCTTCTGGTAGTGGAAAAACGGTAGGCGACCTTCAAAGTGACATATCGATCCATTCCGGCGACTGTTTTTGCACTCGGGTCACTGTATGTGGTCACAGCATGTGGTCTCGGCATGTGTCACTGCATGTGGCCACTCCGGTGTCGCATGTGGTCACTCCGGTCACTGCATGTGTCACTGCATGTGGCCCTGCTGACATCTGCCAACCCTCCCCGATGTAAGCAACTGATGCTCACATGCCCTCACTGTAGACGCTGCTGGATGTCCTGGCTGGCCGCAAGAACCAAGGTGTCATTGAGGGGGACCTCTCTTTCGGAGGCCAGGTGCCTTCCAGGCAGTTCCTGCGGCGATACACTGGGTGGGTGGGCCCAATCATCATGCTATTGGGTAAACTTGCAGTTTCTTGCAAGAGTGGACCATATTTTGGTGGGGCACCAGTAGGGAAATCTTCTGCATCTTTGCCCCCAACCATGCAGGGGGTTTGACCTCAACAGTAACTCCTTTTCCACCTAGAGATTTTTCACTATAATCTCTGCCACGGCCTTGGTGTTGCAGATACGTGGAGCAGTTTGACACGTTGCTTGGCATCCTTACGGTAAGCTAGGTCAAGGCCTGACCGCTAAACCCTAGTCTCTGGCCCAGGGTCCAGTCCTGACTGGCATGGTTTAGGGTCTATAGTCCTAACTCAATACCAAGCCCTAGTTTAGGGTTCAGGATGCAGTCTCGGCAGACCTGCCATAGCATATTTACAATATACTGATACGGGGTCCAGGCCCGACCCTCATATGCCATAATTTACGATCTTGGCCACACAGTCATGCCAGTTTGGGAATTAAGGTCCGGGCCAGAGCTTCGCGCCCTGGTTTAGGGTTTTGGGCCCAGGCTGGATTCACGCCCTGGTTGCAGCCTGCATGGCATCCTAGGTACCATCTCTGAGAGGCATAAGCATGGCACTTGCTAGGTGCCAGCTCTGTTCCACTGGTTCCCCCGTGTGACTCACCCTGGACGCTGCGTGGGCGCTCTCAGGTTGAGGAGATGTTGATGTACACGGCGGAGCTCAAACGCAGCATCAACGAGCCGTTGAGCTCGAAGAAGGAAGCCGTCCAACAGGTGTGAGGGGGGGTGACTGAGGATGTATCCTTTATCAGTGTGTGACAATGTGTGACAGGTGTGAGGGGGGGTGACTGAGGATGTATCCTTTATCAGTGTGTGACAATGTGTGACAGGTGTGAGGGGGGGTGACTGAGGATGTATCCTTTATCAGTGTGTGACAATGTGTGACAGGTGTGATGGGGGGTGACTGAGGATGTATCCTTTTTCAGTGTGTGACAATGTGTGACAGGTGTGAGGGGGGGTGACTGAGGATGTATCCTTTATCAGTGTGTGACAATGTGTGACAGGTGTGAGGGGGGGTGACTGAGGATGTATCCTTTATCAGTGTGTGACAATGTGTGACAGGTGTGAGGGGGGGTGACTGAGGATGTATCCTTTATCAGTGTGTGACAATGTGTGACAGGTGTGAGGGGGGGTGACTGAGGATGTATCCTTTATCAGTGTGTGACAATGTGTGACAGGTGTGAGGGGGGGTGACTGAGGATGTATCCTTTTTCAGTGTGTGACAATGTGTGACAGGTGTGAGGGGGGGGTGACTGAGGATGTATCCTTTATCAGTGTGTGACAATGTGTGACAGGTGTGAGGGGGGGTGACTGAGGATGTATCCTTTTTCAGTGTGTGACAATGTGTGACAGGTGTGAGGGGGGGTGACTGAGGATGTATCCTTTATCAGTGTGTGACAATGTGTGACAGGTGTGAGGGGGGGTGACTGAGGATGTATCCTTTATCAGTGTGTGACAATGTGTGACAGGTGTGAGGGGGGTGACTGGTGTGGTAAGAAAGGAAGAAACTTACGCCCGCGGGGGTTCAGGGACAGTGGGGGGCATGGGCCGAGGCCGCGTCCGATACCTGAAGTGCCCACATCAGGTCGGCACCCGCTGGTGAGGTATCCTTTGTCAGCGTGATGCAAACGCTTTGCAAATATAGCTTTCATTGTAAGCATTGCCCCTCCTTTCACATGAAACTGGTCGAGTCAGGCCACTGACGACACTGCCACCACATGACCTTTCTATTGCCACGCCTCTTATCTCACGGGGTCCAAGACTTCTGAAACAAGTGGACCCCATTTGGTTTAACTTGTGGCAGGTGATCAAGAAGCTGGCGCTGGAGTCGTGCAAGGACGTGCTCATCGGCGACCAACTGTCAAAGGGCATCAGTGGAGGACAGGTCAGGGCTCCTGGGAGGGGGCTGGGATCAGGGCATCAGTAAAGGACAGGTCGGGATTTGAGGGGGCTGGGATGCCTGCCGTGAGGATGTTCTCTTGTTCTGTGTTAGGGCCTGTCAAGGCCCCGCCAGGATTCCGTTGCGCTTATTTCCTACATGGTCCCTGTTGCCCTGCTGCCTTACATGGTCCCTGCTGCCCTGCTGCCCTGCTTCCTTACCTGGTCCCTGCTGCCCTGCTGCCCTGCTGCCTTACCTGGTCCCTGCTGCCCTGCTGCCCTGCTGCCTTACCTGGTCCCTGCTGCTCTGATGCCCTGCGCAGGCCAAGCGTACAAACATCGGCATTGCTTTGATCACCAATCCACGCGTGTTGTTCCTGGACGGTGGGTGAGACGCCGAGTCAGCTGTCCGTTTTCATACTTGGAAGTGAGCAGGATCTCCGTGATGGAATGTGTGAATGCCCCTCGCTGATTGGGTGTCAATAGCGTCCCCTACCAATCCACGCGCGTTGTTCCTGGACGGTGGGTGACGAGCGGCCTGGCAGGCTACAGGTGCATTGCGTGGCCTGCCCAGTATTTATTACTCCCGAATGACCTTGCCTCTAGGGGAAAAAGACCCTGCAAAGGCAGCTAACAGATTGTCCACCCAACCTCCTCCCTGTAGAACCCACCTCTGGCCTTGACTCTTACACTGCCAATGAGGTCATGACCGTGGTCAAGGCGCTGCTGGATGATGGAACCACCATCTGTGCCACCATCCACTCACCCAGCCAGGTGAGGGGGGGGCAGCATGGGATATGAATTCATGCCGGAATTCATGGACTCGACTTGCTGGCGTTTTCTATTTGTTCTCTGGTGCCTGTTTCGGTTTTCGTTGTAAAGAAAAAAAGCTACGCCCGGTGGGGGGCGTGAGTGTTCGGGAAACTGCGCAGCCTGAGCCAAAGCCGCATCCGCGCTGTTACCGTTTTGTTGGTGGTCTGCTCCCGGTTCGCTCTGCCTGGCCCTTCAGCAAAAGGCTGTGGGTGGTTGCATCAACTTTGTAACAAAAACAACTTAACTAGCTATAGCAGGGGGGTGCGGAGGGGGCCGGGGATGTCGTGTGTAGAGAAACACCCAGCAAGAGAAAATTTCTCTCGCTAAAAGAATGCTGCGTTTTGAAGGCTTTGTCTGACCTGTGTGAAACCCTGATCCGTCACTTTGCCACCCCGACTGAATTGCAGTACACCTTTAGCTTGTTTGACAGCCTCATCATGCTGGTGGCTGGACGAGTCGTGTACTTCGGCCCATCAGGTGTGTGGCTGCCGAGGAGGCGCAGGGAGCAGCGGGGACAGGGGGGGACTGGGCAGGGAGGAGGGTTATGATTGAATGAATTATAATGCTTGCCTGTTGTCTGTCCATATTGCTGTGCAGTTTTTGTGTGTGCTTTTGATGCGCCTGGAATATTTCTGGGGATGATGTGAATATGATGCGTCTCTTCCCTTCAAGATGCAGCTTGAACACGAGGAAAATTGGCAGCAGAGGCATGCTGTCAACCTGCACCTTGTCAGAAAAAAGGATGTGCATCAGTGCTGTGCCGATTACGGTCCTTGCGGTGACTGAATTGCGTAGCTGAATTTCAGCCACCCTAATTTCAAGACAAATTCAGCTACTTTTACCAGTAATTATTGTAATGAGCGCCTGCGTGGCGCTTTGCCCGAGTGACCCGTGGTGGTGGAGTGTTGCAATACTTGTAACATGCGTCACTGTGGGTACCGTACTGGACCACCTTTGCTGAGCCTCCCCGCGGCCACCCTTGGGCCGATTGCCAGCAAACCTGGCAGCAGGGTGGGCCGCACCAGGGGCTTGTGGCCGGGGGCCACAGTGTAGCTTAACTGTCGCTGATAGCGGTATATCGTTCACTGAATAAAACTGGCATGCATGTGCCGCATCTGCAAGGGGTGTTCATGGGATATGTTATGTGGCTCAAGGTCTGCCAGTTTTGCAGACTCGCCAATGTTAGCAAATGCCGTGCATTGCTGGTTGTCCTCCTGTCTGTTATGCAGTACGTACTCAATTACTCTGCATTGCTTGCCGTTTTTCTGCCTGTTCAACAGCGTCCGCCATCCTCTGCTCCTTGTTCGCTGTATTTTCCTGTCACTTTGCCACTTCTTTGCCATAGAGCAGTGCACAGCTTGCTGTCATTCTGCCTGCTACTCACCACACGTTGGGCACTGTTTGTCAGAATTTTGCTTTTTGAACAAAATCTGCGATCTGCTGCTTGGCTGCCTTACAAAAAAGCCCATCACAGCAACATTGGCCGTCACATGCATGAGTTGAGGGCCCAAACAACCAAACGTGCTACGTCATTGCCATGGCATGCATTGTGTTGCGTCTCCCGACGAAATTGTCAGTTCATCGCTTTGCTGCTATCACTTGATTTTACTTCTCCAATCAATCGCTACTGAAGTATGTTAAGCCTGCGACGACGCCGGAGCGTTTTTGATGTTCAAACCATGCTTTGTCTGTGCTGTTCGCACTTTGTGTGGCACGCTCTGCTTCTTTGGCAGCATCCGCTGATGAGCATTGCTAGCTGTTTAGATGCATCTGTCAAGCAGTGCTAGGGTTTAGGGTTTAGGGTTTACCCTCTCGTTCTGCGCTGATGCTTCGTCATTACACTGTTTAGTGTGAACCCCGCGAAATGTCAGAAGTCCAAAGCACTGCTTGTGCCGCCCGTAGATGGCTTGGCATTGCGCACAATAGGATCGTGTCATCTTACACATTACTTCTGCATCAAACAACGATGTTTCTGCCGCTGTGACGTCGCGGGAGCATGTCCGAAGTCAAAACTGCTACTCGCACTGATTGTATATACTTGGTTTGGGCAAAGCCGACTAGCATTTTGCGCTAAAAACAATTGCATCGGTGGCGAAATGAGTTCACAATCGACCTTCGAAAAGTGCAGAAAGCCCCATACTTTAACTGAAATCGGTTAGCAATCCCTTTCCGTTCCTTCCTTTCAGTCAGTCACTCGGGGACTTACCGGTACACATGAGTAGAATTACGGAGCCATTGCACAGCGCTGATGTGCATGCAATGATTCATGGCCAGTGATATCTCCCTATCTCGCATTATCATTGCATGCAGCTGGCGTTGGTGCCTTCACAGCGTCGGTTATGCCATGACTACTAGTGCTCCCTCCCTTAAACGCAATCCTGGCATGCAGCTGGTGCTGGTGCTCTTGCAGTGTGGGCCATGCACTGAATGACCGTGCTTTCTGTAACAGCGCGGATGTGGCTTCGGCCCAGGCTGCGCTGTTTCATTATCTATCCCGCCCCCATGTGACGTAGCTTTCTTTCTTTATCTGACCGTGCTTTCTGCCATGTGCATTTGCACTGGACGCAGCTGGTGCTGGTGCCTTTGCAATGTCCGCCATGCCCAAGGTCAAAGAGATGTCGGCGGGATATAATGAAGCAGAGTTCCTCGTGGTGAGCATTGAGGGTTGAGGGATATAATGAAGCAGAGTTCCTCGTGGTGAGCATTGAGGGTTGAGGGATATAATGAAGCAGAGTTCCTCGTGGTGAGCATTGAGGGTTGAGGGATATAATGAAGCAGAGTTCCTTGTGGTTGAGTGTTGTTTAGTCAGAAGGGTGAATACCTTGCAATGCCTCCAGCTTTCCCAACCCTTGACCCTGGTGCTGAGCAATGCCAGTCAGTGTGCTGTTGTTACAAAGGTAACGCAACCACCCACAGCCTTTTGCGAAAGGGCCAGGCAGGGCGAACCGGGGGGAAACCAGGGGGGAGTGTGTTGTAGTGTGTGCCAGACCACCTTGAGCAGGCAGCTAGGTAGGTAGCCACCACTGGGCCCATGGGAATGGGAACCTTGACCAGCCGCAGTGGTTTACCACATTAGGCACCTGCAGGCACAGGTGGTGATGTAGCTGAATTTTAGCTGGATCACCCATGATTAAGCGGAGCTGCTAGCTCCCTCACTTCCTTGATACATGCTTGCCTCTGCTCCGAGGATGTATCTTTCTCCAGCCATGGCGCCGGTGGATTTCGAAATGTCTGATGAGATATTTCTACCAACAGCCGGCAGGCTGTAATGCGGCCACCGCACATAGTGTGTGCCTCATGAGCGAATGTGGTCACCGCTCGTTGTGTGCGCACTATGAGCGAATGCGATCACCGCACATTTTGTATGCCCTGTGATCAAATGCAGAGCCTCCACCTGTGTGAGCCTGCTCCGTCCGACCTCTGCTGCCCTCCGTCAACACCCGGTCGCACCTGCGGACTGAAAGGGCAAGGGATGCCCAATCCCCCGACCTGTCATACTGGTAGATTCATATGGGCATGTGGGCTAATGACGCTCCCCTCCTTTCTCCTGCTCAGGATCTGGTGACTGAGGCGGACCGGCAGGGCAAGGGAGATGAGGTGGCTGAAACATACGCCCAATCAGACCTCTGCAAGGTAGGCAGCCTGCTTGATACCTGACCTCGTTTTACTCCCAATCAGACCTCTGCAAGGTAGGTTGCATGACCTCGTTATCACGCAAATTAAAAACAGGTTACCGACTGAACCGCTCTGTGCAAGCTTTCGGTCGGGCACGCATTACGCCGCCTTGCACAAATGCCGCATACGAAATATTACACAGACAGGCAGATAGCGGCGATTAAGCCAAGGGTCGACACGTCAGGTCATCAAGTATGCGATGTTCCCTACTGCTGAGAATCGCAATTTTGTGTTCTCTTGCTCGGCCTCTCTGCCTCTGTTCCCTCACCACATTGCCATCTCATGCCCTTTTCTCTCATGACCCCTCTCTTAGCTCTGCCCCTATCTGCCCCTGTACCGGACTCCCCTCATCACGTTGCCTCCTCATCACATTCCCACCTCGTGACCCTTTCTCTCATGACCCCTCTCTTAGCTCTGCCCCTATCTGCCCCTGCACCGGACCCCCCTCATCACGGTGCCTTTCATGACCCCTCTCCTGGCTTTGACCCTATATGCTCCTGCACCGGTCCCCCTCTTTCAGGACAACTATGCAATGCTCCTGACGTACACCGACGGCACGGAGCATGCGATGATGAATGAGGAGGGCAAGAAGGAGCTCACCACCACCAGCTCCACAGTCACACCCTGGTGGTGGGGCTTCCTCATCTTGATCAAGGTATTATAAGGCTATGACGCTTCCTCATCTTGATCAAGGTGTTATAAGGCTATGACGCTGCCTCATCTTGATCAAGGTATTATAAGGCTATGACGCTGCCTCATCTGGATCAAGGTATTATAAGGCTATGACGCTTCCTCATCTTGATCAAGGTATTATAAGGCTATGACGCTGCCTCATCTTGATCAAGGTATTATAAGGCTATGACGCTGCCTCATCTGGATCAAGGTATTATAAGGCTATGACGCTGCCTCATCTTGATCAAGGTATTATAAGGCTATGACGCTGCCTCATCTTGATCAAGGTATTATAAGGCTATGACGCTGCCTCATCTTGATTAATGATTTCTTAAGCTCGGGGCAGAGGGCAGGCCGCCTACGCGACTTTAACCTACTTTCTCGCCTTCGGCGAGTCGCGTCTGGGGCTTCCTCATCTTGATAAAGTGTTCTGAAGCAAGTATGCTGTTTTTACAGCTTGGACACCTTTTATGATAGGCAGTGCAACTTGCTGCCATAGATGTTAGCAACTGGCGGTGCTACAGCTGCTGGTCACAACACCATGGATTGTGTAGGGGTTAGGGTTAGGGTTTAGGGTTAGGGCTTAGGGTATGTGATTCTACCTCTGGTCAAGCTGCAGGTATAAATGGTGCTCTGCCTCTGCCAGTCTTACCATCTGCGCATATTGTTTTTTCCTGCATACAGACATTCGCCTCGTTGTTTTTATACGATGCAACACACACTTCCCTGGGCACGACTACCACCTGCACGTCAAAAATCTCAACTTCCTCCATTTTCCCACTCTCACACGATCTTGAGCCATAGCTTGTGTGGCTATGACAAGCTCTCCCATTTTTTTCAAACACAAAACAGCAACATAGCATCACAATATCGCTCTCAGAATCTCACGTCTCCCTCTCACTATTAGACCTTCCAACTTCCCTTTTTTCCCCTCTCATATTCGAGCACTATCCCTGATTGGGAGGCGGGGGGCCGGGAGGGTGAGCTGCATTGAGCCTATATAAATCAAGCCTACTGTAGAACCGGATAGGGTTCGCGCACACCGAATTTGAATATGTTAGCAAATTGTCCGCAAAATAAACTAGGTGTCCGCGCAGCGCATTTACCGCGCAGCAGCCATCCGAGCACCCCCCAAAAAGTATGTTTGGCCTGTGACTACCAAGCTCGCGCAACGGGATTTTTTTATTTTTATACCGCGCATGCTGTTCACGCACCCTCAAAATGAGTTTATGAAATGCGGAGTGAAACCGGTTCTACGGTATCTAAAAGTCCCTGATGCTGCCCACAGTACCGCACCACTCGTAACTACAAGGATCTTAACTCCCTTCACCTCCTGCACTCAAACACCCTCTCCCATTACAACACACTCCTCATGCTGC
This sequence comes from Limnomonas spitsbergensis, assembly GCA_037349105.1. Classification (NCBI taxonomy): domain Eukaryota; kingdom Viridiplantae; phylum Chlorophyta; class Chlorophyceae; order Chlamydomonadales; genus Limnomonas; species Limnomonas spitsbergensis. The sequence goes on along the minus strand of JAYJMM010000112.1, from coordinate 5,780,514 downwards.
CCACAGTATTTTCGCACTCAAAACACCCTCATGCGGTCCTTCTCTCACAAACACAACACACTCCTGATGCTGCCCACAGTACCGCACCACTCGTAACTACAAGGATCCCAACTTCCTGGGTCCTCGCATTGGCGACAAGATCCTCATGGGGCTGCTCATCATGACGCTCTACTTGAACGCCGGCGGGAATCTGGCAGAGGACAACATCTACAACATCGCCTCTGTAGGTGTCGCCCAGGGCCTTTGAGGGTTTAGGGTTAAAACATTTGAGGTAAACCCTTCACGGTGGTGCACAGGGCTGATGAGGGGAACATTGAGGGGAGACCTTCACTTTAATCTCTCCTGCAACACACATTTTCCTTTGGATTCACACCTGGGTTCACACCTGGATTCACACCTGGATTCGCACCTGGATAATCGCGTCTCCTCTCGCACAATGTGAAATACTTGCGCTCCTGACTTTGGGTCCTTTCACGGATATCCCTCCCTCCTTCCTCTTCCCTCCTCACTGCTACAAAGTGCACCATGGCCCGTGAGGCCGTGAATGATGCCGCCCCAGCTCCTGAACTACACTAACCCCTGCTTGCTTCTCCTTTTCCCCTGGTTGGGAATGCGGCTTGCATATTTAGCCCCAGCTCCTTCTTGCCCCCATCCGAACCCTTCTCCTGAGCCACACCCTACCCCTTCCTCGTTGCACAGGTCCTGTTCATGATCTGCATCCTGCCGTCTTTTGGAGCTGCGGCCTACGTGCCGTCTCTGGTGCTAGGTAAGTGTTCCATTAGCTTGCTATGAATGCAGTATTTGAACCAATTCTCACCCACCTTTACTCTTAACCCTAAACCCCTAACCTCACACGCTGCATTTGAACCAATGCCCACCCTCCTTTACTGCATCTGATTCCTGTTGGCAACAGGGCGGTGGGGCATATTCTTGACCCTCCGTGCCCCCATGTAAAAGTCTATTATAGAAGCCCCCCTAGAAATTCGGCTGCCCATCTTCGTTGCCCCTATCGGATCCCGGATAGGAATCGGGCCCCTGAGAGTCTGAGACAAATGCTTGTTTCTCCTTGTTCCCTTGTCTGAAATGCAGCTTATGTAGCATATGCTCCTTCTTGCCCCCATCTGAACCCTTCTCTTGTCCTGTTCTTCCCCCAGCTTATTTCTCCTTTTTCTCTAGTTGGGAATATGGCTTACGGATTTAGTGTATGCTCCTTCTTGCCCCCATCTTTACCCTGCTTTCGCCTGAACTCCCCCTCACCCCCACACAGAGCGCAGCCTTTTCACCCGGGAGAGAAATGATGGACTCTACTACGCGTTCACGTACTTGCTAGCCAAGGTATCGCGCCAGCAGGGTCTAGTCAGCAGGGTCTAGCCAGCGGGGGGGAAATGATGGCCTCTACTACTTGTTCACGTACTTGCTAGCCAAGATACCGGGCCATGAGTGGAGGGGGGGCACCAGGAGGGGGTAGGGGGGGCAGGGGATGGATGAACAGCTCCACCCTTGATGTTTTACTAGCCTGCTATAGCCTAGGCATTGGATTTTGACAGGAGGGTAAGCCCTGGGGGTGGGGGTGGGGGCTGCTGTATGTTATGCGTGCACGTGCTAGCCAAGATATCCGCGTACCTAGAAATCCCCCTTGGGGTTTGTGCAAGGCAACAGAACCTGACAGCGCCTGGGGGGCCTGGTGGCGCAGGGGGGATGGAGGGGGCGCGCTTTTGCGCATTAGGTGGCCACGGTGACGTCAAGCCAAACACTCCCTTCACTCAATAGTGAACCCTTCTCTGTTTTTTGTCTTCTTGGTTGTTATGTCTCCTAAATGTATGCTGCGAGGCCAGCAGCCCTGGCACTGCTCATCCCCTGGACCTGGATTGCGATGATTGACCCTTTAAGAAAGAAGGAAAGATCCGCCCCGCATGGGCGTGAGGGTTAAGAACCAACGCGGCATGGGCCGAGGCCTTGTCCGCGCCGTTGCCATGATGAGCCCTGACCCTTGCACTGCTTATGCCTAATTAGCTACCCCGCCTTCCACCCTCCCCCCTCTACTTGTAGATGTTTGAGGAGCTGGTGCTGGCCTGTTTGGCCTCCCTGGTCATGACGTCCTTTGTCTTCTACGGGGTCAAGCTGCAGGGCGACTGGGTGTGCTTCTGGCTCATCTACCTCACCACCCTCAGTAATGGCATCGGTGAGACACTGTGGGGCAAACACGTATACTGAATACGTAGGACTTGGTGGATGTGCACAAAGTTTCATGAAGCTGGCTGTTTGGGGTTGACAGATGTCTGATAATGTGTCCCTTAACCATCAACCCTGCACTTTGCCTGCAGGACTGCTTTATTTCATTTTAGAAGGTCCCGGTCATTCATGTTTCTCCATGACCATGAATCATGGAGATCCTCTTCTCATTGTGCACATTGTCGGCCACCGAGCCTGAGAGCGTGGCCCTGCAATTCGCATGTTTCTCTATGCTTTATTCCCATTGTGCGCGGGACTGGCATCTTTTCTCCAAGCCTCGTTTCCTGTTGGCCTGCTCTTTCCATGCCTCCGTAACAACACACAATCGTGTCTCCCTCTTTTCCTATTGCGCGCAGTGCTGGCCTACTTCATCGCCTCCTTCTCCCCCTCACTGGACATAGCAAACGCGTTGCTCCCCACATATGTCGTCACCCTGCTCTTTTTTTGCGGCTTTCTCATCAAGTAAGCTGTGCATAAAGGCTTACGTGTGAAATTTGGAAAAAGAAAGGCACGCTGTTGGGAGTTCGATTGTGGTGCCTCTTTGGGGATTTTAAGCTTCTGGTTAAAGCGGAATTCTCATCATGCAGATTGTGGAATGGCCGGACATGGCTGAGGGTGAGCTCTCCGTTGTTGGGACGGTCCATGTGTGCAGACTTGCTGTGGGTGTCCGTGTGTGCAGACTTGCTGTGGGTGTCCGTGTGTGCTGACTTGCTGTGGGTGTCTGTGTGTGCTGACTGGCTGTGGGTGTCCGTGGGTGCAGACTGGCTGTGGGTGTCCGTGTGTGCAGACTGGCTGTGGGTGAGCTCTCCGTTGGATAGTCCATGTGTGTAGACTTTTGCTGAGGTCATACCCTGGGGGGGGAAACTCGCCCTTGCGCTCTAAAATTGTCATATTTCTTGACGAACCTCAAACGAATATAATATATTGACGACTGTGCGAAGACAGTGTTGGCACGCGCCTTTGTTTAGAGTTTAGGGCTAGGCTTTAGGGTTTACGGTTGGGGTCAAGGGTTTAGACAGTGTTGGCACGCGCCTTTGTTTTCAGCCAGGGAGCTCATTAGTGTGTTTGATGGGCAGATGTGTAGCCTCCATTTAGTTTGTAAATCGTGATTTATCTAGTTTGTCCACATCAGTATGGTCCAAGCTGTTCCTACCCTGATCCACACTTCTGCAGGCTGACCCCACCCTGATCCACACTTGTGTAGGCTGAACCAGATCCCCCCCTGGTGGAATTGGTACTCCTACCTGGACTTCATCCGCTACTCGTTCACCGCCCTCATGGTCAACCAGTTTGAGGAGAGCGACCCGCCCTTCCAAGGAAGTGAGTCGGCCCTAAAATAAACCCTGAACTGTCAACCCTGAAGCTGCCTTGCCAAGGATAGGAGTGGCTCCCTTGAAAAAAGGGATTTCAGTCACTGATAACCTCAGGTCACCTCAGTTGCCCTCAATCAGTCGAGCTACATTACGGCGTTCAGTCATGGTAGCCTGGTGCATCAGGCTCTGCCACTCTAAGCATTGTTTCTACTTTCTAGTCTGCAGGCTGCTGTGATGCAGTCAAAATGTAGCCAAAGCACCGCTGCTGAGATGTAGCCGAAATGTAGCTGAAGCTCCTTTAAATGAACTATGCTGAATTTAAGTCCACTTCGCCTGATGGCCTTCAGGCTTCAGGAACGGTGTCTTCAAAATAAGAATGGTCTGTAATTGTAATGTTTCGGAAATCGCACCTGTTCTTATGCTGCGACTGCCTTGCCATGTTTTTCACCCACCCCCCCCCTCCCCTGCATGGCTGCAGCAACGGCGCTGCTGGCCTTCAGTATGCCTGGTGCAGACAAGTGGCGCAACCTGGGTTTCTCCGCGCTGTTCTTCATTGTGAGTCTGGGTGGGATGACGTGTCACTCCCTTATCACTCTTGGTGGGATGACGTGTCAGTCCCTCATCACTCTTCTGGTTTGTGAGTCCTTTGATGTACCTGTCGAACATCGTGCATGCCCTTCTTGCCCTGGAGGGTCCTGGCTGCAGGGAGGCATCATATTTGGATTGAATCACTGTTCTTCCTTCAAGGAACCTCTATCGCTAGGGCAGATGACTGAAGCTTCTGTTGCCCTCTCCTGATGCCCTCTCCTGATGTCTTGAACACACCTCGGCTGCTGAGCTCTATCACTGGTGCATTGTACCACGTTTGTGGTCAGCTGCATTCCCATTGCTGCAGGGAGGCATCATATTTCGATCGAATCGGATTTGCAGGCACTGGACCCAAGCATAAAATCGGATGCTTTCATGGACTTCGTCCTGCACTTCAAACTAATCACAGATTTGCTTCCTATATCTCCTGACCTCGATGCCCCCTCAAACCTTCCATGTGCTATTTCCCCCCGCACGCACACACCTCTTATGTTCCCCTCAGGCAGCAGATGATCGGACGCCAGCAGTATTCATGTTTTCTCGAGGCAGGCTATTTTTCCGACACTTGCTCGCCCCTGTGTGCCCGCTCTGCAGGTTTTCTTCTGTTGCACCCTATGTGTCATGACATTCAAGAAGTATCAGGCCCGGTAAAACCGACCAAACGAGTTGTAGACTGAACCAGGGGCGGACTATGTTGGGTGTGAAGGACAGGACTAAATATGTTAGGATGGCAGGAGATGATGGACTGCGATGCGGCTGTGGGGATCATGATATAAAGGAATCTGTCAAATACGGTGCAAACTCGCTGGCTCTGCTGAACGCTGGGCCGTGTGGCGCTGGTAGGGAATGACTAAGCTCAGGTCCAGCTACCATCCACAGCGAGGACCATGGTGCAGCCATGCCCCCCTCTTATGTGAGGGGGCGGGAACATGGAACCCGGCGCTCCAGGCATGGGGGAGAGGGGATCATTTGGCGGGTTCGATCCCTCAACCTGTGGGTATGGATGCTAACGGAATGTGTGATGTCGGCTATGATGGTAAAGGAACACGTAATGTCGGTTTGTCCGCTGAGGTGTGACGCTGATCAGGATTGATTGATGAGTTGGCAGAGAGACATAGCGCAACATGTGATAGCCGCATGCAAAATCTTGCAAACTCTTTCACTTTTATGCTCAGTATCTGATTCTGTCACACTTTGAAGTATGACCTGCTCCATTTGTGTGGACTTGCAAGAATCGTGCTTGCTCGGTTTCGTAAGGTCTGCCCCACGGGATCTTCTGACATGTAAGGCATTGTGCGGACTTTGTAGCTTGAAGTTGAATCCTCATTCTAAGTGTGTTGACAATTTGAGTGAATAGTTCATGTGCCATTGTAAACAATGCATGTCTGGATACCTGTAGTGTGTGACAGATGCAGGCGGTTCCTTAGGTACGCTTTTAAAAATCTGGAGTATCGGTACTTTCTTGAACGTGTGGTTAATACCAGTTGTTGCAGTCTTGACCTTGCTTTACCTGTCGTTTTTTTGAATTAACGATATACGCAAGACAGCCAACAAACAATATTGTGTTGGCAGCACAAGGACCGGGTCAAAAAGGACGTCACAAACAAAAAGGAATCCCTGCTCAAACAAGTCTCTCATGTCAGTTGCCTCCATAGAATATTCAAGAAGGACCGGAAGGGGAAAGGAAGGAATACTTGGACAAGGCCCCCTAACTAAAGGAAAGGAAGTCCCTCAAGGGTCTAGGTACCAAAAAGCACGACCTCATCCTCCAGATAGAAAAGCCATGGCCTCACGCCCATGCTGCTCATCTCTCCCTCCTAGCTGGCAGATCGGCAGGGCTGCAACGCATGCTAGATGCCCTGCATGAATATGCGGCGGCTAAACAGCTCCAGGTCAACGTCAGCAAGACAGAGATCTTAGAGTTCGGCAGCCGCTTAGCAGCGCAACGCCGGCAATCAGCCCATACATGCGTGTTCGGCCCCGATAGAACAGTGCTGAAGCGTGTCCAGGATTTCAAGTTATTGGGCATCATTCAGCACGAGAGCGGTAGCATGCAGAAGGCCAAGCAAGGAAGACAGGCGCCTCTGGCTGCTGCGCTGCAGCTGCAGCGTGTCCGCCGTATGGCAGCCTAGGTGCGCTTGTAGCATCATTTGCCTACTCGCATCTGGCTAGCGGCCACATACGCAACGCCTGCAGCCAACTACGGGGATGTGGTGTGGGCCACCGGTCACCTCCGACCGCAACACTATCTCCAGAGCAAACTGCAGTCTAGCTTTTTACAGCACAAGCGTCAGGCAGCGGGGCTCCCTGCGTCAGCCGTCAGTTGAGGAATCCTGAGGTAGGTACAGATCCAACCGATACAGCAAGGTTAGTGGCGCCATGTCCTTCGCTTCTACAATGCAGCGGTAGCAGTGGCAGCACATGGAGACAGCCCACTCATGGCGGCAGCCATGGGAGCTGATATGCAGGTCGCGCTAAGTCAGACCACTGGAGGACGCAATTGGCGCAGTGAACTGCTATGTGCCTTAGAGGAGCTAGAGCGGGGAGCAACCGCCCTCCAACTGCGCCCGCTCATAGACAGCGGCTGACCTACAACGTCTCCCCGTCGCAAAGGTGCTAGCGCTAGTGGACGCTGCCTACGAGCGGGCGCAGATGGAGATGGTCGGCCGGGAAGACCCTAGGAACCCCGCAACCAAACACAGGTCTGCGGCCGCCTACCACACCTCGTTTCAGCCTACAGCAGGCGCGGGCTGCCTTATGTGGATTTGGTTGGATCATAGGTGAACCGGGAGGTCCGTAGGTGGAGCGAGAGATCCGTAGGTGCCAGGATTGTCGCAACGGTTGCTGCTGGGACGTCCGTAGGTGGACCGGGAGGTCCGTATTCACATGCTTTGGTCAGAGTTTACTTTATGCTGATGATCTGGTGTCATTCGCTGAATTGCCGGATGGTCTGCAAAAAATCTTTGATGCTCTCCATCTTTTTTGTCGCCACAATGCCCTGGCAGTCAATACAAAAGAAAACAGTTGTTTTTAACCAGAAATATTGCCGTCGCTTGGCATCTCTGTCTTATGACGGAAGCGTTCTTGATATTAAGCCTTTTTCATCTACTTGGGTATGTTATTTGATGAGGCTGAGGGTATGAAGGGAGCAGGTAGACGTTGTAATCCAAGTAACAAGGGGAGGTCAGCTTTGTATGCCATGGTCCAGACATGTCAAGAGCTTGATATACACAATGTTCACATTAAATGCGAGGGGGGGGCAAAAAAAAGCCAAAGACCCCATCATAAAAAAATGTGAAACGCCCCCTGGCTACGCCCCCCCCCCCCCGCCTCCGGAACCTAGTAAAATCTTGATTTCTCAGTCAAAAACCAGAATTTAAGGGAGGGGGCGGGGTCAATTTCAATCAGCTCATCAGTGCGCTTCTAATGGTGTTGATAAGAATGGTGAGTGTCGTTTAGGGTTCGAATGTAGATGGTTCACAAATGTCAAGTGATGAAACAAAAGAATATACCAATGCTCTTGCTACCACCTGTCAGCTACCTATCCATGCTAGAGACCATGAGGCTCCAGAAACGAGAGGACTCTCGCACTCACGAGTGGCAGCAAACTAGCATTTAACTTGAGCGTGCTGACGTGCTCCTTCAGAAACTTGGTCTTCTGCTTCTTGCCTTCTTGGGGAGCTCCTTGACTCCCCCCCCTCAAACTCCTCAGCGCTGATGGCTTATCTCGTCACATCTGCCTCCGTCAGCTCCTGACCAGGGTGGGCTGACTCCATGTGATCTAGGAAGTGATAGCTCCACACATAAGGGCGGATGGTGCAAGCCACTGGTCTGTTGGTGCAAGGATTGGTGGACACCGGCACAGTCCACAGACCGCAGGCAAGACTCCTCGAACTTAAAAGGCAAGGCCTGACTGATGGCAGGGCCTGTGAGCCGCAAATGGCCAATTTGCGACGAAGGGTCGGCCAACAGGAGGTGCGTAGCCGGGGCAGCTGGAAAGCTCTCGCAACACCACAACATCAGGGGTCGCTTGGGTCGCTACTCGCTACATCCAAAGATATGAGCTGCTGCTGCGGGCTCTCGGGTGAAGCCTCAGCAGCAGGACCAGCAGAGTTTGCTAGAGCGAGAGGCTCTACGGCAGCCGCATGCTCGATAGCAGCAGCAGCAGCCGGAGCAAGAGCTGAAGGAGTAGCAGGAGTAGAAGAGTAATATAATGATGTGATTGTGCGCTGTCGCTTCGTCTTGTGGTTCCAGAGCCATGGCACCCCCCCATGCCAAATTGCATGCCAGGAAGGGTCTGGTATTCGGTGTGGAATTTTTTATGATGCATATCTGTAGCAAATGACAGTAAGAATGCAACGGTGTAGCTATCGTCTCAATCTGATGTTTAAAAAAATGGAAAATTCTAAAAAAGGCCTTTTACCCCCCCCCCCACTTTGTCCCTCCGTATCTCTCAGCCCCCTGGGCCAAAAACAATTTTAAGACCAGATATGGAAAGCTCTCGTGAAGCTCTACAACTTAAGATGATGGGGTGCATAAATTTTTTCGCTCCCCCCTCAGTTAATTGTCATATTTTTGACTATTTGGTCTAAGCCTATTCTGTTTATGGGTGAGAAATTTGGGGACCAGGTCTCCTTTTGCAAGGAGTCGGCTTTACAGACACTGGTTTCTCTAGAAATTTGGAAGTTATTCACAAGGGTTTCCTTAGGCAGTGGCTGGGTCTTTGCAAGTCTGTGGCGGAACCGTGAACCCCTTATCTTAAGTCTTTTTCAGCAGACCCTGAGTTTCTGGAATATAATTTATCTGAGGTTTGATGATGACTTTGTGAACATGGCTATGCAGGAAAGTTGTAATTTGGCGAAGGCTGGCACTTCAATTTGTTGGGTTGTTTTTACGAACGTCGTCAATAAAGCTTTTGCACCGCCGTACGAAGGGGGTTTTCGGGGTTTGGTTGAAGGGGTTTTTACGGGGTCTGGCGCAGGGGGTTTGGCGAAAGCAGGGTTTGAAAATTGCTGGTGACCACGGTACGCCCGTTGATTGACGGCCGTTATGTGAAAGGGTGCATGCGTTGGCCCACAGGCCAACAGCCTCATACACCGCAACTACAGGGTCGTGATCACAAAAAACGGGCATAGCCTACATTCACCGGCTAGTTTTGTCTTCGATATTGATGACTCTGGGTATTGATTTATTGACTGCTTCAGTCAATTTCTCTTTCGATAATGAGGACATTCTAACCTCAGCTAGGGATGAGAGGAATTCCAAAATTTCAGGTATGTGCCACATACGGCCCTATCCGTACTTGCTACCCCTGACTCAGAACGCGCGGGTTTCAAGTTGTTTACCTTCTCTAAGTGGTGTCAAATTAAGCGTGATGTGAAGGAGACTTTCTGGTACAATTTGAGCAAGCCTTATATATATATTTTGCTGTAGCCCGGGATCGGATGGGGTCGCATTGGCTGAATATTGAGATGGGGCGCTTTGAGAAACCTTGTGTGCCTCGTAGTGAGAGGATTTGTAGATGTTGCAATCTTGAATGCCGGGAGGATGAGCTGCACATGATTTACTGCCCGTTCTATACATACCTTCGTTTTCAATTCAACCTTACTTTCCATAATTTCCTAACGGACGAGGATGATGCCATGAAACGGTCTGCAAATGGAGTGTGGGGCAAGCTAAGTACAGCGGATTCTGCATCTGTTTTCTGGAAAAAAAATCTTGTCATTTTATCTTTCAGTGTATGATAAAAGATAAGCCATGTGTTGTGGCTGGGGTTTATTTTCTGCACCATGGGGTTCATTCCCACGCCACTTTCGTGGTTGTGTGCTAGTTGCTTGCCCAGGGGGGTCGCTGGTTTTCGCTTTCTGTCCTAGTGTATCTAGTGCCTTAACCTGTTTACGAGCATATGTCCCATGCATCAAATGTGATGCTCTGATGGACTGTAAGAACTTCACAACACGCACATGTGTACAGTGTTCATTCTCGTGTACATCAGGCTACCTTCGGTGGGCTGTTGGATGGTCACTGCATGGCCGATTGGAACCAAACCTAGGCAGGCCTGTGACATGTGGTCTGAGCTTTCCGGCCTTCTCTTTTGGTCCTTTTTCTTGGTGGGTTGTTGTTGTTGTTTGCCCCCTTTGTAGTTTCTTCTCTTCTCCCTTCTGCTCAGTGGGGCGCCCTTGCGGCCAAGCAGGGGTGGGATACGCTAGCTTTTCTGGACTTATCTTATTCTTAGAGGCTTTGATGAGGGCTAATCTCTAGTGGAACTCAGGTGCTGGATTTGGTCTTCGTTGCCTTCCCGGCCTCTCCTTTTTTTTCCTTTCCCCCTCTCTTCCTTTTAGTTCCTTCTTTACTCCCTTCTGAACTGTTGGGCGCCCACGCGGCCGAGTTTTGAGCGGGCCCAGAGGTGTAACGTTATTGACCTAAGACATCTGCCTTCACGACGCTGTTTAATTCAGGATGCTTCACGACCTGTGGCCGTGGAGGCATGCTTCAGCTAGACCCGTTGCTTGGGCCACAAGCCACAGGCCGGTCTGTGCTTCGTCCCCATCGGCCCACTGGTGCATGGGACCTAATGTATCATGTATATCCAGTCCTCACATGTGGAATCAATGACGGGCGGTACCGCCAGGATTAGCCAGAAGCAGAGACTCTGGCCGGAAGGGCAGCCTGCAGTAGCAAATCGACAAATCTTTCCATCTATCCTAACAGCTTGCTTGCTGGTACAGTTCGCTTGCACTTTTTTTGTCCCAAAGATTTCAACGCATCTAAAATCTCGTTTTGAAATCTGAAGGAGTCATTCGAGGAGCTATGAGAGCTGACTGATGGGTTGAATGCCTCACAGGCAACTTGTTACCCTACCAGCTTGGAAGAAGGCTTCTAATTTTGAAACCCTCGACAATACAAACACGGAAAGCATGCACCACAAGGAGGCGCTCTTAAGCCCACACACCCATGACCCACCTATCCAACCACTTCCGTCAGTTTCGAAGACAGACGGTCAGAAATACAGAATCTATCGAGAATGGGTGGCACTTCTCCCGGATGGGTCATAGCTAGAAATCCCTTGTGCACGGCTCGCCTTCTTTGCATACCATTACATTTTTACATATGTTTTCGCATGGCCGAGAGCACGCAACGTTTATGAAGCAAAAAGAAAGAAAGAAAATGTCTGAGCGTGTCTTTTGCAAATATCTTGGGCCCAATTCCACTTGTCACCGGAACGCCGAAAAGGCATGCCAGCTCACCCTCCCCAATTCCACTTGTCACCGGAATGGCACCGGAACGCCAGCGTGGCGCTGCCGTACCCGTTAAGTGCCATATTTTGCATCGCTCCTATTTTGGGCCCAATTCCACTTGTCACCGGAACGCGGAAATGGCATGCCAGCTCACCCTCCCCAATTCCACTTGTCACCGGAATGGCACCGGAACGCCAGCGTGGCGCCAGCGTGGCGCTGCCGTACCCGTTAAGTGCCATATTTTGCATCGCTCCTATTTTGAGCAATGCAAAAATACTTCGTTCAACGCTCCGACAGCGTGGACAACTTCGTCCTCATCTTCAAATTTCCATCGCCGTCATCTTTCTTTCTTTCTGAATACTCCTTTTCGCCCGTTCCTGCTGCCATGGCCGACGCATATCCTTTACAGGAGCCTCATTTGAATCTTTCCCGCGCAGAAGTTGGCACCGATCTGGCCAACCCACTGGCGAATGTCGACGTGTGCCCCCTAGTAGTCCCTCCGATCGCCTGGGCTATCGTTTAGCAGCGGCCTGCATTTGCTACACTCAACTTCGACAGTGCCAGGGCACCCCTGGCTGCACGTACATTGCAACTTGACACTTTGTCAATCAGGACTATCATACTTACAGTGTGTTTCCATTGGAGGTTTGGGAACAGTTCTGTTCCTGTCTGTTTGACGCACTGTTCTTCGGTTGATACAGCTGTTCCTTCGATTTGTTTTCGCGCGTTTCCATTGCATCCGAAACCATTCACAGAACAGGGACGTGCGACATCTGGTTTTCTTCCGATCTGCCTATTGCTCAGAATATTGCATGCATTGCAGTGACCAGAGAGTCTGGCCGCGACACGGTACGCCACACAATTTGAATTCCTGGATGGATGAAACATGCAAGGCGTGGGCCCAGAGCTTTCGCGTCGATACAAATATGCACACTGAACTGTTTCATACGATGCATTACACGCGACGACTCATGCTATCAAGGCGCGCTTGGAAAGTAGCACGCGTAACTTGTCTGCCTCGCGAATGAAGTCAGTTACTCAGTTCCATGAGATCGCGCTATTTTTAGACCTGGACGAATCAACACAAACACAGGAATGCAAGCGTTCTTTGTGATGTTGTACGGTGCCACGCCGTCGTCTATTCTTTTGGAACAGAGCTACCCCCTGCATGTGGACGGGGGTCCAAAATATCACGAAGAACACGTTTTGGCAGGCCTGTTCCTGTAGTTCCTGCACTGTTCTTCCGTCAATGGAAACACACTGTTAGCGAGACAAGTAGACATGACACTCTTGATACACGAAGCGATAAGGCAAGTGCTTGACAGGCTGTTGAGCTGTTCACTAGAAAGACTGGGTCTCAGCCGTACCCGAACACACTCCGGATACAAATGGAATTGCGTTTCATTATTTTTCAGCCAGCGCGGCTGAAGCCTCGCCCAACCAGATAAACTGCCACCGAAACGTGTTCCGTCGAGCGCCCTAGTGGAATTGGGCCCCTTGTGGATTAATCCGGAAGGCCATCCCAGAAAGGGCACACCCCGAGTTTCGGAGCAAGGAATCTGGCATACAGCAAGAGACCATCCGGTGTACGGCATTTAAAATCCCGTATTCCTCAAGCCACGCTCATGCGTTTTCTTTCTTTCTTTCATCACCCAGACCACCACTAGCGAATGCATCATGGATAATTGCTTGCTGCTTTTTTAATCATTTAAGCCAATATACCGGTGCTGATGGCAGTAATTCCGTAATTTGCCACACCTTGCAACAGTTTGCTACCGGTTTCAAAGGCTCAGCATTTGACTCAGCAAGTCAGCAGTGATACCTGCAGGAGCCTCTCACGCGTGGTCCAACCTCACCGCCCTTGACAGGAACGAATGCAGTGGTAGCAGCAGTAGCGTTCGTGCCTGACTGCTCACCGGGCCTGGAGGGACTCCATCTCGAAGGAGTCAAAGTCCTGCACACGTGCATCCGAATCGGCTCCCTTCTCACAATTTTAGACATCAACGGCAACAGCAGCTGAAACAGAAGCTGCAACATCAGCATTCGTTGTTTTGTGTTACAGCAGCGTCAGCGTGTCCGTATCCAGCAGGTACCCCGAGGGATTATTATCCGAGAAGGCATTCGTCATGCTAGAATTCATGAAGGATTCCTGGTTCAAAGCCAGCGAGGATAAGAAGGTGCCGTGGTCGCGGCAGGCGTTCAAGAACGGCCTCCTGCTCGACGCGCCGAGGCCTGATGTCGTACACAGCTCAGAGGCAGGCATCAGCCTGCGCTTCCTGCAGCACTTCCTCAGCCTCGCAGCGCAGCTGCTCCCGAAAGGGAGCGACGAATCGCCAGCAGACATGGCTTCCTTCGTGTCCCGGCTGCTCATGCCGCTGTGCAAGAAGCATGGAAAGTGCAGGCGAGTGGCTCTGGGGCCCATGCATATCTTCAGGCGGGCATCAGCTACTCTTCAGCTACAAGCCGGCCTATACTCCGCAAGGCTTGGTGCGGCAAGCCCTGTAGCTTTGACCACTGTAGCTTTGACCAAGTATCAAAACCAGACTGGCCATGCAACTTGAAAAAAATCCGGAAGGGGAGAATAACCATTGGTATAACCGCTTCTTACAGGGCTTCCGGTACCAGGCCCTGCAAGAAGCGGTTTGTTTTCAGATTTCCAGATGAGGGTTTCAGCATGCCATGATGGAGCCCTGCCGCTATCGCTTCTGAGAATATAACCCCGTGCAAGGAGTATGCATGTCCCCATACATGTTACATGCATGGTGCCATGTGCCATGCAGGGCCGTGGACATAGACCCATGTATGCATGGCTTCCATAATGTTCATGCATTAGCACGTGCATGGCTCATGAATGATAGATGCATGCGTTCATGGCTCCGATAAAGCGTACGAATGCTCAAGTTTCTTTGATACCCAGGAGTGTGCTGAAATGTGTGGGATCTGGCTGGCGGCTCAAGCAGCATACCTTGCTGCTCTGGCCACCGGGCGTCAAGGCCAGTCAAGGCTTGGACCACCTTCCCAGTGGTGACTATCCAGGAGCCTTCCCAAAATATCCTCTCGTGCACTGCCACACTAGTATGAACATCTAAACATTTTCGGCAGCCTCACCTCCCATGCATGTGCAGTGGTGCACCATCATGCCTCTCGCCATGCAGGCTATTTTGCCTCCAGGCTATTTTGCCCCGATCTTTCCCACTCGTGTTGATTCTATTCAGCGCCAAATCAATCCAGTGGTTGCCACATGGCGGCCCTTGAGGGCCTCCCAGACAGCCACCACTCGGCCAATCGAGACCCTAATCATATTAGTCCCACAGCCAATGCCCACAAGCAGCTGGGCTTGCTTCACCAGCCCCACTCAGCTGTTACCTGTCGGCCATGATGTAGATGAATTGTAGCTCAAGCACGCAAACATAGTACCGTAGAACCACTTTGACTCCGCTCGTAACTAAATAATTTTTGGGGTGCGCGGACATGGCTGCGCGCTAATATTAATTCAAAAACCGCCGCTGCGCGGAGCGTCAGTCAGGTGCCCAAACAACTATTTCAGGGGTGCGCGGTATGAATTAAAAAAAAAACTTTTTACAAAAAATCGCGCGTTAGCGCGCGACTGTTTGATTCGACATCCGTTCAGTCATCCTTGTCAAGTGTGCCCAAATAGCCCTGCATAGTAACACTACTGGTGACTCAGATGAGCACTACCGGTACTCGTAGCTAGCTAGGAGGAGGTGGAGGAGGGGGAGGAGGAGGAGGAGACGGAGAATGATGATGATGATGATGACTATGGTGACTTTTGCTGACCGTGTACCGGAGGTGGATGAATTTTGACTACCGTATGATGACTTTTGCTGACCTTGAGGGATTTAACCAAGTTTTACTGTACTGGCTGAAAGTGCTGCGCAGAAGGAAATTTAAATTACTTCCAGTGATGCGCGATATTAAATTAAATTACCTGCTGCACGACGTTAAATTAAAATAAAATTTCGTCGCTGCGCGACCGTTTTTTAAATTATTTTTAGCTGCGCGACAGAAAAAAAACCTTTTTGGGGGGGTGCGCGGTGTCTAAGCGGTTCTACGGTAAGCAATGATCCCGCCCCACGCATCCTGCTTGACCTTATCTCACCCCCCTCAGGTTGTTTGACCTTATCCCGGTCAAGCACACGGGTCGCCCCACTTATGTGGCTGTGTACGCCTGGAGCGCCCCGCTGCAGGGCCTGCCCCAACAGCTGGTTCACACCCTGGCGCCACACCTTGCAGACGAGCCCGCAGGTTTGCTGGGTACCGTAAATATAAACGGGAGATTAGTGCTGGTACGATCAATGAATTAAGAGACACAATTCGGTCCATCCTCTTATGTTACGGAAATCATACATCACACGCTGCGTCTGTTTATGTGGATGAAGGGAGGCCCGTTTACCGGTACCGGTGAACCGGGGAGTTTTAGAGCACTTCAGCTGAAGTGCTGTCTACGGTCAGTGGGTTGAGCATCAAGCAGGAATTGTTTTTTGCTTAGTCGGTCGTTGGTAGCACACTTGCCGGATCTTGCCGTATCATGCTACTTTGGTAGTGCAATCTGACTACACCAGGGCCATAGCATGCCGTATCATGCTACTTTGGTAGTGCAATCTGACTACACCAGGGCCATAGCATGCCGTATCATGCTACTTTTGTAGTACAATCCGGCTTCACCTGTGCGGTCTTGTGCTGCCATGCATGCCTGCCCCTGGTCCCCCACCCCCAGGTGTGGAAAGCAGTTCCTCAATATGAAGTGACGTCTTTGCACTGAATCAAGACTTCACGAACTTATGCAGGGAAGCCAGCCCCAGGCCACCTGCCCCGGGCCGATCAGACCCCGCTGGACGAAGGGCCCTACGTGTGGATTGACGCTTTTGCCCTGAACCAAACCGCGCCCTCGCTGAAAGACGCAGTGGACATCTTGGCCGTGCGGCAGGCCCTGGCTATGAGTGGCAGAGGTGTGGATGGGGGGGGGGGGCAGTTTTTGTTTTAGGGTTGAGGGTTGAGGGTTCATCCCTTCATGATTTAGAGTTTAGGGCATTTCACAGGCTGTTTTACGGTGTTTCAGCTACTATTCAGCTGCAACATGGCCAGAGGTGGTCGCTGGCCACGGGTAGCTGAGGCGGGTGGGCCGGGGAGAATGAGTTTCTCCACAATGTTTTAACTGCTTTAAGTACATCATGCTTCAGCCATCGGCCGTAGGGAAGTCAAGGTTTGGTCCCCACTCCCCATCAGCACAGAGGCGGCTCTTCAGGCCGCCACTGGTCTGGTCTGGTGTTCAGTGTGAAGTCAACTGGTGGGGCATACATAGCGGTGAGGGTTTAGAGGTCCGGGGGGGGGCCAGGGGGGGGGAGGAGGGGGGCATGTTCTTATTTAATTACATTTGGATCCGCCCTGTGCTGCCTTAGACGTGGCTCTAGCATGGTGGCTCTGGATTTCAAATCCAGCGTGGCCCAGTTTGAAATCATTTGAATTTTAATCCACCCTTCCACCCCACTGCCTTGTGCTGCCTCAGGTGCAGCTCTGGTGGTGGATCCGGAGCTCAAGTGCCTGGGCCGGACCTGGTGCCAGTATGAGGCCTGGTGGGTATAGCGGGGGCCCACAGACAGGCCCATGGGCGCTATGACAGGACCACTGATACTGAGGCAGGCCCACTGACACTGAGGCAGGCTCACTGACACTGAGGCGGGCCCACTGACACTGAGGCAGGCCCACTGACACTGAGGCAGGCCCACTGGCACTGAGGCAGGCCCAATAACACTGAGGCAGGCCCACTGGCACTGAGGCAGGTCCACTGACACTGAGGCAGGCCCACTGTCACTGAGACAGGCCCACTGGCACTGAGGCAGGTCCACTGACACTGAGGCAAGCCCACTGACACGGAGTCCACTGGCACTGAGGCAGGCCCTCTGACACTGAGGCAGGTCCACTGGCACTGAGGCAGGCCCACTGGCACTGAGGCAGGCCCTCTGACATTGAGGCAGGCCCACTGGCACTGAGGCAGGCCCTCTGACATTGAGGCAGGCCCTCTGACACTGGGGCAGGCCCACTGGCACTGAGGCAGGCCCTCTGGCACTGAGGCAGGCCCACTGACACTGAGGCAGGCCCATTGACACTGAGGCATGCCCATTGACACTGAGACATGCCCACTGGCACTGAGGCAGGCCCATTGACACTGCAGCCGAACTACGAAAAGGGATTGAAACATGGCCTCTGCCATTTTATTGTGGCAGGCCCCAGTAGTATTTGTTGTGACATGCCCACTGGTGTTGCTTGAGGCAAGCCCATACACCATTACTGAAGCATGCCCACACACATTGAGGCCTTGATGCTTGCCCAGGAGTTGATATCAATAATGGCAGGCCCGCTTAACTTAGGCAATCCCATGTATAGTGGCAAAGGCAGGCCCAGGGGCATTGAGGAGGGCCTAATACAATTATTTCGATTGATACAGGCCCACCAACATTGGTAAATTCCCACTACCATAGACACATACCCAATATCATCAAGGCTGGACCACTATCCTTGAGGCATGCCCACTAACCTTGAGGCATGCCCACTATCCTTGAGGCATGCCCACTATCCTTGAGGCATGTCCAATATCCTTGAGGCATGTCCACTATCCTTGAGGCATGTCCACTATCCTTGAGGCATGCCCACCATCCTTGAGGCATGTCCACTATCCTTGAGGCATGCCCACTATCCTTGAGGCATGCCCACTATCCTTGAGGCATGTCCACTATCCTTGAGGCATGTCCACTATTCTTGAGGCATGCCCACTATCCTTGAGGCATGCCCACTATCCTTGAGGCATGCCCACTATCCTTGAGGCATGTCCACTATCCTTGAGGCATGCCCACTATCCTTGAGACATGCCCACTATCCTTGAGGCATGCCCACTATCCTTGCGGCATGTCCATGATCATTCATTGTCTGTTAGATAACTGCAATGCGGATACTGTTGCAATATGATACGACGGAGACATGCTGAACACTTGTTCTTGAAACTTCAATTTTTATGCATCATATTTTGAAATTTGAATCCGACCCTGCAGGGCCAGCATTCATGATGGAGATATGTCTCGCATAACGTGCTGCTTGCCTGGTAAGTGGATGGGTGGTGTATTTGAGTCCTGAGGGAGGGGGGAGGGTTGCTTGTGCTGGTGGGGTGAGCTGGTGAGGGGTAGAAAGTATTGTGTGTTGGTCTGTGTGTTTGAGCTGGGGGAGAGGAAGTGAGGATGATGGAGGAGGTGAGGTATGTGTGTTTGTGTGTGTGCATGCTTGTGCTTGTGCTGCAGGAGAGACGGGTGGTGGGGTTAGGGGTGAGTTTGTGTGTTGTGCTGGCCCTGCGATGAGGGCAGGGCAATGGGGAGGGTGGTTTTTGAGCTGGCAGGGTGGTAGGGATGTCAAGAGTTCCACAGTATGACCATAACCTTGGATAGGTTGAAGCTGAAGAGTAGCTGGACTATTCTCAAACATACACTGCCGGCTTCCTCTCATTGGGGCAGTGGACATGGCAGTGGGTGTGCTCATGTGCATCAGAACTGTTGGACTAGTATTGGGTGATTTGTTTGACCTGCACACTAGCCTACCTTCCTCCTGTAAATGGCTTCTCAGAAGGACGCAATGGACTCTACGGTAGAAGCCCTTGTGCATTGCGTTCCACCACATGGGACCAAGCCTTGGCCATTGTGTTGCTCGAGTGAACCTTTTCTCCACCACACTAAGCACTACTCCTTGCCTTCGATCGATGCAGTTGACCTCACCCTAGGGTCGCTCATGCGCATAGAGACCGCGTTGTGTGGAATGGGGCCATACCTTTGCTAGGCTGTAGCTGAAGTGAAGCGCTTTCCCCTACACTAAGCACTATTCCTTGCCTGTGATCGATGTGCACAGTGGACCTCACCATTGGATCGCTCATGCGCATTGAGACCGCGTTTCGCACAATGGATTTGGTCAACCACAGCCAGACCAGCCGCAACGACGACAAGATGCGACTAGTTTCCGAGGTAGGAACTGGGTAGAAGCTGTGCAGAAACTAGAAAGAAGCTGGACAGAAGCTGGGTAAAGCGGGAAGAATCTCAGCTGAAGCTAGCTGCATGTGGAACTTGTTCAGGCAGACCTGGTCAACCATGGCCAGCCCAGTCACAAAGACGGCAAGATGATACTAGTGTTAGACATAAGAGCTGGGTGCCATTGCTTAAGGGTTCAGGTTTTAGCTTGTGTTGGAGGTAGGCGCTGGGTGCCAATGCTGAAGGGTTTCGGATTCAAATTTTAGCTTTTGTCGGAGGTAGGAGCTGGGTGCCATTGCCTAAGGGGTTAGGGTTCAGATTTTAGTTTTTTCGAAGGGAGGCGCTGGGTGCCATTTTTGTCTATGTGCACTCCTTCAACCAATAAGCTGCGCCTCATGAAGAATCGAAGACGCAGCAGCTGGAGGGAAGCCAAGTATTTAAATTCAAACCCATTTCAACTGTGACCGTGCACATATGCAGATCAAGACGTGCTCAGGTGTGCAGCGCATGCAGTGCATCACGCAAGAGGCGATGTTGCTCATGAAGAAACAGAAGCTGAGATGGAGTGAAGCCAAGGATTTGAATTCAAAGCCACTTTTGAACGGCACCCTGCACTTGCGCAGATCAAGACGTGCTCAGGTGTCCAGCGTATGCAGTCCATCACGCAAGAGGCGCTGTCGCTCAGCATGAGGCGGCGGCTGAGATGGAGCGAAGCTTTGCGAGACCAGGCCTTGTACTGCTTGTTACTGCTGGAGGTAGGAGGATGGGATCAGGGCCTGTACTGCCTGCTACCGCTTGAAGTGTGTGTGTGGGGGTGGGGGGAATGCTAATAACTTGAGGGATGCATACTGATTAACCTGAACCGCTGAACCTTAAGCCCTAAACTGTTTAACCCGAAACTGCTTAACCCGAAACCGCTAAATCCTACACCCTACACCGCTAAACCATATTGCCTAAGCCCTTTACCCTATACCCTAAATCCTCAACCCTATACCCTCAGCCATGTGGTTATCAGGTTAACATTATCTGAACCCGGTTCGTGTTGGGTCATAGGCGGTACTATGAAGTATAAATTGTCCGTGTAGTTTTCCACTGTACAATGGAGTACGTATTAATTGTGCGTCAGATACGGATCCCAGGGTGGACTGCAGTGCAGTGCAGTTAACCGGAGAAGTAGAGGATGGGAGCTAAAAGGTTTGCAGGAGTGAGTCCTAAACCATTGACCTTTAACACCCAAGCATCAAGCCTGAACCCTTGGTCATGTGGGCTCAAATGTGGGCAGGAGATGATGATGTTGATGATTCGTGGCCTCTCCACACTTTTTGCTCTATTGAAATCTAGAAGCATGTGCTGCATGCTGAAAGTCAGCTATTGAGAAGTTGAGTATATACTTGTTAATTGCATTCTCCTCACGGTTGTGTTAGGTCGCTTCAGCCGCCATTGTGCTGCAAAGCGGCCCATGGCCGGGGAACCTGGTGCCGCAACCTCAAGTTTTTGTTACGAAGTTGACGCAGCTACCAAGCCTTTGTGAAAGTTGGCAGAGTGAACCAGGAGGAAACTAAGTGCTTCGACCCTGGCCTCGGACGGGTCCAATTACCTCCGCCTTTGGCCCCGTAGTTGCTGCCCAGCGGCTCCCTATGGATGTTTTCTGGTGCAATCTACAAGAAATACAGATAGGCTGAGGAACCCCCCTCACCCCTCACCCTCTCATGCTCTATCTCCTCCTCCCGCCCTTGTCCTGCCTGCTACTCTTGTCCTGACTTGTCTGCTGTTCTTGTCCTGCCTTGTCTGCTGCTCTTCTCCTGACTTGCCTGCTGCCCTTGTCCCCTCCACACCCACACTTTCAGCTGGGTGAGTACAGCCACCTGCAGCATGTACTGAGCACAACTCCCGACCTGGAGGCAAACGAGGAGATGCTGCAAAAAATATTGTGAGCGTCGTCTTGTCTTAGAGATGCAAGAAAATATTGCAAGGCATCTTGTGAGTGTCCTTTTGTCTTAGAGTTTTAAGGAGATGTTGCAAGGCATCTTGTGAGTGTCCTCCTGTCTTAGAAAAGCAAGGAGATGTTGAAGGGCATCATGCGTGTGTCATCCTCGCTTGTCAAACCAAAGGAACAGTCCCTTGACGACTCAGCGTATGTACTGCATGGGTGAGCATGGCATGTACTGCATGGGCGCAGCATGGCATGCACTGCATGGGCGCAGCATGGCATGTACTGCATGGGCGCAGCATGGCATGTACTACATGGGCGCAGCATGGCATGCACTGCATGGGCGCAGCATGGCATGCACTGCATGGGCGCAGCATGACATGTACTGCATGGGCGCAGCATGGCATGCACTGCATGGGCGCAGCATGGCATTTAATGCATGGGCGCAGCATGGCATGTACTGCATGGGCTTCGCATGGCATGTACTGCATGGGCGCAGCATGGCATGGAATGCACGGGCACAGCATGGCATGGAAAGCATAGAGCGTGATACCTATCCCTGATCCCTAAATGATCCCTACAACCTCTACTCCCACACCCTTCAGGAAAATCATGAAATCGATTGAAGTCACCACAGAGAACTTCACACATCTTGTCCATGAAAACTGTTTGTCTAATTGCCATGCGCAAAACAAAAGGACTGCGTGCCAGGCTTTATTTTCGTGTGCACCCGACAGCCTTAGGGCTTTGGCGGGCTGCCAGGCAGCCGCCACTGGAGTACTGGACTGCTGCTGCTGTCCAAACCTAAACATTTTTACGGGCACAGGCCTATAACACGGGGCCTGTATTAAATAATTAAATATTATTATAATCAAAATAATTTCCTGCACCTGGGCTCCCAGATGTAGGCATTGATGCAATTGAGTTGTGGCTGAATCACCTCCTAAAAGGAGCTGCGCTGCGTGTCTGTCTGCCCCCATGCTGACAGTCGCCCCACTGCTATTGTGCGCAGGCTGTGAGACGCTGAGTCATTATTCTGCTGTCCTTTTGTTTACATGTGGAAGTGGGCAGGAACACCATGATGAAATGTGTGAATGCCCCCACGCTGATTGGGTGCTGACTGTCTCCCCCGGTCCTTCCCTTGCATGCAGGCCGCTATTTCGGTCATACATGGAAGTTGGAAGCAATGAGCTGCCGAAGAACGCGCTGTTGGCAGGACTTGCACAGGCTGGTAAATAATTATACTAATAAATAATTAATTATGTGTAACTAAATTATTAAATTAATTGTAGACATGTTGTCATACCGGTAGATTGGCATATAAAGCAGTACCGGAAAAGTCAAGCCTGGTGTATAATTATGTGTGCTGCCAAAGAATGCGATGCTGGCAGGACTTGAACAGGCAGGTAGATTAAAAAAGATCGATTAAAAACGAATACCGGTAATTGGTGGTTAGATTGGTTTGTACTGTGTAGCTGGGGGATGCAATCCGATGCATTTGGCTGGCATTCACGTTTGGTGATTTAGCAGCTGGTTGGCCTTCAATCCTCGTCTCAGGTCCAATATATATTATTGTTCATATGTAAATCATTTGTTGTTCATATACTAATAATTTCTTGCTCATTTAGTCATTTGTTTATCATTTAGGGCCACCTAGTGGCTGTCTGGCTTACCACCCACTGTCAGGTTAATATTATTTAGTGTTAAGGGTTTATCGTACAACCTAAATAATGAACATTCAACATACTTACCATTTAAAATGAAACTGTACAGGGTCTAGAATAAACCCTAAATCTGTAAATGTAGAATAAACCCTAAATCTGTAGGCTTCGAATAAACTAAAAATCGGTACCGGGAACTCTCCCCCAATGCCCCCTGCATATGCCCAGGAACCTTTGTCGGCCCAGGGCCGGTGGCCCAAGCTGCAGGTCTCGTTGCAATGCTGTACCAGGTCCCCCAAGCAGCTGCCTAGAGCATACCCTGAACCCGAAACCATGGATCCTGAATCCTGGACCCCGAATCGTAGCTCTGCAACCTGGAACCTGGACCCTGACCCAGAACTCTGAACCCTGAACCCTGGACCCTGACCCAGAACTCTGAACCCTGAACCCTGGACCCCAACCCAGAACTCTGAACCCAGAACCCTATATCCTGAACCTTGGATCCTGAACCCTCAATCCTTAACCTTGGATCCTGAACCCTGGATCCTGAACTCTGAACCCTGAACCCTGGATCCCGCATATAGGATCCTGAACCCTGGATCCAGAACCTTGGATCCTGAAACCTGGATCCTGAAACCTGGATCCTGAAACCTGAATCCTGAAACCTGGATCATATATCCTGGGCCGGGACCCAGGACCCTGCACCCTGGATCCTGAACCCTGGATCCTGAACCCTGAACCCTGGATCCCGCATCTAGGAACCTGAACCCTGGATCCTGAAACCTGGATTATGGACCCTGAACCCTGGATCCGGCCCAGAGTCCTGAACCCGGGACCCAGGGCCATGATCCCTGGAACCTGAACCCTGGATCATGGATCATGGAACCTGGGCCGGGACCCAAGACCCTGGATTGTGAACCCGGGACCCGGAACCTGAACCCCGGACCCAGAAACCAAGGCCCTAATCCCTGGATCCTGAACCCTGGACCCGGAACCAGGGCCCTGACCCCTTGATCCAGGCCCAGAACTCTGAACCCAGGGCATTTAACCCTGGATCCTGAACCCTGGATCCTGAACCCTGCGTCCTGGAGCCATAACCCTGAACCCCGCATCTCCTGCTGCCTGGACCCGCAGGCTTTGATAAGCTGACAGCGATGGAGTGGTACCAGGACATGATGAAGGACCTGGACAAAAATAACCAGGCGATGTGTTTGCCCTGTCAAGGCCAGAAGGCGAGCGGTGCAGCCGACATCACGCTGGAGGGCTTTGCTGCCTGGTGGAGGACCAACCAGTCGGTGAGGGGAAATACTATTTAAAAGATAATGGTACTTGAGATTGATCCTGCCGGCAGATTAATAAATAATAATAATAATACAGGTACCCGTGAATAACCGATACCGATGTACTGTATTTGTTATCCCCGGCGAGTGAATAGTACCGCTTCAGCTGACTCCCGCACCTCCCGCCACACTTTGTGTCACATTTCTTGGCACACTTGTCATCACACTTCCTGCTTTATGCACAGACCCTGTGAGCCATGCTGGGTGTGGATATGTCTGCATCGTCCCTGCTGGTCCACCGAAAGAACATGACATCACACTTATGATCACACTTCCCATCACACTTGCCGTCACACTTCCTGATTTATACACATTCCGTGTGACCCATGCTGGGTGTGGATATGTCTGCGTCCTCCTCACTGGTCTACCGGAAGAACATGGCATCACACTTGTATACACACTTCCCATCACGCTTGCCATCACACTTCCTACTTCTACGCGCAGACCGTGCGAGCCAGGCTGAGTGTGCAGATGACTGCTTCTTCCCTGCTGGCCAACCTCAAGAACATGGCGTCAGTTCTGGAGCTGAGGGGCCTACCAGATGTAGCTGCCATGTTCAGGTGGGCGCCTTTTTGAAAGCCGCGTTTTTATCCATTTCAATCCCCTCAATATACCCGATTTAGTCACTGTATTTATTCTTTAGTGTGTACCAGACCGCTGGGCCTGCCCATTGTGGCCGCAATATCCAGAAGGGCGCCTGTGTGAGGCACCAGATTATTCGATCAAGTGGCCCCAAGCGGCATCATACGCGCGGCCTACCTATTCTGGACCCTCTATCTGAAAGGAGGCGCCGTGTCATTCAGCTAAGAGACAAGGGCATTATAGACAATTCAATGACGTTACACCTCTGGGACCTGCTCAAAAAGGATCGGCCGCGTGGGCGCCTAACTACGGCCATACACAAGTGCAACACAAGCTATTCCGGACCCTCCATTCTGAAGGAGGTACCGTGTTATTCAACCAAGGGACAAGGGCACAAAAGACAAGTAAAACAACCCATTAAGGCCCCCCCATCCTGTTGATCTGCACTCAGGAAGCACTCCGACACTCACAGGTCCATAGGAGATTCCATGCCATGCTCCAACCACCTCAACCAATCCAACCACCGCAACCACCGTACCCCCCCCTAACCACCCCAACCGCCGTAACCACCCCCAGGGATTCCATGGACGACAACATTGAGAAGCATCCGGGCTTCCTGGGTTCCGAAGCCAAGCTGGCCTGCCCCAGCCTAAATGGCAACTGGCAGGCCGCCTCGGATGAAGCTGCCTGGAAGCTGCACGTCCGAGACTTCAGGGCAGCTGCGGCCGTGCTGTAAGTTGTTGTAACTTGTAATCACTTGTCCATATATCCACCTTCTCTCGTAGTGTTTTTATATGTGGGTTTTCTGCTCTCTTCCCCCGGTGCGCTCATCCTAGCCACTTCGAAAAGGCCTAGTGGGTGGTTTCGTTATGTTTGTGACAAGAACACGTTATGGCCTTTGATGGGCCTGCCCGAAAATTGCACACCCTAGACGTCGGAGCTGCCGCGGCTGTGCTGTTTAGGTTTAGGTTTGGTATGGCGGCGGTGTCACAACAACATTCACACATCCACACACTGGCCTTTATCGGGAGGGCTAGGGAATATAGGACATATTCCCATTCTGTTTCAATTCCTCGCTTTAGTAACAAGCTATTGCTGACCTACAGCGTAATCATGGATGCCGATCTGAGTCACCTACCCCCCACCTTCTCACCTTCCTTTCACCTTCCCACCACCTTCCTCCCTCCTTCCTGTATGCAGTTACAACTTCCTGCAGAGCAATGGCGCAATGATGGATGCCAACCCAGTCACTCTACCTGTGCCCCCCAGCCATTCTGAGTCTGCATTAAAAGTGCTTCAGGTAGGTGGGGAGCCGCGTTTACATTTGGGTGTGCACCAGACCCCCATCGGAAGGGCGGCAGGCCGCTGGGGTGCCACCACGGGGGCTGTTGGGGAACCAGTTCCAGCATTCCGGAATCTGCGTTGGAAGTGTTACATGCAGGAATGCAGCCGTGAGGGAGATCAACCCGACCACCCCTGCCAGCATGGCTCAGCTACATTAAATCCAGAGTCTGCGCTGAAAGTGTTTCTGCCACTTTCAGGATGCTGAAACACTTTTCAGCCACCTGAAAAATGTCCCTTTCGAAGAAACAGTTCTTACGAAGTTTGCAACTACCTACTTTGGGCCACCATAAGTGGGCCGCTGGTGGCCACTGTGCCAAACCATAATCAGCCAACGGCCAGTAGCCCAAGCAGCACGGCATGCTGCACCAA
Source organism: Limnomonas spitsbergensis (assembly GCA_037349105.1). Lineage (NCBI taxonomy): Eukaryota > Viridiplantae > Chlorophyta > Chlorophyceae > Chlamydomonadales > Limnomonas > Limnomonas spitsbergensis. The sequence goes on along the minus strand of JAYJMM010000112.1, from coordinate 5,753,893 downwards.
GCATGCACTGTAGGCCGTGCTGATAAATGTTAAAATTTCAGCATGCCTAGGCAATCTTAATCTGCAGCACAGGTTGTTGCGTTGCTGCAGGGTGGAGTAGGTTGTAGCATTCCTGCATTATACAGGCCTGCTGACCTCTCCCCCCCTCTCCTCCTCTCTCCGTCTCTCTCCCCCTCTCTCTCCCTCCTATCAGGCCAGCATTTCAGATTACTCCTCTCCCCCCCTTTCCTCCACATCTCCCTCACGAAACCCTTGTCAACTCTTCATGCTGTCTCCCTCCTCCCCCTCCCACGGGTCAGAGGCCCCTCACACCCCCTCCCTCCTCTCTGAAGGCTGGGTCAGAAGCCCCTCCCTCCTCCCCCTCAAATAGGTCAGAAGCCCCTCTCGCCCCCTCCCTCCTCTACCAAGTCTGGTTCAGAATCCTACCCCCCACCCTTCAGGTGCCACCCCTGTATCTGGATCTATCCTCATCGCTGTTAGGTCATTATTTCGAATCACCCCTCTCCCCTCCCCTTGTCCTCCTCTCACTCATTTGTTTGGCTTTAAGGCCCCCTCCGTCCTGGGCCACATGTTGGGTCAAAATGCAATCCCCTCTTCCCCCCGCCTTTCAGGTGCTACCATTGTACCTAGACCTGTTCTCATCGCGGTTAGGTCATTATTTCGAATCTCCCCTCTCCCCTCCCCTTCTTCTCCTCTTCTCGCCACTCAGGCCCCTTCTGTCCTCCCACATCCTCGGCCAAAATGCAATCCTCCCTCCCCCCCCTTTCCAGGTGCTACCACTGTACCTGGACCTATTCTCGTCATTGTTAGGCCAGCAGTTTAAATCCCGCCGACACCACTCTGACCTGTTCTGGAAGATGGCGCGTGACCTCAGCAACCCTTCGGTCAGTAAGAGGGAATGTGGGACTGTGAGATGATGCTGAGTTTTGGACTCCACTCTGACCTGTTCTGGAAGATTGCGCACAACCTCAGCAACCCTTGGGTCAGGAAGAGGGACTTGTGGGACTGTCCAGACTTGTGGAGGATGTGTAGGGTGATGCTGATTCTCTTATACCTGCTAATGCGCCCTGAAGAAGGTGCGAGATCTCAGCAACCCATCGGTTTGTAGAAATTGCAGCTATTTAGTTCTCAGTTTCTCACACCTTCTGGAATCAAATGCCGCACTTTCCGGAATCTATTGGCATGCCCTCCGGAAGCAGATGTCACACCCTCCAAATGCATAAGTCACACCTTCCGGAGGCTCATGTCACATTTCCCATATGTTTTGGAAGGTAGCACAAGATCTCAACCACCCCTCGATTGGTTACACTGATGAGGTGAGGGTTGATGTACCAGCACCCTTTCCGGTGGCATGCTCATACCTGGATGGCTGGATCAGCTGATGGACATCTGGAAATCATGGTCACACCTTCGGGATGCACATGTTACACTTCCCACCTGTGCTGGGAGGTGGCATGAGACCGCTGCACCCCGCAGGTCGGAGACAACGGGGGCAGCGGGGCCAATGCGGGGCTCCTCACACCTTCTGGGAGCACATTCCACACTTTCCCACCCTTTTTTGCTATCCGCTGCCTAAGGCTCTCCCTTGACTGAATGAACATGTCAATCCCGAAGCCCTCATGAAAATTTAATTCTCGATTGCCCTGCTCGAATTCGAATTGAAATTGAATTCACGTGCAGGTGGTGCACGTCCTGCTGAACCCCACCTATCGGCAGGAAGAGGTTTTGGGTCCAGGGGCATCCAGCAGGACTGGCCAGCAGGGGGCATCCGGCAAGAGTTTCAGCCACAGGTAGGTGCCAGCATTTATTTTGGAGATGGGATGTCACCAAGATTGGGATGTTCTCATGCTTGTTTAGCGCATACTTTAAACGCCTTCTTTAGGCTGTGGGTAGAGATTTTATTTTCATATTTTGGCAGAAATAAATCCGCACTGTGTATAAGCGTGTGGACACAATAAAAGTGTGGACATAATAAACGTGCAGTGGGGGTGGCCGCCCCTCGGATGATTGATTGGGACCAATTGTTGACTGTACTGCAGGCGGTGGACCAAGCAGCAGGCCTTGCTGCGCCTATCCCTGTATGCCATTGTCAGTTTTGCAGCTTAATTGTAGCTGAAGTGTAACCGAGTTTTGGCTGAAATGTAGCCGAAGCACCTTAAAACAAACAGCAGTAATCTAACCCCCGTTTGCGGCCACGGCGTACTTGTGAAGAGGTCCGTGTGCCTTGGAGTTATGGTTTTGGGAAACCTAAATGCTGAACCTTCTAAATTTCTTAACCTTAACATTATGACTAGTTGACCCTTCACCCTTAACCTTAAACCATACCCCCTAAGCCATGAATCGATGAACCTAAACCCTAGAACTTAAACCATTTAACGTTCAACCCAAAACATGAACCTTTAACCCTAAAACATACATCATTGAACCTAAACCTTACACCTTATACCCTAAACTATTAATTGTTGAACCTATGCCACAAACCTTAAACCCTAAAACCTCTCTTTAGTGTGTGGCTAGGGAGCTGTGTTGGCTTCAGTGCGCACCAGACCAACTTGGGGGGGCTCTCGAGTGGTCAGCGCCAAGCCGATGGGGACTAAACTTTCACCGGCCTATGGCTGTCAGCACGTGTTGCACAAGATGAATAACATCAAACCTGAGCCTTTTAACTTAAACCGTTGAACTTGTTTGCGCAGTAGGCCTTCCGAGGCTGTCTCCGGGGCTTCCATGGTCGTGGTGCGAGAGATGATCAACTTTAAATACGGCAGAGACACCATGCCCCTCAGCATCGATCTGATAGAAGAGGTGCGACCAGTGAGGAGTTACTAATTGCTGCCAACATATGGTACAAGTAACTGCTACCAAAGGTACCTGATGGAAGACTCCATGCCCCTCAGCAACGACCAGTTCAAAGCTGTACGACCAGTGGGGAGTTACTAGTAACTGCCAGCAAGTGCGGGGAGTCAATGCGTCGGAGAAGGCACTGACTGCCCTCAGCTTCAACCTGATGATGGAGGTGCTAGAATTACTAGCACGTGGCAGAAATAAATGCTGGCAGTTGGTGAGATGTATCAGACATGCAGCCGAGCCACGAACGAGTGCACACTGCCCCTCACAAGCTCCCTCCCAACTGCATTGCCTGCCGCCCCCAGATGGAGGCCAGGCGGTAGCTGCAATGTAGCTAAACTGCTGTCGTTCCACACAAAATCAGCTCCTCCTGCATCCATGGCATGCCCATGCGCACCCGGGCTGTTTTTTTTGCGTTAGCGTCTCAGGTTTTTAGGGTTGGGCGGCCGGCCACACACCTTGTAAGGTCCCAGCCAAAGGCTGCCCTGCCGGTGTCCCTCCCTGTACGCTCAGGCCCGGTCTCACCTCTCGTCGGTGATTTCGATTGGCGGCAAGGAGGCTGCCCAGCGCAGGACTGCCACAGAGTTCAACGACGCCAAGCAGGAGATGACTACCATGGCAGGAGGCTATGCAAATAGCAGGTAATGGGATTGCTCAGGGTGCGTTCAAATATGAAGCCAACCATTTTGAATTTGAAAATAACTGATTTCGGACTTGAAAGCCACTGACCTTGAAGGTGAAAGTAACTGATACCGATCGAGGCAAGGAGGCCGCGACCCATATAACAATTATTAAGTGCAAAGCAACCGCAAAGCAACAACAAAGCAAGAGGGCGGTTGTGTGTGCAATTACAAAGTGCAAAGCAACAACATAGCAAGGCAAGAACTCAATGGCAGGAGGTTGTGTGTGTATGAGGTAAACATCTGGCAAGAACATATAAACCATAATGGAATTTGGGGGGGGGTCGAATTGGAGGTAAGTGCGCTGTACGGTGTGTGGATCTGAATGGGAGGCGGCCAGGTGAGTGTGGGGACATTCATATTTGGATTTATCGGATTTGGGAATTGGGAGGTGGGTACGCTACAAGCGCATTTAAATTAGAAATGTGTGATCTGGGATCCAGGGAAGGAGATATGTCGCATACTTTAATTGAAAGTTCGCCATGTGCCCTTACATCTGAAAGCCGATGGCTCTACCCCCCCTGCCTCCCTGAACTCTGGACCCTCGACCCTGCATTCTAAACCCTGCCTCCCTGAACTCTAAACCCTTGACACTAAACCTTAAACCCTGAATCCCTGCACCTGAAACCCTCGACCCTAACCCCTGCCACCCAGGGACAAGGATTGGCATCACCATTTGAGGAACGATACCATTGCCAACTCCATGTTGAAGCGTCAGCAGCTGAACCAGACGGGACCTACCTTGCACTCGGATTCCGCGTCCAAGCTGGCTGAACAGCCGGACGGGGCGCAGTTCGGTATTAAGAGGTGGGTGGGTGCTGCGGCCAGATTTGGGGCTGGGCTTGGACCTGGGGTTACCTTACGATCAGGCTTGGCCCTGGGCTTGCCTTACGACCAGGCTTGGCTTGGGGCTTGCCTTACGACCAGCCTTGGACCTGGGCTTGCCTTACAACCAGGCCTGGGTTGAAGCTTGCCTTACGACTGGGCTTGGGCCGGGGCTTGCCTTACGACCAGGCTTGGCCCTGGGCTTGCCTTACAACCAGGCTTGGGGCCTGGGCTTGCCTTACGACCAGGCTTGGACCTGGGCTTGGACCTGGGGTTGCCTTACGACCAGGCTTGGGCCTGGGCTTGCCTTACGACCAGGCTTGGACCTGGGCTTGCCTTACAACCAGGCTTGAGCCTGGGCTTGCCTTACGACCAGGCTTGGGCCTGGGCTTGCCTTACGACCAGGCTTAAACCTGGGGTTACCTTACGACCAGGCTTGAGCCTGGGCTTGCCTTACGACCAGCCTTGGACCTGGGCTTGCCTTACAACCAGGCTTGAGCCTGGGCTTGCCTTACGACCAGGCTTGAGCCTGGGCTTGCCTTACGACCAGGCTTGACCCTGGGCTTGCCTTACGACCAGGCTTGGACCTGGGTTTACCTTACGACCAGGCTTGAGCCTGGGCTTGCCTTACGACCAGGCTTGGACCTGGGGTTACCTTACGACCAGGCTTGAGCCTGGGCTTGCCTTACGACCAGGGTTGGACCTGGGGTTACCTTACGACCAGGCTTGAGCCTGGGCTTGCCTTACGACCAGGCTTGAGCCTGGGCTTGCCTTACGACCAGGCTTGAGCCTGGGCTTGCCTTACGACCAGGCTTGGACCTGGGCTTGCCTTACAACCAGGCTTGGGCCTGGGCTTGCCTTACGACCAGGCTTGGACCTGGGGTTACCTTACGATCAGGCTTGGGCCTGGGCTTGCCTTACGACCAGGCTTGAGCCTGGGCTTGCCTTACGACCAGGCTTGAGCCTGGGCTTGCCTTACGACCAGGCTTGGACCTGGGCTTGCCTTACAACCAGGCTTGGGCCTGGGCTTGCCTTACGACCAGGCTTGGACCTGGGGTTACCTTACGATCAGGCTTGGACCTGGGGTTACCTTACGACCAGGCTTGAGCCTGGGCTTGCCTTACGACCAGCCTTGGACCTGGGCTTGCCTTACAACCAGGCTTGAGCCTGGGCTTGCCTTACGACCAGGCTTGAGCCTGGGCTTGCCTTACGACCAGGCTTGACCCTGGGCTTGCCTTACGACCAGGCTTGGACCTGGGGTTACCTTACGACCAGGCTTGAGCCTGGGCTTGCCTTACGACCAGGGTTGGACCTGGGGTTACCTTACGACCAGGCTTGAGCCTGGGCTTGCCTTACGACCAGGCTTGAGCCTGGGCTTGCCTTACGACCAGGGTTGGACCTAGGGTTACCTTACGACCAGGCTTGAGCCTGGGCTTGCCTTACGACCAGGGTTGGACCTAGGGTTACCTTACGACCAGGCTTGAGCCTGGGCTTGCCTTACGACCAGGCTTGAGCCTGGGCTTGCCTTACGACCAGGCTTGAGCCTGGGCTTGCCTTACGACCAGGCTTGGACCTGGGCTTGCCTTACAACCAGGCTTGGGCCTGGGCTTGCCTTACGACCAGGCTTGGACCTGAGCTTGCCTTACGACCAGGCTTGGACCTGGGCTTGCCTTAAGACCAGGCTTGGACCTGGGTTTGCCTTGCGACCAGGTATGGCCCTGGGCTTGCCTTACGACCAGGCTTGGCCCTGGGCTTGCCTTACAACCAGGCTTGGGCCTGGGCTTGCCTTACGACCAGGCTTGGCCCTGGGCTTGCCTTACGACCAGGCTTGGACCTGGGGTTGCCTTACGACCAGGCTTGGGGCCTGGGCTTGCCTTACGACCAGGCTTGGGCCTGGGGTTGCCTTACGACCAGGCTTGGACCTGGGCTTGCCTTACGACAGGTTTGGGCCTGGGCTTGCCTTACGACCAGGCCTGGCCCTGGGGTTGCCTGGGGGATGGGCTTGGGCCTGGGCTTGCCTTACGACCAGGCTTGGACCTGGGCTTGCCTTATGACCAGGCTTGGACCTGGGCTTGCATTACCACCAGGCATGGCCCTGTGCTTGCCTTACGACCAGGCTTGGACCTGGGCTTGCCTTACAACCAGGTTTGGGCCTGGGCTTGCCTTACGACCAGGCCTGGCCCTGGGGTTGCCTGGGGGATGGGCTTGGGCCTGGGCTTGCCTTACGACCAGGCTTGGGGCCTGGGCTTGCCTAACGACCAGGCTTGGGGCCTGGGCTTGCCTTACGACCAGGCTTGGGGCCTGGGCTTGCCTTACGACCAGGCTTGGGGCCTGGGCTTGCCTTACGACCAGGCTTGGAGCCTGGGCTTGCCTTACGACCAGGCTTGGGCCGGGGCTTGCCTTACAACCAGGCTTGGGCCGGGGCTTGCCTTACGACCAGGCTTGGACCTGGGGTTACCTTACGACCAGGCTTGAGCCTGGGCTTGCCTTACAACCAGGCTTGGACCTGGGCTTGCATTACGACCAGGCTTGGGCCTGGGCTTGCCTTACGACCAGGCTTGGACCTGGGCTTGCCTTATGACCAGGCTAGGGCCTGGGCTTGCATTACGACTAGGCTTGGACCTGGGCTTGCCTTACGACCAGGCTTGGACCTGGGCTTGCCTTACGACTAGGCTTGGCCCTGGGCTTGCCTTACGACCAGGCTTGGACCTGGGCTTGCCTTACGACCAGGCTTGGGCCTGGGCATGCCTTATGACCAGGCTTGGACCTGGGCTTGCCTTACGACCAGGCTTGGACCTGGGCTTGCCTTACGACCAGGCTTGGGCCTGGGCTTGCCTTATGACCAGGCTTGGACCTGAGCTTGCCTTACAACCAGGCTTGGACCTGGGCTTGCCTTACTACCAGGCTTGGACCTGGGTTTGCCTTACGACCAGGCATGGCCCTGGGCTTGCGTTACGACCAGGCTTGGACCTGGGCTTGCCTTACAACCAGGCTTGGACCTGGGCTTGCCTTACGGCCAGGCTTGGCCCTGGGCTTGCCTTACGACCAGGCTTGGACCTGGGCTTGCCTTACGACCAGGCTTGGACCTGGGCTTGCCTTACGACCAGGCTTAGCCCTGGGCTTGCCTTACGGCCAGGCTTGGGCCTGGGCTTGCCTTACGACCAGGCTTGGACCTGGGGTTGCCTAACAGCCAGGTTTGGGGCCTGGGCTTGCCTTACGACCAGGCTTGGGCCTGGGCTTGCCTTACGACCAGGCTTGGACCTGGGCTTGCCTTATGACCAGGCTTGGACCTGGGCTTGCCTTATGATCAGGCTAGGGCCTGGGCTTGCATTACGACCAGGCTTGGGCCTGGGCTTGTTTTACGACCAGGCTTGGACCTGGGCTTGCCTTACGACCAGGCTTGGACCTGGGCTTGCCTTACGACTAGGCTTGGCCCTGGGCTTGCCTTACGACCAGGCTTGGACCTGGGCTTGCCTTTCGACCAGGCTTGGGCCTGGGCATGCCTTTCGACCAGGCTTGGACCTGGGTTTACCTTACGACCAGGCTTGGACCTGGGCTTGCCTTACGACCAGGCTTGGACCTGGGTTTACCTTATGACCAGGCTTGGACCTGGGCTTGCCTTATGACCAGGCTTGGGCCTGGGCTTGCCTTACGACCAGGCTTGGGCCGGGGCTTGCCTTACAACCAGGCTTGGGCCTGGGCTTGCCTTACGACCAGGTTTGGACCTGGGCTTGCCTTACGACCAGGCTTGGACCTGGGCTTGCCTTACGACCAGGCTTGGACCTGAGCTTGCCTTGCGACCAGGCTTGGACCTGAGCTTGCCTTACGACCAGGCTTGGACCTGGGCTTGCATTACGACAAGGCTTGGACCTGGGCTTGCCTTACGACCAGGCTTGGGCCTGGGCTTGCCTTACGACCAGGCTTGGACCTGAGCTTGCCTTACGACCAGGCTTGGACCTGGGCTTGCCTTACGACCAGGCTTGGACCTGGGTTTGCCTTACGACCAGGCATGGCCCTGGGCTTGCGTTACGACCAGGCTTGGACCTGGGCTTGCCTTACAACCAGGCTTGGGCCTGGGCTTGCCTTACGACCAGGCTTGGCCCTGGGCTTGCCTTACGACCAGGCTTGGACCTGGGGTTGCCTAACGACCAGGTTTGGGGCCTGGGCTTGCATTACGACCAGGCTTGGACCTGGGGTTGCCTTACGACCAGGCTTGGACCTGGGCTTGCCTTACGACCAGGCTTGGACCTGGGCTTGCCTTACGACTAGGCTTGGCCCTGGGCTTGCCTTACGACCAGGCTTGGGCCTGGGCTTGCCTTATGACCAGGCTTGGGCCGGGGCTTGCCTTACGACCAGGCTTGGACCTGGGGTTACCTTACGACCAGGCTTGAGCCTGGGCTTGCCTTACAACCAGGCTTGGACCTGGGCTTGCATTACGACCAGGCTTGGGCCTGGGCTTGCCTTACGACCAGGCTTGGACCTGGGCTTGCCTTATGACCAGGCTAGGGCCTGGGCTTGCATTACGACTAGGCTTGGACCTGGGCTTGCCTTACGACCAGGCTTGGACCTGGGCTTGCCTTACGACTAGGCTTGGCCCTGGGCTTGCCTTACGACCAGGCTTGGACCTGGGCTTGCCTTACGACCAGGCTTGGGCCTGGGTATGCCTTATGACCAGGCTTGGACCTGGGCTTGCCTTACGACCAGGCTTGGACCTGGGCTTGCCTTACGACCAGGCTTGGGCCTGGGCTTGCCTTATGACCAGGCTTGGACCTGAGCTTGCCTTACAACCAGGCTTGGACCTGGGCTTGCCTTACTACCAGGCTTGGACCTGGGTTTGCCTTACGACCAGGCATGGCCCTGGGCTTGCGTTACGACCAGGCTTGGACCTGGGCTTGCCTTACAACCAGGCTTGGACCTGGGCTTGCCTTACGGCCAGGCTTGGCCCTGGGCTTGCCTTACGACCAGGCTTGGACCTGGGCTTGCCTTACGACCAGGCTTGGACCTGGGCTTGCCTTACGACCAGGCTTAGCCCTGGGCTTGCCTTACGGCCAGGCTTGGGCCTGGGCTTGCCTTACGACCAGGCTTGGACCTGGGGTTGCCTAACAGCCAGGTTTGGGGCCTGGGCTTGCCTTACGACCAGGCTTGGGCCTGGGCTTGCCTTACGACCAGGCTTGGACCTGGGCTTGCCTTATGACCAGGCTTGGACCTGGGCTTGCCTTATGATCAGGCTAGGGCCTGGGCTTGCATTACGACCAGGCTTGGGCCTGGGCTTGTTTTACGACCAGGCTTGGACCTGGGCTTGCCTTACGACCAGGCTTGGACCTGGGCTTGCCTTACGACTAGGCTTGGCCCTGGGCTTGCCTTACGACCAGGCTTGGACCTGGGCTTGCCTTTCGACCAGGCTTGGGCCTGGGCATGCCTTTCGACCAGGCTTGGACCTGGGTTTACCTTACGACCAGGCTTGGACCTGGGCTTGCCTTACGACCAGGCTTGGACCTGGGTTTACCTTATGACCAGGCTTGGACCTGGGCTTGCCTTATGACCAGGCTTGGGCCTGGGCTTGCCTTACGACCAGGCTTGGGCCGGGGCTTGCCTTACAACCAGGCTTGGGCCTGGGCTTGCCTTACGACCAGGTTTGGACCTGGGCTTGCCTTACGACCAGGCTTGGACCTGGGCTTGCCTTACGACCAGGCTTGGACCTGAGCTTGCCTTGCGACCAGGCTTGGACCTGAGCTTGCCTTACGACCAGGCTTGGACCTGGGCTTGCATTACGACAAGGCTTGGACCTGGGCTTGCCTTACGACCAGGCTTGGGCCTGGGCTTGCCTTACGACCAGGCTTGGACCTGAGCTTGCCTTACGACCAGGCTTGGACCTGGGCTTGCCTTACGACCAGGCTTGGACCTGGGTTTGCCTTACGACCAGGCATGGCCCTGGGCTTGCGTTACGACCAGGCTTGGACCTGGGCTTGCCTTACAACCAGGCTTGGGCCTGGGCTTGCCTTACGACCAGGCTTGGCCCTGGGCTTGCCTTACGACCAGGCTTGGACCTGGGGTTGCCTAACGACCAGGTTTGGGGCCTGGGCTTGCATTACGACCAGGCTTGGACCTGGGGTTGCCTTACGACCAGGCTTGGACCTGGGCTTGCCTTACGACCAGGCTTGGACCTGGGCTTGCCTTACGACTAGGCTTGGCCCTGGGCTTGCCTTACGACCAGGCTTGGGCCTGGGCTTACCTTATGACCAGGCTTGGACCTGGGCTTGCCTTATGACCAGGCTTGGGCCTGGGCTTGCCTTACGACCAGGCTTGGGCCGGGGCTTGCCTTACAACCAGGCTTGGGCCTGGGCTTGCCTTACGACCAGGTTTGGACCTGGGCTTGCCTTACGACCAGGCTTGGACCTGGGCTTGCCTTACGACCAGGCTTGGACCTGAGCTTGCCTTGCGACCAGGCTTGGACCTGAGCTTGCCTTACGACCAGGCTTGGACCTGGGCTTGCATTACGACAAGGCTTGGACATGGGCTCGCCTTACGACCAGGCTTGGGCCTGGGCTTGCCTTACGACCAGGCTTGGACCTGAGCTTGCCTTACGACCAGGCTTGGACCTGGGCTTGCCTTACGACCAGGCTTGGACCTGGGTTTGCCTTACGACCAGGCATGGCCCTGGGCTTGCGTTACGACCAGGCTTGGACCTGGGCTTGCCTTACAACCAGGCTTGGGCCTGGGCTTGCCTTACGACCAGGCTTGGCCCTGGGCTTGCCTTACGACCAGGCTTGGGCCTGGGCTTGCCTTACGACCAGGCTTGGACCTGAGCTTGCCTTATGACCAGGCTAGGGCCTGGGCTTGCATTACGACCAGGCTTGGGCCTGGGCTTGCCTTACGACCAGGCTTGGACCTGGGCTTGCCTTATGACCAGGCTAGGGCCTGGGCTTGCATTACGACCAGGCTTGGGCCTGGGCTTGCCTTACGACCAGGCTTGGACCTGGGCTTGCCTTACGACCAGGCTTGGACCTGGGCTTGCCTTACGACCAGGCTTGGCCCTGGGCTTGCCTTACGACCAGGCTTGGACCTGGGCTTGCCTTACGACCAGGCTTGGACCTGGGCTTGCCTTACGACCAGGCTTGGACCTGGGCTTGCCTTACGACCAGGCTTGGCCCTGGGCTTGCCTTACGACCAGGCTTGGACCTGGGCTTGCCTTACGACCAGGCTTGGACCTGAGCTTGCATTACGACTAGGCTTGAGCCGGGGCTTGCCTTACGACCAGGCTTGGGCCGGGGCTTGTTTTACGACCAGGCTTGGACCTGGGATTGCATTACGACCAGGCTTGGACCTGGGCTTGCCTTACAACCAGGCTTGGGCCTGGGCTTGCCTTACGACCAGGCTTGGACCTGAGCTTGCCTTACGACCAGGCTTGGGCCGGGGCTTGCCTTACAACCAGGCTTGAACCTGGGCTTGCCTTACGACCAGGCTTGGACCTGGGCTTGCCTTACGACCAGGCTTGGACCTGGGCTTGCCTTACAACCAGGCTTGGGCCTGGGCTTGCCTTACGACCAGGCTTGGACCTGAGCTTGCATTACGACCAGGCTTGGACCTGGGCTTGCCTTACGACCAGGCTTGGACCTGGGTTTGCCTTACGACCAGGCATGGCCCTGGGCTTGCCTTACGACCAGGCTTGGACCTGGGCTTGCCTTACAACCAGGCTTGGGCCTGGGCTTGCCTTACGACCAGGCTTGGCCCTGGGCTTGCCTTACGACCAGGCTTGGACCTGGGGTTGCCTTCAACCAGGCTTGGGGCCTGGGCTTGCCTTACGACCAGGCTTGGACCTGGGCTTGCCTTATGACCAGGCTAGGGCCTGGGCTTGCATTACGACCAGGCTTGGGCCTGGGCTTGCCTTACGACCAGGCTTGGACCTGGACTTGCCTTACGACCAGGCTTGGCCCTGGGCTTGCCTTACGACCAGGCTTGGGCCGGGGCTTGCCTTACGACCAGGCTTGGACCTGGGCTTGCATTACGACCAGGCTTGGACCTGGGCTTGCCTTACAACCAGGCTTGGGCCTGGGCTAGCCTTACGACCAGGCTTGGACCTGAGCTTGCCTTACGACCAGGCTTGGGCCGGGGCTTGCCTTACAACCAGGCTTGTGCCTGGGCTTGCCTTACGACCAGGCTTGGACCTGGGCTTGCATTACGACCAGGCTTGGACCTGTGCTTGCCTTACAACCAGGCTTGGGCCTGGGCTTGCCTTACGACCAGGCTTGGACCTGGGCTTGCCTTACGACCAGGCTTGGACCTGGGCTTGCCTTACGACCAGGCTTGGACCTGGGTTTGCCTTACGACCAGGCATGGCCCTGGGCTTGCCTTACGACCAGGCTTGGACCTGGGCTTGCCTTACAACCAGGCTTGGGCCTGGGCTTGCCTTACGACCAGGCTTGGCCCTGGGCTTGCCTTACGACCAGGCTTGGACCTGGGGTTGCCTTACGACCAGGCTTGGGGCCTGGGCTAGCCTTACGACCAGGCTTGGACCTGGGCTTGCCTTATGACCAGGCTAGGGCCTGGGCTTGCATTACGACCAGGCTTGGGCCTGGGCTTGCCTTACGACCAGGCTTGGACCTGGGCTTGCCTTACGACCAGGCTTGGCCCTGGGCTTGCCTTACGACCAGGCTTGGGCCTGGGCTTGCCTTACGACCAGGCTTGGGCTTGGGCTTGCCTTAGGACCAGGCTTGGACCTGGGCTTGCCTTTCGGCCAGACTTGGCCCTGGGCTTGCTTTACGACCAGGCTTGGACCTGGGCTTGCCTTACGACCATACTTGGACCTGGGCTTGCCTGGAAGACGGGCTTAAGGGCTGGGTCTGGTGAAGTAGACATAATGTGCCGATTCATGATCAGTATAGTTTTGATCCTCACAGCTGGAGCGCCACTTGCTCGTTATCGCACAGTGAAATCATTGATGCTGTCTTCTTCAGGGGGGAGCTGCGTGCCGGCATTGAAGCCATAGCCCTGGCCGAGATGCATGCCGATCCTCGTGAAGCAGCAGCTACAGCCGCAGCGGCGGCCGCAGCCGCAGCGGCAGGAACATCGGGAGGCAGCCCGGCCACCAACCGCCTCATGGCTCACCTTCAATCCTTCTCAAGCCGGGCAGCCTCGCCCAAGCCCACAGGGTCGGGGTTGGTCAGCCGCAGCGCCGTCAGCATGTCGTCGGCCGCCGGGCCCACCCCACCCACCGGGCGCAGCACGCCCAGCCCTGCAGCCTTGCGAGCGTCTCGGGCGTTGCGGCAATCAGCTCAGTCTCATCTGCCTCCTTTCAGCGGCAACGGTCGCGGGGACGATGGCGACGGCGCCGGCAGTGATGGCGACGCTAACGTTGTTCCCTCCTTGTCAGCATTCGACCAGGTGATGATCATTCAGCGGCAATCTAAAACCTAAAACCCACAACCTACATCCAGCAACCTACAACCTACAACATACAACCCAGACAACAAAACAACTGTACCGAACAGCAGAAAACATAATATCAGTAACCCTAATCGTTAATAACCCAAACCCTAGCAGCTGAATACATGGCAACAATATAAAGCCTGCATCAAAACATAATTACAACCTGACAAAAATAAATCCGAATATCAATAAAAGGTAATAACCGAATACGCTGACAGCTGAAAAACATGCAACGGTAACTCGGCCCGCTACCATGGGGGCTTGGTAGTTGGTACCTTCTACACCTCATTCTACCCCCCCCCTCTGTTGCTGATCTACAGTGCCCTCCCCTTGGCCATAGGCAGCAATGTCCTGAAAAGCAGGTCAATAGTTCATGCAGCACGCGTTTATTAGCGTTGGACTATGACACCGTAACAGGGACACAGTTATCACGTAATCCCTTAGCTCTAAACTCTTAACCGTTAATCCCTCAACCCTAACCCTATACGATGAGCCCCATACTGTCCGGTTCTCCAAAACAGTAGGTCCAATGTAAAACATAAATGTATTGGCTGAAGAAACGTGGCCAATATCTGTGGCACTGTCAAAAGACCGACCAACACGACCGTCAATTGCCCACCCCTCGCTAACATGAGCAACGCACCCTGCCTGCAGGCACGTACGAACCTGTGGCATGGCAACGGCGCCATGCCCGAAGACCCGCGCGGCCTGCCTTCCTACCTCCTCCGCCCCGCCTCACGCGCTGCAAGCTTCACCCACAGCGGAGATGCGGGCGGCAGTGGACGCTTCAGCCCGCACGGGAACGGCGTCCTGACCGAGGAGCCGCGTGGCCTGCCCGCCTACCTGATGCGTCCTGCTTCACGCCCGTCCAGCCTCGTCAACTGCGAGGGGGGCAGTGGCCCCCACAGGCCGTCATCACCGCTGCCCCTTGGCATCATTGGCGGCAGCAGGTCCCCCCATCCCACGAGGGGACGTACTCTCTCGGTGGCAGACGGTGCCGGCGGTGGTGGACACATGCAGTGGGGCAGCGGCAGCGGCAGCCTAGTTCAGGCGAGCAGTGCCAGCGGCGGGCACCATGGGTTGCCAAGCTGCAATTTCAGCGGTAACCTCGGCCACGTGCTACCGAGCAATTACAGCGGAGGGCACGTGGTTGTGGGCAGCAGCAACGGGGGTCATCCACATTCCGGAAGCCTGCTTGTTGCAACTTCGGGAAGCAGCTTCCAGGTAGCTCTGTCTACCAGGATCTGATGGGAGATCTGGACAGGCATCTGGCAGGGAAATATCTGGACAAAGATCCGACAGGAAAGATCTGGACATAGATCTGAGGGGGATGATCTGTGCAAAGATCTATCAGGAAAAACATATAGAATCCAAACAATTAGAAAAGTAGAACAGCCTGGGTCTGCGACAAGCGACGCTGTTTTTTATTTCCCTGCACGTTCAAATGATATCGCTGACTCTGATAACCTGTCTTATATCCTATCCTCCCATAGAATGTCGTGTGTGGGCTGTCCTTCTTTAAGATAGAACTGGTACGGGCCGAGCGGTACCTCACGCCTCCTGCTTCGGGCGGAGTGCCTAGTCTTTCTTTCTCATACACCAGCGGGGGCACAACAAAATAAATCCCCCGGTATATGCAACAGGATGAAACCTGTGCTTACTTACCAAGTTTCAGCTACAATTTAGCTATCACTTAGCTACATCGTGGTCTATGACCAAGGAGGGAAGGGCATCAAGCCCCGCTGCTTGGGCTCACCGACCGTAGACCCGTCAAGATTTGGTCCCCATCGGCCCAGTGGTGCCGCCGGCGGCCCCCTGTGGCGGTCTAGCATGCACTAGACCCTAAAGGGCGTATGCACTGTAGGCCCCAAACTAACCGATAGTGACATATCCCCAGGGATCCTTATCTTAATCATTTTTGGAGTTAAGTAAAACTTGCACGGGTGTGGAAAAGGGCAAAAACGACGAATTACTTCCCTCTCCCCCTCTGATAAACATCCTCCCCCTCTCCCCCCATAACCTTCCTCCCCCTCTCCCGACAGAGCCTGCACCCAACCCCTGTGGGGGCTCAAGAGATGCGTGCCTCCACACCCTCCGGCACCAGTAGGCCCCGCGCGGTATCCTCGCTGATGGTGCTGCATGCCAGTGTGGCGGCCAGGCTGGCAGCAGACACTCCGGATGTGAAGATGGAGAAGGCCATGCAGCAGGTGCGTCAGGCTGGAGAGGGGGGGGAGGAGGTACAGGGTTATGCTAATAGTGTGCCTATGTGGCATGGGCTGGTGTGGTCAAGAGGCTGGCTGTTGAGTGCTGACTCCCCAAGGCATGAAGATGGAGAAGACCATGCAGCAGGGGAGGCAGGCCGGGAAAGGGGGGGAGGATAGGCGATGGAAACAGTGTGTCAGTGTGGCATGGGCTGGTGTGGCACCCAGGCTGGCAGCGGACTCTCCAAACATAAAGATGTATACAGCCATGCAGCAGGGGTGGCAGGCCGGAGGGGGGGAGACGTGTTTGACCGGCAGGGCTATGGAATTAGTATGCCTATGTGGCATGGGCTGGTGTGGGGGAGAGACTGGCAGTTGAGTGCTGACTACCTCAAAATCATTATAGAGAAGGCCATACAGCAGGTCAGGCAGGCTGGGGGGGGACGTATCTGCTCAGCAGGTCAGGCAGGCTGGGGGGGGACGTATCTGCTCAGCAGGTCAGGCAGGCTGGGGGGGGACGTATCTGCTCAGCAGGTCAGGCAGGCTGGGGGGGGACGTATCTGCTCAGCAGGTCAGGCAGGCTGGGGGGGGACGTATCTGCTCAGCAGGTCAGGCAGGCTGGGGGGGGACGTATCTGCTCAGCAGGTCAGGCAGGCTGGGGGGGGACGTATCTGCTCAGCAGGGCTATGGAAGCATTATGCCAGCGTGGCATGGGCTGGTTTTGCGGAGAGGCTGGCTGCTGACTCCCCCAGCATCAAGATGAAAAAAACCATGGAGCAGCAGCTTTTCTTCTCCTTTCCTCTGCAACCATTCAGATACAATTCAGCCCCCGATCTTCAAACCTTTCTTTTGACTAAAAAAAGGCAGTCAGCCTTACGCTTCCATATTCCCCTCGTGCCTCCCCCCCCTCACTTGCACTGCATCCCCCTCTTCCTACCCCCCTGCGCTTCATCATACCCCTGCTCCCCAGGTTTGGGGGTAGGGGTCAAGGGTTTAGAATTAAGAGAGTCATCCCCCTGCCATCCCCCTGAAAGGTTCTCCGCACAAATGCGATTGTTGACGTGATTCATTTGCCTGAAATTTACAAGATGCTATGGCCGCCCATTTCTTGGAAACCTCGGAAGCAAACACAGAAAAACAGCTCGGGTGCGCTTTCGGCCCCCTTGTCAGCAGCTGATAATGCGCTCCACCCTCCTCCTCCTGACCCTCTCCTCCTTTTCCCTGCATAGGCTCGCAGCTCCAACGCAATAGCTGCAGTGATGCGGGACATGGCGGAAAGCACGCGGCCAGTCAGCAGCAGCAGCGGCTCACACACCGACCCACCCGGCGGGAGAGGTGCACCCGGAGGCACTTGGGCTTCCATCAACACCCTCAGCAGTAACCTCAGCAGCAGCACTCGCTTCGCCTCGCCTATGTTCCAGGCCTCCGTCGCCCCCCATCAGGAGAGACAAAACCTTGGTCGAGGCAGCGGGCCCCATGCACGTGCATGAGTGGTGTCCCATCCCCTGAATGGATGGCCTTCCTTGGGCCTTCGTGATGTGTTTGGGGGACAAGTTTCATACCAGGCATCTCCATGAGTGGCTTCAAAATTTGAATAAATATGGAAGGGCGTTTCCTGAACTGTCTTTTTGTTTACCGGCAGTCTGGCACTCTTCTGATCACCAATTTCCCTTCCTTGATATCTTTCATCGTTATGTCAATCATTTCCCCAGCATTGCTTCGCACACTCGGAAATAATGGCGGAATGCTTGCACCACAATTCTGGTGGTTTCAGCCGTGAGTGTCAGAATTCCTGCAACCTGTACGTCACAGTATTTCGCACAGTATTTATTTGAGGGCTTCTTCAGTTTTCAGGGACCTGCCCCAGGCACCTAATCTGATGCTTGGCTAGACCTCCTAAATAAAATTTACATGATGACCTTGCTTGATACCAATGTTTCCTTCATGGGCCGCCTTCATTATTTGTGAATGGGGCGCCTTGCTTATGTGTGCACCGTGTTGCTAGTTCTGCATTGGATATTGACCTTGTCTTGTGGCTGAATCTGTGATTTTGGTCCTGAGCCAAGTAACGGTTGATTTTGGTTCAGACTGGCTTTCACTCATCACCTGTAATTATTCAGTGGCCAAGCAGTTTTCGGATACCTATTTTAATATCTGGATCGCAGGATGACATTGAAGTCAGCCAACACCAAGATAAAGATCCGTGGTCCTCAATTTTGCATGAGCCACGGCTACGACACCCCACGCAACAAGTGGACATGGTGACTGTAGGAAACATGCACCGCTGCCGAGTCACCTCATGCACCAAAAGAGGAGGCATGCTCAATCCGAGACTGATGAGCCCTAACTCATAGTTTTGCTCTTAAGTTGTCCATGAAACAAATGAGGGAACGTGATCAATAAACCGATGAACACCAGTGATAAGAGTCCACGTACACAAGAAACGAACGAACATGTCTCAGTGGATGTTTCATGAACAACATGAAACGTGTTAAACATCTCATAAACGATATCATCACAATAAAATAAGCCCCTAACCGTAAACTCTTGACCCTAAACCCCACGCGGCGTCCAAGCTCGCATTGTTGATCATCAGAATCGATCCGGCCCCTTGTTCCGCTCTTGCATGTTCTGCTTCATCTGAAGTTGGCCAACCTGCAGCAAAACAAATGAATAAAAATGTTCAACTTTTGGACACGAAAGAAATTGTTACAGCCAGATATCCAAATTTTCTGGTTGGGTTAACCCAAATTGCCTAGGGCGAGTGAAACCTCAACCCTCAACCCATTTCAACCACGACGAGTCGTAAACCCTAAATTCATGTTAGCCACGGTGAGTAAATTCCAAAGCTCATGTTGAATAGGGAGAGGAAAACCCTGAACCGTAACCCCGCAACCCCATTTCATGAAAGTAAGTAGGACATGACTGGGCCATGCACCATGCGCCCTGCACCATGCGCCCTGCACCATGCGCCATGCACCATGCGCCATGCCCCATGCCCCAGGAAGTAGGACATGACTGGGCCATGCCCGATGACGACTCCTACCTGAAGATGGTGGTACGTGTCATCGTAGGTGGTCGACCAATGACCTTGCCCCCCTGCTCCTCCCGCCCCTCCTGCCGCTGCAGCTGTTGCAGCTGCTGTCCCTGCCAAATAAAAGCAGGCAGCAGGGATATATATCTCAGGATCTACGACTGTCGAAAAGTTGAACTGTTTTTCATGATTTTGCTCATCCTGCTGCCGCTCCCGCTGCTCCTGCCTCTGCTGCTGCCGCTCCTGCTGCTGCTGCACCCCCGGTTGCTAAAAACAGTGTAAAACAGATATTCAGATCTTACAATTCAGTACTGTTCACTGTGCTGCTTCTCAGGCTGCTGCTACTACTGCTCCTAGGGTGCCATTTGAATTGTAACACCCCCTACACCCCGGTGCGCTACCCACCCCCATAAGCTAGTCCTTGGACATTCTATATTATTAACATTTCAGGATTCCATCCACCGGGCACTGAGGGACCCATACATATGGCAAGAAAGAGGTGTCCCACCACTCACCTGAAACAGCAGGTATATCTCCACTCACCCATCACAGCAGGCATCCCTCCACTCACCTGCATCAGCAGGTGCCACCACCACTTGTCCATGGTGGCAGGTGGCACCACCACTCACCCATGACAGTAGGTGGCCACACCACTCACCCGTGACAGTAGGTGCCCCCACCACTCACCCACATCAGCGGATGCCCCACCACTAACCTGCAGCAGCAGGTAGTCCCGGAGGCATCATCTTGCCCATGACGGTGATTCCGCCATTGCCATGCACCATGTGTGAGGCGGTGGC
Organism: Limnomonas spitsbergensis; assembly: GCA_037349105.1. NCBI lineage: Eukaryota > Viridiplantae > Chlorophyta > Chlorophyceae > Chlamydomonadales > Limnomonas > Limnomonas spitsbergensis. The sequence continues at coordinate 5,734,083 of JAYJMM010000112.1, read as the reverse complement.
CTTGCCTGCATGGCGCGCCATGGGCTGGAACACCTTGGCAGGCCCATGCATGCCTTGAGAGTCAGCTTGCAGCGTGGACAGGCCTATCACGCCTGTATGCAGGGGGGGGGAGCCGGGGGACTCGTTTTACACTTCCACACTTACAATTAATTTGGGCAATGTTGATCGGCAGGCCTGCCAAAATATTTTTAGTTAATTCATGCCTGAGGGCAGGTGAATGAAATGTATGGGTAATCCAGGATACAAACAGTAATTGATTAGTACCAACAAGTTGCTTGTAAGTAATCCCGAATACTTATAACGTACTGACAAGTAATCCAGGTCACTTACAAAATACGAAATACGGGATTTTATTATATGCTGCTGAGTTATCCATGAAACTAGGTAGTCATTAAATACTGATCGAGATCCAGAATTATAATAAAAACTGATAATGAAGCCGGGATACTTCTTCATACAAAAAATCATCCAATGTACTCTTTAAATACTGATTTTCATACCGGACCCCTATTGATTGCTGATAAATAATCCATAATACTATTTAAATACCGAAATACTTGTCTCATTAAGTTTTTTTAAATCCATTGTCGCTTTAATTAAAGACTGAGCAACTCGGGTTTTCACATTCGTCTGCCCTCAACATCAATAACAAATAAGACAGGTGGGCTCAGTTAAGGGACAGCGTTAGATTCTAACGCGTTAGAGGTTTCCGGGTTTGGAGGCACTATTTTTGGAATTTAAGTTATTTTCCGCTTATCATGGTTCGCATTTATGACAGCACACAAAACGGATTCTGCAAGTCACAAACCGACTTCACACTTTGAAAATCGTACTTCACGATGCGAAATCCGATTCGACGAAATCAAACTTGGTTTTCACAAAACGAAATTCGTTTTCTCAAAAACTGAATGCGAACACCAGATTTTTTTAATATAAAAGATAACGACAATATTGACTGGCTGATGAACCAGATCTTAGGAGGTGCGTGTACACGTGAGGCCACAAATGACACACAGAAACATCTCGGCCTGTCACAAAGTGGTACGGACATTTTGCTATGTCATTTCAGCTGTTTCCATCATGGAACATTCAAAGCAAGGCAGTCGATTTCGATTTCGGAAAACGTGAAGTCGAAATTCGTTTCGTGAAGTGCAAAAAACGTGAAGTCGAAAATCGTCTTGTGAAGTACGGTTTTCAAATTGTGAAACACGATTTCCACAATGGTTTTTGTGAATTCACTTACGCGTATGCTATCGTAAATGCGAACCGTGATGAAACCGTCCAGCAATAAATAACAAGCCATTCCCTCTGCCCTAAAAAACGCTGGAAAAATGAAATGTGACATACATAATGGTATACCGGTGGATAGGGTGAAAAATTGTTTTCCACCAAAGTGAGTGCCCACACACTCATCCAAGAGAACCGTGTCAAGGCATAAAAATGAAGGTATAAACCGTAGATTTAAATTGCATTCTTTGGGGTATGAATGAAGCCTATACTTAATGCCTCCCCCAACCCAGATATGGACAAAAACTCTACACGTTCGATTGAAACGGGCGTTGACATGGCGAGAATTCCTGCGTCAACGCATCCCTCACCCCTAAACAACGTTACAATTTTGAAGAAAGGCAAATCGAGTCCACAGTCACCTCAATACAAAGGGCTTCGGCTCTAAATCCATCTGCCTCCTCCGTACCTGCATAGGGCCCCGGTTTGTAATCAGACTGCCCCTTCTCCACCAGCCCCTGAGGCCCTTGCACCAGATTGGATGCATTGCTGTGCGCCGCAAAGTGGCTCTTGGTCGCGGGCAACAACATCTTCTCGCCACTGTCATCCATATGAGACAGGCCCTATGCAAGTGCAAGAGGTAAGATGTGAGAGAAGGTGTAAGTGCAGAAGGTGTGAGAGCGAAGGTGTGGAGGGAGAGGCAGGCCCTATGCCAGTGAGACAGGCCCTATGTATAAAGAGGGGAGGACGTGAGAGATGGTGTGGGGGGTTGAGATCGGCCCAACGTACTGAGATGGTGCGACAGCAGGTGTGAGAGCAGAAGGTGTGGGGGGAGAAGGTGTGGGGGGATGAGACAAGCCCAACGTAATGTAGCTTAACTGAAGCTGAACTGTAGCCGAACCAAATAGGAATATGCTGCACCATTTAAATTTGCCCATCACCGATCCCATTTCGAATTCGAATCCCCTCCTAACATTCAAATCCCCTCCCCATTCAACACCAAATTCGTATTCGAATGCATATCCCTCATACACACCTGCTTGCTCATGACCATGTTGGACTGTGTGGCTCTGCCCTGCTGCTGCCGCCCCCTAAGGGGCTCCTCTGGGCCTGCGAGGCCTGACGGGGTGTTGAACACATGGGCCATGTTCTGAGGGGCTCCGGGGAGCATCCTGCAGCACGAGGAGTTTTATAAACGACATCCTGCACCCGTTCTCTAAAAAAAAATGGTGATAATGTCCATGCAGGTGAGATCATGTTGGGGGGCGCATCCGGGAGCATTCTGCAGCACACAAGGAGTTCTGAGCAGGGTTCACGTGGCACACGTCGTGTGACAAGGGTTAAGGGTCTAGGATTCACTTGGCATCTGTGCTCGCTCTTGCGGCTATTACGCTACTGGAAGTTAAGTATTGATAGTCCAGCGGGGCATCGCATTTGACGCATGGGAAAGGCGACCGAAAACGTGTTCAGTGCAAAATAAATGGGACAGCGATCGAAAAATCAGTTTTGGGCAATTGATACGCAACCACATGGGAAATTGCTCCCACCCGCTAAATTTTCAGAACGTCCCGTTGTTGAGTTATAGAAAACTTGCTACTGCTCACTTAATGTTCATGATGTCGCGATGTCCATTTATCATCATCACGCTTCTGCTCTCTAAAATTCGATCGTAATAATGCCCCTGGCAGAGTTTGGAAGGAGTTACAAATGGGGTTGGAAAGAAAATGTATGTTGCATGCCACTTGCGTCTTACGTGAACGTCAATTCCGCATTCTTGAACATTACTTGCGTATGGCTTCAAAAATAAATGTGTACAGCATTCATAGGACATTTTTGTCGCGTCTTCCTAGCGTATTCATTGAACATCCATTGCGTATCAATTGAATATGAATGTTACGTGTTACCTTACTGATCACACAAACACACACAGGGGTACACTGGCACCATGACTCAACTGCGTGATCTAAGCGATAGACCCTGAAGCCTTTTATGTAGCACTGATTAGGCTGCCACGCCAGGCTAAAGCCCTTTTTGTGATGTAGCTGATTGTAGCTGAAGCGTACTTAATCCTAAAACCCCTAAGCCGTACACAACTGACATAATATGGTTCGCCAATCTATATTGCTTCTGTCAGGGGTTTCCTGGTTGGCCTACATGTATGTCGCCCCCCCCTTTTTGTGGTGTAGCTGAATTTTAGCTGAAGCGCATTTAACCCTTAACCTAAACCGTACTGCCTGACTCCCACGTTAGTTGAAGGGCCATGCTCTTTCTGCCAGGGGGTGCTTGGCAGGCCCACGGGTTTACCCAGCCTCCCTTTTTACAGTATAGCCAAATTGTAGCTGGAACACACTTAACCCTCACACCCTAATCCCCACACACTTGACTCCCAAGTCTTTTACCAGGCCATGATCTTTCTGCCAGGGGGCGCCCGGCTGACTTACGTGTACACCCGCCCCCCCTTCTTCTGGTGTACCTGAATTGTAGCTGAAGCGCGCTCAAACCTAAACCCTCAACTTCAACCCTACACACCTGACTCCCACGTTGTTGGACAAGCCATGATCTTTCTGCCAGGGGGCTCCTGGCTGGCCCACATGTACACCAGGTCTCCCTGCCGGCATCGCCCCTGCTGGATCTCCGTCCCCCAGTGCCAGGCCAGGTAGTGGCGGGGGTCCCACACCCTGCTTGCGAGTGTGTGGAACTGCCTCGTCCAAGTAGGGGCCTTTGGCGATGGAGTAATCTTTATTGAACGAAGATTGAGAAGTCTTCCCGGCGTGGGCCTGAGGAAGGAGAAGAGGGTTTAGGGTGTAACATGGGTTTGAGGAAGGAGAATGGAATGTGGAGCTTGTGTTGCAGGGTAACACATTCCGGCATGATGCGGCACAGGTTCAACAGTCCAGCGGTTCCGTAACAAGTTCTTTTGGTAAGGTCACCCATGCTAGTCATGCTAGTCAGGTTAGTTAGAAAAAATTGGTTGGGTTAGGTTAGTAAGGTGAGGTAAGTTGGGCACCTTGGCGGTGCAGTACCCATAGTTGAATAAAGAATGGGGAGGTCTTCTAAAGTGCGTGAGCCTAAGGGATGGGAAGTGAATGCTGGCCTGGCGTCTAGTTATTTTATATCTAGGTAGGGTCTTTTGGCTTGGGTTGTCGGGTGGGCTAGGGGCAGGATTGGTGGGTGACTGGGTGGGTGGGGGGTTCAGGGCTAGGAGGGCAAGGGATTGGGTGTGGGGGCGTGGGGGGCTTCAGGGGGGCAAGGGGGGCACTTCGTCGCTCACCTGGGAGTAAGTGCCTTGAAACTTGGGCATGCCGTCTCGGAAGTTATGCGCGCAAGACAGGCCCGCCTGATCTGTGTGTACGGCATCCACGTTCCTACGGGGCACCAGGGACAGTGCTGCATATTCCAGGTTTTGTGTTTCAGGATTTGGCCCTTACGTTTGCAGCTTCAGTGTTCAGGGTCTGCAGTTGGCCTTCAATCGTCGATATTCAATCCGGGTTTCTGGTTTATATTTTAAGTTTCAGGTTTTAGACAAGGGTTTCAGGATCTGGTTTCAAATTTCAGGTTCAAGTTCAAGCTTTCAAGTTTTGTGTTCCAGGTTCCAGGTCCATGTCAATCCTCAGCTACTCACGTTTCCCAGCCGTTGCCTGGGACGGCAAACCTCGCAGGCGACACAAGCGGTGTGCCTTGGCTATCACCACCCTACACAGGCAGCCAGCCAGGGGGGCAGAGGGGGGGTATAGTTGATAGGGTGTAGGGTTTACAGGGTTAAGGGTTTGGCCTCAGGGCAAAGGGTTCAAGGCTGCGGGTTAAGTTCCAGGGGGTCATCTCAAACTATGCCAACAGACATTGTCTAAGGCTGCATAGGTGCAATCATCACCGGTCAAGTCAGGGTTTAGGGTTTACAATCCTCACCGGTCAAGCCAGGGTTTAGGGTTTACAATCCTCACCGGTCAAAGCAGGGTTTAGGGTTTACAATCCTCACCGGTCAAGTCAGGGTTTAGGGTTTACAATCCTCACCGGTCAAGTCAGGGTTTAGGGTTTACAATCCTCACCGGTCAAGTCAGGGTTAAGGGTTTACAATCCTCACCGGTTAAGTCAGGGTGTAGGGTTTACAATCCTCACCGGTCAAGCCAGGGTTCAAGGTTAAGGGTTAAGAATCCCCACTCGTTAATTCAGGGTGTCACAAGAGCTCCGAAACCCTCCTTATTAGACATGACCACAAACCTAATTATACAACGTGTAATACGTGACAATTCGACCCCTCACTCCTCCATCCTCCACTATTGCGCCTTTCCATGCGCGACTTACCCCTCCATATGCGCTTATGCGTCCCTCCATGTGCAACCCAACCCTCCATGTGCGCCCCACCACATGCGCCTCACCCCTCCATATGCAATTCAACCCTCCACCTGCGCTTCTGCGCCTCTCCATGCGCGACTCACCCCTCCATATGCACCCCTGCCAGGGATGTCTATGTGGATCGGTGGCCGGTACGCGCCAGCCGCATGAGGAGCTGCTTGCTGCTGCTGCGGAGCTCCTGGTACCGCTCCGTACTGCCTCGATGTACTGTACTGCACCACGCCCGGCGGCAGGCCTGTACTGCCAGGCTGGCCGCTGCTGAAGGGCTGTGGGGGAGGGTACTGCTGATTGTACTCCGACCTCTGGGCGGCCACGCTTGCGCCCGCCTGCTGTGTCGGTTGTCCCTTAAGGGTTCAGGGTTGAGGGGTGGGAGTCGAGGTTTGGGGTTTGAGGTTTGGGATTGAGGGTTGAGAGTCTGCGGAACGGGGTTGGGGATCGGGGTTGGAGAGTCAGGATTGGGGAGTCAGGATTCAGGAGTCAGGATTCAGGTTTCAGGGTTTGAGATTCAAAGTCCAGTAATTGTGTGTGTGCACAATTAAGGAGAGGTTGAGGGATTAATGGTCAAGGATAAAGGCCACTTAAGGTTTAAAAGAGGGGTGGGGTAGGGGGAGGGCGCAGTGTGCACAAAACATCCACCTCAGCGTCAAGTGCTCTGCTTCTTGTTTAGGGTTTTAAACCCCAACCATAAGCATGCTGCACACAGATCATGCAATTCGGTGTCCAGCTTAGGTTTTAAGGACCCTGAACCACGACCCTCAACTTGTTCTGCCCAATCTAGAGTGCAGCGCTTGTCGCCAAGGCTCAAACGCGTTATCCTCTAGGGATATAACTATATGAGCCCTCCACATCCTGCCAGACTGTAGATTTGTTATGCCTTCCCTCGTAATTTTTATAATCAACGTTATTTTGGGTTGAGGGATCCATGAATACAGTACCGTATACTCATTATCGATTGTCGAACGCCAATTTCAGTCAGAAAGTAAGAGTTTGGGTAATCTGCCCTGAGGGCATCATTATTAAAATACACTTTTTCTTACGAGGGGGGAGGCAAATCAAATCTACGGTATAGCAGGATCTAAGCCCTGCATATGGGATCTGCGCACTACCTGCATGGCAGCATGGTGGCCATGGGGCGTCCCTGCTGGCGTGTTCCCCGTCAAGAAGCGTTGCGCCTGCTGCTGCGGCTGCGGTTGTTGCTGCCCCGGTGTTTGCGGCTGCTGTTGCCGCTGCTGCTGTGGCGGCGGGTGCTGTATTCCCTGTTGCTGCTGTTGCTGCTTCCAAACTGGCCACATATTGAAGCTTTGCGGCTGCGGCTGGCTGGCTGGCGGCTGCTGATGATGTTGCTGGTAATGCTGCAGCATGTCGCCGATGCCCGCCTGGGACTGGGGCTGGGGCTGTAGAGGCTGTTGGGGCTGCTGCTGCTGCTGCTGCTGCTGCTGGGGCTGTTGCTGTCGCTGCTGCTGCAGGGGCTGCTGCGGCGGTGGCGGCGGCGTTTGCTGCTGGTACTGCTGCTGGGGCTGCGAACTGTACTTTGGTGAGAAGTACTGCGTGCTCCGCTGGTGGTGCAGCTGTTGCATGGGGCTGTTGCCATGCTGTTGCGGCTCCTCTTGGAGCCATACGGGGATATTAAGCTGACACTGCTGCTGCTGCTTTTGCGGCTGTTGTTGTTGCTGCTGCTGTTGCTGTTGCAGTGGCGGCGGCTGCGTATGATATTGTTGCTGCTGGTTGGGCTGGGAGCCCGGATGCATCATGCCATGCGGTTGTGGCGGCGCTGGCGCCAGCCACTGCGGCTGCTCGGTCTGATGGTTCCCTTGGTTGTATTGTTGCTGCTGCGCTGCTTGTCCATGCCACTGCTGTTGTTGCGGTGGCGCATGCTGGTGTGGGCTGCTATGTTGGTGGACGCCATAATGCGTAGGACCTTGGCCGTACATGCGAACGGGTTTGGGCGGAACAGCTTTAATGTCGGCTGCCTTGCTCGCTGCTGCTTCTGCTCTGCCTCCTGGCCCAAGGTAGCACTGTCAGTGCGTCCAATCGCGGGTTGAGCGCAACGCGCTAACCGGGATGAGGAATGACAAGAACGCAGTTAATGGTTTCGAAATGGGGATGGTTGGGTACATTGTGCTGGCGAGTGGGGCAGAAACCGGCTTCGACCTTCGACGTTATGGGCGGCAGTACACCCGGCAATACACGTCAAACACTGCCAGACTTGCTGCCCACAAATTTTGCCCAAACCCATGCGTTAGATCATGTCGTGTTCGAACGCAAGCTCCAGCTTAAGGGCCCGATAATCATGTAGACGATGGGCGCTCGGAGGTTTTATTTCCAATAGAAAGAAAGAAAGACAAGTACCGGTGCCTGGTTAAGGGGAAGGGGTCCAATGCACCTTCTTGGGCCCTCTCAATTGCCTGTAATTCCAACAGCTTGTTTCAGTGCGCTCTAAAACACTATTTTTAGGCCGCTGCAGGCACCAGTGGGCCGATGGGGACGAAACACTGACCGGCCTACGGCTGGCGGCCCGAGTAACAAGTCTAGCTGTTGCAGGCCCCCACGGCCACAGGTCAGTCGTAAATCATCCTGAATTAAACAATGTAGTTCAGGCAGAGAGGGTGGGGAGTACGAGAGGGGCAGGGCACAGAGTTTTCTGCCACCGCCCTAGTGTACAACCGAATAACTGTAAGCACCTACATCACGCCTGAACTCTGACGGACTGCACACGGAATATCACTGTTTTGTTGTTTATTTAAGGATCTTCGCAGTTAGGCTACATTGCAGCTCATGGCCAGGGTGGACGGGTGTGGCAAGCCCTGATGCTTAGGCCACGTGTCTAGTTTCGGTTCCTATCGCTCAGCCATGCAATGACCATCCAACAGTTGAGCGGAGCATCCCGATAGGTGCATGATGAGACAAGTGACTTAAACACTCGAATTACGTAGAAATTTAACCGCCAACGCAGTTCACTACAACCGCCAGGTCCACCTCGGAATAGGTCAATGACGTTACACCTCTGGGCCCTGCTAAAAAAGGCTGCCATTTTGGCATACCGTGAGTACCAATGTGAAGAACAGTATGGCATGGAAGGAGGATCTATCAGGCCACTATGAATATTTGTATCTGTGTAAATATTGAAGTGTAGCAGAGCATCACATCCGATGCGTGGACGGATTGGAATAAATCCTGAGCACTATTATAGTCAACTCGTGATGAATCGCGGAAACTTGATAAGGATCGCGCATCACGCATCTCCATTGTGGTCATGTGTGGAACAGATGCTGACAAATTGGTTCAGGCAAAATAAGCTAGGACAGCGGCATAAACCAAGTGCCCCCCTCCCTCCCCTATCTACCCTATCCCGGCTTGCTATGAGCAATCAACCAGCATTGTCTCGTGGTGTAGAAAGTCACCCGTTTGTGTGGCAGACAAGCCAGCATTAAAAATAAATGACGTGGGCGCTTCACAAGCTTGAAGTACAGCACCACCTGCCAATTTAGAAAATTGACTGAGCGCCGAACAAGATTTCAACGTCTGACAACATATTTTATAATGCGTATTTATATAAAGGGACCCATATTCCACACAAATCAACACAAATCTACGCACATTTTTTATACCACTCTCCACTCATGCTCATGCATCGCTTCATCATCCCACCTCAACAGATCGGAAATGTCGGAAAGTTAAATTAAACTCATAGCAAAAGCCAGCGTTAAAGGGCAGCAAATCATGACGTGTGCCTTATAACACTCAGGCAAGATTGCAGCAAATGCAAGATCTCTCACTTCGACGCGTACACTGTCTTTCAAGCCACTTCTTAATGTTCAACAAGTGGGCCATATTAGCACGGAATGTTTTTGAAGGTGGATACAATCTGGACGCCCAGTCCCCCAACACAAAGCCGACAGCTCCATCCTGGTGGCACTCAATAAAAAACTCAAGTGTGCAGAGGGACATGCCGCACAATTCCATGGCACCAGTTCAAAACCTCCCAGCATCAGATTTTCCTTACTAACCAGAATCGCCTCGCCACCACGAACGAGGAAAACCAATTCCCTATATTAAGCAGAAATTCACGGGTTTCCTGCCCTAAAATGAGCTTGCTTGCCTTGCTAATATACCGGTTGTTGTACCTTCAGCGGAATAGCAAATGTGAAGCATTCATTTCAAACTTGCGCAAAGCTTTGCCCTGGGAATGTGCCCAGTGAGCCTACCGGAGCAGAGAGGGAAAAACAAAATGAGACCCAATGAATGAAAAGCCTGCCTGGTCAGCTCACATGTCAGATAATGACTGGCTGAATAGAACCCAAGCAGGAAGCTCCTTGAAATGAAGGAGGGATCTATGAAGTGGAGCCCGAGGGGGGCCCTTACGTTGTTCGAAAAACATGGCACACAATGCCGTCAAACCTCAAAGCAATCATCCATCAGGCTCCATTCGACGACAGGTACACTCACAGATCATGACAGAATTCATGTATATTGTATGCAAGCAGCCTCTGAGGACTCTGAGGCACATTTCTAAGAGGTTACGGAAAACAACTGAAATCCCTCTGAAACGGGTCATTGGCAGCAGGCTGGTAGAAATGCAACAGCACACACAAGCTCTCCACCCACAACGCCAACGCCCATGAACGCAAATGCGCGAAAGCGCAAACGCGTGCAAGCCGGCCATGCCATGACGTCGCTCTTGCTCAACTGCGGAGGTGTCAACATGATCAATATGAATAAGATTGCGCTTTTGTCCAATATCTCTGTGCTCGGGAAAACCCTTTAAGTGGCTCTGCCTGCTTTCTACTGAGTTACATCCCAGGATTCTTGGCTGCCTCCTGCCTCCCGGCCATTGCTAACACCTCCCTCGCCAAGGGTTTAGGGTTCAGGGTAAAGGGTTTGGGTTTAGGGTTCAGGAGGGACCTACTGCTGCCTGCGTGCGCTTCCATTCCTGAGCTCTGCCAGTGCACTAGCAAGATCCATGGACACGACCTCCTGCCACCCTGCTAACCCGCGGGAGGGCAAAGCCACGCCCGCGTCCCCCTTCCCTCGGGGGCGGTCACCATACCCAGCTCCTGGGCAGCTGCCGCTGGCCTGCTTCAGCTGCTCGATGGCTGGCACGGCATGGCTGGTAAGGATCAGAGGAGACGACGCCTGCAGGAATGCCAGCGCGCTGTTGCCTCCCGGGCCACCCCTCAAGCCGCCTCCCCGTCCACCGCTTGCAGGGCCGTCCCCCAGGCTGCCTCCCCGTCTGCCGCCTGGGCCGTCGCTGTCCCTCGCACTGCCGCGTGAGGTCAGACAAGGCGATGGCGTCACAGCCACGCGCGACGGCCACCGCAGCGTGCGGATCGTCGTCAGGAGGCTCCATAGCCCGCCCTTGCCGCTCCCATTGGAGTTGTTGTCTGAGTCATGGTCGGCGGCGCCAGGAGGTTGCCGCATATTTGTGCTCGGTGGTAGGGTCCATGGGGTCCCTGTCACGACGTGTGACTGCACCGTGCGTTTGACCGCGCCAACTGCTTTTTCGGTTGGAAGTTATGTGTGAACATGAACAAGTGTGTTTGCCGTCTTAGAGGATCCCGAAGTGGGTCCTTCACTTTTTCTTTCTTACTGCGATTTCACGGCCTTCAATAGACTCTCAACGTTCTCAGCTATTGTTCTTGAATATCGCTTCTGCAAGTTAATCGTCACCAAGTCTTACTAAGGGGAAACTGGCAGAGCATCTAGGTCAACAGCGACCCTATAAGCATCAACAAGTCTCCTAATACGAAGCTGGCAGAGCATCTAGGCCAACAGTCGACTATCAGCAGCGATTAGAATTATTCCTGCCCCTTAACAAGGCATATCTCCAGCCCTACAGCTGGATATTACCACACCACTACCATCACAACTCCAACCCAAAGCCTTTACTGTGGCTCCAAATCGACCATCTGAGCAATCAGAGATATCTACAGTCATCAGAAGTCACCAAGCAAGCGACTCATCACAGCAGATTAACGGCCACATTCGTCCAGCCGTGCTGGTGGGGGTGGCTGTTCCCCGCTTCAGCTCCTCTAATGCACCCAGCAGATCAGAGCACCAAGTGCGGCCGCCAGTGCCTTGGCTGACTGCAAGCTGCATATCTGCTGCCATGGCTTGAGCCATGAAAGGGCTGTATTGCTGTGCCGCCGGTGACACCGCTGCATTGTAGAAGCGGAGGATATGGGTCCACCAGTCTCGTTGTAGTGGCTAAAGCTCCAGCTCTCTCAGGACTCCCCAACTGGCGGCTGATGCAAGTAGCCCCGCAGCCTGGGTGCTGAAGCAAGCTGGACTGCATTTTGCTGGGGAGACAATGCCGCGGCCAACGGTGGCAGGTCGCCCACACCACATCGCCATAGCTGGCCATAACATGCATGCGCTGCGAACACAACTGCAAACGTGATATTGGTTAGAAGATGGCGCCTTAGGCCCACCTTGGCTGCCATGCGGCGAACGCAGTGCAACGCGGCAGCCAAAGCCCAAAGGCGCCTCTCTACCCTCCATGGCCCTCTTTAGGCCGCCGCTTTCGTGCTGAGTTATGCCCAAGAACTTGAATTCTTGGACACTCTTCAACATGGCACGGTCAGGGCCATAAACGCAAACATGGGCTGGCTGTTGGCGTTAAAAGGCTAAGCGGCTGCCAAACTCCATGATCTCTGTCTTATTGGTCAGACAGTGAGACACTTACTTTTGACCATGGAATGCCTCTTGGCTCCTTACCTGGTAACTAGTGCCACACGTGTGGCGTGTGGGGTGGAGGGCATCGTCCGCCTCCTTGCTGTTGGAGGCTGGGAGGAACGATCTGGGTTTAGTTGTGTGGGTTGCCTGCTTAACCGCGTATGGTTTCGCTATTTACCTGACTTGAGTCATGAGGGCCACTACATACCTCACTGACCATATACTCCAGAGACTGCTGCCACCCGTCTCGCTCAGCCCAACCGGAAGTGCCGACATGTGAGACACGTGAGCTGCTTGCTGCCCCTGCTGTCCCAGACGCTGCCCTAGCTCTTTGGTGCGGCTTGCTACCCTGGGCCCTCTCATAGGCCTCCTTGGTTCAATGCCCTGTTTGTGGGGGTGGCGGCGGGTACGGCCTAGCACAGGCCTAAGACACACATGGGGCGGGGTGCATGAGTGCATGACTGCTGACGTTCCGGAGCCCCAATCGCCTCAGCAAGTTTCATGTCGGTGGCCAGGAACTAACCGGCCACAGGCAGAGATGTCTTCTCCGGAGGGTTCTGATCCAGAGGCTTCACTTTGCAATAGCTAGATGAATCGATCCCAGAATGGTCCGAATACCAGTGTGTGCGAGTTGCGATGCTGATGTCCCTGACGTCGGTGGTGGGTCGCGCGGGGGAGGTGCTGGCTGACGTGTGGGAAGTGGGCACCCCCCTCCGCCCGACTGGAAGCTACCGACCTGTCAAAACGTAAAGTCGCGCGACTACCCCGTGCCGAAGTCCGACTGGAACCTGCAAGGTCTGGACGTAGGCTGGCGTACAAGATGTTTGCGCGTCGGCGCCCTTGCTTGTATATAGTTATATATAACCTTATATGGGTCAGAGCGTTAGATGTTAGATGTTAGACGTTAGATTCCAGATTTTTTTAAGTTTCCAGCTCCAGTTACATCATTTTTTGCGATACCAACGCCCTCGTGAGGTAATTTGGGCCAACGAAGCAACCAAGGGAGAGAGTACACACAAAACCGAAGTACCGAACACAAAACTCATCCGTGCCAATTCCATGGCCAGCAAATTAGTAAAATATCATTTGGTGATAGCAACGTCCATACGGTATTCAGGCCCATGCGGCCATAACAGAAACAGGGGCGACGAGACAATGCTACTACTCTGCCATGCTCTTTCCACGGCAGCCAGCTCAGTCATGTCAGTCTTGATTGAGCTCCTCGATCTCGAATCGCCCTCTCCATCTTCTCGAGCATCTGTGACAGGTGTTGCGACATCGCTCAGGTCAAGTGATTTCGTTCGGCCTATTTTTTTAACAGGAAGCCAATGGCAAACGTTCGCGCTCCCGCAACACATCAGTATTCCCTATGCATCATCACAGAGCTAAGCATCATGTCAACTTTTAACGCATCAGGCTACCATTATTCAGGGGCAGTACGTGTCGCATTTCTGGAAATCACTGAGATGGCAACATGCCGAATGGACTTCATGTGGATTCCTGGGTCGAACCCCTGGTCGAACTCACCGTCAGGACGTCCTTGCCGAGCTTGGTCGTGGCCATGAACTGTAACCATGTGTCCAATTGTTGACGTTTCCTGCCGTCAATGACAATGGCATTTGATCTTGATCATGGGAGGTAACCAGGGCACGAAATCATGGGAAGTAGTAACCAGGGCACGTAATTCAAAAGCATGGCGTGTGCCTCGGCGCTCGCGCACAACAGTGGATTCCATCCAGTTGAATTCGATTCGAATTCACTCACCTCTCATGTCGACATTGCTGTTGCTTCCTTCCTTGCTTGTCCCTTCAGTCTCGCGTGTTCTGGCTCGCTCGCCTCCCCAACTTCTGCGTAACACAACACATCATAATCAACGTGGCAACCTGGAGCAAAGCGTAACTCTTCTTTTAATTCGACACTGTCCCCTCCACGCGCATCGTAGCCCATGTTTAGCGCCTCACCTAGTCACATCCGAGGCACCGATGCGTCAACAGTGTCGCCATGCATGGCGGATGCGACGACAGTGCCCACCTCCACTCGCGGCCGTCCTGCTCGTTGGCGTTCAAATCAGCACGTTAGCTTATGGTCCTGTTTCCGGCAAGGCTTGTCATTTGTTAGCCTTCAGGAACATATACAGGCGCATTCCTTAGAAGTCCGTCACTCTTCCTCGCCCAGCGCGCCCCTCCGAACCCTGAAACCCTCTAACGCGTTAGAATCTAACGCTGTCGCTTACGACACTCACCATTCTTCTTCTTCTTCTTCTTCTTCTTCTTCTTCTTCTTCTTCTTCTTCTTCTTCTTCTTCTTCTTCTTCTTCTTCTTCTTCTTCTTCTTCTTCTTCTTCTTCTTCTTCTTCTTCTTCTTCTTCTTCTTCTTCTTCTTCTTCTTCTTCTTCTTCTTCTTCTTCTTCTTCTTCTTCTTCTTCTTCTTCTTCTTCTTCTTCTTCTTCTTCTTCTTCTTCTTCTTCTTCTTCTTCTTCTTCTTCTTCTTCTTCTTCTTCTTTCTTCTTCTTCTTCTTCTTCTTCTTTCTTCTTCTTCTTCTTGTTCTTGGGTATTGTAGAATCGGAGCAGGAAAAGGTACCGTTAATCATCACCAAAGTCGCGATCGTATAATGGTAATTATCCCCGCCTGTCAGCGGGAGTAACACAACACTAATCTTATCAGAGCGCGGGAGACCGGGGTTCGATTCCCCGTCGCGGCGATGTGAGACACCAGATGAGGTATGCCTGTTTGGATTAGACTGAGGGCCGCCCTGCCGCGCGGCCCTCAGCCTAAGCACGCCCAAGCTGCTTTTCCCTTGAGGCACGCAGTCTATGCGCAACGGGCAGCTGCGGGCCGTGGCAAACTGCATGTGGCCTTTGTGGATTTCACCAAGGCCTGTTACTGTGTGCCACAGGAGCAGCTATGGCAGCACCTGTCTGAACGGCTTCACATGCCTGTATGCCTGTTATGCGCTGTGCAAGCGCTCTACAAAGGTTTAGTCTACACGCTCATAGACGGCCATAAAAGCACTGGCCATGTGCCTTGCCCTCGAGGTATCAAGCAGGGCTGCCAACTCAGCCCCTTCCTCTTCAGCCTCGGCTATATCAATGTTCTGCCGGGCAAGATCGCAGCCCAGTGCCCGGCAGAGGGCATTGTGCTGGGGGCGGGGCGAAGACTCAGGTGCCTCTTATATGCTGATGATCTCTCCCTGCTAGCCAGCAGCCCGGCAGGGCTGCAACACATGCTACATGCCCTGCATGGATATGCGGCGGTCAAATAGCTCCAGGTCAACGTTAGCAAGACAGAGATGTTGGAGTTTGGCAGCCGCTTGTGAAGTTTGTGAATGTGAAGTTTTTACAGTCCAACGGGGCAACACATTTAGCAGCGCAGCGCCGGCAATCAGCCCATCCTTGCGTGTACGGCCCCGATAGGATAGCGCTGAAGCGTGTCCAAGAATTCAAGTTCTTGGGCAGCATCCAGCACCAGAGCGGCAGCATGAGGAAGGCCATGCGAGGAAGCAAGAGAGGGGCCTTTGGCTGCCGCGTTGCATCGTGTCCGCCGCATGACCGCCAAGGTGCGGCTCAGGCATCATCTGCCTACACGCATCCGGTTGGCATCTGTCTATGCAGCGCCTGCGGCCAACTACGGTGATGTGGTGTGGGCCACCGATCACCTCAGGCCGCGGCATTGCCTCAAGAGCAAGATGCAGTCCAGCTTCCTCCAGCATCTGCGCCATGCTGCAGGGCTACCTCCATCAGCTGCAAGTTGGAGGGTCATGAGGGAGCTGCATATACAGCCGTTACAGCGAAGTTGGTGGCAGCATGTGCTTCGCTTCTGCAACGCCGCGGGGGCACCAGCAACACAGCAAGACAGCCCATTCATGGCTGCAGCCATGGCGGCCGACATGGAGCTCTCTGTCAGACAGGGCACCGGAGGGCGCAATTGGTTCAGGGAATTGCTAGGTGCTTTGGAGGAGCTGGAGCTGGGATCAGCCGTCCCCAAACTGCGTCAGACAGCGACTGACCTACAGCCGCTACCTGCCCCAGAGGTGCTGGCGCTAGTTGATGCAGCATACGAGCGGGCGCAGCTGGATGCAGCTGGCAGAGGGGACCCCAGAGATCCTGCCACTGAACACCGGTCTACGGCGGCCTACCGCACCTGGTTTCAGTCTTCGGCGGGCACAGGCCAGGGGCCGCGCCAGTCGAAGGGAGTGTGCTTGCATGCGCACGAACTTAAGGCTGCGGCTCGACGCCGTCAGCACAGCTGACACTCGAGGATGGCGCAGCGGTCAGCAGCGTGACGGACGGTGCTGCCAACGGTGTTGGGCAAGGGGAGATGGTGAACATGTGGAGAATGCGCTGCATGTCTGCTTCCAGTGCCCTACCGTGAATGAGAGGCTTAGGGAGCGAGGTTGGACAGCACCCCCGGAAGTTGCCACAGACTTTCAACAGTTGTACCAGGGCAGGCTTGGATGGGAGGCTCTGACTTTTCTTGAGGACGTCGTTCGTTCTGTTAAGGCCTAGTTTTGTTGTTTTTCTTTGCCTTCTTGGGGAATAGGCTTGAGAGGGACAAGATTTACTTCGGGCTGCCTTTTCCTTTTGGTGGGGGGGTAGTTCTTTCCTTTGTTTTCTCCTCCTTCTTTCCCTCTTAAGTTTCTTCCCAACGAGACAGTTAGGCGCCTACGCGGCCGAGCCTTTTGAGCAGGGCCCAGAGGTGTAATGTCATTGACATGTCCCATGCATCGAAGAATGGTGAGTGTCGTAAGGGGCAGTGTTATGTGGTGCTCTGTGAGACTGTAAAAACTTCACTTTAAAAACGCCACCATCTTATGTTACACCAGAGTCACATTTACCCTTGTGGAGTCCCTTTTCCCGTCTGTTCCTTTTCTGTCGCCTCTACCCATTACTTTATTTCCCTCCCAATCAGACAGTCGGGGGCCCAAGCAGCCGGGCATTTTGTTAGCATGGCCCAATGGTGTGACGTCATCGGCCCGAGTCCCTCACATGGCGTAATCGCCCTGTTGGTACCCCCTTGGACCTTCGCCAAGCTGTGTATAGGGCAACGCACCTCATGCTAGAGAGAGCCAACCACCGAGCATAACGACTTCCGACATCAAATGGCCTAAGAATAGGGAAGTGACATCGTTTTGTCAATACATTACTTCTCGTTTTGTTGCAACCTTGTAGTTGCTATCCCAATATCTGATTTCCTCCATACCGTAATCCATTGCTCATCGTCTTCAGCTCCAAGACGATGAATGAATCCTCATTCTACTCAACTCGTGTCATCAAAAAATAAGCATGACGAAAAAAAATATCCGGAAAACATGCATGTTCATAATTGAGCATTTATAGTGCGCATACAAACACGTGCACTATACCTCCTGGTATTCTAATTGCAAGACTTGTAAAGTCTAACACAACAGAGTACCGTCAAACAACGTTGAATCTCAATATTAATCCATTGTGCAATCTTTATTGGCAAAACCTTGAAGATATAAGGAATTGTATCGGCCCAGGATTGGCCCAGGCGGCGTTTCCGGAGTCCCTACCTCGGCACAATAAATCGAAGTGCCCACAGCTATTTGGAAATGCACCACTCTCCATTTCCTAAGTCTGGGTACAGTAAGGATGGTAATTATTCAAAACTAAAAAACATGCTGAGCTAATGATTCCAGGAAATCAATACCAATTCGCGTCTTGTCCAAGGTCTGACCTACTTATTCAGGTACAATTTCCGAGGCTTTCATAGGATTCTTTCTGTTCGAATGTTAGTCATATGCCACATAGCCAATTAACGGGAAAGAGTAAAAGGCTAAAGAACTTGTCCAGAAGCAAGCCATCAGTCAAGACAATACTTGCTCAGATGAGGTACTAGAACATCGAAGCCCGCCATCTGTGCTGGGGCATGCCTTGGTCAGTATAAAAGGTGAACTACTTCCAGAAAACTGAGGAGCTGCACAAGAGACACAAAAAAACGAATCCATTGCCCCCTCGAGGCCATTGGCAGGCCTCGAGGCCACCATTGGCAGGTCTCGAGACCATTGGCAGGCCGCCCTGCCGCCGCAAAAGGCCTGACGGACACCCAACCTGGATCGACGGCGGTCCATGCAGCATAGCTGGCCACACCTAGGCCCTCCGAAAGACGGTCGGGGTGTAGTTGACAAGTAGCTGTCTAAAACAAGACACCAAAAACACACTAGGGCATTATAATGTGAAAAGGCCGAGGAGGCCACCACCCTGCTGAATAAAATATACCTCCAAGGGACCAAATAGAACGCGCCAACTTCTGTGCTCCCCCTCTCACCCTGCTGCTCCTATGGGAAGTGCCACACGTCCATGCCACTGCCACTACCAGGCCCCTGAAAGCACTGCCTCTGCTTCTCAAATGGAAAGTGCCGAGAGCTGTACTGCCCCTGTATGCTATACTGCCCCTCTATGCAGCTTCTGCTGCTGCTGCTGATGCCGAATACAACCCTGCCCTCAGCTGCACCGTCCCTCATAATAACCAACCCATCGTCCTTTATCTTACGATCAAGGACAACCCACACTTGGCAATGACATTGATGCCGGTTGCTACAACTTGTCCACGCTAACCATCCAGCGCACTGTATTATCTGGAGGGGCCAGGCCGTGTGAAAGGAAGGAGATGGCTGAGGCCGGCACCCTGGCCCTCATGACACTGGCATTGCCCTGCGCCCCCTAAGGCCGATGCTGGAGTCACCTCTGCCCTGCTCCTCCTTAGGCCGATGATGGGGCCATCCAAGCCCTGTTCCTCCTTTTGCCTATGACGGAGACAGCTATGTCTGACGCCCCCTTTGGCCGATGATGGACACAGCTAGGCCCTACGTCCTCCCCCGCCGCGATCCAGGCTTCGAACCCCGGTCCTGCTCCGTCCGTCTGAGCTACTAACAGCGCTCTTGCTGGACAGGCTCACGCCTGAGAGGCTGACACCGCACATTCCCGCCCTGGACGCCGCCATCCCCGCCTCGTCGCCCTGCATGACGAACCTGGAGCAAAAGCGCCTGAGCGGATGCTTGGGCGCGCTCGGCCACACGTCCAGCAACAGCTCGGTCGCGGAGCTTGCGCCTACCCACATAACAGTGGCTGCTGCAACTCCGGCCATGCGGGTCGTCGCCACGTCGGGTAGCGGCGCCACAGCCGTCGTCGGCACGTCCGTGCCCAAACTCCCGCTGCCGCGGCGTTCATTCCTGACGCCGCTGAGGCTGAGGCTCCGGCCGCCGTCGCCGTCGCCGCTGCAGACTGAGCCACCGCTACCTGCCTGGCCAGCGAAACCTGCAGGGCATGCCACCAAAGGGAACGCTGCTTCACCCGACAGCGGCGCATCAGCGGACGTCGCCGCAAGGTTGCTTGTCTGCGGCGGCAACAGCGACCTCGCCTGCGAACCTGGCGCCGCGGCGGCGCTGCCCGACTGTGGCGACCGAGGCGAGCGCAGCAATCGCCCTTGCGCTGCCACAGCGTTACCCAGCCGCGGCGACCTCGGCGAACGACCCATCTGACCCTGAGCCTGCTGTGTTGCCATCAGCGGTGGGAGCAGCGCCCCGCCGCCCTGCGCACGCGGGCGGTTGCTTGGCGGCGGCGGCGGCGGCGGGCCTGCCCCCCCTGCAGTGTCCGCACAGCCCCTCATTGCACCCCCACCCGGCCGTTTAACCGGAAGTCGGCTGGCCCCCCATGACCCAATATGTAGGTCTAGAAGCCCCGAGGAGCCGTCTTCCGCATCTTCCCCCCTTTGCTGACCCCCGCGAGGCGAGAGCTCGATTGGGTGGGAGGTCTTGTGGGGGCTGCTGGTGGCGGGCGCGGAGGATGGGCTGGCAGGGGACAGGACGCCCCGGGTAGCCAGCCCTAGCGCAGAGTCATCGAGGCTAGGCGCTATCAGCTGCCTGATGTCCGGCGCAAGGCAACCGCTCCTCGACACCGACCTAGGTGGAGTCAAACTCCTTGCCCTGGACGTCAGATAGGCGATCCCACCCAGAGGAGCCGTGTGGTGGCTGGCCATCGGAGCCGTGGGGTGGCCACTCAGCGGGGCTGCCTGCTGGCTGTTGAACGGAGACACATGGTAGCTGCTCAGCTCGGCTGTCTGTTGGCCGTTCAACGGGGACACGTGTAGGCCGCTCAACGGAGCCACATGGTGGCTGCCCGACGAAGCTGTCTGCTGACCACTGATCGTGGCATTGTGATGGCCACTCAGCGGGGCTATCGGCTGGCAGACAGCCTCATCCGAATGAGATACAGCGGGTACGTAATCGAACGCTGACGAGTAGGCGGAGGTAACGACACAGACTGAGATGCAAGGTCGGCTGGACAGCGCGAGGCGCCTGGCCATGAATGATTTGCGGAGCGCCAAGGCTTGGGGCGAGGCCAAGGCTGGGTATGAGCTTAAGGCTGAGGCTGAGGAGGAGGCTCGGAAGCTATGGGGGAGCAGGGTGGTGGTGGGGAGGGGGGGGTGGCGGGCAATGTCAGTGCGGAGCAAGGGCCGACAGGCGGGGGCAGAGGCGGGGAGCGGAGGCACAGGCGGTAGCGGGGTTCTGTTGCCGTGGTGAGTGGGGAGGTGAGGGAGTTCAGTGCGGGGGGGGGGGGGGACACCGGAACAGGCAAGGCTTTGGGAAGGGGGCGGCGGGAATATAAGCCAGCAAGGGTGCACACGGGAATCACATAAATGATTGCTATATTTTAAAATGTGGATACAATTTAGCTCCATCCCGGCCTGAGGCCCAGGGGTCCTGCGAGATGTTCGTAGACCTTCACCAGGTGTTCCCATCTCCTTTATCCCACGCTTCTTCTCTTACCTCTCTGATCCCGCTCTTCCTCTCCCACACCGGCCACCTCACCGTTTCTACTCCAACCTCTCTGCTGTCACCCTTTTCATCCCACCCCTGCCATCCCACTCTTCTACTCTCCCCTCTCTGCTCCCACTCTTCTACTCACCGCCAACTCCACCATCATTCCACTTTCTAGCCCCCCCTCTCTCCTCCCACGTTCTACTCCCTGCCCTTTGGTGGTCGTGGGTTCGAAACCGATCGGACACACCTTTCCGAGGGACTTGAGAAACCCCTGCGCTTAGTCAGGAAAGAGTGGTTCGGGTCCACTATGAAATAACCTATCAGTGGGATGTCTAAAGCCGCGGTCTAGGGACTCCCCAACCCTTCACGCCACCGCCTCGCGGTGGAGTGGACTTTCTTTCTTACACTCCCCGCCCCCATCATCTCACTTTTTTACTCCCCCCTCTCTGCTTCCACTCTTGTACTCCCCCATCCCTCATCATCCCACTCTTCTACTCCCACATCCCTCATCATCCCACTTTTCTACCCCCCCCTCTCTGCTTCCACTCTTCCACTGCCCCCTCCACCACCATCCTACTTTTCTACCCCCCCCCACCCTCTCTTCTCCCACTGCTACTCCCCCCCCCCCCATCATCCCTCTTTTCTACTCCCCCCTCTGTACTCCCTGTATTCCACCCACCCCCCGTCCCCCATCTTCCCACTTTTCTACTCCCCCCTCTCTGCACCCACTATTCCGCTCCAACACCCTCCATCTCCAACGCATGCTTGCTTAACTCCATGCTGTTTCACCCCCTGTTGCAACTCCTCCCCCCTGCCCCACATGGCCTGCTCTCACACAGACAGGCCTCAGGCTCACGCCACCACATAGGATCAAAGTAGACTGATATAATCAACTTTCTTGTTTGCACAGTATGGCCCTTAGGAAATAGGCTAATGGGTGGTTTGGTGCACGACAGCACGTAGTGTCAATAATCCATATAAATAAAAACATTTCCGGCCCTCATCCACCCCCTAGGGGCTTGGCCTGCTCTCACTCATGCTACCGGTAAATGGTGAGCACAATTTGGTCTCTCATCCTTTCCCCCTTCGCCACTGTAACAGGCAGTATGCAGCAAAATGCTATTCGTTCCCTACCCTATTTGTTCCCCACTGTCCCCACAGCTGGAGAGTACGTCTAGGACCATGCCCAATGAGCCCATCGTTGTTCTTGTTGCATCTTTGCAAACAACCTTAAGTCTTCATGGTGAACACAGTAACACATTATTCGGTCTCTCACCCTGTCTGTTCTGCGTCGTCCCCGCCGCTGGAGAGCACATCCAGGACCATGTCCATGGATGGGGAGGCCGGCATCGTCCGCAACGCCTTGGCCGTGGGCCTCGCGCTGGGTGCTGCATGGGGCACTTGGGCTGTGCTCATGAGCTTGCCCTTGATAGATTTCCGCTTCACCACGGTCGCCACGGTATCCTCAAGCCCTGGGGAGAAAGCAGTCCAGAAGAGAGATGCAGCGGAGCTCGAGGGAAGGGTCGCAGCACAGCCAGGGTTGGGCTGGTCGCCAGGGTTGTTGTCCTCCTCCGCCTCTTCTTCTGAGGCGCCTTCGGCCTCCGCTCCGCCTTCCTCAAAGCAGACCTCTTTAAAAGTCTCGACGCTCTGGGCGCTGTGCTCTGGCTGGTTTTTGTCAAGGTCTTGCCACGCTCGAAGGAGGGAAAGGCTGAAGCCATCATCGGCCAAAGTGGTGTACTCATCTTCGGGCCATGCTGGTAAACAGCATTGGGAGTTTGACATATCAATTACGACATTGATATCGACGCCGTGAGAAGCATTGTCCTCAGTAAGAGGTCATCATGTCACGGCTTCGAAGACAAAATGTTCGGCATCGCTTTCTGGCAGAGCAACAGCAGGGCCGAACGCAGAAGTAGAGCGAATATATGAAGTTTGATACAGTTTGACCCTGAGCCGTGGAAAGTGGCCATACACAGCAGTGCGTTTCGGGACCGTGAAATCGGGTGGGCTGTGATCTCTGGGTTTCTAACGGATCTTTTTCATTTTTGGGATCCTCGCGTGGGCTGCTAAAGGTGCGGCCGGGTGAGGAGCGGCCAATTTTTAAAAGCTGGGCTGACATGCCGACATTCTGCTTGGAACACTAGACTATCGTGCGCGAGGGCATTTCATAAACTCGTTTGTGTCAAAGTGAGGCACTCAGATCACCTCCTAGCCTCAATGCCGGGCCATCCTGTGCAAGCAGAGGACTGAATTCATGAGTGCACTTAAAATGACATCGGCAGCGTCGATGCTGCTGATCCTGCTCGCCATCTCGTCAGCTAGCTGTCAGATTCGGAATAAGAACAGCGACAGTGGAGTACACGTCAGGTTGAGCAATGCAGCCACGCAGGGTAAATTTTCACATCTCCTAGCGCACAGCCAGAGGCTGCCTGCTTTGCATGGCCAAGCAGCCCTGACACCTGCATGGAGTTGGATGCACCGGGTCACCCGTCGCCTACGCATGGCACTGCTCCAGGGCCCCTCTGGTGGCCTAGGTTACCCCGGCGACGAGATGTTCATCGATGGCATCATGGACGAGTTGGAGGAGAAGAAAAGTGTGACGCTGAAGGAGGGAAAGGAGGGGTCCCCGATCCCGGCCATAACTCCTCCTGTCGGAGACTGTGCGGTGCCACAGAGCTATGCGGGAAAGTCCTGTGCTGCTGGCTGCACCGAACGGGGTAACTGCAACATGGATGAGGGGCGCTGCGAGTGCGCCATTGGCGTTGGAGGTGGGCTGGGGGGGCTGAGCGAGGGGATGCGCCATGCATCTGTGAGCGAGTGGCAGGCCATGCCCTGTCATGTCATTCTGAGTAGATAGTGCCTGGAAGCGCGTTACTGGCTAGTCTGAACCTATGCCTCCGCTGCATGTTCCATTTGCAGGGCCTGCCTGTGATGTGCCGCAGCTTCCGGCATGCCAGGCATCCGCCACAGATGAGCCATTCTGGGGCATCTTCATGCCCAAGAGTGAGAATGGGTTGGGGCCGGCTTGGTTAGCGTGCGATAAATCACAATAAAGGGGTGAGAGGTGAGCGCATGCCAAGCTGCGCTGACTCAGCGTGCGTATATGTGTGTGAGAGTGATTTCAGGAAGTTGGAATCGCATCTTATTTACAGCAATTGTATTATATTATATGCCAGTGACCGATCGTCTTTCTTTCTCTTTTCACATGATGCTGCTGTTGCGTTTGAAATGGCTGGATCGTACATTTCCTATCAGTGTTTATTTTAGTGCGCTTTAGCTGCACTTCAGTTACATCACGGCCTACGGCCGGGGGGGCCTGGTGCAGCAAGCCCTGCTGCTTGGGCCGCCGGCCGTAGGCCGGTCAAGCTTTGGTTTCATTTGTCCAGTATTGCCCACCCGGCAGCCCCCAACAAGTCGTCTGGCGCACACTGAAATGAACACTGATTGCCATGCTCCCTGAAGTAACGTGACAGGCTGCTCAAAAGTGTGAGCGTCTACTTATTTGCTGCCACTGCTGGCTACGAATGCTGAGTGGCTTTCTGTAAGACCCGGGAGTTCTATCTGCTATACAAAAGTGTGAACAACCCACCGCATGCCTCTGCAGGCTGCGAATGCTACAAGCAGGCCTGGGAGTTCTTCAGCTGCAAGCCGGATCTTGCGCTCTCAACCTGCCAGATTGCAATCTATCAGAGATCCATAGGCAGCGTAAGAGCTCTTGGTGCTGCTTCATGAGGTTGGGGCCTCTGACCCAGTGTTGTGCAATGCCGACGTAATTCAGAGATAGTGATAATAATTACGGTGTCTTACTGGTAAAAGTAGCTGAATTTGCCTTGAAATTACAACGACTGAAAGTCAGCTACATAGTTCAGCTACCGTGCAAACCATAATCGGTACAGTACTGGCCTAAACCCTACACCATGAGGATGCCCTTATCATCGTCGAGTTGTCAGTTTGATGCCAGTGAGGGACTGTATTTCGTCTTTGGGCCACCAGCCCACTTCAGCCGGCCGCCAAAGGCCCGATGCCTGTAGGGGCCAAACCTTAAGCAAGCAGCATGGCTGAGGGCTGTGCCATGTGGGGCCTTCAGCTACAAGTCAGGAGGTAGCTGAACTGTCAACTGTGGCTGAAGAGCTGCTGGACTGTGGCTGAGCCACATAATGGAATCTGCGGCAAAGGCCACTTGCAGCGAGTCTGGGTCTCACCCCCATCTGATTCTTCGAGCTGTTTGTGCTAGGTGCTGTGTCTTCAATTGGAGGGCAAGCAAGCGGTTAAGCAGTGGTCAGACATGCCGGTTCTGAGCGCCATGTTTGATGAAAAGTATGGCAAAGGCCACTTGCAGCAAGTCTGGGTTTCCTCTTCCCCTGATCCTTCGTGCTCATCCTACAGGCTCGTTGTTTTGAGCTGGAAGGCAAGACTGCGGCAGAGCAGTGGTCAGACATGCCGGCTAAGGGCGCAGCCGGCGTGACATGGCACAGGATCAGTAACGACTTAAAAACAAGGTGGGGGCAGAGGGGTGGAGGAGGGCCCTTTTGTTATGGCACAGGATCAGTAACGATTCCGAGACAAGGTGGGGGCAGAGGGGTGGAGGAGGGCCCTTTTGTTATGGCACAGGATCAGTAGCGACCTAAAGACAAGGTGGGGGCAAAAGGTGGTCGTCTTCGCTGCCCTGCTTTAATGGCTCAGGATAGGCTGAGACATCAAGACAATGTAGGGACAAGGGGTTTGCTTTAGCTGCGATTTTTAATGGCACAGGATAAGAAGCGACTTGAGAGAAAGGTGTGGGCCAGGGGGGTCGCCTTAGGAACCCTCTGTAATGGCACAGGATACTGGAAGGAACTTAAGACGAGGTATGGGCGCCTTCCTAATGCTTTTCTCCTGGGTGTTTGGTTTTTCCTACCTCCTCCCCCTCACTGCTCCTCTTGTTCACATCCCCCTTCCTTTTACCCCCCCCCCCACCCTTCTTGCCCCCGCCCACTCTTTCTCTCTTGCCCCCGCCCCTTCCCCCGTTCTTGCCCCCTCCTCCCCCCCCTTTCCCTCTTGTCCCCTGTCTTGAGCCGGCCTGTTTTCCGTTTGAATGGGTGCAGGCCTGTCTCTGAGGCTGATGGCCGCACCACGCTGAACATTTGGGGTCATACCGGATGCAAGCCGATGCCGATATCAGAGTGTCCCGGAAGCTGCAGCCGACGAGGCTCGTGCATAAAGGTTGGTCGCAGTCAGCAAAAAATTGAAGGGGGCGATATCAGTGCATCCCTCTGTGCATAATGAAGGGGGGGAGATATCAGTGCATCCCTCTGTGCATAATGAAGGGGGGAGATATCAGTGCATCCCTCTGTGCATAATGAAGGGGGGAGATATCAGTGCATCCCTCTGTGCATAATGAAGGGGGGAGATATCAGTGCATCACTCTGTGTATAATGAAGGGGGGAGATATCAGTGAGTGCATCCCTCTGTGCATAATGAAGGGGGGGAGATATCAGTGCATCACTCTGTGTATAATGAAGGGGGGAGATATCAGTGCATCACTCTGTGCATAATGAAGGGGGGGAGATATCAGTGCATCACTCTGTGTATAATGAAGGGGGGAGATATCAGTGCATCCCTCTGTGCATAATGAAGGGGGGGAGATATCAGTGCATCACTCTGTGCATAATGAAGGGGGGGAGATATCAGTGCATCACTCTGTGTATAATGAAGGGGGGGAGATATCAGTGCATCCCTCTGTGCATAATGAAGGGGGGGAGATATCAGTGCATCACTCTGTGTATAATGAAGGGGGGAGATATCAGTGCATCACTCTGTGTATAATGAAGGGGGGAGATATCAGTGCATCACTCTGTGTATAATGAAGGGGGGGAGATATCAGTGCATCACTCTGTGCATAATGAAGGGGGGAGATATCAGTGCATCACTCTGTGCATAATGAAGGGGGGGGAGATATCAGTGCATCACTCTGTGTATAATGAAGGGGGGAGATATCAGTGCATCACTCTGTGTATAATGAAGGGGGGGAGATATCAGTGCATCACTCTGTGCATAATGAAGGGGGGGAGATATCAGTGCATCCCTCTGTGCATAATGAAGGGGGGGAGATATCAGTGCATCACTCTGTGTATAATGAAGGGGGGGAGATATCAGTGCATCACTCTGTGTATAATGAAGGGGGGAGATATCAGTGCATCCCTCTGTGTATAATGAAGGGGGGAGATATCAGTGCATCACTCTGTGTATAATGAAGGGGGGAGATATCAGTGCATCCCTCTGTGTATAATGAAGGGGGGGAGATATCAGTGCATCCCTCTGTGTATAATGAAGGGGGGAGATATCAGTGCATCCCTCTGTGTATAATGAAGGGGGGAGATATCAGTGCATCACTCTGTGCATAATGAAGGGGGGGAGATATCAGTGCATCCCTCTGTGTATAATGAAGGGGGGAGATATCAGTGCATCACTCTGTGTATAATGAAGGGGGGAGATATCAGTGCATCCCTCTGTGTATAATGAAGGGGGGAGATATCAGTGCATCACTCTGTGTATAATGAAGGGGGGAGATATCAGTGCATCCCTCTGTGTATAATGAAGGGGGGAGATATCAGTGCATCCCTCTGTGTATAATGAAGGGGGGAGATATCAGTGCATCACTCTGTGCATAATGAAGGGGGGAGATATCAGTGCATCCCTCTGTGCATAATGAAGGGGGGGAGATATCAGTGCATCACTCTGTGCATAATGAAGGGGGGGAGATATCAGTGCATCACTCTGTGCATAATGAAGGGGGGAGATATCAGTGCATCACTCTGTGCATAATGAAGGGGGGGAGATATCAGTGCATCCCTCTGTGTATAATGAAGGGGGGGAGATATCAGTGCATCACTCTGTGCATAATGAAGGGGGGAGATATCAGTGCATCACTCTGTGTATAATGAAGGGGGGGAGATATCAGTGCATCACTCTGTGTATAATGAAGGGGGGGAGATATCAGTGCATCACTCTGTGTATAATGAAGGGGGGGAGATATCAGTGCATCACTCTGTGTATAATGAAGGGGGGAGATATCAGTGCATCACTCTGTGTATAATGAAGGGGGGGAGATATCAGTGCATCACTCTGTGTATAATGAAGGGGGGGAGATATCAGTGCATCCCTCTGTGTATAATGAAGGGGGGGAGATATCAGTGCATCACTCTGTGCATAATGAAGGGGGGGAGATATCAGTGCATCACTCTGTGTATAATGAAGGGGGGAGATATCAGTGCATCCCTCTGTGTATAATGAAGGGGGGAGATATCAGTGCATCACTCTGTGTATAATGAAGGGGGGGAGATATCAGTGCATCACTCTGTGTATAATGAAGGGGGGGAGATATCAGTGCATCACTCTGTGCATAATGAAGGGGGGGAGATATCAGTGCATCACTCTGTGTATAATGAAGGGGGGAGATATCAGTGCATCACTCTGTGTATAATGAAGGGGGGAGATATCAGTGCATCACTCTGTGTATAATGAAGGGGGGAGATATCAGTGCATCACTCTGTGCATAATGAAGGGGGGGAGATATCAGTGCATCACTCTGTGTATAATGAAGGGGGGAGATATCAGTGCATCACTCTGTGTATAATGAAGGGGGGAGATATCAGTGCATCACTCTGTGCATAATGAAGGGGGGGAGATATCAGTGCATCCCTCTGTGCATAATGAAGGGGGGGAGATATCAGTGCATCACTCTGTGTATAATGAAGGGGGGGAGATATCAGTGCATCACTCTGTGTATAATGAAGGGGGGAGATATCAGTGCATCACTCTGTGTATAATGAAGGGGGGAGATATCAGTGCATCACTCTGTGTATAATGAAGGGGGGAGATATCAGTGCATCCCTCTGTGTATAATGAAGGGGGGGAGATATCAGTGCATCCCTCTGTGTATAATGAAGGGGGGAGATATCAGTGCATCCCTCTGTGTATAATGAAGGGGGGAGATATCAGTGCATCACTCTGTGCATAATGAAGGGGGGGAGATATCAGTGCATCCCTCTGTGTATAATGAAGGGGGGAGATATCAGTGCATCACTCTGTGTATAATGAAGGGGGGAGATATCAGTGCATCCCTCTGTGTATAATGAAGGGGGGAGATATCAGTGCATCACTCTGTGTATAATGAAGGGGGGAGATATCAGTGCATCCCTCTGTGTATAATGAAGGGGGGAGATATCAGTGCATCCCTCTGTGTATAATGAAGGGGGGAGA
Source organism: Limnomonas spitsbergensis (assembly GCA_037349105.1). Classification (NCBI taxonomy): domain Eukaryota; kingdom Viridiplantae; phylum Chlorophyta; class Chlorophyceae; order Chlamydomonadales; genus Limnomonas; species Limnomonas spitsbergensis. Next base: position 5,704,808 of record JAYJMM010000112.1, on the reverse strand, counting down.
TATCAGTGCATCACTCTGTGTATAATGAAGGGGGGAGATATCAGTGCATCCCTCTGTGTATAATGAAGGGGGGAGATATCAGTGCATCCCTCTGTGCATAATGAAGGGGGGGAGATATCAGTGCATCACTCTGTGCATAATGAAGGGGGGGAGATATCAGTGCATCACTCTGTGCATAATGAAGGGGGGAGATATCAGTGCATCACTCTGTGCATAATGAAGGGGGGGAGATATCAGTGCATCACTCTGTGTATAATGAAGGGGGGAGATATCAGTGCATCACTCTGTGCATAATGAAGGGGGGGAGATATCAGTGCATCACTCTGTGTATAATGAAGGGGGGGAGATATCAGTGCATCACTCTGTGTATAATGAAGGGGGGAGATATCAGTGCATCACTCTGTGCATAATGAAGGGGGGGAGATATCAGTGCATCACTCTGTGCATAATGAAGGGGGGAGATATCAGTGCATCACTCTGTGCATAATGAAGGGGGGGAGATATCAGTGCATCACTCTGTGTATAATGAAGGGGGGAGATATCAGTGCATCACTCTGTGCATAATGAAGGGGGGGAGATATCAGTGCATCACTCAGTGCATAATGAAGGGGGGGAGATATCAGTGCATCACTCTGTGTATAATGAAGGGGGGAGATATCAGTGCATCACTCTGTGTATAATGAAGGGGGGGAGATATCAGTGCATCACTCTGTGTATAATGAAGGGGGGGAGATATCAGTGCATCCCTCTGTGTATAATGAAGGGGGGGAGATATCAGGGCATCACTCTGTGTATAATGAAGGGGGGAGATATCAGTGCATCACTCTGTGTATAATGAAGGGGGGGAGATATCAGTGCATCACTCTGTGTATAATGAAGGGGGGAGATATCAGTGCATCACTCTGTGTATAATGGAGGGGGGGAGATATCAGTGCATCACTCTGTGCATAATGAAGGGGGGGAGATATCAGTGCATCACTCTGTGCATAATGAAGGGGGGAGATATCAGTGCATCACTCTGTGTATAATGAAGGGGGGAGATATCAGTGCATCACTCTGTGTATAATGGAGGGGGGGAGATATCAGTGCATCCCTCTGTGCATAATGAAGGGGGGGAGATATCAGTGCATCACTCTGTGCATAATGAAGGGGGGAGATATCAGTGCATCACTCTGTGCATAATGCAATAGGGTTCACCCGAGAAAGCGTTGGACAGTGCTACTCAATTTGAAGGGTGTGTATTTGGAACTCCTTTTCAGGGCTGGTTTTACCCAGTACCGTAGAACCACTTTGGCTCCGCTCGTAATTAAATAATTTTTGGGGTGCGCGGACATGGCTGCGCGCTAATATTAATTCAAAATCTCCGCTGCGCGGGGCATCAGTCAGTTGCCCAAACAACTATTTTCGGGGTGCGCGGTATGAATTAAAACAGCACTTTTTACAAAAATGTGCGCGCTAGCGCGCGACTGTTTGATTTGACATCCGTTCAGTCATCCTTGTCAAGTGTGCCTAATTTTGAGTTTAGAGCATAGACTTTGGTAGTTTACGCTGCCTAGTACTAGTACTGTTCATGTTGGAGGCAACATGGCACGGTGACGGCGACGCCATTTGTAAGTGGTGGCATAGAGCACTTTGCCGAGCATAATCCCGTTCGTAAAACGGTTGTACGGTTTGTGTCACCTGATGTCCATGCGGCGCCTTGCATCTGACATAATTTGGTCAATGAAACAACCATCTATATTAAACATCTTCAAGAAACTAGTGAGCTCACCCAACAGGAGTTGACCAGGAACGCAGAGGCAAGGAAGCGAAGGGAGGAGGCGGAGGCTGACACTCGTGAGGATGCCCGGGCGATGGGGCTGGCGACACCGGTGCCGAAGAGGCCTGTTGGACGCCCTCCCAAAACCACGCACCAACTAGTACCACGCGCGGTCATTACTGTCCCCAGGCAGAACTTGCTAGGGTCCCCGAGGCGTAGATGGCTGGAGCACCCCCAAGTGGCAGGCTTAATCTTCCAAGCGGTACAGCGACACACGAGCTATCGTGATGGCTGAAAGTGCTGCGCGGAGGGAAATTTAAATTATTTTTAGTGATGCGCGATGTTCAATTAAATTACCTGCTGCGCGACGTTAAATTAAATTAAAATTTCGTTGCTGCGCGACCGTTTTTTTAATTCTTTATAGCTGCGCGACGGAAAACAAAATCATTTTTGGGGGGTGCGCGGAGTCTGCGGTACCTAAGCCATAAACCCCGAATCCTTTGGGTGGCTGCCAAAAGGCCGTCGTTTTAGGCACCCGGTGATTGAAGAGCTGTGATGGGCTGGAGGCTGCAGGCCCTGCGTCCTTTCCGTTCGATCCACACAGCTTTTTACAAGAGCAGCTACCGTAGAACCGGTGTCGCTCCGCCTTAAAATATTTATTTTGGGGGGTGCGCGAACACTATGCGCAGTGAAAATAATTCGAGAATTCCTGCTGCGCGAACTTGGTAGTCACAGGCCCCAAAAACTATTTGAGTGGGAGCAAGGACTGATTTCCGGTACCAAATATAAAAATATCGGCATAACGCCGTGGACTGTCTAGCAGCACTATCTAGCAGGGCTGTTCAGTTCAGGGCAGTCGGCCTCTTCTCCTGCCGGAAAACACACGATTTGCTTAAATGTTGAAATCCGGGGTGCGCAAACCCTACCCAGATCTAGGGTATTAAGAAAGGGTGGAAAGTGCATAGTTCCCAGTTCCCAGTCATATTGGGTGCCCTGTGAACACCAACCTGTTTGGGATCTACGGGTACAGGGTTTAGGCTTTTAATTCTTAAATCCGAACCTGTTTGAGTCTCACGCTGATTAAGAAAACAAAGGCTTTCCGAATTTCCGTGCCTCAACTTCACACTTTCTCATACATGGCCTATTCTTTATTGGTTTTACAAAACGAAGACAGTGACACTAATTGTGTTCTTTGTGCTGCCTTAGAATACCATTTGAATGCTTGACTGTACATCACCTTCATGCTGCCTGCTGATGGCATTCCTTGCTTGTTGAACCGGGTCTCCTGGCTGTTAGCCATTATGTAGCTGAGTTGTGGCTGAATTGTAGCTGAAATACTTTGAGATACCGGTAGACAGTGTGGTGTATGCCGGCACGGGATGGGCACCCTGGCAGGTGAAGACAGCTCTCTGCGAGTCCCACGAGAGGGCTCAGTGATTTGTATGATGAATCCCCCCAAGCTACATCTACAGCACTGAGCATCACACTCTTCCAGGACCTCCACTCTGGCAAGCTGAGGCCAGCTTGCTGAACGAGTCCCACAACCGCATTCACACTTTCTCAGGCTTGGGTGCGCTTGAAATTGATACTGAACGCTGGTAAGAAAATGTACAGGGTCCATTGACACTTGACCCTGTACCGCCCCAGGACTGCCACCCTGGCGAGGAGAAGCCAGCTTTCTGCGAATGCCACAAGGGCTGGGCCGGTGAGAGCTGCAACGAAGTGGCCACCAAGTACTGCCCCAATAACTGCAACGGTCGCGGCAATTGCTCGCGGGGCTTCTGCCACTGCAAGCCACCGTGGTTCGGGCAAGACTGCTCTAGATCTAAGGTGGGCCTGCCAGTTTTGTTGGGGTTGGACTGCTCTAGATCCAATGTGGGCCTGCCAGTGCGGTTGGGGTTGGACTGCTCTAGATCCAAGGTGGGCCTGCCAGTGTGGTTGGTGTTGGACTGCTCTAGATCCAATGTGGGCCTGCCAGTGGGGTTGCGGTTGGACTGCTCTAGATCCAAGGTGGGCCTGCCAGTGTGGTTGGTGTTGGACTGCTCTAGATCCAATGTGGGCCTGCCAGTGTGGTTGGGGTGGACTGCTCTTGATCCAAGGTGGGCCTGCCAGTGGGGTTGGGGTTGAACTGCTCTAGATCCAAGGTGGGCCTGCCAGTTGGGATGGGGTTAGACTGTTCTAGATCCAATATGGGCCTGCCAGTGTGGTTGGTGTTGGACTGCTCTAGATCCAAGGTGGGCCTGCCAGTGGGGTTGGGTTTGGACTGCTCTAGATCCAAGGCGGGCTGCCAGTTGGGATGGGGTTAGACTGCTCTAGATCCAATGTGGGCCTGCCAGTGGGGTTGGGTTTGAACTGCTATAGATCCAAGGTGGGCCTGCCAGTGTGGGTGGGTTGGACTGCTCTAGATCCAAGGTGGGCCTGCCAGTGGGGTTGGGGTTGGACTGCTCTAGATCCAAGGTGGGCCTGCCAGTTTGGTTGGGGTTGGACTGCTCTAGATCCAATGTGGGCCTGCCAGTGTGGTTGGTGTTGGACTGCTCTAGATCCAATGTGGGCCTGCCAGTGGGGTTGCGGTTGGACTGCTCTAGATCCAAGGTGGGCCTGCCAGTGTGGTTGGTGTTGGACTGCTCTAGATCCAAGGTGGGCCTGCCAGTTGGGATGGGGTTAGACTGTTCTAGATCCAATATGGGCCTGCCAGTGTGGTTGGTGTTGGACTGCTCTAGATCCAAGGTGGGCCTGCCAGTGGGGTTGGGTTTGGACTGCTCTAGATCCAAGGCGGGCCTGCCAGTTGGGATGGGGTTAGACTGCTCTAGATCCAATGTGGGCCTGCCAGTGTGGTTGGTGTTGGACTGCTCTAGATCCAAGGTGGGCCTGCCAGTGTGGTTGGTGTTGGACTGCTCTAGATCCAAGGCGGGCCTGCCAATGTGTCTTAAAATGCGCACTGCACCACCTGCAGGGGGCCTCTGGGCATCCTCCCCTGACTGATACAGCTGATCGAGCTGGTTGGGGATGGATTCGTTGGTTGGGGTGGGATAAGTAGGCTGAAGATATTTTATATTGCTTGGTAAATTATTTGGCTGTGGATAAAGCGTGCTGCGATAATAGGAATATTCAATACGCTAAGCTGGAACTCTCTGGGTGGCTTGTGCTGGACATATCTATATCTATATCGAAGGATGGATCTGGGGTGGGCAGAGCTGGATCCAGGGTGGATGTATTTAGAATTCCAGGCGCAAGACTGTGCTCTGACCTGCACGGCTACCTCATGTTGGTACATATGAGCACCGGTGTTTATTTCAGGGGCTTAGGTTAAGGGTAATGGGTTTGCTTCAGGGTTTATTTCATTGTTGACAGGTTACGGTCAAGGGTCAGGGTTCAGGGTTCATTTCAGGGGCTAAGGTTAAGGGTAATGGGTTTGTTTCAGTGTTTAAAAGGTAACGGACAAGGGTTAGGGTTCAGAGTTCATTTCAGAACGCTCCAGACCACTATTGAAAGGCCGCTGTGCAGCGACCATCAGGCCAAGGGAGGGCATATCATCAATCCGCAGAGCTTGCTACATCATGCTCCCCTGGTCGTGGGCCGTGCTGCAGCTGAATTTTAGCTGAATTCGCCTGAATAAAAAGTGACGTGCTCATACGGTACTGGCAGATTTTTGAATTCATGGTGTGAGAGGGCATGCCCTCGTGTAACCTGTTGGCTCCCTTTTCCAATATTCGAATTTTGAAAATGTGCAGAGTTTCCCCGAGCTCCCTGCCTGCCTGCCGACGCGGACTCGCCCAGTCATCTACATGTACGAGCTCCCTCACAGTGTGTCTGCCCCAGTGGAGCTGGATGACAACCTGGCGGTGCGTACATCTCATGCGGTGCATATAATGTGACTCACGAGTCGTATGCAGTGTGTCACGTGCGATATATGTACAAGCCTTCACGCAGTATTCCCGCCCCAATGTGGATAGACGACAATCTGCCGGTGCGTTCATCTGGTGCGGTACATATTTCACGAGGCTCGTGTCTCGTGCGGTACATGTACAAGACCGCACGCAGATTGCCCGCCCAGTGGTGCTAGACAACAATCTGCTGTGCGGTACATGTCGCGTGCAGTACATGTCATGTGCAGTACAAGATGCAATGTCCCCCGTAGCGTTTCCGCTCCCTTGGACCTTCAGTGATGTCCGGGCGCGTACTGCCTCTTACAGCCCGGGTGTTGTGCGGTACGTTTCCCTTGCAGTACTTGTCACATGTGGTATGAAATCCCACACATCCTTGCCACTCCTGTGGTGCTTGTGGACAAGCTGCCGGTGCGTCGCACGTTGCTTCTCCTGACCTGGTTGCTTCTCCTGACCTGGTTGCTTCTCCTGACCTGGTTGCTCCTCCTGACCTGGTTGCTTCTCCTGACCTGGTTGCTTCTCCTGACCTGGTTGCTTCTCCTGACCTGGTTGCTTCTCCTGACCTGGTTGCTCCTCCTGACCTGGTTGCTTCTCCTGACCTGGTTGCTCCTCCTGACCTGGTTGCTTCTCCTGACCTGGTTGCTTCTCCTGACCTGGTTGCTCCTCCTGACCTGGTTGCTCCTCCTGACCTGGTTGCTTCTCCTGACCTGGTTGCTTCTCCTGACCTGGTTGCTCCTCCTGACCTGGTTGCTTCTCCTGACCTGGTTGCTTCTCCTGACCTGGTTGCTTCTCCTGACCTGGTTGCTTCTCCTGACCTGGTTGCTCCTCCTGACCTGGTTGCTTCTCCTGACCTGGTTGCTCCTCCTGACCTGGTTGCTTCTCCTGACCTGGTTGCTCCTCCTGACCTGGTTGCTTCTCCTGACCTGGTTGCTTCTCCTGACCTGGTTGCTTCTCCTGACCTGGTTGCTTCTCCTGACCTGGTTGCTTCTCCTGACCTGGTTGCTTCTCCTGACCTAGTTTGTTCCATGGCTTACCTGGCCTGGATGGTGGACCTGAGATTTTTATTGACTTGACCCGGTTGCTCCCCTGATCTGGTGAGTTTTGCCTGACCTACTGTCTCTCCCCTGGTGGCTGATTTGCCGGACACCACCCTCATATACAGGGCATGCACCCACTTCTAGCCTGGATGTGAGGAGGATTCGTGTGTCTCTTACCCGGCTGCCCTTATCCCCACTACTCAGGACCACACAGCTGCCTGCAGCATACTACTGCTGCATCCTCAAGTGATGACTCATACCTGGTTGTCCTATCCCCCTCCGCTTCAGGATGATACAGCTATCTACAGTGCTTACACCCACTTCTTGGAGCTATTCCTTCAGGACTGGGCGGTCAGAACAGAGAATCCTTGGGAGGTGGGTTTAGGGTGTAGGCCCGGCTCAGGACAGAGAATCCTTGGGAGGTGGGTTTAGGGTGTAGGCCCGGCTCAGGACGGAGAATCCTTGGGAGGTGGGTTTAGGGTGTAGGCCCGGCTCAGGACAGAGAATCCTTGGGAGGTGGGTTTAGGGTGTAGGCCCGGCTCAGGGCAGAGAATCCTTGGGAGGTGGGTTTAGGGTGTAGGCCCGGCTCAGGACAGAGAATCCTTGGGAGGTGGGTTTAGGGTGTAGGCCCGGCTCAGGGCAGAGAATCCTTGGGAGGTGGGTTTAGGGTGTAGGCCCGGCTCAGGACAGAGAATCCTTGGGAGGTGGGTTTAGGGTGTAGGCCCGGCTCAGGGCAGAGAATCCTTGGGAGGTGGGTTTAGGGTGTAGGCCCGGCTCAGGACAGAGAATCCTTGGGAGGTGGGTTTAGGGTGTAGGCCCGGCTCAGGGCAGAGAATCCTTGGGAGGTGGGTTTAGGGTGTAGGCCCGGCTCAGGGCAGAGAATCCTTGGGAGGTGGGTTTAGGGTGTAGGCCCGGCTCAGGACAGAGAATCCTTGGGAGGTGGGTTTAGGGTGTAGGCCCGGCTCAGGGCAGAGAATCCTTGGGAGGTGGGTTTAGGGTGTAGGCCCGGCTCAGGACAGAGAATCCTTGGGAGGTGGGTTTAGGGTGTAGGCCCGGCTCAGGGCAGAGAATCCTTGGGAGGTGGGTTTAGGGTGTAGGCCCGGCTCAGGACAGAGAATCCTTGGGAGGTGGGTTTAGGGTGTAGGCCCGGCTCAGGACAGAGAATCCTTGGGAGGTGGGTTTAGGGTGTAGGCCCGGCTCAGGGCAGAGAATCCTTGGGAGGTGGGTTTAGGGTGTAGGCCCGGCTCAGGACAGAGAATCCTTGGGAGGTGGGTTTAGGGTGTAGGCCCGGCTCAGGACAGAGAATCCCTGGGAGGTGGGTTTAGGGTGTAGGCCCGGCTCAGGGCAGAGAATCCTTGGGAGGTGGGTTTAGGGTGTAGGCCCGGCTCTCCCTGGGAGGTGGGTTTAGGGTGTAGGCCCGGCTCAGGACAGAGAATCCTTGGGAGGTGGGTTTAGGGTGTAGGCCCGGCTCAGGACGGAGAATCCTTGGGAGGTGGGTTTAGGGTGTAGGCCCGGCTCAGGACTGAGAATCCTTGGGAGGTGGGTTTAGGGTGTAGGCCCGGCTCAGGACAGAGAATCCTTGGGAGGTGGGTTTAGGGTGTAGGCCCGGCTCAGGGCAGAGAATCCTTGGGAGGTGGGTTTAGGGTGTAGGCCCGGCTCAGGACGGAGAATCCTTGGGAGGTGGGTTTAGGGTGTAGGCCCGGCTCAGGGCAGAGAATCCTTGGGAGGTGGGTTTAGGGTGTAGGCCCGGCTCAGGACAGAGAATCCTTGGGAGGTGGGTTTAGGGTGTAGGCCCGGCTCAGGGCAGAGAATCCTTGGGAGGTGGGTTTAGGGTGTAGGCCCGGCTCAGGGCAGAGAATCCTTGGGAGGTGGGTTTAGGGTGTAGGCCCGGCTCAGGACAGAGAATCCTTGGGAGGTGGGTTTAGGGTGTAGGCCCGGCTCAGGGCAGAGAATCCCTGGGAGGTGGGTTTAGGGTGTAGGCCCGGCTCAGGACAGAGAATCCTTGGGAGGTGGGTTTAGGGTGTAGGCCCGGCTCAGGACAGAGAATCCCTGGGAGGTGGGTTTAGGGTGTAGGCCCGGCTCAGGGCAGAGAATCCTTGGGAGGTGGGTTTAGGGTGTAGGCCCGGCTCAGGACAGAGAATCCTTGGGAGGTGGGTTTAGGGTGTAGGCCCGGCTCAGGGCAGAGAATCCCTGGGAGGTGGGTTTAGGGTGTAGGCCCGGCTCAGGACAGAGAATCCTTGGGAGGTGGGTTTAGGGTGTAGGCCCGGCTCAGGACGGAGAATCCTTGGGAGGTGGGTTTAGGGTGTAGGCCCGGCTCAGGGCAGAGAATCCTTGGGAGGTGGGTTTAGGGTGTAGGCCCGGCTCAGGACGGAGAATCCTTGGGAGGTGGGTTTAGGGTGTAGGCCCGGCTCAGGGCAGAGAATCCTTGGGAGGTGGGTTTAGGGTGTAGGCCCGGCTCAGGACAGAGAATCCTTGGGAGGTGGGTTTAGGGTGTAGGCCCGGCTCAGGGCAGAGAATCCTTGGGAGGTGGGTTTAGGGTGTAGGCCCGGCTCAGGGCAGAGAATCCTTGGGAGGTGGGTTTAGGGTGTAGGCCCGGCTCAGGACAGAGAATCCTTGGGAGGTGGGTTTAGGGTGTAGGCCCGGCTCAGGGCAGAGAATCCCTGGGAGGTGGGTTTAGGGTGTAGGCCCGGCTCAGGACAGAGAATCCTTGGGAGGTGGGTTTAGGGTGTAGGCCCGGCTCAGGACAGAGAATCCCTGGGAGGTGGGTTTAGGGTGTAGGCCCGGCTCAGGGCAGAGAATCCTTGGGAGGTGGGTTTAGGGTGTAGGCCCGGCTCAGGACAGAGAATCCTTGGGAGGTGGGTTTAGGGTGTAGGCCCGGCTCAGGGCAGAGAATCCCTGGGAGGTGGGTTTAGGGTGTAGGCCCGGCTCAGGACAGAGAATCCTTGGGAGGTGGGTTTAGGGTGTAGGCCCGGCTCAGGACGGAGAATCCTTGGGAGGTGGGTTTAGGGTGTAGGCCCGGCTCAGGACTGAGAATCCTTGGGAGGTGGGTTTAGGGTGTAGGCCCGGCTCAGGACAGAGAATCCTTGGGAGGTGGGTTTAGGGTGTAGGCCCGGCTCAGGGCAGAGAATCCTTGGGAGGTGGGTTTAGGGTGTAGGCCCGGCTCAGGACAGAGAATCCCTGGGAGGTGGGTTTAGGGTGTAGGCCCGGCTCAGGACAGAGAATCCTTGGGAGGTGGGTTTAGGGTGTAGGCCCGGCTCAGGGCAGAGAATCCTTGGGAGGTGGGTTTAGGGTGTAGGCCCGGCTCAGGACGGAGAATCCTTGGGAGGTGGGTTTAGGGTGTAGGCCCGGCTCAGGACAGAGAATCCTTGGGAGGTGGGTTTAGGGTGTAGGCCCGGCTCAGGACGGAGAATCCTTGGGAGGTGGGTTTAGTGTGTAGGCCCGGCTCAGGACAGAGAATCCTTGGGAGGTGGGTTTAGGGTGTAGGCCCGGCTCAGGACGGAGAATCCTTGGGAGGCGGGTTTAGGGTGTAGGCCCGGCTCAGGACGGAGAATCCTTGGGAGGTGGGTTTAGGGTGTAGGCCCGGCTCAGGACAGAGAATCCTTGGGAGGTGGGTTTAGGGTGTAGGCCCGGCTCAGGGCAGAGAATCCTTGGGAGGTGGGTTTAGGGTGTAGGCCCGGCTCAGGACAGAAAATCCTTGGGAGGTGGGTTTAGGGTGTAGGCCCGGCTCAGGACAGAGAATCCTTGGGAGGTGGGTTTAGGGTGTAGGCCCGGCTCAGGGCAGAGAATCCTTGGGAGGTGGGTTTAGGGTGTAGGCCCGGCTCAGGGCAGAGAATCCTTGGGAGGTGGGTTTAGGGTGTAGGCCCGGCTCAGGGCAGAGAATCCTTGGGAGGTGGGTTTAGGGTGTAGGCCCGGCTCAGGACAGAGAATCCTTGGGAGGTGGGTTTAGGGTGTAGGCCCGGCTCAGGGCAGAGAATCCTTGGGAGGTGGGTTTAGGGTGTAGGCCCGGCTCAGGACAGAGAATCCTTGGGAGGTGGGTTTAGGGTGTAGGCCCGGCTCAGGGCAGAGAATCCTTGGGAGGTGGGTGTAGGGTGTAGGCCCGGCTCAGGACAGAGAATCCTTGGGAGGTGGGTTTAGGGTGTAGGCCCGGCTCAGGACAGAGAATCCTTGGGAGGTGGGTTTAGGGTGTAGGCCCGGCTCAGGGCAGAGAATCCTTGGGAGGTGGGTTTAGGGTGTAGGCCCGGCTCAGGACAGAGAATCCTTGGGAGGTGGGTTTAGGGTGTAGGCCCGGCTCAGGGCAGAGAATCCTTGGGAGGTGGGTTTAGGGTGTAGGCCCGGCTCAGGACAGAGAATCCTTGGGAGGTGGGTTTAGGGTGAAGGCCCGGCTCAGGACGGAGAATCCTTGGGAGGCGGGTTTAGGGTGTAGGCCCGGCTCAGGACGGAGAATCCTTGGGAGGTGGGTTTAGGGTGTAGGCCCGGCTCAGGACGGAGAATCCTTGGGAGGTGGGTTTAGGGTGTAGGCCCGGCTCAGGGCAGAGAATCCTTGGGAGGTGGGTTTAGGGTGTAGGCCCGGCTCAGGACAGAGAATCCTTGGGAGGTGGGTTTAGGGTGTAGGCCCGGCTCAGGGCAGAGAATCCTTGGGAGGTGGGTTTAGGGTGTAGGCCCGGCTCAGGACAGAGAATCCTTGGGAGGTGGGTTTAGAGTGAAGGCCCGGCTCAGGACGGAGAATCCTTGGGAGGCGGGTTTAGGGTGTAGGCCCGGCTCAGGACGGAGAATCCTTGGGAGGTGGGTTTAGGGTGTAGGCCCGGCTCAGGACAGAGAATCCTTGGGAGGTGGGTTTAGGGTGTAGGCCCGGCTCAGGACAGAGAATCCTTGGGAGGTGGGTTTAGGGTGTAGGCCCGGCTCAGGACAGAGAATCCCTGGGAGGTGGATTTAGGGTGTAGGCCCGGCTCAGGGCAGAGAATCCTTGGGAGGTGGGTTTAGGGTGTAGGCCCGGCTCAGGACAGAGAATCCTTGGGAGGTGGGTTTAGGGTGTAGGCCCGGCTCAGGACAGAGAATCCCTGGGAGGTGGGTTTAGGGTGTAGGCCCGGCTCAGGACAGAGAATCCTTGGGAGGTGGGTTTAGGGTGTAGGCCCGGCTCAGGGCAGAGAATCCTTGGGAGGTGGGTTTAGGGTGTAGGCCCGGCTCAGGACAGAGAATCCTTGGGAGGTGGGTTTAGGGTGTAGGCCCGGCTCAGGACAGAGAATCCTTGGGAGGTGGGTTTAGGGTGTAGGCCCGGCTCAGGACTGAGAATCCTTGGGAGGTGGGTTTAGGGTGTAGGCCCGGCTCAGGACGGAGAATCCTTGGGAGGTGGGTTTAGGGTGTAGGCCCGGCTCAGGACGGAGAATCCTTGGGAGGTGGGTTTAGGGTGTAGGCCCGGCTCATGACGGAGAATCCTTGGGAGGTGGGTTTAGGGTGTAGGCCCGGCTCAGGACGGAGAATCCTTGGGAGGTGGGTTTAGGGTGTAGGCCCGGCTCAGGGCAGAGAATCCTTGGGAGGTGGGTTTAGGGTGTAGGCCCGGCTCAGGACAGAAAATCCTTGGGAGGTGGGTTTAGGGTGTAGGCCCGGCTCAGGGCAGAGAATCCTTGGGAGGTGGGTTTAGGGTGTAGGCCCGGCTCAGGACAGAGAATCCTTGGGAGGTGGGTTTAGGGTGTAGGCCCGGCTCAGGGCAGAGAATCCTTGGGAGGTGGGTTTAGGGTGTAGGCCCGGCTCAGGACAGAGAATCCTTGGGAGGTGGGTTTAGGGTGTAGGCCCGGCTCAGGACAGAGAATCCTTGGGAGGTGGGTTTAGGGTGTAGGCCCGGCTCAGGGCAGAGAATCCTTGGGAGGTGGGTTTAGGGTGTAGGCCCGGCTCAGGACAGAGAATCCTTGGGAGGTGGGTTTAGGGTGTAGGCCCGGCTCAGGACAGAGAATCCTTGGGAGGTGGGTTTAGGGTGTAGGCCCGGCTCAGGACAGAGAATCCTTGGGAGGTGGGTTTAGGGTGAAGGCCCGGCTCAGGACGGAGAATCCTTGGGAGGCGGGTTTAGGGTGTAGGCCCGGCTCAGGACGGAGAATCCTTGGGAGGTGGGTTTAGGGTGTAGGCCCGGCTCAGGACAGAGAATCCTTGGGAGGTGGGTTTAGGGTGTAGGCCCGGCTCAGGACAGAGAATCCTTGGGAGGTGGGTTTAGGGTGTAGGCCCGGCTCAGGACAGAGAATCCCTGGGAGGTGGATTTAGGGTGTAGGCCCGGCTCAGGGCAGAGAATCCTTGGGAGGTGGGTTTAGGGTGTAGGCCCGGCTCAGGGCAGAGAATCCTTGGGAGGTGGGTTTAGGGTGTAGGCCCGGCTCAGGACAGAGAATCCTTGGGAGGTGGGTTTAGGGTGTAGGCCCGGCTCAGGACAGAGAATCCTTGGGAGGTGGGTTTAGGGTGTAGGCCCGGCTCAGGACAGAGAATCCTTGGGAGGTGGGTTTAGGGTGAAGGCCCGGCTCAGGACGGAGAATCCTTGGGAGGCGGGTTTAGGGTGTAGGCCCGGCTCAGGACGGAGAATCCTTGGGAGGTGGGTTTAGGGTGTAGGCCCGGCTCAGGACAGAGAATCCTTGGGAGGTGGGTTTAGGGTGTAGGCCCGGCTCAGGACAGAGAATCCTTGGGAGGTGGGTTTAGGGTGTAGGCCCGGCTCAGGACAGAGAATCCCTGGGAGGTGGATTTAGGGTGTAGGCCCGGCTCAGGGCAGAGAATCCTTGGGAGGTGGGTTTAGGGTGTAGGCCCGGCTCAGGACAGAGAATCCTTGGGAGGTGGGTTTAGGGTGTAGGCCCGGCTCAGGACAGAGAATCCTTGGGAGGTGGGTTTAGGGTGTAGGCCCGGCTCAGGACAGAGAATCCCTGGGAGGTGGATTTAGGGTGTAGGCCCGGCTCAGGGCAGAGAATCCTTGGGAGGTGGGTTTAGGGTGTAGGCCCGGCTCAGGACGGAGAATCCTTGGGAGGTGGGTTTAGGGTGTAGGCCCGGCTCAGGACAGAGAATCCTTGGGAGGTGGGTTTAGGGTGTAGGCCCGGCTTAGGACGGAGAATCCTTGGGAGGTGGGTTTAGGGTGTAGGCCCGGCTCAGGGCAGAGAATCCCTGGGAGGTGGGTTTAGGGTGTAGGCCCGGCTCAGGACAGAGAATCCTTGGGAGGTGGGTTTAGGGTGTAGGCCCGGCTCAGGACAGAGAATCCTTGGGAGGTGGGTTTAGGGTGTAGGCCCGGCTCAGGGCAGAGAATCCTTGGGAGGTGGGTTTAGGGTGTAGGCCCGGCTCAGGGCAGAGAATCCTTGGGAGGTAGGTTTAGGGTGTAGGCCCGGCTCAGGGCAGAGAATCCTTGGGAGGTGGGTTTAGGGTGTAGGCCCGGCTCAGGGCAGAGAATCCTTGGGAGGTACGTTTAGGGTGTAGGCCCGGCTCAGGGCAGAGAATCCTTGGGAGGCGGGTTTAGGGTGTAGGCCCGGCTCAGGACGGAGAATCCTTGGGAGGTGGGTTTAGGGTGTAGGCCCGGCTCAGGACAGAGAATCCTTGGGAGGTGGGTCTAGGTTGTAGGCCCGACTTAGGACGGAGAATCCTTGGGAGGCGGGTTTAGGGTGTAGGCGCGGCTCAGGACGGAGAATCCTTGGGAGGTGGGTTTAGGGTGTAGGCCCGGCTCAGGACAGAGAATCCTTGGGAGGTGGGTTTAGGGATGTGTGAGACGTGGGTGAAGGTAGGTGGGTTCAAGACTTAGGCCCAACTGAGAACAAGGGAGCCTCTTGGGGGGTGGGATGAATGTAGGCTTGACTAAAGAGCGGAGGATCCCTGGAAGGGTGTTAAAGGACAAGGGTTTAGAATTGAGGGTACACTAGCAGGAGTTATTTCTTGTGACTCAGGTACATGTCAGCTACACTCCGGTCGCTGGCCGGAGGCCCCATTCGTGGCCAGCCTTGCTGCCTTGGCCACCAGTCGGTGTAAGCCGGTCCAGCTTTGGTCCTAATCGGGCCTTTGGCGGTTGCGCTCGACTCATCTCAGCAAACTGTTGCCATTTCGTTGTTTGATATGCAGGCCAACCTGTTCTACATCCCCGCTTTCACGTATTCGTACAGCAGCAACACCGGAGAGCCAGGTCCACACCTCGTCCGTGTATTAGAGTGAGAATCGGCCCAGGCTGCGCTGTTTCCTGAACTCTCACGCCCCCCACAGGGCGTAGCTTTCTTTCTTGTGTGCGAAATGAACTGGCAACCAGAGCCTGCCTGTCGGGCAGCTGTTCAAATAGTACCGGTAGTGTGACTGTGGCGAGTTTTAGTGTGATTATTGGATGGCCATGCACAATCCATCCCCACAGGTCACACTTCAGTTCTCAGAATAGAGATTTGGAACTACAAAAAGTGTCCTTAATGGGTTTGGAAGGTCGCGGTTTGTTAACCCAGCTAAATCGCTGCAGATTAGGATTGGCTGGAGTTCACACAAATGGATAAGGACATGCTGAAATGTCAGCAAGGATTCGAGCTGAAATGTCAGCAAGGATTCGAGCTGAAATGTCAGCAAGGATTCGAGCTGAAGCATACGGATATGAACTTGATGGGTTTGGACCTTTGGACCGAATAGATTGATAGTTGTGACCAAATGGCTTTGGGTCTGCTTTTAAGTGCGGCCACAGATTGTGTTCCCTTTCCGGACCCCCCTTTTGTTTGGCAGCTTGGACTCCTGCCCACCCGCGTTCTATATCACATCCCCCCTCCCCCTGCCCTCTTTTACCCTCCTGACCTCCTTCCCTCCCGCGCTCCATATCACATCCTCCCTCCCCTGCCCTCTTTTACCCTCCTGCCCTCCTGCCCTCCCGCGCTCTATATCACATTCCCCCTCCCCCTGCCCTCGTTTACCCTCCTGCCCTCCTGCCCTCCCGCACTCTATCTCATCCTCCCCCCCTCTCCTGCCCATGTGCACTCTTCTGCAATCAATTTCATATTCCCCCCTGCTCCTTAACTTGTATTTCCCTCCTGCCCTCCCGCACATCATCTCATATCTCCCCCCCCCTGCCCTCCTGCTCTCTATCTCATATCCCCCCCCCCCTGCCCTCCTGCTCTCTATCTCATATCCCCCCCCCCCTGCCCTTCTGCACTAAATCTCATATCTCCCCCCCTCCTGCCATCCTGCACATCATCTCATATCTCCCCCCCCCCCTGCCCTCCTGCTCTCTATCTCATATCCCCCCCCCCCCTGCCCTTCTGCACTAAATCTCATATATCCCCCCCTCCTGCCCTCCTGCTCTCTATCTCATATCCCCCCCCTTCCCTCCTGCCCTCATGCCCTCTATCTCATACCTCCCCCCCCCCTCATGCCCTCATGCCCTCTATCTCATACCCCCCCCTCCTGCCCTCTATCTCATATCCCCCACCCCCCCTGCCCTCCTGCCCTCTATCTCATACCCCCCCCTCTCCCCTCCTGCCCTCTATCTCATACCCCCCCCCCTTCCCTCCTGCCCTCTATCTCATATCCCCCCCCCTTCCCTCCTGCCCTCTATCTCATACCCTCCCCCCCCTTCCCTCCTGCCCTCTATCTCATACCCCCCCCCCTCCTGCACAATATCTCATATCCCCCACCCCTTCCCTCCTGCACTATATCTCATACCCCCCACTCCTGCACTATATCTCATATCCCCCCCCCCTTCCCTCCTGCACTATATCTGATATCCCCCCCCCCTTCCCTCCTGCCCTCTATCTCATATCCCCCCCCCCTTCCCTCCTGCACTATATCTGATATCCCCCCCCCCTTCCCTCCTGCACTATATCTCATATCTCCCCCCCCCCCTTCCCTCCTGCCCTCTATCTCATATCCCCCCCCCCTCCCTCCTGCCCTCTATCTCATACCCCCCCCCCTCCCTCCTGCCCTCTATCTCATATCCCCCCCCCCTCCCTCCTGCCCTCTATCTCATATCCCCCCCCCTCCCTCCTGCCCTCTATCTCATATCCCCCCCCCTCCCTCCTGCCCTCTATCTCATACCCTCCCCCCCTGCCCTCCTGCCCTCTATCTCATACCTCCCCCCTGCTGCCTTCGTGCCCCCCCAGTTACATCAATCAGACGTTCCCCTTCTTCAACCGGAATCAAGGCAAGGACCACTTCATGTGGTTCACGGGTGAGGCGCGGGCAAACCGGGAGGGGGGGGGTGGGCGCATTTGAATAGAGAGATCAGGGTAGTGAGAGATTTACTTTACCGCACGCCTGGAAATACCTGGACCCGTAAGTAAGAATTAAACGACCTCCACCCAAATAAAACGTATTTAATTCATCCCCCTGCCGTGACCCTCACCCCTTCAAACCAGCCCCTTAAATGTAATTCAGCCCGATTTAATTCAGCCCCTTAAACTCAGCCCTTCAATCCAGCCCCTTTAATTTAATTCAGCCCCTTAAACTCAGCCCCTTTACTTTAATTTAATTCAGCCTGACCCCTCTGTTGCACTGGCTTCGTATCCCGGGTGTGGACCTCGTAGCCCGACTGAACCCTTTGTTCTGCTGCCCTCATTGTGGGTGATTAAAGGGATGTTACGCACCCCCCCCATTTGGATCCATCACACAGCTATTGGTGCACTTCAATATTTCGGCGCCTTACCCCTAATGACCTGTTTGTTCTGCTGCCCTCATTGTGGGTGATTAAAGGGATGTTACGCACCCCCCCCATTTGGATCCATCACACAGCTATGAATGCATTTTGACATCTATCCTGACTGACTCATTGTTCTGTTACCCTCGTCGCAGGTCATAAAAGGGCATTATGCACCATCCGCATCTGAATCCATCAAACAGCTTTTGGTGCAATTCAATATGTCGGCCTCTTATCCCGACTTCCCTCTTTGATATGTTGCCCTTGGTGAAGGTCATGAAGGGGAATGCTACGCGCCACCCGCATTTGGATGCATCAGGCAGCTATTGGTGCACTTAGACACCTCCGCCTTATATCGTGACTGACCTCTTTGTTAGGCTGACCTTGTTGTGTAGGAAGCTGCATCAATTATTGTGCAGGTGTTTTGTAGGGTGAAGGGTTTCCTAAACCCTAAGTTTAAACCCTAAACTAGGCGATGTCGGCCTGTCATAGCGACTGACATTTTGCCCTTACCGTAAAATCACAAGGGGTCTGCGCAGCAAAATATAGGTAATTTGTTTTTCGTCGTGCAGCGAAGCATAATTGAAAAACGGCCGCGCAACCGAGGGGGGGGGGCAAAACCAAAAAAATCAACCCCATGCCCCTTTTGTGTAGAGCTTGACGAGAGCGTTCCATAGCTGTTTTTGAAATGTTTTTGGCCCAGGGGGGTGGGAGATATGGGGGAGCCAAGTGGGGGGGGGGATCCCAAGATATCCAACATTTGTTTTTTCCCCCAAACTTCGTATTTTTTTTTCTAGAGGTCTGTTGAGACTGGCAGCGGCACCTCTGTGTTCTCCTTGCCAACATGAGTCCATTTACATCCTAAAATGTTGATTGAATTACCACATGACCCCCCACACTGAGGGTTTGGCTCCATTGGACACACCCTGAAACCAGCTGAGTCATCCTTAGAAAGAGCTGTATTATACGCAGCACATGGTAGTGTGGGTCGGGTGGATCATGAATGAATTGATCACTTGTGGTCGTTGGGGCAAGGTCCTCAAATCCGCTGGCCCTGCAAACGTCAGACGCCACCAGAATGGGAGGGAGTGCATGGCACGGATGGCAGCTTCCGCGATACCACGCGATTCAAAGACTGTTGGCATGTCATCACCCTAACGAATTAAAAAATACCAGTAGAAGCGCCTTGAAATAAGCTAATAAAAAACGCCCCTTACATGCCCTGTAATTTGAATTTCGACTGAGATATTTAAATTTCAATGGGTTCCAGAGGCGGGGGTGGGGGGGGGGCGGGGGGCTCGTTGGGTCCTCGTTTTGGGGCCGGGGGGCATGGGGTCCCTGGCTTTTTTTTGCCCCCCTCCCCTTGCGCGCAACGACAAAATCTGTGCACTTACATTAATTTATTGCTGCACAGCCGTCACAACAGACACCTGACTGACACCCCGCGCAGCAATGGCGACGAAAACCTGACTTCAACTTCGCACAGCAGCGAGTTTTGAACTATTATTATTAGCGCGCAGCCATGTCCGCGCAGCCATGTCCGCGCAGGCCAAAAGTCAATTAATTTTGAGTGAAGTTTATGTGGTCGTACGGTATGTTGGCCTTGTTGCAATGTTTTAGGTGCATGCTACGCGCCCCCCAAAGCCGCCTCCACCATTATGTGCGTGATTTGTTTTTTGATGTTGGCCTTTTATCCCGACTGACCTGTTTGTTGCCCTTATGCTGGCTGCTTGTTACAGGTGATAAAGGGGCATGCTACGCGCCCCCCAAAGCCGCATCCGTCATAAAGTTGGTGCACTTTGGTTACCATTTAAACAAGGTGGTGATGGGAGGGGGGGGGGGCGCTAGAAAGTGGGAGGAAGGGGGAAAGGAGAAGCGGGGGGGGGGGGGCGGGGAGAGCAGGAGCTGTGTGTAGGGGGACAGGGGGGGGGGAGGGGGGACAGAGGGAGGGGAGAGCGGGGGGGAGGGAGGGAGCTGTGGGGGGGGGGGGCGACCTGGCTCTTGCGTTCTGGTTGGTATTGAACGAGGTGATGTGGTGATGGGAGGGGGGGGGGGCGCTAGAAAGTGGGAGGAAGGGGGAAAGGAGAAGCGGGGGGGGGAGCGGGGAGAGCGGGAGCTGTGTGTAGGGGGACAGGGGTGGGGATAGCGGGGGAGATAGGGGGAGAGGAGAGCAGGGAGAGGGAGGGAGCTGTGGGGGGGGGGGAGCGAGCTGGCTCTTGCTTTCTGGTTGATATTAAACAACGTGCTGTGGTGATGGGAGGGGGGGGCGCTGGAATTGGTAGCAGGGGGGGGGGTGAGAGCCATGGAGCAGGGGGGCAGGGGAGGGGAGCAAGCTGGCTCTTGCTTTCTGGTTGACATTTGAGCATTGCGATGGGAGCAGGGAGGTAGCTTTGGGGGGAAGGACAGGCACAACTGCTCCTCTATGATTCTGCTCTTTGTCCCTCTATACTGCAGGTCACACATGATGACGGCATTATGTAGCGCTTAAAGAGATGGACACGCTACTTTTTGCGTATTTATTTGCCCTTTTTGATCCTGCTATTTCTTCCATGCCAATTGCAGGGCCTGCAAGGCGTATCGATATTGAACCCAGAGCCTCTAGATCCTCTGCATGGCTGCGTCCACCCAGCCAGGGATGTGGTGGCTTCCCCGTACAACGACATTGGATATGAGGATGCAAAAGTGATCTATGAGCAGGTGAGATCTAGATATAGATCCTCTGCATGGATGCGTCCACCCAGCCAGGGATGTGGTGGCTTCCCCGTACAACGAAATAGGATACGAAGATGCAAAAGTGATCTATCAGCAGGTGAGATCTAGATATAGATCCTCTGCATGGATGCGTCCACCCAGCCAGGGATGTGGTGGCTTCCCCGTACAACGAAATAGGATACGAAGATGCAAAGGTGATCTATGAGCAGGTGAGATCTAGATCTAGATCATCTGCATGGGTGCGTCGAAGACCTGGTCTGGGATGGGGTTGCATCCCCGTACCACAGCATGGGATACGAGGATACACGAGATCAATAAGCCGCCCTCCAGTCCATACAACCTGCCCATGTACCCCGTTCATGCAAGCCGCTTATGTACCCCGCCCATGCAAGCCGCCCATGTCCCCCGCCCACGTAACCCGCCCATGCAAGGTGCCCATGTACACGCAACCCGCCCATGCAAGCCGCCTACGCAACCTGCCCATGCAAGCCGCCCATGTACCCCGCCCATACAATTTGCCCATGTAAGGTGCCCATGTACATGCAACCCTCCCATGCAAGGTGCTCATGCACCCCGCCCATGCAACCCACTTATACAACCCGTGCATGCAAGGTGCTCATGTACCTCGCCCATGCAACCCGCCCATGCAAGCCGCCCATGTACCCCGCCCATACAATTCGCCCATGTAAGGTGCCCATGTACACGCAACCCGCCCATGCAAGGTGCTCATGCACCCCGCCCATGCAACCCACTTATACAACCCGCCCATGCAAGGTGCTCATGTACCCCGCCCATGCAACCCACTCGTACAACCCGTCCATGCGTCCCGCCCATGCAGATTTTGAAGGACAACGGAGTCAGCTCTGAGAGGACCAATCTGTTTTTCTTCGCCGGGGGGGTGCGCGCCAAAGATTCCATTTACAGGCAGGTCGTCGGGCAGGTGCAGGTGTCCAAAATTGTGGAAGCAACAAACCTCAGTCGCCTTTTTTTTGATGGGGGTGTGAAGCGCATACTTTCGTGAGGCAGGCCCCATGAGGGTGGGCGGGTGCGGGAGATCGTCAAGCAATTTATTCCTGCGAGTAGTTGGAGATAATTGGGTCCTGCCGCTGGCTGCTTTGGCCATCACTGTGGGGTTCCCTCTGCCGCTGTACCACAGCAGGGGCGTGCGCAAGGCTGATTAAAAGCTGGGAAAACGCATTCATGATATTCACGGTGGGGATTTTTTTTCCGGCTACAAGTATAACTTTGGCAGGTCGCCAAGAGGCTGCCGAAGGCCCAATCAAGACCAAACCTGGACCGGCCTGAAATTTGTGGCCAAAGCAGCAAGGGTGGCCACAAATGTTGTCTCTGGCCAGTGGCCGGAGTGTAGCTGACTTGTAGCTGAGTCGTAAAAACAAGCACTGCTGTGGCAAGCGCTTAGCTCTTTCCCTGCCATTGGACCTAGGCGGGGGCGTGTGCCAGGCCGTACGGAAACTCTATATAGGTATGCACAAGAAGATGACGGTCGTCATGGCAGGCCCTTCACCCCCTCCCTTAACTTGTGTTGTAGTGCTGGTGTGAGCCAAGGCGTACATCACCTCTTCTTACATCTCAATAACGCTGCTGATTGTGAGTACAGCAGCGACATACATATTAGACCATCCCCTGTTATTTTACTGCTGTGGCGGTGTACAACAGGCGGTACAAGGGATGTCCGTACTGCTGTAGTGGTGTGCAACAGGCAGTGCAGAGGACCATCCCTGACCTCAACAAACCCAATGACCGTTGTTGTGGCAGGCCCTTAATACTTCTTTGGCACTGTACCGCAGTGGCGGAGTGCGGCAGGCGGTACAGAGGCTCTTCATGGATCTCAACAAAACTGGTGACCTGGCAGAAAACAGCGATGTACTTTTTATTGATGGCCAGACACACCAGTACCGGGAGTTGTACCGCACCACCAAGTTTTGCTTGGCTCCTCATGGTGAGAGTGTGGGGGGGGGGGGTCATACCAGGAGTGTGAAGTGTGAACGACAATGAGGTCATGTACATCAACGGCCTTCACAGACCAGGGCCGAGAGTTGTACCGCACCAATACCTTATACCACGCACCTCACTGGTAGCTCAGGAACACACACGGGAAACTCAAGAAAACTGGGGGGGGGAGGGAAGCTGATCATATCCAAATGTCGGCCTTTCGGCACCTGAGGCCAGTAGGGTAACGTGTTCAACCACTTTTACAATTGTTCTGGCAGTACGGTCGTCTGGCACCATTATAAGAAGTACATTGATACTTCACTTCACTTCATTGTACACTGCAGTGGAAACCAAAGTGTGTGTCTGCTTATGTTTGTGTTGGTTATGACTTATGACTGCTGGTGACAAATTGAGTATACCCCTTCATGCTCGCCCCTCATGCCTCCCTGCCGGCAGGTGGCGGTTTTGGCATCCGGCTTTCCATCGCGATGGTGCATGGCTGCATCCCAGTCGTAATCCAGGTAATCGGGTGTGAAGAAGGTGTGAAAGGTGTGGAGGAGAAATCATTCACTGCACCCTGGAATTACGGATTGCACACGCACGCACATCGAACTGAAATCCTGAACCCTAAATCCTAAACCGTAATCACCAAAAGCAAACATTCGCCACCCTGAACCCTACCTCCACACCCCTCTCCCTGACCGGCCGACCTCAGATCCACTAGCAGCTCACCCCTTCTCCTCACACAGTCACACATCTCACACTGTTTGGTATATCTTCCCCGCTCCCTCATGACCATGTGCTTCAGATTTTCAGAGGCCCATCCCATTGACCATCTGCTGTCACACGTATCACATTTTCCACAGTTCGCATTTTACAACATCAGGATATGCATCTCACATGTATCACACCATCCACACTTCTTGTTCTCATGTCCCCTCTGTGGTCAGATGTTGGAGTGACTCAACCCACAATGGCAATGCATATGCATGACCCATACATGGCACACATGTCACTCTTCCACCCCCCTCGCCTCGCAAGCCGCAACCATGCGCTTCAGATATTTGATTCACCCCGGGCACTGACAGTCCACACCTTCTCACACATGCAATTGGGTTGGGTGGACTGTCACACACATTTTTTGTCGGTCAGAGACTCAACACGCACATTATTCTCCCCACCTGATTCACACGCAAAACGGCATTATTTACAGTGGCATTTTACTCCTTATCACACTTCCCACACTTCCTTTTCCCCTCAAGTCTACGTGTTTCGAACATCGCAGTGACCCAATATACAAGCAGTGCACACCCTCTCACCCCTCCCTTTTCAGGATCACGTGTTTCAGATGTTTGAGGATATTATTCCGTACGACGAGATTGCGGTGCGGATATCCAAGAATGACATTCCTGACCTCATACCCATCCTAAGGTACAAGTGGTCTGGGATGATTCTCTTGGGGGTTGTTTTACTTTTTGATGGAGGTTCACCGCAAGCTGCAGATATGACCAAGTAGGACCTCTAGGACTTCATAATGCAAGTCGTGTTCCTTGCTGCAAGGCCACCAGTGGCAGGCGGCCCTGCCTCAGCAAAAGGCCCGATGGGGACCTAACCTGGACAGGCCAGCAGCCGGCGACCCAAGCAGCTCAGCTGGCCACACCTGGGGCTTCCATTTTAGGCTGGGGTGAAGCGGAGATACGAAAACATAGTGCTTAAAACCAAGGGCTGGTCGGCCAGCCTTCCACCGTGTTCAGTCCAAGCAAAATGATACCAAGAGGAAGGTGAAGTTGATGACATGTCTGAAAGGGACTAAGGGAGGACCTCGTACCGATTCGAAGGAGAATGTCCGCTCTTGTTCCATTAAGGTTAAGTTGTAGGTTTTACTGGAAGAGGATAGGGTGGTCAAGCCAGGTGTGTGGGAAGGGCCTCAACCCTCTCCTGATGTGAGATCAAGCCAGGTGGAATGAAGGCAGGGTGTGGAAGGGGAGGCACGGGAGAGAAGGAAGGAAGGACAGAGAAATCAGGAGGGGGGATAGGGGGAGTGGAGGCCAGGTGTGGAAGGGGAGGGAAGGAGGCTCGGGAGAGAAGGAAGGAAGGACAGAGAATTCAGGAGGGGGGATAGGGGGAATGGAGGCCGGGTGTGGTAGGGGAGGCACGGGAGAGAAGGAAGGAAAGAGAGAGCATCAGGAGGGGGGATAGGGGGGATGGAGGCAGGGTGTGGAAGGGGAGGGAAGGAGTCTCGGGAGAGAAGGAAGGAAGGACAGAGAATTCAGGAGGGGGGATTGGGGGAACAGAAGGAAGGTAAGAAGGAAGGGAATTTAAATGGAGAGAGGATTGGAGAGGAGGACCTTGTCCTGACCCGGCCTTTCAGGAAGAGAAGGGGTGCAGACTGGCCTCAACTCAATTCAGCAAGCAGCTAAATAAATTTATATTGTTTGGGCCCTGGTACCGGCATCTGTCTGAAAAATGAAAAGCGGTGCTGAATAAAACCAGTCAGTTTAATTGAAGGTGATGAAAGTTGCTCAATCACACCGGCGCTCGCTGTAGGTCCATTGGCCTCTAGGAGTTCAGGATTGCAATACACGGCGTGGTGTAGTTGAATTGCAGCTGAGGCACCCGAGAAGCACAGTGTATGCCAGAGCCCTTCCCAGGTCCATGAGCATGAAAAAGGAGTGTCTGATGTGGCTCCAGATGGTGTGTTGTAGCTGAAATGTAGCTGAAATGTAACTGGACATTTGATTGCAGGTCCATCACCCTAGAAGAGCAGCATCTGATGCTGCTGTAGATGGTGTGTTGTAGCTGAAATGCAGCTGGACTGTAGCTGAACTGTAGCTGGACACGTGTTTGCAGGTCCATCACCCTAGAGGAGCAGCGTTTGATGCGGCTGAAGATGGCAGAGCACTACCGAGCTTTCATTTGGGAGCCTGCTCACAATGGCATGGCATACAACTACACCATCAAATCGTTGTACCGGTAGGGTTTGGGGGTTGATCCTGAAACTACAGTACTACAACATCAAATAGCTGTACCAGCAGGGCCTAGGGTTGAGGGTTTGATCCTTGCACAACAGTACTACACCATCAAAACGCTGTACGGGTAGGGTTCAGGGTTTGACACTGAAACCTGGCGTACAAGTATGCCATAAAGTGGCTTCTCAGGGGTGTAGAGAAAGTCAGGGGGGGCAGCCAAACAGAAATGTGCCGTGTTGCCTTCTCAAATCCCTTGAATGTGTTTTCACCCGTTGCTGCTGGCTTACCTTGGCTGTTATTTTTCATTTGCAGGCGGTTGCACTCCATGTGGGGCGAGTTGTACCTGTGACCAAGGTGTGACGTCGTTGACATGTGATCAAGGTGTAGCGGCATTGGTGTGTGGGAAATGTGTGAAGAAATTGACATGTGATAAAGGTTTCACGTCGTTGGCTTGTGATCAATTACTGTAGTTTCAGGATCAAACCCCAAACCCTACCGGTACAATTCCTGTTGAGGAACATGGACCTGGCGATCTAGGCAGGGTTAGAGAGAAGATCGTGTGGCGCTTTCGATCTCTCAACCTTTGGGTATGGGTGCCTCCAGCATTGTACCACTGGACCATTTTCCCCCAGGCGGATCAAGTGAGACTGCAAGTGGGGCGAATTGGACTGATGATTCAGCGTGCATCCATGGGACCAAGCTGACTCCTGGTGGGGCGAATGACGCTTCTAGTGGAGCGTGACCTCATGGTGGACAAGATTGATTGATTGATTGTTTGATTGGTGATCAATGCAAAGGGAGCATGCAGATAGTGCACTGAGTTTGCCAGGTCTGGTTAGCAGTGTTTTTTTTAGTGTGCTCCACACCCCCTTCAGGGGATGTCGCATAGTGACCGCTGGGCTCATGGGGCTTAGACCTGGACTGACCTGCGGCAAAGATCCCAGGCAACAGGTTTAGAACAAAGTATACCCGCTGGGCCCTGCTGAACGCTCGGCAATGTGGGGCTGGTAGGGAATGACTAGGCTCAATTCCAGGTACCATGCACAGCCTGGGCCATGGTGCAGCCATGCCATCCTCCTATGTGTGGGGGCAGGAACATGGAACCCGGCGCTCTAGTCAGGCAACAAGTACCTTATTATTGTAGCTGAAGTTTGGCTGAAGTTTAGCCCAGGTGTAGCTGATTCATCCCTGAAATAACTGTTGATAGGCAACCTCTATATCGTGACTAGTTGGAAGCTTGACTTATTTTGTCCGGGCTGGCGGATCAGGTGGGCTAGCATTATCACTCAAACTGGGAGGAGTACCTGGTTTAAGACGAGATGTTATCATTTTGTAAACCCCAAGGCCTTAGTGGACACCAGACTGGCTGATCCGCCTTTTTCAGCACAGATGTCGCCTCGGCCCATGCTGCGTTGCACACAGTTCCACACCTCGCACGAGGTGCAGCTTTCTGTCCCCTTGAGCATGGGGCTGCAGGGGCTGGCCGGCAGTGGTGGGTGTCAGCCCGGCTGGTGAGTATTCGCCTGGACCGTGTCTTTTGAGCAGGGCTTAAGGGTTACATGTTGTCAATATGTGCGTGAACGCCTCAGCTGTGTGGATGTCTGCCCGTGTGCAACCAATCCCCTACTGCGATTTTCATGTGTGGATTTTGTTAATGACGTTACACCTCAGGGCCCTGCTCAAACGTCCAGTTGTGAGGAACTTGAACAAGAAGGGCGAATAGAAAACCGAGAAGGAAGAGACTGGTAAGAAAAGCCAGTGCCCCCTTGCCTGCTGTCCCAGTCATTCCCCAAGACGTCGTGATCGACTTCAAAAACTTCGCTAGAGCATCAGGACAGGGAATGGGCCCATTGACCCACTGTGGAATCCTATCAACTAAAATGCTTTGGCGGAAGCCCACCCAATCACCTGCAATCTGACCCGACAATCTGAGCCCATTGACCCACTGCTGAATGGATGTGGGTCCATGTGTGTGGGAAACTTAGGAAGGATTGAGCTCTCATCATTCGGCATTGCCCTCAGGGCACAGTGGACCGGTGGACGCCTCGAGAGACCCTCTACCCATGGCAATGCCGCAACCATGTCGAAGCAGAGAAGAGTGATAGAATCGGCGCTTTGGAGGAGTGCACTGACTAGGCTACGGTACCAAACAAGTGAAGGGGGCAATCTTGAAAGTTCAGGCCTAGCATGAGGCATCATTCAGCTGTGACCATAGCCTTGCATGCAGTAAGTCCGACTAGTATTTCCGTGTTGCAGTGGTTGAGTCGTTGTCAATTGTTGAAGCCAGTCGCTTCAAGAGATGAGGAAGCAGAGTTCAGCCAGCATCGATCACAAGAGGGGGGCATGGGAGACGGAACACTCATTCAACCCTGCACGAGTGTTACTATACCGGTATCACAATGTCATGCTGAAGGATTCTAAGCAGCTGCGTCTGTTGAACACACGGATAACAAGAGTGGGAACGAACTCGGTCTGCTGTGTCATCGACTCGAAGCATAGTTGCGCCTCACTTACTCTTCAAAAAAACGGATAAGGGGCAATGACGTGTACCTGGTGGGGGAGATTACTGCTGGATTGAATAAAATAAGTATTGGGTAGCGTAGGCGTAGGTTGTGTCCGATAAGGGGCAAGGGGGCAAGGGGTGCCCTATGCCAGTTCGGCACAGAGAGGTTCGGCAAGCCCATGTTTGCCCCAAGCCACTGGCCGTACAAGTCAGACAACACAGAGGACATGTCCGTGCTGAACCTGATCCTACGTAGCCCTTTGCAAAATGGTGAAGCTAGTCAGGTATGCACTAAAGGCTTCGTGATCTGGGGCCGCAATCCATTATATCAGCCGCATCGCATCTGAACTCGGTGTTCTCTCGCAGGTTTCTTATGAAATTGGCGAACGAGACTGTACAAATTGAGCTTAAGAACGGAAGCGTCATTCAGGGCACGATCACAGGTCTGTGTCGCCTCTGCTTTTTCTGAACGCGCATGGATCCACCACTTAGCGCCCCGTGCTGCTTCGATCGACAGGTGTGGACATCGCCATGAATACTCACTTGAAAGCGGTCAAGCTGATCGCCAAGGGAAAGAACCCCATTAGCTTGGATGCCCTCAGTGTCAGGGGCAACAACATTCGCTACTATATCTTACCTGATAGCCTCAACCTGGATACTCTACTCGTGGACATAGACAAACCAAAGCAGCGACCCACGAAGCCATCAAGACCGGGTGAGGCATGGAAGACAGGAAGAGGCATTGGGAGGCTTACAATATGAACTGTGTGATGCAGTATGGATTATGCCGCCGATTGAGCACGCTCTTATGACATGAAATTGGAACTGCATCACTGGACAGACTAGATATTTGATGCATCTGTTCCTGAGCAAAATTTTCGTCTCCCATGTCACATGGGCAAATCCTTTGTTAGCATCAATTTTCTGGCACTGGTGCTGGTAGGTGGTGCTGGACGCGGCAGAGGACGCGGCAGGGGACGTGGCAGGGGACGTGGCCGATAATCGCAGGTGAGAAATGTACGCATACCGTAGATCTGATTTGCCTTTCCTAAGGCTTAAAAAATGATTCATTTTAATTTAATGCTGCCCTCAGGTCAAAATGTTGACAAGAACTCGTCATTTCCAACTAGAAACTGGGGTGGACAATGGATAAATAGTACACGCATGCATCCCTGAACCTCATACAGTGTAAATTATGAGGGCAGATGAGGTTTTGATATGTTGCAATGGGTAGTCTGGTGTGGCTTAGTTGGTTGCCTCTGAGCTGTTACTAAGGCTAGCCCACAGTGCGCTTCTGGCTCCCACACCGCTGCTATAGTATGCACAGGGCAAGCCCGGCCAGTCTTCATGCTGGGAGACGTGGGTAATTGGCCATTCCCCTCAAGGTAACATGCTCCTGATCCTGATCCTGCTACAGATCCCGCTTCAGACCCTATTCTGGCAGCACTCTGCACGGGGCCCTAGGAGTTGACCCCAGTTCCCCACCACATATCTGTGTTAATGGGTCCAGATACGAAATTAGAAGCGTGACCGCCAGCTCAGCGTGCGGAAATGTGCCCCCCCCCCCCCCCCCCACAGGACTGGTACTGATACAGCAGCAACAGTATGAGAGCGGCAGCAGCAGCATGAAAACCGAACCGGCCGGACAACAGGAGCTGCGTACCGGTCAAGGACCCGCCCTGTGTAGTCTTCTGCCTCTGAACCACGAGTCAAGACTGATTCTGAAACAGGCAGCGCTGTCTTTCTTGGAGTGCTTGAGCTAACATTCTCACAGCCAGAGGGGCCTGGGGCTGCCAAGGGTGGTCTGTCATGTGAGCATTGTAGTGGAGAGGGTACTGAGGGAAGCTGCGATGACAGCAATCCAACAATGCGCATGCAAGGCGAACATGAGAGGATGCGGATATTCTGGATTTCGGAAAGCCTGCGTGGTGGATCGGGTGTGGAAGGGGGGTAATGCAGCAATTATGGCATTATTGGGAAGGTGTGTGTGGGGGCGCTGTTGTGGGCAAACGAGGCAGGGTAGGCATGCTGAAAAGGTGGGACGAGCCTGTTGATGGAAGGCTGAGGTGCATGGAGGCGCATAGTGCTGGACACATGGGGAGGGCTTTGTTCCGGACAGGGCTGTATGTTGGGAGAGTGTCAGGAGGGGTAAGCTGTGTCAACTGGGTTCAAGGGGGTGCACCATCATTGCTTGGATCATTGGATGATGCTGTCAGCTCGATTCGTCATGTGTGAGGCCGACTTGCCACCCAGGCTGGTCCCGCATAAGCTCTGGCTGTCTGTGCCTCCGACATATGGTGAAGGTCTGTCCAGACATGTGCGTGCCGACGAAACGTGGCCTCTCCAACTATTAGGCAGGGGTCAGGGAGTCGATGCTCGTCGATTTGGGAGTTCACCATGCGGCCGAGCCTTTGCAGCATGGCCCAGAGGTGTAATGTCATGGACTATGCGCGTGTGCTCCCACTCCTCACGGGAGTCGCAGCTTTTTCTTTCTGTGCATGGCTGCACCGGTAACGGTGGGAGCCAGCCCGGTTCATCATCATATGCCTCGACCTCATCTTCTGAGCCGAGGGAATTGAAAACGCTATCATGATGTGCATGACCGCCTCTGGCGTTTTGTTTGTGAAATGTCATCTATGACGTTTTACCTCTGGGCCCTGCTCCAAAGATCAAACCGCAGCGGGCGCCTGTGTCAGGTGTGAGTAACGGATACTTAAGGAAAGAGAGGCGAGGGGGGGGGGCAAAAAAAAGTAAAACACCCCTTCATAAAGAAAATGTGAAACGACTTCTGGCTACCCCCCGCCTCCGGAACCTAGTAAAACCTTGATTTCTCAGTCAAAAATCAGAATTGAAGGAATGGAGCGGGGTCAATTTCAATCAGCTCGTCAGTGCGCTTCTAATGGTGTCGATAAATGTAGCTAGTTCACAAATGCTCAGCGGTGTAACAAAAGAATATACCATTCTTGCTACCACCTGCCAGCTACCTATCCTCGCTGGAGACCTCGAGGCTCCAGAAATGAGAGGACTCACGCATGAGTGGCATCAAACTAGCATCTAACTTAAGCGTGCTGAAGTGCTGCTTCAGAAGCTTGGTCTTCCGCTTCTTGGGGAGCTCCTTGCCCACCGACCCCTTCAACTCCTCAGCGCTGATGGCATATCTCGTCACATTTGCCTGCGTCAGCTCCTCACCAGGGTGGGCTGACTCCATGTGATCTAGGAAGTGATAACTCCACATATACGGGCGGATGGTACCCGCGATTCTCCTGCAGATGGTGCAAGCCACTGGTCTGCTGGTGCAAGGATTAGTGGCAGAACCCCGCTGGCGCCAAGCTACAGGCTGCCCCACGTTGGCGCAGCAAGATGTGCGCTCCGACGTGCAACCGCATAGCTGATAGCTTGGTTATCGTCCCGCAGCCATGCACCTTGTACACCGTCGGCGCATCCCCAACTACTGATGGTCCATATTCTTGCTGAACATCCTCCAACTCTCGGGGGTTGTCATCGCAAAGTGGCCAGGGCTTGGCATCATCGCCTCTGCACGGGAACTCAGCCGACATGCTCAAGTTGTGGCTAGAAGCTGGTGGAAGCTGACCAAGGACCCCCACCAGCTGGGCTAGAAGGCTTGGCGACAGCCGCATGCTCGGCAACAGCAGCAGCAGCAGGAGCTGAGGGAGTAGCAGAAGTAGAAGTGGAGTATAATGATGTGATTGTGGGCTGTCGTTTCGTCGAGTTCTCCTTGGCCAGCTTCTCAGCTCCTCTCTTGCACTCTTTCCCTTCTTGGTGATTCCCTAAGTCATCTGGGTTGTCTGTGAAGTTTGAGAGCTTCAAACAATGCTCACAGAAGGTCGTCATTGTTTAATTCATACCAATGCAGCTACACCGTGTGAGTCCGTAATGAGTGTACGCACAACGGTGCATGTGGTTCCAGAGCCATGACACCCCCCATACCCAAATTGCATGCCAAGAGGGGTCCGGTATTCTGTGTGGAATTTTGTATGATGCATATCTGTAGCAAATGGCAGTAGGAATGCAACGGTGTTGCCATCGTCTCAATCTGATGTTAAAAACCAGGGTGGGGATCTTTGCCACCTTCCCCGGGTTTCTTTTTGTGTCTTTTCTTTTTCTTGAACCCTTCGCACTTTTTACGGGTTGAACATCCATCGACGTGTCAGTGCAATAACGCACGGTCTGCAATAATTATTTCTGCATCCAGCAGGTATCGAATTCGCGACCTTCGCTTGATCAGTCTCGTCCGTGCGAGGCGAGAAGCGACTGACACCTGTACGGCATTACTCATGGGCAGTTAGTTTGGGTGGGTGGCCGGTGAGCGACGTCATCGCCGCGCAGCGCATAATGTGCGATTGCTTTTCGAATACATATCGCCTACACCCGACGTTGAGAACAATATAACCACATTGCTAATGCGCTGCTTTTAATCGATGCCGCGCTTGCGGCGGAAGACTGTGTTGCAACCCAGGCCGTGCATGCCGAGCGTCGCCACTCGTTTCGGTATGTAGCATGGGTGATTGGGTGGTTGGCCGGCGAGAGATGCCATCGGCCCCCAATTCGCAGCGACTGCAATAACTTTTCGAATACATATTGCCTACACCCGACGTTAAGTGCATTAGAATCACATTGTCAATGCGCATCTTTTGATCGCCTGCCCGGTGCCTGCTGAGCGTCGTGAGCCGTTCAGGCTGGAATAGAAGGTTCTGTTGCGCGTTTTTTTTTTTTTTTTAGTCACTTTTTTCTTCTAGGCACACTTTTTTTACAGTCTCCTCTAAAAGAGATCCCTAAATAAGATTCTAAAGTTTCCAAAAATGCCTTTTTTCATTTTACCCCCCTCCCCCCCCGCACTTTGACCCTCCAAATATCCCAGCCCCCTGGGCCAAACACAATTTTAAGACCAGATATGGAAAGGCCTCGTCAAGCTCTACAACTTTCGATGATGGGGTGTATTCAGTTATTTTTTGTGCCCCCCCTCAAAGAGAGGAGGAAGAAATTGAGAAGGAAGAGTTTGGAAAGGAAAGCCAGTGCCCTCACGCCCGCACTCTCAGCAATTACCGTATGCGACATCAACAAAGTCGTCCTTGAGGGTTCAGCAGTCAGCACACAAGTTCGTGCATGTAACACGGCGGAGTCATGTCATTGGCATGGTACAAAACTGAAAGAGAAATCAGGGGGGACGATCCAAGCACGTCCCCCAGTCTCTGTTTATCCTTCATGTTTACCATCATGCTTAGGTTACAACCCGGCTTCAGTGCCCAATATGCAATTGGCTGCGTCAATACCTCTCGCTGGGCCTCATCTGATCAACGTACCATGCAATCCTCTTATACCGGTAAAAATGCATGTTTGATTTGTTTAGATGATGGCCAAACGTTACAAGACACAACGCCCTTTTGCCTTTAGCTCCCTACGAGACATGAACTAGAATAGCCCGCAGGCAGGAGTGGGAGGCCCTGGCTTTTGTGGAACTTGTAGTCGAGACTTGTAAATGCTAGTCTCTTCAGAGGCAGGGGATACGGTTCACCTGACCTTTATTGCTGTTCATGTTGTTTAAAAGGTGAAGTTGCTTTCCTTCCTTTCCTCTTGTGCCTTCTCCCTCGACGATTATTATGTTTGCCCAAGTGGCCGAGCTTCATTTCATCATGGCCCAGAGGTGTAGCGTCGTTAACCTCAGCAGGTGCGCGCTGGAAGCTAGCCCAGGAGGGGCACGACTGTTTCTATTTTCATATATTATTCATTACTGGGGACCGGATTACAAAACGATGTTATGCCCATATCAAGGAAAGGTGATGAATAGAGAGATCTAGTACAAGGATGGGTTCGTGTCATTCACCTTTTTCACCTATCCAAACCCTCTGGACATACTAAGTCCTGGAGGTCAGCCTAAAGGGGGGCACGGGCCCAGCCCTAATGCGGGACTGCCCCCTCCACCCTCGGCTGCGCCAGGTCCCTTGGGCCGCGATGAAAAGCTGATTTGCAGGTGAAGCACCCTCAAGCAAGCACTGGAGTGCAGAGCTCCCCCCCCTCCCTCTGTTGAAAATAATATCCAGGGGCTTAAGCTCGAGCTGAAGTACAAATACAAAATGAATCCAACACTAAAATGACCTACGCCTAATATGGGCCACATACATACAAAATGAATGCATGGCCAACAGAGGCATTGGCGACAAGGCTGATGGGCACGCCGCAGCTGGCATGAATCGGGCCTCAAAGACAGTAGCCGAGCCCACTGTTGCTGTCATGGCAGTGGCATGAATCCATTTGCAGGCTGCCAGCTGCAAATGCAGGCTGCCAGCTGCAAATGCAGGCTGCCAGCTGCAAATGCAGCCATGCCTCCTTCCACAAAGCGGACCCTGAGAGGTACCCCACCCGTACCAGCTGATGAATAATTGAAGGAAGGTGGAGAGAAGGTGCGAGAATGTACTGGAAGGTGCCAGTCTGTTGATGCAGCAGTGGCGACACCCATCTATTGGCTGGGTACAGAGTGCAGAAAGAACGAGCCCAGAAAAAAAACTGGGATGGTGTTGAGAAGGTGTGCGGACGAACGAGGAAAACAAGATCTTTACGACATGCCTGCATGCAACTCAATCTGCAACCTATAGGGATGCTGCAGCTGGAATCAGCAGTGACATTTGCAGGAGAGGGAAGCTGCCTGGAATCAGCAGAAGACGTTCGGATGCAACTCAATGTGAGCCCTCGCGGACCTGATCATGAGATCTTGAATGATCCGTTGTCAACTTTGGAGTCCATCTACTGTGAGAAGGGAGACCTGGCGCGTCCGGCCGCTTGGTGGAAGCAACAGTAGAGGGGTCGGATGAGGGGCCTTTCTCCACTGCTGCTTCTCCACTGTCGGGATGCGGGCCGCGTGATTTTAGGCCTCTGCTTTCAGCATGCGCTTAAGGCTGTCGTACGTGTAGTAGCTGAGCGCTGAGGCAGGGAGGACCTGCGGTTGATTTCGAGGTAGCACATGTTGGATCCTGGCCCGGCAGATTTCAAATTCAAATTCAAATGCGTGCCAAATCTTAGGAAACCCTCCCCACCCCCTACTGCTCCCTGTCCGCCATACCTCACGCTCCATTTCCAGCCGTTCAATTCTTGACTGGATTATGTTGGGCACCCTATCCCTGATAAAACTCCAGGTGCCCTCGTCACGCACAACCTCCGCACCTCTTCCCCTCACCAACCAACCGTCCAACCTCCGCACTCACAACCTCCGCACCTCTGCCCCCACCAACCAACTGCCCGACCTGCACACTCAGAATCTCCACACCTCTTCCCCTCCCTCTCACCTGGATCATGTTGGGCACCATGCCGCTGTAAAAGCCCCGGGCGCCCTCCGACCGCCAAATCTCGGCGCAGGTCTGCGAGATACCTTTCAGGCCTCTAGCAGCGGCAGCAGCATGATGCGGTCCGACGCGGTTGAGCGCCACAGCCGCCGCCGCGCCGACCGTAAGCGCGGAGGGGTGCCGCATCGATTGCCGAGCGGCCGCCATGGCCATGCTCTGGACCTGAATCCGGCGGCGGACAACTTCCAGCTGAAGGAAAAACAGAGGAGGCAGCGGTTAGGGTTTAGGGCGAAAGTGGGGGTGGGAAGGGGGCAGGTATCAGGTTGAGTGTGAAGGATGCAGCCAGCGAGGGAGCAGGGTTCAGGATACGTGTGGAGGGTGCAGATAGAGGGAGGAAAGGGTTGAAGGTTTAGCCAAATACAGGCGCCCTGTTTCCCCAAACAATAACCCCAAACCTTCCCCAGGCATTAACTTATCAACATGCCACATGGAGCATGACCCTCAACTCAGACTCACCGGGTACACCATTAACCACCAACCAACCAACCATCAACTAACCAACGCCACCAACTCACCGGGTACACCACCAGCTCAGAGCAGACACCTGTGTGCATGGAGGGGTGGGCAACAGGCGAAAACACAAATCAGAAATCCAGAAGGTATCATTATGTGCTCAGAGAAAGAGAGAGAGAGTCACAGAGGGACATCAGGGAGAGAGTCACAGAAGGACATCAGGGAGCGACCTTAAAATCTGAATCTTCCACATGCGGTGGGTGCAGAGGTGGCCCTCTTGTTGACGTGGAGGACAGGGTACCCGCGCGAAACAAGTTACCGGCGAGCTGATGTGCGCACATTTGGACTCCGACATCAGAAACCACAACTCGTCATCATCACTATCTACAACTTGTCATCAGAGTCCACAACACATGCCTTAGGGTGCAGCAAGCCTTTGTGCGGCCCTTACCTCTACATCACCCCCCCTCGACACGTCACCTGCAGCCACAGCTCCCCCAGTACTGCGCTCTGGCCGTGGACCTCAGGGTTCCTTTTTTTGCAGTCTTTGATGAGCTTTTACCCGTGGAACGTATTTTGAGGCCTTACCTGCCAAGGCACCGTAAATGAGCGTCCAGTGTGTCTCCAGCTGCAGAGGCTCCGCGGAATGCGGGAAGGGGCTTGCCGCGCGCTTCGTAGCCATGCGTCCCAGGTGCTGGTGCTTGAGCATGTCAAATAGGCCGTAGAAGATGGCTCCGGCGGGGGCCATCCCAATCAGGGCAGGCAGGCAGCCTGAAGGGTGGGGGAGGAGGGAGACGGGCATACAACCTTTAGCAAACCAACGGGGCCTTATTGGACATGGCAGCCTCCAATATCTGGATTCTGGATCCGGAGCTAGGGAGCTTGAATAACATGTGTGAAGAGGAACCACAGGGGAGCAATGACGGGCTGAGCTGAGGCTTCAACATGGCAAATCAGGAAATGCCTGTTTTCCCAGCTACGAGGCGCCGCCATTGGCAGGCCTTCCTGCCCCCTCCAAAGGCCCAATGTGGATGTAACCTGGACCAGCCGGCAGCCAGATGCCCCAGCAGCATAGCTTGCCACACCTGAGGCATCCTGCTGCAGGCTGGGGTACAACACATGTACGCGATTCACCAGAAAATGATTACTACCATCATGTATTCATGTGCCAAGGGAAGCATCATAATCCTGCCTGCACTCACCCGCATATAGTGCGCCCGTGCCCTCATGCCGCGCAATGCCGGCGATCGTCTTGAACGGTCCGCCGTACCGCGGGCCGCCTCCCTTGGCCAGCAGACGCGTGCGCGCAACATCCAGCGGGAAGCATGCCAGCGTGGCGGTCATGCCTGCAGCCAAAACAGGATGGAGGATAAAAAAACCTCAGCCTTGCGAGTATGCAGTTATGCAATGCTGCCTGCAGCCAACACGCGCGTGCGTAACATCCAGTGGAAGCTAGCCAATCTTGGCACCTCTCATCATTTGCCAAAGCCCGTTGCCCTTGCTGCTAACGTGAGCCTCGCTGCGTTCATCTCCTCCCCTACTGTTCAGATTTCAGACCCATGCATTGCATCCACCCACCTGCACATGCTCCTGCTGCGAACCTTGCCGCGTTGCACTCCTCCCCCGCTATCCGCACCAGCATCTTGTGGTACATATCAAAGGACAGGAAAATGATGGCCTGCGCATCCAGACAGGCAGGGTATAAAAAGGAATATGATTATATGATGGCCTGCGCATCCAAACAGGCAGGCAGGTACAGGGGGAAAAGAAAGAATATGATGGCCAAGGCAACCAAGCATGCAACCAGGATGGCCCATGGGGTCAACAAGCCTTTCAGCATCACACCACAGGACACAGATATCAATGTATGTAAGTGCAAGTGGGGTGGATTGGGAGCAAAAGCTTTAAGCATCCACATCAAGGTTCGACACTAGTAGCTCCCGATAGGTGCGGAGCTGAGTGCTCAGTGTGGAGTGTTGAGGGCTGAGGTGGCCTGTGAGGGCCTCAAGGAGCAGGTAGAGGTGTGGACAAAAGATGCAGGGACACACTCTAAAGATGTAGGGACACGCTCTCAAGCAGATGCCTCCCCATCCCTCAGACCTCATCCTAGGCTCTCTGCACCCCCCTAGGTAAACAGAAGATGTCAGTTATTCCAGGGGTTATACCTTGAAGTGCACAATTGTAGGCAGAGGACACCAGCACAGGGCAATCCTTCCTCCCAAGCTACGGCTTTCCAGCGCAGCGGCGTCACCGTACCTTGAATGGCGCAGTCCGGAGGATGTTAACGAAGTTTCCCCGCCAGAAGCCCGCAACGCCTTCCGTCCGCCAGACTTCCGAGGCGGTGGAGAGCGCGGATCCAGTATTCTGTTTAAGCTGCAAAAGGGTTCAGGGTTCAAGATGGAGGAGCTGACACCCTTTTATGTTTTGAATGCGAAAAGGTGCAGGGTTGATTGGGTCATCGAATGTCATGCTTGCGCTGCAGGGGAGGGATTAAAAGTTTGGGAACTGATCTCTTGCTATATTTGAGCTGCGGGGGAGGGTTAAGGGCTAAAGGGTTGATTTCAGCAATCTCCGTCCCGCCACTCAAAAACAGGATTAGAGCCCAACACTACTCAGAAATCTGACTCCACAGGACTCGCTTTGACCAGGTTGTGACCACCAGCTCTATTTTGAAGGGCTCGAGTGGGGTGACGCAGGTTTGGGCTCAAACATTTAAATTTAAAATGTGTTATCCCAGTCTCACCACCAGCTCCATCTTGATGCGCTCCAGAGGGGCGACGCAGGTTCGAGACACAACAGCTGTCATGGCACCTGGAACGGGGTTCAGAAACAGGCCAGGCAGGATCACATCAGGGTGGAAGGGGAGCAACTCTTGGTGCAAGCAAAGTGGATGAAAGGGTAGAGAGGGGGTACAGTGAGGGTACAGCGCAGCATGGTGCCTTGAGTGCAGGCACAAGGGCTGTGGAGACGACATCACGAGTGGGCAAGTGGGTCATGCACTCATGCACTACAAATTGTGATTCACAGGGTGGTTCCTGAGGTGGTGAGATTTTCCAGTCAAGTGGGGTCTTTCAGAAGCGGTTCCCTTCTGAACTCTGGAAATGATTTGAGGGGCGCCTGAAGCAGTCCTCCGCACCTGAAGCGGGCGCCCCTAGGGGGGGGAGGGGCAGGTCTTGCTGGAGCTAGTTTTACGTGAGCGAACTTTTCAGACTAATTCAACTCTGACATGCACCTGAGAACAGCAGTCTGCTGTACACTCACCTGTCCCCAACCTCTGCTGCG
Organism: Limnomonas spitsbergensis; assembly: GCA_037349105.1. Classification (NCBI taxonomy): domain Eukaryota; kingdom Viridiplantae; phylum Chlorophyta; class Chlorophyceae; order Chlamydomonadales; genus Limnomonas; species Limnomonas spitsbergensis. Next base: position 5,666,301 of record JAYJMM010000112.1, on the reverse strand, counting down.
TTCCTGACCCGACCCCAGCTCGAATTCCTCTACGGTACAATCTGTATGTCGGTACCACCAGGAGTACCACCCCCAGTACCACTTTGACAGTTTGACCCCCAGAGAGGACGTACCTGAAAATAGCAGCTTGGCGCAGTTCCATGGATCCTTCTCTTTCACCTCCGGTGTCCTGCTGGCCTGAGCAGGGACAGCAGCAGCGGCCGCGCTCCGGGCACCTGTCACCGAGACCAGGCTGCGAGCGGCCACTGCTGCAGCTCCAGCTGGATCAGCTCTGCTTGTTGAGGACCCAGGTGCTGGTCGCTGCGTTGACTGCTGGTGTAGCAGCAGTGGGGGGCTGCCCCGCAGCACTGATGATCTTCTGATGCATGTTCGGGCCTCAGCAGCAGGTTCGGCGGTGCCTGCGCCCACACGCGCGAGAAGCCAGCGGGCGCCGGGGAGCAGTAGCTGCTGGGCGGCTGCGGATGAGGAGGAGGCGGAACGGGCGGGAGTGGCCAGGGCTGCAGCTGTGATGGGGGCATGCAGCAGATGGGGGTGGGAAGCACCACCGCGGCCCGAGCTGGTCAGGGAGGCAAAGTGGAGCTTGTTAGACCTGCATATACCCTTGGTGCTGACGCGGCCGGTTGAAGGTGAGAGCTTGAATTTTGGGAGCGGAGAGGAGGGAGCGTTGATGGCGCTAGCGTTGGGGGAGTCTGCGTTGGAGATGGGCGCTTGACTCGTGAAGGAGGAATCCGAGCACAGAAAGGTGCAGTCACTACCCTGCCGCGCACAGAATCGAGCACGGTGCTGCTGCTTCTGTAGCTGCTGCCGCTGTCGAGACGACATGCCGCTTTGTCAGCCTAGCTTGTTCTAGGAGTCGGGGTGACTGGCGGTCAGAGGCCGGGTCTCGCTCTTTGCTTGGATTAAGTTTGAAAACACATTCGAACGAGTGCAGATGCCCGTCCCTTCCAAGGTCCAGCGCTCTGGGGAGGATGCTGTTACTCGGAAGCAGGACAGAAGGCCTGCGACCGCGATCCCTGATTCGAGGCATATTCCAATGCAGGGATTCCAGCATCCTGAAACAGCCTGGAGGGTATCATTCTCTGCAGTGAAAGTTACGAATCCTCAAGGCTCGGTGTCGCGGCTGCTTGTCAGATCGATGTTTGGCTGTAGGATCGTATGCTAGCAGTGGCGGTGGTGACACGTCACAAATGATGGGCGTTGGTGGTAGAATTGGGGCGGGGTTTAGACCTTCGCTTTAGACAGCTTTAGACTGCGACCGGGATTGTGTGGGGGATTCGAGTCACTATCTCGTCAGGGTTGCGCAATTTCAAATTCCCGAGCTATCATAACTCGTTGGTGACGTGGCTATGACCTGGTGCATGAGAAAAGTCGGATGGCAAGGGTGATGGCAGGGGGCACCGCGACTGGCGTGACATGGCATGATGGCAGTGTGTTCGACTACCACCATTCTCAACCCAACAGGCAATCGTGACTGATCTCTGGACCAACAAAATATTAGTTAAACTGTGCATCCAGCCGAACCCCGCCCCTTCAAGGCTTGACGTGAATTACTACGGCGCCCCTCCAAGGCCTTGGCCCGGCTGCATGCACTGTCGACGCAGCGCAGAAGTTCAAATCAACGGTCACAGCTACAGTTCTTGGGACACGAGTGTCATATCATAATGACCAGGCTTTAAGAGTCAGATAACAGCCTTTTTCAAGAAGTAGCAGTTTTCGAAGTAGGGCAGCATGCCAGCATCAGGCTGCAACCCAATCAATGCAATGCAGTACCAGCCAACCTGCCCAGCTGAGACCGACGGTGAGAAACCCCACCCTAAGCAGGGCTTGGTGCATGAAGCCCTGTGTGTCGCTTGGGCCCATGCCTCTTAGCCGGTCAAGCCTTGCCCGGTTTTGGTACTTTGGTCCCCATCAGCCCAGTGAGTGTCAGAGTGAGTGGTGGCTGCCTGGCAGCTCCCCAAATATGGTCTAGTGCAAACAGAAATAAACATCTTTGCAGCTGAGAGGATGCATTGACACTGTCGTTTAAACGGCGCAAACCTGTCACAGAAGTGTTGGCACTCGTTGACGCAGCCTACGAGCAAGCACGGCTGGACGCAAGCGGCAGTGGGGACCCTACCACCGAGCACAGATCTGCGGCGACCTACCGCACCTGGTTCCAGACCACGGCGGGTGCCGTGCTGGCGCAAGCCAAGAGCCGCACTAGCCAGAGGGAGCGTGCATGTGTGCGCATAAATTGGCGACTGCGGCTCGGCGCGATCAGCACGTCTGATACCAGAGGACGGCGCAATGGTCAGCGGCGAGAGGCACGCTGCTGCCAGCAGTGTTGGGCACTGGGGGACAGCGAGCAGGTAGAGGATGCGCATGTGTGCTTCCAGTGCCCTAGTGTCAGGGAGCAGTTACGGGAGCGGGGTGGGCATGTCCTCCGGGCGCTGCCACTAACTTCCACCAGCTGTACCAGGCTGAGCAAGGGTGGGATGCACTTGCTTTTCTGGACTGTGCTGTGGGCATTGTTGAGGGTTGGCGTTCTCTTTTGGTCCTTTTGTTGTTGTTGTTGTCGGTTGTTTGCCCCCTTTTTAGTCTCTTCTCTTCTCCCTTCTGATCAGTGGGGCGCCCTCGCAGCCAAGCAGGGGTGGGATACGCTTGCTTTTGTGGACTTATTTATGAGAGGCTTTGTTGAGGGCTACTCTCTAGTGGAACTCAGGTGTCGGACTTGGTCTTCTTCGCCTTCCCGGGGTCTCCTTTTGTTCCTTTCCCCCCTCTTCCTTTTAGTTTCTTCTTGTCTCCCTTCTGAACAGTTGGGCGCCCACACGGCCGAGCGTTGAGCGGGCCCAGAGGTGTAACGTTATTGACCGTCGTTTGAATGGACAATATCTTCCATCCCTAACGAACGGAATTATATTATGTCTCAATGACATTACACCTCTGGGCCCTGCTCAAAAAGGCTCGGCCGCGTGGGCACCCAACTGTCCCGTTGGAAGAAAATAAACTGAAGGTAAGAGGGAATTGTAATATGAGTACCGGTGTATGACGCATGCGGGTCCTGGGCATCCTTCCTCTGCATCCTGTTGCCCCTTGGGCTAGGATCTGCCGCCCATCCAGCAGCTCATGAAGGTCCTCCGCCTGGCAGCTAGAGTGTAGCTGAATGTAGCCGAGTAACGAAAAAATACACACTGCTGTTGAAAGGTTGTGTGGACCTATGGGTGTGGCTGCGCCCCAGTATGTTCTGCCTCCCATGCCTGCTTTCTATTTTCTTGTCTGGGGATTGGATATTTTATACGCAGTTAGATTAATTGATTCCGCGAGACGCACGTTGATCAGGTGAGGGGATTAGACCCCTTTGGTAGGAGCTGGATCTAGGTATTATTTGTGCACACAGTCAACATGAAGCCTCTTCATTACCCGGGCTTGATTCTGACTGAACTTACCTTCTGGGTTGCGCCGTTTACTTAATCCTCACTCAATAATTAAATGTTCTTAGTTTCTTCATCGCTCATGGTCCAGCCTCATAATTCTAAGAGCTGCGTGGTGAAGAAAACATGTTTCGGACCTTCCTTTTGTGTTCCTCAAATTTCCACTGTTTGTTCCCCATCCTGTTACCCCCCCCTCTTTTTATCCTTTCCTCTTTTTCTCGTTCCTCCTTTTAATCCGTCGTCCACTTAATTTCTCCCTCCTTTCTATTCCTTACTTTATTTCTCTAATTTCTTTTATTTTAGGGAAGTTCCCGCCCCCCCCTTATTTGATAACAGTTCTCCTTTTATTGTTTCCCTCCCCCGACCCCCCCCGTTTTTTCACACCTTCACTCAACTTTTTCAAGTCATCCAAGTATGCAGCTTTGACCTACAATTGGCCTGCCACTGGGCGGCTTGATTTTGCATTCAAAGTGCCAATTTGTCCTCTTTGCCTACCGAGAAAACGGGAGCATTAGATAATGAAGGCACACGTCCAACAAAAGCTCACACAGCCGCAATGTCTCAGGCTCAAATTTGAAAATTGATACATAGCAAATGTCCACATCTGCAATCCTCGAGCTAGGGCACTTCCTACCTCTATGGGTCATTCTAGAAAATGGCAAGAACGCCTCTTCATAAGTGAGCACAATAATGTCATACAAGACGCTCAGAAGTTGACAAGTGTACACACGAGGCATTCACAAAAGTCTAGACAGGAAGTACGCGACAAATCAAGGGGACAACATGGGCGGGGCATTGATATATAGCAAGATTATAGTACCAAGAGACCCCCCCTCAGGAGTACCGGGGCGGGGCCCCTGTATCAGGGACACATAACAAACAAACCCTTACTGCAATGGAAGTGGGCTTGCGACCTAGCAAAAACAGGCCCCTATAAGCCTAAATCCTTCAATTGCTTAGCTCAGTCCCCAGTCCTCATCCAGATCCAACATATTCACACCATGGCTCCCATGGAGAGCATTGGTGACATGTAGTCCACATACATAATTATTATTGCAAATGTGCTTTGCCCTCTCACATAAGCGACTTTGTTGAGGATTAGGAGTCCAACAGATGCGGCTTGGCCCTAGCATGGCCCAACATCGCCTTCGTGAATGCCGGGGTCGCGACCTGCAATGTTGTTGCCGCCCACATGGTGTTGGCGGTATTCTGCGGGTTGAAGGAGCTGCGTTTGGCCACAGCCTCGACCATCAACGCGTCGGTGAACGCCGGGCTTGGGTGTTGCAGTGTTGCGAGCGCCCACATTGTGTTGGCGAGCTCTTGCGCTTTGAAGAAATGCAGCTTAGCCTTGGCCTCAAGCAACACTTTATTGGTGAATGTGGCATCTCTGTGTTTGAGCAACGCCATGGCGTACACCGTGTTGGCAAGTTCCTGCGGCTTGAACGACGCTAGCTCCTCCTCGGCCCGCAGGATAAGTGCACCCAACAAGCCCTCGTTGTTGTGCTTCAGCTTGGAGAGCGCCCACAAGCAGTTGGCAACCCCCCCGCTGTCCATCATGGGTGCACACACTCGGACCAACTCGGTCAGCTTGTTTAGCGTGGCCGCCTCGGCCATCGAGAAGGAAACGCCCGGGGCCCGCACGAGATTGACGCTGGAGTGGAGCGCGGCCGAAGCGTGGATGTTACTGAAGGCTTGCCCATGCTCCTCGACCAGCTGGTCCATCTCCTGCATGCTCCTTGCCTGCTTGATCTGGCTGGTGAGCATTGACGGGCTGAAGACCCCCCTGCCCCTAGGAGGGACATTGCCACTGGTCTCGCTGACAGCCCTCCTTGGGGAAGCAACGGTGGGCTCACGGTCCACGCGCTCCACCCGCGCATCAGCATCATGTCTGTACGCGTGCCCGCCAGACCGGGAGTGGCTGGGTGCAACCCTAGTTCCGCCGTTGTGGCTGCGGTTGCTGATGTTGCATTCCGGTCCCCTCTTGAGCATGCTGCTAGTCCCGCCATCGTGGCTGCGGTTGCTGCTGCCGCCCTCAAAGTCCCTGACATTCTTCTGTTACTGGTGCTGGACCCTCCCTCCTGCAGCCAGTTAGTCTTGCTGCTTCTGTTGCTCTTGCTGCTACTGCCATGGGCAGGCACTCTGGCAGTGTGTTGTGGAGTGGAAGGGTGGCCAACCACACGGGTTTGGGCCTCACGACTCAGTGCCCCATTTCCATCCTGCATATGGAGGGACACAAGACAGAACATACTACCTTCAACGAGGAAAGCTTGTGATTATTTTCACGAACGGGATTATCCCTGTCCCTGTCCCTGTCCCTGTCCCTGTCCCTGTCCCTGTCCCTGTCCCAGTCCCTGTCCCTGTCCCTGTCCCTGCCCCTGCCCCTGTCCCTGTCCCTGTCCCTGTGCGTGGGACATGTGCATGGGCTTGGGTACCATGTGCATGTGCATGAGCATGGGCACGGACATGGGCTCTTGCATGCCCCATCTTGACTGCTGTTGCAAGGTATCTAAGCGACACCGTCAGCGTGGCTGAATTCCAGATCTCGATTGTTGTAGAGCGGCGCTGAGGGCACATTATGCTCCTGATGACGTTCATGGCGGTCCTGAGGTAAAGATAGTGGGCTCCACCAAAGTATTGCACTGCATGAAGGACCATACGTGTAAAGGAACTTCGTCCGTAGTTACCCGTTGAAGTAGGAGGACTTTTACTGTCCTCCGACACATCCCTGCCGCACCGCACCTCCTCAAATCCACATTTGTGTGCGGCCTTCCTTTCCTCTGTCTTACATCATAGATCGCGCCCTCAGACAGGACCGTTTAGACCGGAAGTTTTTGACACACTGCAAATAACACTCAATATAGGTTCCGATCGGGCCTAAGTAACGGAAACGCTCGCAGGGCAACGCTGGATCACGATTCACGAGAGATGGAAACACTGGGCCACGAGGGCGACCGCCACCATGGCGATGGATCGGCACGGTAATTATCGAAGTACAGTTACACGAGGTAACATGGAACGAGCCTCTTCGCATGCAGCACCGCCCCTCCCTGACATGCGCTGCCTGCATGTTCATTTGACCTGCCGGGCACGCACATTGGCAGCTTGGACAGCGAGCCACGGCAGTGGCGGCGGTGGCGGAAAGCCCCACCTGCTGCATATTGGCCGGGCGGCTGCAGCCCCGCGTATGGAGCAAGACCGCCTAACAGGCAGGTAGTGCGGCGGCGGCACTGTGCGGGCGCTTGCAGGGATAGCAGCTATGCCGCCATTGCCATTGCCATGGCCGCCGCCGCCGCTTTCATCGCAATCGCCGTCGCAGCGGCCATCATCATAGTCCAGAGTCACTGCCACCATCACCACCGGTGCCGCCACAGGCGCGGTCAGGTACGAGCTGTGTACCGCAACAGCGGCCCGGGCCCAGCTCTGTTCATACAGGAAGCTCAAGGGGCAGGCCCCGCACGTGCGCAAGCTGTCGGGGCAGGGACGCATCAAGCTGTGCAACCGCTGTCCAAGACAGCTACAGCAGCAGCAGCAACAGCAGCAGCAGCGACAGCTGCGGCGCCAGTCGTTACCGCCAAGCCAGGCAGAGGGGCGAGCCTGGGGCTCGCTCGTTTGATGCTGCCGCTGCCTATGACAACGCGACTGTTGCGGCAGTCGTCGGCGCTCTGGGCCCTGCCTTGGCCATTCTGTTACATATGCTACCTGAGGGCAACGGGCATGCATCACGCCAGCAGCATCAGCAACAAAAGCAACAACAGGTACAGTTGCCAGCGTTGCTGGGCTTGACAGACAGGGGTTCTGTTCTGCTGAACCATTTAGAAGTGTGGAGGCTGCAGCGCCCCATTCCCTTCAGTAGACAGACAGGGGTTCTGTTTTGCTGAACCACCTTGGTGGCTGAAATATGTTTTTCACTGCCCTGACTTCTTGAGCATGGCTGCATGTTCATGTTATGTTCCTTAACAACTTTCCAGGACAAAATTTGTGCCCTGGAAGTGTGGAGGCTGCAGCATCCCATTCTCCTTGACGCCGGGGTCCTTCCCGCAACAGGGTTCTTGCCTGTTGCGGCAAAGACCTTATTGCTTGGGCCCCCGGTGGACGGCCAGGCGCAGATTTGACCCCATCGGACCAGTGATGGCATAATCCTGCCACCCTTGAAATAGGGTCGGGTGCACTCTACAATACTTGATTTTTGTCTTGCCCGGTGTGCGTCGCTCCCCTCCCCTCCAGGTGTATGCTGGATAATGATTGAACCCTAAAGCCTCAATCCCCACCCCTCGACCCTCAACACTACCCCCCACCCCTCCCAGGTGGCTGCATGCTGTCCTGGCGTCCATCCAAGACATTGCGCTGGTGACGGCATCGGGATATCAGCCATCCCCGGGGTGCAAGAGGCCACCAGCCTGCACCCATACATCCATTAAGTAAGGTTATAATGTTTCATCGATAACCCTGAACCCTGCACCCATGTGCACAATATCTGAGGATGGGGTTTGCACATTTTAACCCTGAACCCTGCACCCATACATCCAATACCTGAGGGTAGGGTTTGAAATCTATCGCCCTGCACTAGTATGCAATACACACATTACCTGCAGTTAGGGTGTGTAATCTGTTACCCTGAACTTTGGACCATACACACAAACCCTGCAGGCTGGGAATTTGAGGGAATTTGATGCTGGATTGTTGTTTTGGTTTTATAACAAGCCTTGTCCCAAGCACCTAGGCATTTTGGTCCCAGTGGGTGGGTGAGAGCCTTGGTCTGAGCTCACTCCTCCTGGAGGGGGGGCATTCAAGCGTTCCATCATTCGCCCTGGCTTGCCCTCTGTCGACCCTTCCTCTCCCGCCCCCTGACGAACCTTATTCTCACACGAGTCACTCCCCATCATGCCCTTGTTGACCTGCTGGGGGGTCGGGGTTCAGCACCTCAACCCTAAACCTTTCACCCTGTCATGCCCCATGTTGACCTCCTGGGGGGTAAGGGTTGCCCTTTTGTTTAGTTGAGGGTTGATCGCACATACCCGCTGATGACTTGTCTTCTCGCACCCTGGAATTTGCTGCCATGGACATTGGCGCCCTCGAATTTTGCGCTTTGGAATTTCCTCACTTGCCCTCCCATGACAGCCCTCAGAAACCTCCACAGTTTCTTTTCTTTCACATCCTGATGCCTTTGACAGGAAAGAGAGTCCTTGGGTGTGTGCAGGGGCACCGTGTCGTGCACATCCGCATCAAGATCGGCCCCCCAGTCTTAGCAACATGCGCAATCCCATCTGGACTACCACGTGTACCTCATCCTGCACAGCCAGTAGTCCTTGCCCTTCTCCGCGCCAGTCGCCTCTCATCTCCCCGCTCACGCGGTCCAGCTCGTCCAACAGGACCGGGCGCTATGGGTGCTCGTCAAGGTTCGCATGCCGAAGCTGCAGGGCAGGCACATTGGCAGCTTGGATGTAGCGACCAACAGCCGCTGACGCTCCGCGCCGGGCTGCACATGCCGCCACACTCTGGTCCGAACGCTCCTCCGCCCCACCGGAGGGGGTCACGGTCCCCCCACCCAGCGCTTTCTGAGCCACGGAAGCGGCGGCGGCAGCGGCGGCGGCAGCAGCAAGCCCCACCTGCTGCACATTGGCCGGGCGGCTATAGCCCCGCCTATGGAGAGGGGACAACCTACCAGGCAGGTCGTGCGGCGACAGTGGCGGCCTCGCACAAGGGTACGGGCGCTCGCGGCGACAGCATCTATACCGCCACAGCCATGGCAGCCGCTGCCGCCTTCATCGCCATCGCCGTCGCAGCGGCCGTCAGCGTAGTCCAGAGTTACTGCCACAACCACCACCGCTGCCGCCACAGGCGCGGTCAGGTATGAGCTGTGTACCGCAACAGCGGCCTGGGCCCAGATCTGTACATGCCGTAGATTTGATTTGCCTTTCTTCGGGCATAAAAAATGATGTATTTTCATGCTGCCCTCAGGGCAAACGATCGACAAAATCTCTGAAGTCCCAACTGAAAACGCGACTATGATCGATAATTAGTAAATTTATAGATCCCTCAACCTCAAACAACGTTTATTATTATGAGGGAGGGCAAAACAAATCTACAGCAAGTAGTCATATACTTAATTCTAAATTTACGATCTGTGTCCCGAGCGGGCCAGGTGTCAAAGGTGCACTAGGGCGAGAGCAGCAACGTTTTCTTACCCAATAGGAAGGTTTAGGGATGGGGATGTGACTTCGTTGTGTTCCTTCCGCTACCCAGTGTGGCAGCTAGGACTGCCTTTCTTTCCAAGCTTGGATGTGCTTTGCTGTGGCCAGAAGGGCCGCCAGGGCAGGCAGAAGTCCATGTGGTTTCAGCTCTCTTCTAGAGGAGGTAGATGCCGGTATGTGAAGTTAAGCAGGTGATACCAGCCCCTTTCTGCAGAGCCCCCCGGGCCGCCGAAGGTCATCAGTCACCGTAATTCCAAGGCAAAAGTAATTGACCGTAATTACGCACACGATTTCTGAATTACGGCGCAATGGCACAGCACTGGTTAGCATGGGGTCCAGGTGACCCCGTCCGCACCTGCACCTGCCCTCTGAAAAGTCACATACCCGACTGCACCGCCTCTTTTCGTGCTGCGCAGCACCACCTCTGATTACTTGTCTCTAAGGACTGTATCCCCACGCTATGCTTCAAAGAGCCAGGCGTGTGGGGAGTGAAGAGTCGGGGTCGGTACCCTGGTGATGAGCAGTTCGGTTAAGCCTAACCAGTAGAAGCAGGCCCAATCAGCCGCTGTCTTGCTAACTGAACGTTGTGTAGTTTCTTTCCAGCGTGCTGTACTTTTGTAGCAGCTGTAATTTGTACCTCTGAGGAGAACCCTAATTGTGAGTAGCAGATGCCTCTCTAAGGCACCTGTTGAAGCAAGTGTACCAGATTGGCACGATTACGGTTTTATGTTTGATGTCGCAACTCGAATTGTGTTATGCTTCTCTCATCACTAGCTTGACGGACTGGTGCAGGCTAATTCCCCCATCCATAAGGGAGAGAGTCGCTGGTTGCAACTTCACCCGGCCAGAGATAGATGCACCTTCCCCCAAAGAAGTTAGTAGCACCACTCTCGTTCAGGTCGCTGCCCGGAGGAACCTGAAAAAATGGGCATGGGGTTGGGAGCCTTTAACTGGTTATGGTGTTGGTGCTGGCGGCTTGGCTGGTGCCAAGTCGGGCCCGGACTGGGAATCTGGGATTGAGACTGGTGATGATGATAGGGCTGGGATTAATTAGGTCTTGAGCTGGGACAAGGGCCATGCCATGAAATTAGCTCCTTTGGAGGGTGCAAGGCAAAGTTTTGCATTTTGGAAGTCGTGATGCAATGCAAGGACGTTCGGAAATGTACTTGGAGCTATGATTCCCAGTCATTGGAGATATGTCAATGGTAGGTTGCTCAAAAAAGTTTGTAAAGCTATGCTATGATATGAGTGCGTTCCGCCCCCCCTGACCGTGAAATCTTACAAAGCTTGAACATACCCATCATTGCCCTTGCCTGCATACAGATGAAATTAAGTACAGAGTGTTGCAAACAATCTTGCAAGGTTCATTATGCCAAGATATGATGAGCCCCCCCCGCCCCCCCTACCCCCTCCCGTCCCGCCCGTTCATTTACCATGCATGGCAAGGCCTTGCTGCATTTTTGCGCCATGATATGTTGTGAAGCTTTGAACACGTGCATGCCAATCAAGTGGCAAGTTGTGCTAGTTTTGCCTGCACATATATAGTGATTGCTTGTATCATCCAGCCGAATAAAATGGCTGGGATGGGTGCTGCAAAAATTTCACAATTTTGCATGAAATGTATCACATGCAATGTTGCTTGTTTGCAATATTGCATGGGCTGAATCCGGGCACTCAGCGGGGGAGGCAGGCGGGGTAGGTGTATGATATGAGTGGGTCGGAACAATATCTTGCAGCGTGAATGTTTTCAGCACATGATGCCACCTGGATGCATCGATTTCTTTGTACAGGAAATGTCTGGATCTCTATCTATAGATGGTTGACAGGCGTTGTGTAGTGGTTATGACCCCCCCAGTCCAGGAATTACGCGAGTCGTCCAGAATCCGCGTCTCACGTAACTAAGAAGTCACGTGGACGATTACGACGTACCCGAGTCCAGAACCCTCTCGGGTTAAATAAACTCTCCTCCGAGCTCCTACGTAAGGACTCGTTGCTAGCACTCGGGGAGTCTCAGTCGAGAATTCCAATCGGACTTAATATCCGTCTGCCCCATTAATACTTACCAGCCCTGTCCAGGCTATCAGAGCACCTCAAGCCGGACATCTAGCCCTATTCCTGTCCAGCCCAGTATCCCAGTCACCCCTCAAGCCCTCATTGTCCCTCTACCTTCTTGTCACGCCTCAGTCTACGCGAGTTCTCGTCGGATATTACTTAAGTAAGTCCTTACATAGCATCGCCCCCCTAAGGGACCTTGCACATCTACAGTGGTCTCAGGGCAGGTCGCGTATCGCTTCCCATTAGCTCCTCCTAGTCGCTATTTCTGACTCAAGCTTCCAGCCTGCCTGCTATCCTGCCTGTCGCTTGGGTCTTTGGACTTCGTCCCACCCCTTTATGGTGAACCGGCGATCAGCGATAGTTGCTGCTGTATTGCTTGATTGCTGAGCTGCCGAACTTCCCAAGCTAATATTCAGCCGTGCGCATTCCTTTGCGTGTTATCCGCCCCGTCGTCTACCCCGCGGGCTACACCTTTTCCAGTGTGACACTTCCCAATCGAGTCGCCAACCGATCGATACGGCGTATGGGTTATACAATAATTTTATCATAACACGGGTACCCAACAGTTCCCAGTCCCGGTTCCTATCCCAGTTAAGGCCACAGTTCCTATCGCGTATCGTCCAGACCAGTCCATAATTATTTTAATAACTAAGTCGTTATAGTCGTTACTCTAGCTCACTGTCCTTAACTTGACTGGCAAACCGTTTTGGTCACTCAGTTATGAGAGTGAAACCTAAAACATAAAGCCTAAAACCTTGAGGCGCAAAACACGATAAATATACGGTCACTAGGGCAGCCATTGCAATATCGACCATAATTTCAAGCGGTAATAACAGAACTTACTTACAAATACCCCCCTCTCCCTTCCCACTGATGCCATACAGCCGACAGCAGTGACAAGCACTCAGGAACTGCATCTTGAGCATACAAAAGGTACAGTGGGATGGGTCTCCACGTTCTGCGTTGTTTGTTTCCTGTTTGCCGGCCCATCTGTGCGCCTCACCGTCATTTTGGATTCACTTGACTTGAATCTTATTATTTGCAGGTTTCTGCCACGGTACGACGGACATCTGACATAACGCCCCACTCATTTGGTAGCCTCGTGGCCGTGATGTTGATGTTCCTTGCCTCTCCAACGCTCGCCCAACAGCCCAATTCTCTCAACCCTCCGCGTTCACCCACCCCACCGTCTCCACCTATGTCGCTATCCGCCAACCTTAACAAGACTCGTGACATGACGATGACGCTGAATAAGACCAATGGCACATCATTTTCCTTTTCTCTCCCCCAGCGATGGGTGCTCTACATCAGGATGAAGCACACTGAAGTTGCCAACAATTTGAACCCCGCTGGCACATCTCTGGAGTTTAAGGCCGACTTGGCTGCTGCCCTCGCTCAAGTGTTTTTGTGCCGACACCCACGTCCCTTACCAACCCACTTGATACGGTGTACATCGCCACGACAGAGGCGAGTGCCTGGCCTCGCACGACGTCTGCGATGAATGGTAGTGAGTACGTCAAAGTAACATTCAGTGCCTGTCTGTCATTTGGCTTCTGCGGCAACCCGAACTCCAATAACGCGCCTGGTGGCGAGGCTTACAACGTGACCGGTGGACCCTTCGTCCAAAACACCCTCAACAACCCAGCCTTGTTCTGGACCGAGAACACCTGCTCAACTTTCACCCTTTGCCTGCCGTATGCGTTCTTCACCTACGTAAGCTGGTTTGGAGAAAAATGGTTCCCCAATGCCATCAACCCTAGAAATGTCCGCACAGACTCTCTCTTTGGCGCCCGCACAGCCCCCACACCTCCCATGCCCCCCCCTCCTGTACCTCCCTCACCCCCTTCCCCTCCCCCCTCCCCATTTCCCTCCCCCTTCCCCCCTGGCTACGTCACCCCTTCCCCGCAACCACCAAGCCCGTCGCCTCCGCCTGCACCATCTGGGCTCCCTCTACCTCCGTCTCCCTCCCCCCCCCTTCCCCCTCTCCCTTTCCCTCCCTCCCCCTCTACCAATCCCCCGCCCTCTCCCTCACCCCCAGCCCCCTTGCCCCCTAGCCCTCCTCCCCCTCCACTCCCTCCATCTCCACCACTCGCTCCTTCCCCACCCATGCCTCCACCCTCTCCTCCCCATCCCCCTCAGTTTATTTTCTCCCCCCCCAGTCCTTCCCTCCCCTTCGCCGCCAAGCCCCCCCTTGGTAAGTGAACCTTGCTCATGAATGAATGGCATGCGAGATTGTGATACTTGCATGTGAAAATGATGACATGGCTTGTCATGCACATTACATGAGACAGCCTAAGTTAACCCCTCAAGCTCCGTCACTGATCACTTCAATGCTTGCCTGCCCCTGTTGTTTTCCTAGGTCCTCCGCTGCCCCCCTCCCCCCTCCCTCCACCTCCTTCTCCTTCCCCTCCCCCTTCCCCACCTCCTTCCCCTCCCCCTTCCCCACCGCCATCCCCACCGCCTTCTCCTCCCCCATGGCCCCATCCCCACCTCCTTCCCCTCCCCCTTCCCCACCTCCTTCCCCTTCCCCTTCCCCTCCCCCTTCCCCTCCTCCTTCCCCTCCTCCTTCCCCTCCTCCTTCCCCTCCTCCTTCCCCATCACCTTCCCCTCCTCCCTCCCCACATCCTTCCCCATCACCTTCCCCACCTCCTCCCACACCTAATTCCTGTATCTGGTCATTAGCAACCGCTGGATCACAAAGCTGTAACACAGTATGTGGCGCCCTGACATCCAACACGACCTGCGATGTCGCCGGCTTGGCCACCATCACCTCCAAGTCCACCTTGTATGTTGCACTCGTGTGCGTGGGCCAAACCCCAGCCACACTTTGTCTTGATTCCGGAGTGGAAAGTGTGGGCGACTGGAGTGACGCTGGTGTTCCAAACGTATTCTACTCCAATCTAGAAAGATGCTATTACAATCTATCTGGCAGCGGCGCATGCGCTGGCGTTACACATGGATACAGATTGTGCCACTGCTACACTTAGACGGCGTAGGCTTCTTCCCTAGTCTCTGATTCTACTGTTGGCCTAGATCAAGGTATCACTGATGAGGGAGAGTATGCATTCCCTCGCTCCTCCCTGGGGGACCCTAGAAGGGGCAAGCCCTAATAAGTGCCAAGACACACATTGTACTCCAACTCTCCCTGCAGACCTGATCCTCTGGTGATTAGTGTTGTAATACCTTATTGCATACATTTGTGTCATTTTATTGAGCTTGGTTAAGACGATCATTCTGTGGCAGATTCTTTTGTGTGCACAATCAGATATTATCGCATATCGGCAGTTGGTAACACTTCTGTCAACCAGTCAGTGTTATGTGTAATTGTGTTATTAATGCTTTCAGATGCAGTTCAGCAACACTGTGCCCCCCAGCTAGCTTAAAGCCCCTACCTTGGCCAGCCCTGCTGCTTGGGCCACCAGTTGGAGGCCGGTTCAGGTTTGTTGGGAAGCCTGGATATTTGGTTCCTGTCGACAGCCACATGGTGAGAGGACCTGCAAGGGAGGTGCCATGTCAGTCATAAATCGCTCTGCAAAAACACTGTATTGCACCTGCTGCACGCATGGGATGTATGAGCCCTTGGCCCCTACTTGCCTAACCCTCCAAATATATGCATTCCCTCACCTAGTATGTTGATGGTGGATCCTGAGAGGGGAGGGAGAAGATGCAAAGCAATCATGCAAGAAATATATATTCAATTGGAACCAATATGGACCAACAAGACTTTCTTGGGGAGCCCTTCCTCTTTATAGAGAAACAGGGAAACGCAGCAATCTTTTCAATCAAAAAAGTGAAAGACAAAGTTGGTCAGTAGCCCATAATTTGTTATCCGTCTTCAGGATGCAACACCGAAAATCTGATGACCAGCCAGGGAACCCCCGCATGGTGCAGTCCCTGTGGGGGCCCTACACCGGCCACGAGCCTCCCCACGATGGGGTATGCATGTCGTGAAGTTTTGAAGTGTTTACAGTCCAACAGAGCATCACAATTGATGCACGGGACATGTGCCCGTAAACCGGTACAGGCACTTGATACACTAAGACAGAAAGCGAAAACCAGTGACCCCCCTGGGCAAGCAACTAGCACACAACCACGACAGTGGCGTGGGAATGAACCCCATGGTGCAGAGGATAAGCCCAAGCCATAGAACATGGCGTGGGCGCAAAAGAGTTCGATTGAGCACCGCGTAGAGAATTAGGAGGGAGCCGGGAGATTTGGCAAAGTTTTGGGATGATTCTTTCTTTTCATCATACACTGAAAGCTAAAAGAACCATGTGAGGCTCATCCTCCCGGCATTCAAGATTGCAACATCTACAGATTCTCTCGCTACGAGGCACACAAGGTTTCTCCAAGCGCCCCGTCTCAACATTCAGCCAATGCGACCCCATCCGATACCGGGCTAGAGCGACAATAATATTAGGCTTACACAAATTGCACCAGGAAGTCTCTTTCACATCACGCTTCATTTGGAACCACAACTTGAACCCCGAGCGTTCTGAGCCAGGAGTAGCACGTCTGCACGTACTGACAGGGCCGAACGTGGCATATCCCAGAAAATCCCCAGGCCCTTGAGACTTCCTGGATTCGTACAGTACAGCTCTTATTTTACGGGGACCTCCCTCCTCCCCGAAACTTCCAAAGGACCCGGAGCGTTTTAGGCCTTCGCTCTAAGGCTTTTATTTACGAATAATGATCGCGATAATGGACGTAGCGGGCGGTAGTTATGGGGGCGACCCTGCAGAAAGGCCGCGGGCCGCCTCTGCCCGTGGTCAGCAGTAAACCCTGAACCGGGCAAGATTACGAGGTCTCACATTTCAGTGTTTGGTTCCGGGTTGTTTACACCCATCCCGGAACTTTCCCGAAGACTTGACGAATGTCGTACACACTTTCTTCGGGGTCCAATCAGAAACGTGCTTTTAGTCATCAACGTGCCGTACGCCTAAAACATGAGGCAGAAACACGATAAATTGTCGGTCATGAGGACCGCCATTACATTAACAATATCGACCATACTAGCAAGCGACAGCCCAACTTACCTTCCATCATCGCCCCCCCCCCACCGATGCCATTCAGCCGACACTGACTAATAGCAGCTGCATCTTGAACATACAAAAGGTAGGTGTAATGGTCATCCAACCAGTACCCCAGAATTACCAGCGCTAACGCAGCCCAGCTTGCGATATCGGCGATTACGAACCGATACGGAAGCTGCAGGGTCGCCTGGCAAGCCCAGACCAGAACCCTAAACAGGTTAAACCCTGCAACTCCCTTATAAGCGAGCTCTGCTAGTTATCGGGAAGTCTCAGACGAGATAAATCCATCAGGCTCAATACCTGACTGTCCCACTATTCTTTTACAAGTCTCCAGCAGTCTCCCTTTGTGAGCACCCAGTCCCCCCTCCGGTCAACTGTCCTACCGACTACACCTTCACGACTACCTCCTCACGTTTCTCTACGCCTCTCCAACAGTGAGTCCTTGTCTAGCATTAAAGACCTTAGTCCCCCAGGGACCTAAGACCTTTACAGTGGTTTCAGAGCCTTATCGGTTCGATCCTGTCGCAGTTTCATTGACAGAACCCTGCCGTCGGCTCGAAAGAGTTTTGAGACACGCGTGTCGGGCACTCGCGTCCCATTAGACCGCTAGGATTGAATTATTCAACTTCCCGAGCTGAATCCAGACCAGTGCCTAAAGCAGGACCTAGCACCGAAGAGGAGTACAACAGTATTTACTACTGGTACCACTCTCGAGGAGGACTAGAAGCGTATCCCCCGCTACCCAGCAACACCAGCAACGTTTCGGAGTTGACCCAGACGAGTGAGTTCGATTTCGACTTCGAGTCGGTTAGAATTCCGTACAAACCAGTCTTGGCCTAAAGGCACCCTCGTGACTGAATAACGCATTACTTATTCATTTACAATGGTTAAACGCGCAACAAAATCCACCTACCGCACAGTGACGCACATGAATCTCAACCAGCCACCGGTAGTGCAGCTGCCACCTCAAGCACCAGCCCCAGCTCCGGTCGAGACCGCTCCTAGCGCGGCCCCAGTCTTGGCCACTGCTGCTGCCCCAGTGCCAGCCCTGACCCCAGTCGTCACTGCCGTGACTCCAGCACCAGTCGTCGCTGCCGTGACTCCAGCACCAGTCGTCGCTGCCGTGACTCCAGCACCAGTCATCGCTGACGTGGCTCCCGCCATCGCACCTGTACCCGTCGTAGCAGCGGTTGCCACCGCGTCCCAGGCTGCGCTCCAGATTATCACACCCTGTGTGGCAGGAACCAGCTCCGGCCCGCTGCCGCGCCAGGCCAACGAGCGCAGGCGCTCGCTGTCCCCTGAAACAAAACGAGCCTTCATGAAGGAACTGGCCACCATGCTAAAACAAGGTGATTCAGCTTTGTGGAATTCATTCCTTGACCAGACTTCCCCAAATTTGAATGGAACCCAGCCCACCCTAGTACCAGCCATTAATCCTGTCGTGAATCCTGTCCAGTACCAGACCAGCCCAATTGTCCTCCCTGACGACAATGAACTGCCCAGCATGAATCACGATACCAGGCCGAATAACGTGCACCTGAACTTGCGTAACCAGCCTATCCTGAACACTGGTCCAACACTTGTTCACCGAGCAACCAATCATGTCTTGCACCCGAGGGAATCTAATTTCCGCCCCCGTCGTACCCTCCCAGCCCTCCCGGCCCCCGGCAGGATGGATACCAGATTCTTCGTCCGATGCAAGGACAAGCCCAGGCTCATCGCGATGACGCTCGAGGAGCTCCGGACATGGCTCATCGAGAATGGGCACAACTACCCAGAAGATATCAGCGTCTTCGTTGACGACCCAGAAGTCAAAGAGTTCATTATGAACTTCCTGCACTCGCACATGGTGTTTGAGCACGACGAGTTCATCCAGGAGCTCACCAGCTTCATCTCAGGCGAGGTACGAGATCCAGTCGACGTAGCTAGAGAGCAACTAGTGGGAGGCCTGATTACTCAGGGCAACCAGACTGCTGCGCAGTACACACACCAGTTCACGCACGTCACGAGACTCCTGCCCAGCGAAAACCAGACCACACTTTGCGTACATTACCTAGCAGGCATGCGACCTGAACTTAGGCAGCGATGCTTTCTAGACAAGAATGGCAAATCTTGGCAGTCTCTAAAAGACCTCATGAAGTATGCTCAAATTGAAAACTTGCGCATGACTGTACCAGCCCAGCCCACCCCTATGCCTACATCTGGCTACTACCCAGTTACCAGTGCAGCACCCAGACAAGATTATCCTTCCCGTAAACAGGAGTACCAGGTCCAGGGGTCCAACCGCCTCAAGGGGCGCATGGCTCACACCGAGGCCAAGCGCAAGTCTGACGAATACCAGACTAGCTCCGGAAAGGAGGCCAAGAAGTACAAGGAGCCTCCTGAGAAGTGCCCCTACTGGCGCTACGTGGGTACGCTCTCCCTCGCAGCCAAGGCCTCACTACTAGAGTACAACGTCTGTTGGTACTGCCGAGGGGGCTGCCACCGAGCACGAGATTGTCCAGACAAGAAAGAAAACAGGCCCCCTAACAAGGACGACAAGTAGGAACTAGAACAGGTTGTATTTCCGGGTCCACCTCCTGTCCATAGATGTCTCGTGTGCGCTGCAGTTGCTACTGCCTTGCCTGAACTAATGAACTCCAGCTTCCTGACGTACGACACAGTACTTTGTAACGAACGCTGCCAATGCACCTGTGTGCTACCAGTCATTCTTTCTCGCTCACCAGAAACGCACCAGATATACGTTGCTAAGACTAGAGCTGTAGCAAGGCTTTACTTAAACAACAGACCCAAGACCAGTTCTTGCTTACTAGTTTCCTCCAGACAAGCAGCAGGTTTACAATCGCTATTACGACAATCCAGCCTAGTCAAAACGTTTGAATCTAGCTCAGCTGTTGGTACTGCTGTGAACAAGGGTATGAAACCTTCTCCCATACTAGCGTTCGTAATCCCAGCTGACACGAGAGAAACTGCCCAGTGCCGAGTTCTAGCACAAGTACGAGGTGATGAACCAGACCAGACAGGACAACCAGTTGATACGAATAGTAGGAACGAGAATGACGAGCAACTAGCAGCAATCTATGACGGCCAGGTACATGGTAACCAGCTCAAGTGTCTATTTGATTCGGGTGCATCTTCCTGCTTCATGGGTGCAAAACTTGCCAAGAAATTGGGACTCCAGATTCGTTCCAGTAAATATCGTGCTGTGGCCACAGCGGCTGGTCGAGATTGTATTGTCCTAGGTTCCGCTAGTCTCTTAATTAAGTTCGGCCGGGCTGATTTTGAGACTGTGGTTCACGTCCTACCAGCGTTTCTCGATTCGATTGATATGATAATCGGCGAGGACTTCATGAAAACACACTCCTGTCAACTACAATACAATCCAGACCAGTCATCAGTACTTACCCTCCGACAAGGAGAGGTTAAGATCAAGCAAAACGTGTGTTTACGTGGCACAGCGGCTGTGATAGTTACGCAGACTGTGAAGACCACTCTAGGTTCAGCTTCCACTGAATACCCTGATCCGGTGAATCCGACACATGGCAATAACCCTGGACCGAGTGAAACCGAAGACGAATCCCCAACCAGTCCCGATCAAATCCCAGCTGGCCTCGCAGCCAGATATCTCAAGTCTGGTCGACACCGCGCATTCATAGCTGTACTGACACCGCATGCTATCGACCCAGACGAAGAGCTACAACCAGTACCAAACCCAGAAGGAGAACCAGACGAGCCGAGTAGTACTTGTCGAGAAAAGATTACTTTTAACCTGAACCATGTACCACCAGACATGCGCACATCGATTACTTCACTGATCGACGAGTACGCTGACATTTTTTCGGAAACACCTCGAGCTGGCGGAGCGAAAGTCCCACCCCTGGAGCACACGATCGATCTGGTCGCTGGCGCTAAACCACCTTTTCGCAGGAACTTTCGCCTCTCACCAGCCGAGTCCGAAGAACTCAAGAAACAGGTTGCTGAACTACTAGATAAAGGAATCATCACTCCTGTCAACAGTCCTTATGGGGCCCCAGTCTTATTTATTAAGAAACCAAATGGAGGACTTCGGTTCTGCCTTGATTACCGAGCCTTGAATGAACTCACTGTCAAGCTACGCTACCCATTACCCAGAATCGATGATCTTCTAGACGCAGCTCGAGGAGCTTCATGTTTCTCATGCCTAGACATGGCAGGTGGCTTTCACCAACTGCTCATTTCAGAGGAAGACCAGCCCAAGACAGCTTTTGCTACACCCTTTGGACACTATGCATGGCGTTGCCTGCCCATGGGTCTGTCAAATGCTCCCAGTCAATACCAGAGCACCGTGAACAAGATCTTTGCAAACCTAGCATTTGTCCTCATCTACATTGATGACATCATGATCCTGTCCCAAACACCAGACCAGCACCTCCAGCATTTACGACAGGTGTTTGACAAAATACGAGAATCAGGACTCCAGGTCAAATTTTCAAAGTGCAAGTTCTTGCAGAATCAAGTCAAGTATCTAGGGCATATTCTTTCGAAAGAAGGAGTCGCTGCCGATCCAGATAAAATCAAGTCACTTACCGAGTGGGAATTCCCGACCAGTGCGACAGGTGTGTTGCAATTCCTAGGCCTGGCCAACTACTTTCGAAAATTCATACCCAACTTGTCCAGGCTGGCAGCACCTCTGTACCATTTGACCAAGAAAACCGTCGAGTTCAAAGGAGACGCTGACGCTCTACTGGCTTTTCAAGCTATCAAGGAAGCATTAGCTTCACCTCCAGTTCTTGCATACCCAAATCCAGATTTACCGTACGAACTTATTTCTGATGCTTCTGTTACTGGTTGTGGCGCAGTGCTTACGCAGCTGAGTCGACCTGTCGCGTACTTCTCTGCCAAGTTCTCACCAGCCGAGCGCAATTACACAACTGGCGAACAAGAACTCTTAGGCATCATCAAAGCACTCAAGGAGTGGCGATGCTATCTAGAAGGCGGCAATGGCCTAAACATTGTAACTGATCACAATCCACTGACATTTTTCTCCAAGCAACCCACCCTGTCTCGTAGGCAAGCCAGGTGGAGCGAGTTTCTTTCACGATTCGAGTTCACTGTGAAGTACCGACCTGGTGCTACCAACCCAGCCGATTCACTGTCCAGATTACCACACCAAGGTCCTTCCCATGCAGCAGTGCTGTTTGCAATCACTGTTAACGAGTCCTGTCCAGATTTCATGCAAAGAATCAAGAACGAGTCTAGCATCGACCCAGAATTCAAAAATTCCAGTACAACTAGACAGTGGTCCCTTACAAATGGCTACTGGTCCCATGCAGGCCTAGTTATAATACCAGCAGCACTTCGACAAGAAGTCATTCGAGAACACCATGATACTCCCCTTGCAGGTCATTTCAATTGGAAGACTACACTAGACCACATCAAGCGTCAATTTTGGTGGCCCTCAATTCAGGCAGATGTACAACAATATGTCTCATCATGTGCCTCATGCCAAAGGAACAAGTCTGCAAACAAGAGACCCTTTGGTCAAAACCAGCCTCTAGCAATCCCTGACTCCAGGTGGCACACTGTCACCATGGATTTTGTGTTTGACCTGCCCCAGTCAGCCAGTGGTCATGATGGTATCATGGTCATTGTGGATAAGCTTACCAAGTTTGTCTGCCTAGCACCAGTCAGGAAATCTAGCACATCTGAAGATATTGCTCGAGTTTTCATATCTCATGTGTTCCAGCATCACGGTTTCCCTCGAAACATCATTTCTGACAGAGATGTACGATTCACTTCGTCATTCTGGAAGACCATGTGCGTACGACTCGGTATGCAGCCCAGATTTTCAACTGCCTTTCACCCCCAGACAGATGGCCAAACAGAGAGGATGAACCGAGTCGTCGAAGAAGTGCTGAGACATTTCATCGATGGCAACCATGTCACTTGGGAAGAACTCCTACCAGTTGTTGCTATGTCCATTAACAATGCCAAGACCAGTACGACCAGGCACACCCCGTTCTACCTGAACTGCGGTCGCAACCCGCATACGCCTTTGTCAATCAACATTCCAGACAAGCAAATACCAGCTCTAGATTCGGTCTTCAGTGACCTGGATGACACACTAGTTCAAGTTCAAAAATTGCTGCGCAGTGCCCAAGATAGACAGTCATCGTACGCTGACACGCGCTTCCGAGCCCCTCACACTTTTCAACCAGGTGACCAAGTCCTACTGTCGACGAGAAATTTCAAGTTCCAGACCGGAGTTAAGAAACTCCATCCCAAGTATATCGGCCCAGTTACAATCCTGAGTTTAACTTCTGGTGGCAATGCTGCTAGAGTGCAACTTCCCGAGAATTACACACGAGTTCACCCAGTCTTTCACGTGTCACTCTTACGACCGTTCAAGCCCAGTACCAGTTCACACCCAGTACCTGTCGAGCCTCTAGTCATCGATGGTTTACCAGTTTACAAGGTCGAGTCTCTCCTGTCGCATCGTATTCGACGAGTGGGCAAAAAGCGAGTCAAGCAGGTCCTAATCAAATGGGTTGGATACGATGACACTCACAATTCGTGGGAGCCACTCAAGAACCTAACCTCTGATTTACTGCTTGTTGCCCAGAAACTCTTTGAGTAAATCAGAATAAACAAGGTCCATACACCTAGTGCCCAGATCAAGACCAAACTCTGAAACCTCCAGTGAATTAATTTTTACCACTACCTCAAGGGAATTTTTTTTTTTTTTTCTGACAAGCACAAGATTTTTACAAGCCCAGTGAATTAATTTTCTTATCCAGTCCAAGAAACCAGTACCAGAGAATTTATTCTATCTAGCCGGACAGTCAAGGAACAAGCAGAATTAAATTTTCTGGACTAGACCAGCGATAACTAAAACCAGTTTCCAGGCTCCCGTTCATTGACATTTACCTTCCACCGCGCTCGGCACGCAGCCACGAGGGGAGGTATGTAATGGTCATCCAACCAGTACCCCAGAATTACCAGCGCTAACGCAGCCCAGCTTGCGATATCGGCGATTACGAACCGATACGGAAGCTGCAGGGTCGCCTGGCAAGCCCAGACCAGAACCCTAAACAGGTTAAACCCTGCAACTCCCTTATAAGCGAGCTCTGCTAGTTATCGGGAAGTCTCAGACGAGATAAATCCATCAGGCTCAATACCTGACTGTCCCACTATTCTTTTACAAGTCTCCAGCAGTCTCCCTTTGTGAGCACCCAGTCCCCCCTCCGGTCAACTGTCCTACCGACTACACCTTCACGACTACCTCCTCACGTTTCTCTACGCCTCTCCAACAGTGAGTCCTTGTCTAGCATTAAAGACCTTAGTCCCCCAGGGACCTAAGACCTTTACAGTAGGATGTACCGCGAGTCTCCAAATTATGCATTGGTTGTCGCCTGTTTGCCAGCCCATCTGTGAGCCACACCGTTATAATGATTCACTTCATGTTTCTTATTATGCACAGATATCTCCCACGGTGTGACGGATATCTGGCATGCCGCCCCACTCATTTGGTAGCCTCGTGGCACTCGTGGCCGTGATGATGGCGTTGCTAGCCTCTCCAACACACGCCCAACAGCCCCGTCCTCCCAACCCTCCGCGCTCACCCGCTCCACCGTCTCCACCAATGTCGCTATCCGCCAACCTTAACGAGACTCGTGACATGTCAATGACGGTGAATAACATCAATGGCACATCCTTTTACTTTTCTCCCCCCCAGCGATGGGTGCTATACATCAGGATGAACCACACTGAAATTGCCAACAATTTGAATCCCGCTGGCACATCTCTGGAGTTTAAGGCCGACTTGGCTGCCTCCCTCGCCCAAGTGTTTTTCGTGCCGACACCCACGTCCCTTTCCAACCCACTTGATACGGTGTACATCGCCACGATAGAGGCGAGTGCCTGGCCTCGCACGACGTCTGCGATGAATGGTAGTGAGTACGTCAAAGTAACATTCAGTGCCTGTCTGTCATTTGGCTTCTGCGGCAACCCGAACTCCAATAACGCGCCTGGTGGCGAGGCTTACAACGTGACCGGTGGACCCTTCGTCCAAAACACCCTCAACAACCCAGCCTTGTTCTGGACCGAGAACACCTGCTCAACCCTCACCCTTTGCCTGCCATATGCGTTCTTCACCTACGTAAGCTGGTTTGGAGAAAAATGGTTTCCCAATGCTGTCAACCCTAGAAATATCCGCACAGACTCTCTCTTTGGCGCCCGCACAGCCCCAACACCTCCCATGCCCCCCCCTCCTGTACCTCCCTCACCCCCTTCCCCACCCCCCTTCCCCTTTCCCTCTCCCTTCCCCCCTGGCTACGTCACCCCTTCCCTGCAACCACTAAGCCCGTCGCCGCCACCTGCACCATCTGGGCTCCCTCTACCTCCGTCTCCCTCCCCCCCCCTTCCCCCTCTCCCTTTCCCTCCCTCCCCCTCACCCAATCCCCCACCCTCTCCCTCACCTTCAGCACCCTCACCCCCTGCGCCCTCTGGCCCCCCTCCCCCTCCGCTCCCTCCATCTCCACCACACGCTCCTTCCCCACCCATGCCTCCACCCTCTCCTCCCCATCCCCCTCAGTTTATTTTCTCCCCTCCTGTTCCTCCCTCCCCTTTGCCACCAAGCCCCCCCCCCGGTAAGTCAATCTTGCTCATGGAGGACATGCCACATTGTGTTACTTGCATGTGAAAATGATGACATGGCTTGTCTTGCGCATCACATGAGACACCCTTATCTAACCACTCAAGCTTCGTCTTAAACTCTGATCACTTCAATACTTGCTTGCCCCTCTTTTGTTCTCTAGGTCCTCCGCTGCCCCCCTCCCCCCCCCCCTCCACCTCCGTCTCCATCCCCCTCTCCATCCCCTCCTTCTCCATCCCCTCCATCCCCTCCTTTCCCTCCTTCCCCACCACCACCCTGTATCTGGTCATTATCAACCGATGCAGGACTAGACTGTGACGTAGTATGTTCCGCTGTGACATCCTACCGAAATTGCAATTTCACCGGCATCGCCCCCTTAACCTCCAAGATCACCTTATATGCTGCACTCCTGAGCGCGGGTCAAGACCCAGACACACTTTGTTTGGATAACGGAGTGGAAAGTACGATTTCAGTGAATAGCGATTCATCTCCATTGATATACTACTCGAATTCCCCAAGATGCGTTTACAATTCAATGGGCAGCAGCACATGCGGGGGCACTTCGGGTGGAAACAGATTATGTCCCTGCTGCCTTTAAAAGGCGCAGGCTTCTTCCCTTGTCCCTGATTCTACTGTTAGCCTACAACAAGATATCACGGATGAGGGAGATTATGTGTTCCCTCGCTCCTCCATGGGGGACATTGTACTCCAACTCTCTCTGAAGACTTGATCCTCCGGTGATTAGTGTTGTGCTACCTTATTGCATACATGAGTGTAATTTACTGAGCTTGGTTAGGACGATCCTTCTGTGGCATATGCTTTGTGTGCACAATCAGATATCATCGCGTAACGGCAGTTGGTGACATTTCTGTCTACAAGTCAGTGGTATGTGTAATTGTGTTATTTATGCTTTCAGATGTAGTTCAGCTACACTGTGGCCCCCAGCCAATAGCCCAACCTTGGCCAGCCATGCTGCTTGGGCCACCAGTTGGAGGCCGGTTCATGTTAGGTGAGAAGCCTGGATTATTTGGTTGATGTCGACAGTTACATGGTGAGAGGATCTGCAAGGGAGGAAATATGTCAATCATAAATCTCTTTAGTAAACTGTAGTCCTAACGCATGTATGAGATGTATAAGAGCCCTTGGCCCCTACTTGCCTAGCCCTCCAGATATATGCAATCCCTCACCTGCTATGTTGATGGTGGATCCAAAGAGGGGAAGGAGAAAATGCAAAGCAATCATGCACAAAATAGATTCACAATTGGTACAATGTGGATCAACACGATTTGGTGATCCTCCCTTATAGGGAAACACAGTAATATTACCGATTAAAGAACTGTGACAGCTGTCGCACAATAAGGCAGTAACTACAATACTATGGTAAATACCGTGAACTCCGGTGAGAGCGCCTTAGAGAGGCGTCCTCTACTCACAAATACGGTACAGCATCGTACACACAGGCTCCTTGTACTACATACAAGAGCTGTTAACAGGATAATTGTAAGGCACAGCCCTAGTAGGAGAGTCTTCCTGCCTAGGGTCTGTCTGGGTGTCCCTGTCTCGTGGGTACCACCCCTACTACTTCACTCGCCCCCCGCTCCCCAGCGGTAAGCCCTCCATGCATGCGCTGGGAGCCGGAAAAAAGGGGTGGTACTAGAAATAAACTTCTCAAAATATGTACACTCAGAAGCCCAAATCGTCTCGGCAAATCCGCCTGGTTTAGGCCAAAAAGGAAATCCCACTGAGTCTCAGCTGCCTATGCGCCAATACTGCGCACGATCCCACAAATCTTGGCTGTCCACCCAAATCATGGCTAGCTAACAGAGTCATCTCAGAAGTCATCAGGCCGGGCTAGGAATAACCGCTGCTCTCGCCCCACTGCGCCATAGACACCTGGTCTTCACGGCCACAGGAAATGTGCGCCGTAGCAGCGGGATCCTGCCCCCCGGTGTGTTATCATCACACGAATTGACTAATTATCTTCATCCATCGCCTCCAGCGTATGTACTTCCGCAGCTTTGCTGCTACGGTTCTTTAGAAACGAATTTAACATGTCGCTGTCGTAGCATCCGTTCCAATCTTGCATTTCCAGCCTTCGGCCCGCTGGCCGCCCGCCCACTGCCTGCCGGGTACTAGGACAAGCCGCGCTGCGCCTGAAGGTGTCTTCCGCTACGCAAGCGCCTGCCCGCTCCTTGCCGGTTACAGCGTGGGTGCCGTCAAGTGCTCAGCGGCCTTGCCGCTCTGGGCTTGGCTTAACCATAGCCCCGTCCTCCGTTTGCCCCTCTAGGGCTGACTCCTCCTCTTTGTTGGAAGTCTAGCGCCACCTTGGCCCATCTATGGACCGCTCGCGGGGTGACATTGGCCTATCTTCATCCAAGGAATATCTTCCTCCAAAAAGTCTCTTCCTCCAAGAAGCCTCTCGCGACTCTTCCTCCTCTTCCTTCTCTTCCTCCTCTTCCATCTCATTATCCTCTTCTGCCGCATGCCTGTGATCTGTGACCAACAGGTCCCCCATTTCCAGGGCAAACTTCTCCCACAGCACCACCTGCTGCGTCAGCACAGTGATCTGCTCCTCATCGGTCATGCACAAGTACCCTGGCACAGTGATCACGAACATGCTCAGCTTGACCCTGGTGGCCACTGGCAGCCCCTCATAGAACATGTGCGAGACCGAGTGCCTTCTGCCAAAGTAGTCCACTGCATCCATGGAGATATGCAGCAACTCTGCTGTGGACAGGACTCTGTGCGCAAACGCCTCCACTGTCTCCTCTGGCTTGACCTCCGGATCCAAAGTGGTCTTGACTCCCAGCTTGAGGTTGGTGATCGCGGATCTCTCATCCGAGGTCGGCTTCCCCACCTCCTCCCAAGGAAGGGACGCTGGGCCCGGCGCCGGGAGAAATGGGCCGAAGGCTTATTTCTGCCGGTGAGCCAACGAACCCCCTTCCGGCAAACCCCAGCGAAAATGGGGGTTTGGCTGACTACCCCCCCGGCGTCAGCCGGAGGTGTTTTAAATTCCCTCTCAGTCACCCCGGCAAGAACTTCCCTCGAAATGAATGAAATAGACGATGATAGCGACTTTGAAATGCGTTGTGATGACGCGGTCGAAGATGTCGGAGTACTCTAAGAGGCCACTGCACCGCCCCCACCTCCCGCGAAGCGAGCAAGGGTAAACCTCTTGTCATGGCTAACGCGCCTAGCTCAACAGCCTGCACCGCCGGACGGCCGGAATATGCCCCCGCAGCTCAGCCAGTCGAGGCCCCTGCAGCCCAGGCCGTCGATTTAGCTCAGCAAGAAGAGGCTCCTGTGCGTGGACTCGGTACGTCCATTCGAAATTTATCACATTTCTCGCAATCAACGACTGTGTTCGAAGAGGCATTGAAGTATCGCTTATAAATAATAATCGCGTTTGTCTCTTATCTCGGATGCAGTCGAATAAGGGGCCGACCGAGCCACCTGCTACCGACAAGCTCCTCGCCTCATGGCTGGTGAATCCTCAGCATAAGGACTGGGCGGTGTGCGGAGATGCCAGCAAAGGAAAGCTGGAAAGCAGCAGATCCTACGCTAGAAAATTTGTAAAAAAAGTGTGAAAAAAATTCCGTCCATACCGCCGGCCAATTTTAGACCCCTGCCCGGCCTGGGCCGGGCAAAAAAATACACTTCCCGGCGAAAACCGGCCACTTGGCTACCCCCCGGCCCTTCCCTGCCTCCTCATTTACCACCCCGATCCACAGGGTAAGCAGGGAAACCTCACAGCACTGCTCCTCTGCTGGAGCGGCCCACTGCCCCCTGATCCTTTCCACCTCCTTGGTGGCCCTGTCCCCTGCGTGGGGCGCTGCCCTGATGGCCACCATCAACGGCCCCACACTGGCAGGCTTGTTGTTCCACAACCTGGCCAGGGATCGCACGAGCATGGCCATGGCCGAGGGTGACTGGCAGGATCCAACAATTTCCCCTGCCACCACGGCCAGCGCCGGCAGTTCATCGGACAACGCCAGCCGGTTGTGCGACCCCCAATAGCCGCATGCTTGGCAGTACTTCCTGACCGCGACAGCTCCGGGCTGGGCCATATCCATACAGGCACGTTGCCTTGGATGGTCGGGATCTTGGTGAACCTGGTCACACCAGTCAGCTGCATGACTATTTGCTTCTGCAGCTGCATGCTCACCTCCGCCTGCTCCATATCCAACCTCTTTTTCTTTCGCTTCATTGACTCCCGCCTGGTCCCTGGCCCGCGCCTGTCAGATCCACCTGATCCGGACTCGTCTGAACTGGAGTCTGATCCAGATCCGCCACTGTCGCCCCCTGGTGGGCTGCGACTGTGCTGGTACTGGCTGTTTCTGCGGCCAGCCCCATCCTGGGCTTGTCCGCCCCCTGACGACTGTCTGCCGGCCCCGCCCGCGGATCCTCTGCTCCTCTCGGGTGGCGGCTGATCAGCCGCATCTCTGCTTTTTCTCTCCTCTGGGCCAGACTCCCGAGGCTGTGTTCCTCTGCCGGATTCTGCCTGCCCCCTGGGCGGCTTCTGGCTTGGCCCGCCTGGCTGTGTCCTCCTGCCGTATTCTGCCTGCCCCCTGGGCGGCTTCTGGCTTTGCCAGTTTGGCTGTTCCCTGCCGTCTGCCTGCCCCCTGGGCGGCTTCTGGCTCTGCCGGCTTGGCTGTTCCCTTCCGTCTGCCTGCCCCCTAGGCGACTCATGGCTCTGCCAGCTTGGCTGTTCCCTGCCGTCTGCCTGCCCCTGGACGGCTCTTTGCTCTGTCATCGCGGCTCTGTTCTTCTGCCGTACTCCTGCCCCCTGGGCGGCTCCTCTCCTGGCTCTGCCAGCTTGGCTCTTCCCTGCCGTCTGCCTGTCCCCTGGACGGCTCTTGGCTCTGTCATCGCGGCTCTGTTCCTCTGCCGTACTCCGCCCCCCTGGGCGGCTCCTGGCTCGGCCTGCCTGGCTGTGTCCCGCCTGTGTATTTCTTGGCCCAGGAATCTGACAGCACCTCCTCTCTGGCCTCTCTGGACCCTGGGGTGGGCGCGGCCCTTGCCTGCTGCTGCCACCTTTGGACCTCCCTGAGCTCCTCTGGTTGCTGCACAGCTGTTTCAAAACCTCCCCACTCTTGATCCTCCTCTTCTTCATCCTCGGGTTCAGATCCAGGTTCCTCCTGATCTCCCTTCACCCCATTGCACCACTCATCTGCGAAGGCCTTAACGGCCAGGGCTGCCTCGCGTTCTGCTCCTCCCTTGGACGCTTGTACAAGGGCGGCCAACAACGTCGCCCTGTCCTGCCCCGTGTGTGGAATCCCCATCATGGCCTTCGTTGCCCACTCCCTCAGATGATGGGCCCTGAATTCCTCAACGGCCTTCACCTGATCGTTGAAGTGGGAGAAATACCTGGAGCAAACTTGCTCCCACAGGCTCGCCGCCCACTGCAGAATCCCCGTCCAGCCGATCGGCTTCAGATCGGCTCCTCAATCAGCTCATCTAGATCTGCCACCTTCACCGCCATGGAGTGCTCTGACTCTCTGGGGCCATCCTCCTGTGCCCACGCTGGATTGTTGAAAAATCAACACATGCAGCCCCCTCGGTTGCTGCCTCTCTTCACTTGGCCGCTAAATTCCTCCTTGGATCTCTGCACATGCCTGCCCACACTGGGGGGAAACCTGGACAGGAGTGTTCCATACACCGTGGACCCTACCACCCTCCTGACTGGAGTGCGGCGCGGCCTCAGCTGCCTCCTCGGATGCAGCCATGCCCTCAGTTGCGGCCCTTTTGCACTTGCACCTCTGGAATGGGATCTGACAGCTCTTCTTCCGACATCAGGTCAGCCCATGGCTTTCCCACCGGCTCAGCCGCCCTTTTGCTCTGGATCCGCGGTTCATCGCTCTCCTGCGAAACCTGCCCGGCCATCGCTGGTTTGGCTCCTGCCCCCTCGCGCTTGACCTCTGCAGGTCCGCGCCTGGCCATACTCACCTCTGCTTTAACCAGCGGCTCGCCTGCCCTGACCTTGTCACGGCCTTCAAGCCCCTCTGGGCATGCGGCAACATCCGCCCTTTGGTCACTTTGGCTGGACTCCTCCTTGACCCGCTGCGCAGTCCTTGCCCCCCTGGGCAGATTCTGCTGCACAGCGGCGTCAAGACCACAGTCCCGCCCCGTATCACCGCTCTGGGATACCTCAGCTGCTGGATCCAAGATCAGCTCTGGGGTTCCTCCCCCTTGCGTCGGCCATTGCTCAGCTTCCAGGCCCTTCCTGGGATCCGCGGGCACCGGGCCCCCTCGGCCAATTCCTTTTTGTGTCACTTGGACACGCACCGTGTCATCAGCCAGCTTCCCTTCCTCCGCGGACAGGGAGCGGTCTTGCACTGGCACCCTGCGCGCGCCTGCGGCCGGATCCGCTGGCCCGGCCAGCTTCACCACAATCCGCATTGCTTCCTCTGCAATCACTGCATCACTGGCCTCAGCCGGGTCCTCACCCGGCTCCAGCCCCCTCTGGATGTTGGCATCCATGAGGTGCTCACATGCCCTGTCGCTGTGCTCGCACTCGAACCCGCAGAACATACATACTCCTCCGGTGTTACGCCTCATGGCCTGACGCATGGCATTGCGGATGTCCATCGGCTGCTGACGGGCACCTGTTGCGCGATCCTCCCAGAGCCTGGCCAGCTCCACATCTGCAGGCACCGCAGCATGGATTGCTACCAGGCACACATTCCTGCTGCTGCTGTCGTTCACGGGTGCTGGCACCGGAGACCTGCTGCTCCTAGCTGCTTCCACGTCACTGTCAGCTGCCCTGCCTGCCACTGCCTGGCTGGACCTGCTGTAGCCGTCTGGGCCGAGACTCAGGCTAGGGCTGGCTTGACCCACTGGCCCACACTGCTCTGCTGAGCGGAAGCCCTCCTGCCTGGGAAATCTGGGCGCGCACCCCTGCTGCAACTGTGGCTGTGCTTCTTCTTTCACCTCGTGGCCGGCCAGCTCAGCCCTGTGCCCACTGGGTAGTGCCACGTGCCACGCAACCATGGCTGTGTGCTGCAGCTGCTGCTCTTCTTCCTCCTCGCCTTGTGGCAGCAGCGTCTGCAGTTTCTTTGCCAAGCGACGCTTCATCATCCTCAGCTGCCTAATCATTCTCCTCTGCCAGGCCATCCCTGGCTGCCTGGCCATCCACAGTTGCCTGGCCATTCCTTTGAGCTTCTGCCGGTACCAGTTCATCTTTTCCCTCAGCACGGGTATGGAGATATCCAGCTTCATTAACCCCTCATGGTTCTCTGTCGCAACAAGCTTGGGTGAGTGTCCTCTGGGTTCCCCATGGGCACTGCCCTGGCTGGTTGGGCTTGTTTCCCTTGTGCCTAGGATCGCTTGCCTTGACCCTTCAGTTGGACCATGCACGGCCAACCCCTCTGGCAGGTTGCCTGCCTGGCCCCCCTTCAGTCCTGAGGCCTCGACCTGGGACTGGCTAGGGCCGTCGGCAGATGCAGGCACACCTGCCACACCCTTGGGCGCCCCCAGCCATATGATGGCCTGCCGGGCCGCCCCTGGTTCCGGTGTTCGCAACTGGCCCCCTCCTGGAGCTGCTGCCACCGGTGGTGTGACAGGCCCATCCTCTTCTGGCTGGTGCATCTGCACCAGCACCGGCGCCTGCCTGTGCACGTGGTCATCAATCTCCCTTGATCCTGCTGGTTCCTCGGCCACCTGCTGGTTCACCTTCTGCTCCCACGAATGCAGTTGGCCCGGCTCGCATCCACCGGCCACCACAGGTGTCACAGGGGCTGCCTCCCTCCACAAGCACAGCTACGGCGCCTGCACCTGCAGTCGGCCTGGCTCGCAGCCACCAGCCACCACATGTGTCACAAGAGCTGGCCCCCTCTGCAAGCACAGCCGCGACGCATGCATCTGCAGTTGGCCTGGCTCGCAGCCACCGGCCACCACATGTGTCACAGGGGCTGGCTCCCTCTGCAAGCACAGCCGCGGCGCCTGCACCTGCAGTTGGCCTGGCTCGCAGCCACCGGCCACCACATGTGTCATAGGAACTGGCTCCCTCTGCAAGCACAGCCGCGGCGCCTGCACCTGCAGTTGGCCTGGCTCGCAGCCACCAGCCACCACAGGTGTCACAGGAGCTGGCTCCCTCTGCAAGCACATCCGCGACGCCTGTACCTGCAGTTGGCCTAGCTCGCAGCCACCGGCCACCACAAGTGTCACATGGGCTGCCTCCCTCTGCAAGCACAGCCGCGGCGCCTGCACCTGCAGTTGGCTTAGCTCGCAGCCACCGGCCACCACATGTGTCACATGGGCTGGCTCCCTCTGCAAGCACAGCCGCGGCGCCTGCACCTGCAGTTGGCCTGGCTCGCAGCCACCAGCCACCACAGGTGTCACAAGAGCTGGCCCCCTCTGCAAGCACAGCCGCGGCGCCTGCACCTGCAGTTGGCCTGGCTCGCAGCCACCAGCCACCACAGGTGTTACACGAGCTGGCCCCCTCTGCAAGCACAGCCGCGACGCATGCATCTGCAGTTGGCCTGGCTCGCAGCCACCGGCCACCAAAGGTGTCACAGGGGCTGGCTCCCTCTGCAAGCACAGCCGCGGCGCCTGCACCTGCAGTTGGCCTGGCTCGCAGCCACCAGCCACCACAGGTGTTACAAGAGCTGGCCCCCTCTGCAAGCACAGCCGCGACGCATGCATCTGCAGTTGGCCTGGCTCGCAGCCACCGGCCACCACATGTGTCACTGGGGCTGGCTCCCTCTGCAAGCACAGCCGCGGCGCCTGCACCTGCAGTTGGCCTGGCTCGCAGCCACCAGCCACCACGGGTTTCACAAGAGCTGGCTCCCTATGCAAGCACAGCCGCGGCGCCTGCACCTGCAGTTGGCCTGGCTCGCAGCCACCAGCCACCACAGGTGTCACATGGGCTGCCCCCCTCTGCAAGCACAGCCGCGGCGCCTGCACCTGCAGTTGGCCTAGCTCGCAGCCACCAGCCACCACAGGTGTCACAGGGGCTGGCTCCCTCTGCAAGCACATCCGCGGCGCCTGCACCTGCAGTTGGCCTGGCTCGCAGCCACCAGCCACCACAGGTGTCACATGGGCTGCCCCCCTCTGCAAGCACAGCCGCGGCGCCTGCACCTGCAGTTGGCCTGGCTCGCAGCCACCAGCCAACACATGTGTCACATGGGCTGGCTCCCTCTGCAAGCACAGCCGCGGCGCCTGCACCTGCAGTTGGCCTGGCTCGCAGCCACCAGCCACCACAGGTGTCACAAGAGCTGGCCCCCTCTGCAAGCACAGCCGCGGCGCATGCACCTGCAGTTGGCCTGGTTCGCAGCCACCAGCCACCACAGGTGTCACAGGGGCTGGCTCCCTCTGCAAGCACATCCGCGGCGCCTGCACCTGCAGTTGGCCCGGGTCTCATCCACCGGCCACCACAGGTGTCACAGGGGCTGGCTCCCTCTGCAAGCACAGCCGCGGCGCCTGCACCTGCAGTTGGCCTGGCTCGCAGCCACCAGCCACCACAGGTGTTACAAGAGCTGACCCCCTCTGCAGGCACAGCCGCGACGCATGCATCTGCAGTTGGCCTGGCTCGCAGCCACCGGCCACCACATGTGTCACTGGGGCTGGCTCCCTCTGCAAGCACAGCCGCGGCGCCTGCACCTGCAGTTGGCCCGGTTCGCATCCACCGGCCACCACAGGTGTCACAGGGGCTGGCTCCCTCTGCAAGCACAGCCGCGGCGCCTGCACCTGCAGTTGGCCTGGCTCGCAGCCACCAGCCACCACATGTGTCACAGGGGCTGGCTCCCTCTGCAAGCACAGCCGCGGCGCCTGCACCTGCAGTTGGCCTGGCTCGCAGCCACCAGCCACCACAGGTGTCACAGGGGCTGGCTCCCTCTGCAAGCACATCCGCGGCGCCTGCACCTGCAGTTGGCCCGGGTCGCATCCACCGGCCACCACAGGTGTCACAGGGGCTGGCTCCCTCTGCAAGCACAGCCGCGGCGCCTGCACCTGCAGTTGGCCTGGCTCGCAGCCACCAGCCACCACAGGTGTTACAAGAGCTGGCCCCCTCTGCAAGCACATCCGCGACGCATGCATCTGCAGTTGGCCTGGCTCGCAGCCACCAGCCACCACATGTGTCACTGGGGCTGGCTCCCTCTGCAAGCACAGCCGCGGCGCCTGCACCTGCAGTTGGCCTGGCTCGCAGCCACCAGCCACCACGGGTTTCACAAGAGCTGGCTCCCTATGCAAGCACAGCCGCGGCGCCTGCACCTGCAGTTGGCCTGGCTCGCAGCCACCAGCCACCACAGGTGTCACATGGGCTGCCCCCCTCTGCAAGCACAGCCGCGGCGCCTGCACCTGCAGTTGGCCTGGCTCGCAGCCACCAGCCACCACAGGTGTCACAGGGGCTGGCTCCCTCTGCAAGCACAGCCGCGGCGCCTGCACCTGCAGTTGGCCTGGCTCGCAGCCACCAGCCACCACAGGTGTCACAAGAGCTGGCCCCCTCTGCAAGCACAACCGCGACGCCTGCACCTGCAGTTGGCCTGGCTCGCAGCCACCGGCCACCACATGTGTCACATGGGCTGGCTCCCTCTGCAAGCACAGCCACGGCGCCTGCACCTGCAGTTGACCTGGCTCGCAGCCACCAGCCACCACAAGTGTTACAAGAGCTGGCTCCCTCTGCAAGCATAGCCGCGGCGCCTGCACCTGCAGCTGGCCTGGCTCACAGCCACCAGCCACCACAGGTGTCACAAGAGCTGGCTCCCTATGCAAGCACAGCCGCGGCGCCTGCACCTGCAGTTGGCCTGGCTCGCAGCCACCAGCCACCACAGGTGTCACATGGGCTGGCCCCCTCTGCAAGCACAGCCGCGGCGCCTGCACCTGCAGTTGGCCTGGTTCGCAGCCACCAGCCACCACAGGTGTCACAGGGGCTGGCTCCCTCTGCAAGCACATCCGCGGCGCCTGCACCTGCAGTTGGCCCGGGTCTCATCCACCGGCCACCACAGGTGTCACAGGGGCTGGCTCCCTCTGCAAGCACAGCCGCGGCGCCTGCACCTGCAGTTGGCCTGGCTCGCAGCCACCAGCCACCACAGGTGTTACAAGAGCTGACCCCCTCTGCAGGCACAGCCGCGACGCATGCATCTGCAGTTGGCCTGGCTCGCAGCCACCGGCCACCACATGTGTCACTGGGGCTGGCTCCCTCTGCAAGCACAGCCGCGGCGCCTGCACCTGCAGTTGGCCCGGTTCGCATCCACCGGCCACCACAGGTGTCACAGGGGCTGGCTCCCTCTGCAAGCACAGCCGCGGCGCCTGCACCTGCAGTTGGCCTGGCTCGCAGCCACCAGCCACCACATGTGTCACAGGGGCTGGCTCCCTCTGCAAGCACAGCCGCGGCGCCTGCACCTGCAGTTGGCCTGGCTCGCAGCCACCAGCCACCACAGGTGTCACAGGGGCTGGCTCCCTCTGCAAGCACATCCGCGGCGCCTGCACCTGCAGTTGGCCCGGGTCGCATCCACCGGCCACCACAGGTGTCACAGGGGCTGGCTCCCTCTGCAAGCACAGCCGCGGCGCCTGCACCTGCAGTTGGCCTGGCTCGCAGCCACCAGCCACCACAGGTGTTACAAGAGCTGGCCCCCTCTGCAAGCACATCCGCGACGCATGCATCTGCAGTTGGCCTGGCTCGCAGCCACCAGCCACCACATGTGTCACTGGGGCTGGCTCCCTCTGCAAGCACAGCCGCGGCGCCTGCACCTGCAGTTGGCCTGGCTCGCAGCCACCAGCCACCACGGGTTTCACAAGAGCTGGCTCCCTATGCAAGCACAGCCGCGGCGCCTGCACCTGCAGTTGGCCTGGCTCGCAGCCACCAGCCACCACAGGTGTCACATGGGCTGCCCCCCTCTGCAAGCACAGCCGCGGCGCCTGCACCTGCAGTTGGCCTGGCTCGCAGCCACCAGCCAACACATGTGTCACAGGGGCTGGCTCCCTCTGCAAGCACAGCCGCGGCGCCTGCACCTGCAGTTGGCCTGGCTCGCAGCCACCAGCCACCACAGGTGTCACAAGAGCTGGCCCCCTCTGCAAGCACAACCGCGACGCCTGCACCTGCAGTTGGCCTGGCTCGCAGCCACCGGCCACCACATGTGTCACATGGGCTGGCTCCCTCTGCAAGCACAGCCACGGCGCCTGCACCTGCAGTTGACCTGGCTCGCAGCCACCAGCCACCACAAGTGTTACAAGAGCTGGCTCCCTCTGCAAGCATAGCCGCGGCGCCTGCACCTGCAGCTGGCCTGGCTCACAGCCACCAGCCACCACAGGTGTCACAGGGGCTGGCTCCCTCTGCAAGCACAGCCGCGGCGCCTGCACCTGCAGTTGGCCTGGCTCGCAGCCACCAGCCACCAAAGGTGTCACATGGGCTGGCTCCCTCTGCAAGCACAGCCGCGGCACATGCACCTGCAGTTGGCCTGGCTCGCAGCCACCGGCCAACACATGTGTCACAGGGGCTGCCTCCCTCTGCAAGCACAGCCGCGGCGCCTGCACCTGCAGTTGGCTTAGCTCGCAGCCACCGGCCACCACATGTGTCACATGGGCTGGCTCCCTCTGCAAGCAGGGCCGCGGCGCCTGCACCTGCAGCTGGCCTGGCTCGCAGCCACCAGCCACCACATGTGTCACATGGGCTGGCCCCCTCTGCAAGCACAGCCGCGGCGCCTGCACCTGCAGTTGGCCTGGCTCGCAGCAAACAGCCACCACAGGTGTCACAAGAGCTGGCTCCCTCTGCAAGCACAGCTGCGGCGCCTGCACCTGCAGTTGGCCTGGCTCGCAGCCACCGGCCACCACAGGTGTCACAGGGGCTGGCTCCCTCTGCAAGCACAGCCGCGGCGCCTGCACCTGCAGTTGGCCTGGCTCGCAGCCACCAGCCACCACGGGTGTCACAGGGGCTGGCTCCCTATGCAAGCACAGCCGCGGCGCATGCACCTGCAGTTGGCCTGGCTCGCAGCCACCAGCCACCACAGGTGTCACAAGAGCTGGCCCCCTCTGCAAGCACAGCCGCGGCGCCTGCACCTGCAGTTGGCCTGGTTCGCAGCCACCAGCCACCACAGGTGTCACAGGGGCTGGCTCCCTCTGCAAGCACATCCGCGGCGCCTGCACCTGCAGTTGGCCCGGGTCGCATCCACCGGCCACCACAGGTGTCACAGGGGCTGGCTCCCTCTGCAAGCACAGCCGCGGCGCCTGCACCTGCAGTTGGCCTGGCTCGCAGCCACCAGCCACCACAGGTGTTACAAGAGCTGACCCCCTCTGCAGGCACAGCCGCGACGCATGCATCTGCAGTTGGCCTGGCTCGCAGCCACCGGCCACCACATGTGTCACTGGGGCTGGCTCCCTCTGCAAGCACAGCCGCGGCGCCTGCACCTGCAGTTGGCCCGGGTCGCATCCACCGGCCACCACAGGTGTCACAGGGGCTGGCTCCCTCTGCAAGCACAGCCGCGGCGCCTGCACCTGCAGTTGGCCTGGCTCGCAGCCACCAGCCACCACATGTGTCACAGGGGCTGGCTCCCTCTGCAAGCACAGCCGCGGCGCCTGCACCTGCAGTTGGCCTGGCTCGCAGCCACCAGCCACCACAGGTGTCACAGGGGCTGGCTCCCTCTGCAAGCACATCCGCGGCGCCTGCACCTGCAGTTGGCCCGGGTCGCATCCACCGGCCACCACAGGTGTCACAGGGGCTGGCTCCCTCTGCAAGCACAGCCGCGGCGCCTGCACCTGCAGTTGGCCTGGCTCGCAGCCACCAGCCACCACAGGTGTTACAAGAGCTGGCCCCCTCTGCAAGCACAACCGCGACGCATGCATCTGCAGTTGGCCTGGCTCGCAGCCACCGGCCACCACATGTGTCACAGGGGCTGGCTCCCTCTGCAAGCACAGCCGCGGCGCCTGCACCTGCAGTTGGCCTGGCTCGCAGCCACCAGCTACCACGGGTTTCACAAGAGCTGGCTCCCTATGCAAGCACAGCCGCGGCGCCTGCACCTGCAGTTGGCCCGGCTCGCAGCCACCAGCCACCACAGGTGTCACAGGGGCTGCCCCCCTCTGCAAGCACAGCCGCGGCGCCTGCACCTGCAGTTGGCCTGGCTCGCAGCCACCAGCCACCACAGGTGTTACAAGAGCTGGCCCCCTCTGCAAGCACATCCGCGACGCATGCACCTGCAGTTGGCCTGGCTCGCAGCCACCGGCCACCACATGTGTCACATGGGCTGGCTCCCTCTGCAAGCACAGCCACGGCGCCTGCACCTGCAGTTGACCTGGCTCGCAGCCACCAGCCACCACAAGTGTTACAAGAGCTGGCTCCCTCTGCAAGCATAGCCGCGGCGCCTGCACCTGCAGCTGGCCTGGCTCACAGCCACCAGCCACCACAGGTGTCACAGGGGCTGGCTCCCTCTGCAAGCACAGCCGCGGCGCCTGCACCTGCAGTTGGCCTGGCTCGCAGCCACCAGCCACCAAAGGTGTCACATGGGCTGGCTCCCTCTGCAAGCACAGCCGCGGCACCTGCACCTGCAGTTGGCCTGGCTCGCAGCCACCGGCCAACACATGTGTCACAGGGGCTGCCTCCCTCTGCAAGCACAGCCACGGCGCCTGCACCTGCAGTTGGCTTAGCTCGCAGCCACCGGCCACCACATGTGTCACATGGGCTGGCTCCCTCTGCAAGCAGGGCCGCGGCGCCTGCACCTGCAGCTGGCCTGGCTCGCAGCCACCAGCCACCACATGTGTCACATGGGCTGGCCCCCTCTGCAAGCACAGCCGCGGCGCCTGCACCTGCAGTTGGCCTGGCTCGCAGCAAACAGCCACCACAGGTGTCACAAGAGCTGGCTCCCTCTGCAAGCACAGCTGCGGCACCTGCACCTGCAGTTGGCCTGGCTCGCAGCCACCGGCCACCACAGGTGTCACAGGGGCTGGCTCCCTCTGCAAGCACAGCCGCGGCGCCTGCACCTGCAGTTGGCCTGGCTCGCAGCCACCAGCCACCACGGGTGTCACAGGGGCTGGCTCCCTATGCAAGCACAGCCGCGGCGCATGCACCTGCAGTTGGCCTGGCTCGCAGCCACCAGCCACCACAGGTGTCACAAGAGCTGGCCCCCTCTGCAAGCACAGCCGCGGCGCCTGCACCTGCAGTTGGCCTGGTTCGCAGCCACCAGCCACCACAGGTGTCACAGGGGCTGGCTCCCTCTGCAAGCACATCCGCGGCGCCTGCACCTGCAGTTGGCCCGGGTCGCATCCACCGGCCACCACAGGTGTCACAGGGGCTGGCTCCCTCTGCAAGCACAGCCGCGGCGCCTGCACCTGCAGTTGGCCTGGCTCGCAGCCACCAGCCACCACAGGTGTTACAAGAGCTGACCCCCTCTGCAGGCACAGCCGCGACGCATGCATCTGCAGTTGGCCTGGCTCGCAGCCACCGGCCACCACATGTGTCACTAGGGCTGGCTCCCTCTGCAAGCACAGCCGCGGCGCCTGCACCTGCAGTTGGCCCGGGTCGCATCCACCGGCCACCACAGGTGTCACAGGGGCTGGCTCCCTCTGCAAGCACAGCCGCGGCGCCTGCACCTGCAGTTGGCCTGGTTCGCAGCCACCAGCCACCACAGGTGTCACAGGGGCTGGCTCCCTCTGCAAGCACATCCGCGGCGCCTGCACCTGCAGTTGGCCCGGGTCGCATCCACCGGCCACCACAGGTGTCACAGGGGCTGGCTCCCTCTGCAAGCACAGCCGCGGCGCCTGCACCTGCAGTTGGCCTGGCTCGCAGCCACCAGCCACCACAGGTGTTACAAGAGCTGACCCCCTCTGCAGGCACAGCCGCGACGCATGCATCTGCAGTTGGCCTGGCTCGCAGCCACCGGCCACCACATGTGTCACTGGGGCTGGCTCCCTCTGCAAGCACAGCCGCGGCGCCTGCACCTGCAGTTGGCCCGGGTCGCATCCACCGGCCACCACAGGTGTCACAGGGGCTGGCTCCCTCTGCAAGCACAGCCGCGGCGCCTGCACCTGCAGTTGGCCTGGCTCGCAGCCACCAGCCACCACATGTGTCACAGGGGCTGGCTCCCTCTGCAAGCACAGCCGCGGCGCCTGCACCTGCAGTTGGCCTGGCTCGCAGCCACCAGCCACCACAGGTGTCACAGGGGCTGGCTCCCTCTGCAAGCACATCCGCGGCGCCTGCACCTGCAGTTGGCCCGGGTCGCATCCACCGGCCACCACAGGTGTCACAGGGGCTGGCTCCCTCTGCAAGCACAGCCGCGGCGCCTGCACCTGCAGTTGGCCTGGCTCGCAGCCACCAGCCACCACAGGTGTTACAAGAGCTGGCCCCCTCTGCAAGCACAACCGCGACGCATGCATCTGCAGTTGGCCTGGCTCGCAGCCACCGGCCACCACATGTGTCACTGGGGCTGGCTCCCTCTGCAAGCACAGCCGCGGCGCCTGCACCTGCAGTTGGCCTGGCTCGCAGCCACCAGCTACCACGGGTTTCACAAGAGCTGGCTCCCTATGCAAGCACAGCCGCGGCGCCTGCACCTGCAGTTGGCCTGGCTCGCAGCCACCAGCCACCACAGGTGTCACAGGG
Source organism: Limnomonas spitsbergensis (assembly GCA_037349105.1). NCBI lineage: Eukaryota > Viridiplantae > Chlorophyta > Chlorophyceae > Chlamydomonadales > Limnomonas > Limnomonas spitsbergensis. The sequence goes on along the minus strand of JAYJMM010000112.1, from coordinate 5,624,458 downwards.
GCTGCCCCCCTCTGCAAGCACAGCCGCGGCGCCTGCACCTGCAGTTGGCCTGGCTCGCAGCCACCAGCCACCACAGGTGTTACAAGAGCTGGCCCCCTCTGCAAGCACATCCGCGACGCATGCACCTGCAGTTGGCCTGGCTCGCAGCCACCGGCCACCACATGTGTCACATGGGCTGGCTCCCTCTGCAAGCACAGCCACGGCGCCTGCACCTGCAGTTGACCTGGCTCGCAGCCACCAGCCACCACAAGTGTTACAAGAGCTGGCTCCCTCTGCAAGCATAGCCGCGGCGCCTGCACCTGCAGCTGGCCTGGCTCACAGCCACCAGCCACCACAGGTGTCACAGGGGCTGGCTCCCTCTGCAAGCACAGCCGCGGCGCCTGCACCTGCAGTTGGCCTGGCTCGCAGCCACCAGCCACCAAAGGTGTCACATGGGCTGGCTCCCTCTGCAAGCACAGCCGCGGCACCTGCACCTGCAGTTGGCCTGGCTCGCAGCCACCGGCCAACACATGTGTCACAGGGGCTGCCTCCCTCTGCAAGCACAGCCGCGGCGCCTGCACCTGCAGTTGGCTTAGCTCGCAGCCACCGGCCACCACATGTGTCACATGGGCTGGCTCCCTCTGCAAGCAGGGCCGCGGCGCCTGCACCTGCAGCTGGCCTGGCTCGCAGCCACCAGCCACCACATGTGTCACATGGGCTGGCCCCCTCTGCAAGCACAGCCGCGGCGCCTGCACCTGCAGTTGGCCTGGCTCGCAGCAAACAGCCACCACAGGTGTCACAAGAGCTGGCTCCCTCTGCAAGCACAGCTGCGGCGCCTGCACCTGCAGTTGGCCTGGCTCGCAGCCACCGGCCACCACATGTGTCACTGGGGCTGGCTCCCTCTGCAAGCACAGCCGCGGCGCCTGCACCTGCAGTTGGCCTGGCTCGCAGCCACCAGCCACCACGGGTGTCACAGGGGCTGGCTCCCTATGCAAGCACAGCCGCGACGCATGCACCTGCAGTTGGCCTGGCTCGCAGCCACCAGCCACCACAGGTGTCACAAGAGCTGGCCCCCTCTGCAAGCACAGCCGCGGCGCCTGCACCTGCAGTTGGCCTGGTTCGCAGCCACCAGCCACCACAGGTGTCACAGGGGCTGGCTCCCTCTGCAAGCACATCCGCGGCGCCTGCACCTGCAGTTGGCCCGGGTCGCATCCACCGGCCACCACAGGTGTCACAGGGGCTGGCTCCCTCTGCAAGCACAGCCGCGGCGCCTGCACCTGCAGTTGGCCTGGCTCGCAGCCACCAGCCACCACAGGTGTTACAAGAGCTGACCCCCTCTGCAGGCACAGCCGCGACGCATGCATCTGCAGTTGGCCTGGCTCGCAGCCACCGGCCACCACATGTGTCACTGGGGCTGGCTCCCTCTGCAAGCACAGCCGCGGCGCCTGCACCTGCAGTTGGCCCGGGTCGCATCCACCGGCCACCACAGGTGTCACAGGGGCTGGCTCCCTCTGCAAGCACAGCCGCGGCGCCTGCACCTGCAGTTGGCCTGGCTCGCAGCCACCAGCCACCACAGGTGTTACAAGAGCTGGCCCCCTCTGCAAGCACATCCGCGACGCATGCATCTGCAGTTGGCCTGGCTCGCAGCCACCGGCCACCACATGTGTCACTGGGGCTGGCTCCCTTTGCAAGCACAGCCGCGGCGCCTGCACCTGCAGTTGGCCTGGCTCGCAGCCACCAGCTACCACGGGTTTCACAAGAGCTGGCTCCCTATGCAAGCACAGCCGCGGCGCCTGCACCTGCAGTTGGCCTGGCTCGCAGCCACCAGCCACCACAGGTGTCACAGGGGCTGCCCCCCTCTGCAAGCACAGCCGCGGCGCCTGCACCTGCAGTTGGCCCGGGTCGCATCCACCGGCCACCACAGGTGTCACAGGGGCTGGCTCCCTCTGCAAGCACAGCCGCGGCGCCTGCACCTGCAGTTGGCCTGGCTCGCAGCCACCAGCCACCACAGGTGTTACAAGAGCTGGCCCCCTCTGCAAGCACATCCGCGACGCATGCATCTGCAGTTGGCCTGGCTCGCAGCCACCAGCCACCACATGTGTCACTGGGGCTGGCTCCCTCTGCAAGCACAGCCGCGGCGCCTGCACCTGCAGTTGGCCTGGCTCGCAGCCACCAGCCACCACAGGTGTCACAGGGGCTGGCTCCCTCTGCAAGCACATCCGCGGCGCCTGCACCTGCAGTTGGCCCGGGTCGCATCCACCGGCCACCACAGGTGTCACAGGGGCTGGCTCCCTCTGCAAGCACAGCCGCGGCGCCTGCACCTGCAGTTGGCCTGGCTCGCAGCCACCAGCCACCACAGGTGTTACAAGAGCTGGCCCCCTCTGCAAGCACAACCGCGACGCATGCATCTGCAGTTGGCCTGGCTCGCAGCCACCGGCCACCACATGTGTCACTGGGGCTGGCTCCCTCTGCAAGCACAGCCGCGGCGCCTGCACCTGCAGTTGGCCTGGCTCGCAGCCACCAGCTACCACGGGTTTCACAAGAGCTGGCTCCCTATGCAAGCACAGCCGCGGCGCCTGCACCTGCAGTTGGCCTGGCTCGCAGCCACCAGCCACCACAGGTGTCACAGGGGCTGCCCCCCTCTGCAAGCACAGCCGCGGCGCCTGCACCTGCAGTTGGCCTGGCTCGCAGCCACCAGCCACCACAGGTGTTACAAGAGCTGGCCCCCTCTGCAAGCACATCCGCGACGCATGCACCTGCAGTTGGCCTGGCTCGCAGCCACCGGCCACCACATGTGTCACATGGGCTGGCTCCCTCTGCAAGCACAGCCACGGCGCCTGCACCTGCAGTTGACCTGGCTCGCAGCCACCAGCCACCACAAGTGTTACAAGAGCTGGCTCCCTCTGCAAGCATAGCCGCGGCGCCTGCACCTGCAGCTGGCCTGGCTCACAGCCACCAGCCACCACAGGTGTCACAGGGGCTGGCTCCCTCTGCAAGCACAGCCGCGGCGCCTGCACCTGCAGTTGGCCTGGCTCGCAGCCACCAGCCACCAAAGGTGTCACATGGGCTGGCTCCCTCTGCAAGCACAGCCGCGGCACCTGCACCTGCAGTTGGCCTGGCTCGCAGCCACCGGCCAACACATGTGTCACAGGGGCTGCCTCCCTCTGCAAGCACAGCCGCGGCGCCTGCACCTGCAGTTGGCTTAGCTCGCAGCCACCGGCCACCACATGTGTCACATGGGCTGGCTCCCTCTGCAAGCAGGGCCGCGGCGCCTGCACCTGCAGCTGGCCTGGCTCGCAGCCACCAGCCACCACATGTGTCACATGGGCTGGCCCCCTCTGCAAGCACAGCCGCGGCGCCTGCACCTGCAGTTGGCCTGGCTCGCAGCAAACAGCCACCACAGGTGTCACAAGAGCTGGCTCCCTCTGCAAGCACAGCTGCGGCGCCTGCACCTGCAGTTGGCCTGGCTCGCAGCCACCGGCCACCACAGGTGTCACAGGGGCTGGCTCCCTCTGCAAGCACAGCCGCGGCGCCTGCACCTGCAGTTGGCCTGGCTCGCAGCCACCAGCCACCACGGGTGTCACAGGGGCTGGCTCCCTATGCAAGCACAGCCGCGGCGCATGCACCTGCAGTTGGCCTGGCTCGCAGCCACCAGCCACCACAGGTGTCACAAGAGCTGGCCCCCTCTGCAAGCACAGCCGCGGCGCCTGCACCTGCAGTTGGCCTGGTTCGCAGCCACCAGCCACCACAGGTGTCACAGGGGCTGGCTCCCTCTGCAAGCACATCCGCGGCGCCTGCACCTGCAGTTGGCCCGGGTCGCATCCACCGGCCACCACAGGTGTCACAGGGGCTGGCTCCCTCTGCAAGCACAGCCGCGGCGCCTGCACCTGCAGTTGGCCTGGCTCGCAGCCACCAGCCACCACAGGTGTTACAAGAGCTGACCCCCTCTGCAGGCACAGCCGCGACGCATGCATCTGCAGTTGGCCTGGCTCGCAGCCACCGGCCACCACATGTGTCACTGGGGCTGGCTCCCTCTGCAAGCACAGCCGCGGCGCCTGCACCTGCAGTTGGCCCGGGTCGCATCCACCGGCCACCACAGGTGTCACAGGGGCTGGCTCCCTCTGCAAGCACAGCCGCGGCGCCTGCACCTGCAGTTGGCCTGGCTCGCAGCCACCAGCCACCACAGGTGTTACAAGAGCTGGCCCCCTCTGCAAGCACATCCGCGACGCATGCATCTGCAGTTGGCCTGGCTCGCAGCCACCGGCCACCACATGTGTCACTGGGGCTGGCTCCCTTTGCAAGCACAGCCGCGGCGCCTGCACCTGCAGTTGGCCTGGCTCGCAGCCACCAGCTACCACGGGTTTCACAAGAGCTGGCTCCCTATGCAAGCACAGCCGCGGCGCCTGCACCTGCAGTTGGCCTGGCTCGCAGCCACCAGCCACCACAGGTGTCACAGGGGCTGCCCCCCTCTGCAAGCACAGCCGCGGCGCCTGCACCTGCAGTTGGCCCGGGTCGCATCCACCGGCCACCACAGGTGTCACAGGGGCTGGCTCCCTCTGCAAGCACAGCCGCGGCGCCTGCACCTGCAGTTGGCCTGGCTCGCAGCCACCAGCCACCACAGGTGTTACAAGAGCTGGCCCCCTCTGCAAGCACATCCGCGACGCATGCATCTGCAGTTGGCCTGGCTCGCAGCCACCAGCCACCACATGTGTCACTGGGGCTGGCTCCCTCTGCAAGCACAGCCGCGGCGCCTGCACCTGCAGTTGGCCTGGCTCGCAGCCACCAGCCACCACGGGTTTCACAAGAGCTGGCTCCCTATGCAAGCACAGCCGCGGCGCCTGCACCTGCAGTTGGCCTGGCTCGCAGCCACCAGCCACCAAAGGTGTCACATGGGCTGCCCCCCTCTGCAAGCACAGCCGCGGCGCCTGCACCTGCAGTTGGCATGGCTCGCAGCCACCAGCCAACACATGTGTCACAGGGGCTGGCTCCCTCTGCAAGCACAGCCGCGGCGCCTGCACCTGCAGTTGGCCTGGCTCGCAGCCACCAGCCACCACAGGTGTCACAAGAGCTGGCCCCCTCTGCAAGCACAACCGCGACGCCTGCACCTGCAGTTGGCCTGGCTCGCAGCCACCGGCCACCACATGTGTCACATGGGCTGGCTCCCTCTGCAAGCACAGCCACGGCGCCTGCACCTGCAGTTGACCTGGCTCGCAGCCACCAGCCACCACAAGTGTCACAAGAGCTGGCTCCCTCTGCAAGCATAGCCGCGGCGCCTGCACCTGCAGCTGGCCTGGCTCACAGCCACCAGCCACCACAGGTGTCACAGGGGCTGGCTCCCTCTGCAAGCACAGCCGCGGCGCCTGCACCTGCAGTTGGCCTGGCTCGCAGCCACCAGCCACCAAAGGTGTCACATGGGCTGGCTCCCTCTGCAAGCACAGCCGCGGCACCTGCACCTGCAGTTGGCCTGGCTCGCAGCCACCGGCCAACACATGTGTCACAGGGGCTGCCTCCCTCTGCAAGCACAGCCGCGGCGCCTGCACCTGCAGTTGGCTTAGCTCGCAGCCACCGGCCACCACATGTGTCACATGGGCTGGCTCCCTCTGCAAGCAGGGCCGCGGCGCCTGCACCTGCAGCTGGCCTGGCTCGCAGCCACCAGCCACCACATGTGTCACATGGGCTGGCCCCCTCTGCAAGCACAGCCGCGGCGCCTGCACCTGCAGTTGGCCTGGCTCGCAGCAAACAGCCACCACAGGTGTCACAAGAGCTGGCTCCCTCTGCAAGCACAGCTGCGGCGCCTGCACCTGCAGTTGGCCTGGCTCGCAGCCACCGGCCACCACAGGTGTCACAGGGGCTGGCTCCCTCTGCAAGCACAGCCGCGGCGCCTGCACCTGCAGTTGGCCTGGCTCGCAGCCACCAGCCACCACGGGTGTCACAGGGGCTGGCTCCCTATGCAAGCACAGCCGCGGCGCATGCACCTGCAGTTGGCCTGGCTCGCAGCCACCAGCCACCACAGGTGTCACATGGGCTGCCCCCCTCTGCAAGCACAGCCGCGGCGCCTGCACCTGCAGTTGGCCTGGTTCGCAGCCACCAGCCACCACAGGTGTCACAGGGGCTGGCTCCCTCTGCAAGCACATCCGCGGCGCCTGCACCTGCAGTTGGCCCGGGTCGCATCCACCGGCCACCACAGGTGTCACAGGGGCTGGCTCCCTCTGCAAGCACAGCCGCGGCGCCTGCACCTGCAGTTGGCATGGCTCGCAGCCACCAGCCACCACAGGTGTTACAAGAGCTGACCCCCTCTGCAGGCACAGCCGCGACGCATGCACCTGCAGTTGGCCTGGCTCGCAGCCACCGGCCACCACATGTGTCACTGGGGCTGGCTCCCTCTGCAAGCACAGCCGCGGCGCCTGCACCTGCAGTTGGCCCGGGTCGCATCCACCGGCCACCACAGGTGTCACAGGGGCTGGCTCCCTCTGCAAGCACAGCCGCGGCGCCTGCACCTGCAGTTGGCCTGGCTCGCAGCCACCAGCCACCACATGTGTCACAGGGGCTGGCTCCCTCTGCAAGCACAGCCGCGGCGCCTGCACCTGCAGTTGGCCTGGCTCGCAGCCACCAGCCACCACAGGTGTCACAGGGGCTGGCTCCCTCTGCAAGCACATCCGCGGCGCCTGCACCTGCAGTTGGCCCGGGTCGCATCCACCGGCCACCACAGGTGTCACAGGGGCTGGCTCCCTCTGCAAGCACAGCCGCGGCGCCTGCACCTGCAGTTGGCCTGGCTCGCAGCCACCAGCCACCACAGGTGTTACAAGAGCTGGCCCCCTCTGCAAGCACATCCGCGACGCATGCATCTGCAGTTGGCCTGGCTCGCAGCCACCGGCCACCACATGTGTCACTGGGGCTGGCTCCCTCTGCAAGCACAGCCGCGGCGCCTGCACCTGCAGTTGGCCTGGCTCGCAGCCACCAGCCACCACGGGTTTCACAAGAGCTGGCTCCCTATGCAAGCACAGCCGCGGCGCCTGCACCTGCAGTTGGCCTGGCTCGCAGCCACCAGCCACCACAGGTGTCACATGGGCTGCCCCCCTCTGCAAGCACAGCCGCGGCGCCTGCACCTGCAGTTGGCCTGGCTCGCAGCCACCAGCCAACACATGTGTCACAGGGGCTGGCTCCCTCTGCAAGCACAGCCGCGGCGCCTGCACCTGCAGTTGGCCTGGCTCGCAGCCACCAGCCACCACATGTGTCACAAGAGCTGGCCCCCTCTGCAAGCACAACCGCGACGCCTGCACCTGCAGTTGGCCTGGCTCGCAGCCACCGGCCACCACATGTGTCACATGGGCTGGCTCCCTCTGCAAGCACAGCCACGGCGCCAGCACCTGCAGTTGACCTGGCTCGCAGCCACCAGCCACCACGGGTGTCACAAGAGCTGGCTCCCTCTGCAAGCATAGCCGCGGCGCCTGCACCTGCAGCTGGCCTGGCTCACAGCCACCAGCCACCACAGGTGTCACAGGGGCTGGCTCCCTCTGCAAGCACAGCCGCGGCGCCTGCACCTGCAGTTGGCCTGGCTCGCAGCCACCAGCCACCAAAGGTGTCACATGGGCTGGCTCCCTCTGCAAGCACAGCCACGGCGCCTGCACCTGCAGTTGACCTGGCTCGCAGCCACCAGCCACCACAAGTGTCACAAGAGCTGGCTCCCTCTGCAAGCATAGCCGCGGCGCATGCACCTGCAGCTGGCCTGGCTCACAGCCACCAGCCACCACAGGTGTCACATGGGCTGGCTCCCTCTGCAAGCACAGCCGCGGCACCTGCACCTGCAGTTGGCCTGGCTCGCAGCCACCGGCCAACACATGTGTCACAGGGGCTGCCTCCCTCTGCAAGCACAGCCGCGGCGCCTGCACCTGCAGTTGGCTTAGCTCGCAGCCACCGGCCACCACATGTGTCACATGGGCTGGCTCCCTCTGCAAGCAGGGCCGCGGCGCCTGCACCTGCAGCTGGCCTGGCTCGCAGCCACCAGCCACCACATGTGTCACATGGGCTGGCCCCCTCTGCAAGCACAGCCGCGGCGCCTGCACCTGCAGTTGGCCTGGCTCGCAGCAAACAGCCACCACAGGTGTCACAAGAGCTGGCTCCCTCTGCAAGCACAGCTGCGGCGCCTGCACCTGCAGTTGGCCTGGCTCGCAGCCACCGGCCACCACATGTGTCATAGGGGCTGGCTCCCTCTGCAAGCACAGCCGCGGCGCCTGCACCTGCAGTTGGCCTGGCTCGCAGCCACCAGCCACCACGGGTGTCACAGGGGCTGGCTCCCTATGCAAGCACAGCCGCGGCGCATGCACCTGCAGTTGGCCTGGCTCGCAGCCACCAGCCACCACAGGTGTCACAAGAGCTGGCCCCCTCTGCAAGCACAGCCGCGGCGCCTGCACCTGCAGTTGGCCTGGCTCGCAGCCACCAGCCACCACAGGTGTCACAGGGGCTGGCTCCCTCTGCAAGCACATCCGCGGCGCCTGCACCTGCAGTTGGCCTGGCTCGCAGCCACCGGCCACCACGGGTTTCACAGGGGCTGGCTCCCTATGCAAGCACAGCCGCGGCGCCTGCACCTGCAGTTGGCCTGGCTCGCAGCCACCAGCCACCACAGGTGTCACATGGGCTGCCCCCCTCTGCAAGCACAGCCGCGGCGCCTGCACCTGCAGTTGGCCTGGCTCACAGCAACCAGCCACCACAGGTGTCACAAGAGCAGGCTCCCTCTGCAAGCACAGCCGCGGCGCCTGCACCTGCAGTTGGCCTGGCTTGCAGCCACCAGCCACCACAGGTGTCACAAGAGCTGGCCCCCTCTGCAAGCACAGCCGCGACGCCTGCACCTGCAGTTGGCCTGGCTCGCAGCCACCGGCCACCACATGTGTCACATGGGCTGGCCCCCTCTGCAAGCACAACCGCGACGCCTGCACCTGCAGTTGACCTGGCTCGCAGCCACCAGCCACCACAAGTGTCACAAGAGCTGGCTCCCTCTGCAAGCACAGCCGCGGCGCCTGCACCTGCAGTCGGCCTGGCTCGCAGCCACCAGCCACCACATGTGTCATAGGGGCTGGCTCCCTCTGCAAGCACAGCCGCGGCGCCTGCACCTGCAGTTGGCCTGGTTCGCAGCCACCAGCCACCACATGTGTCACAGGGGCTGGCTCCCTCTGCAAGCACATCCGCGGCGCCTGCACATGCAGTTGGCCTGGCTCGCAGCCACCGGCCACCACATGTGTCACAGGGGTTGGCTCCCTCTGCGGGCACAGCCGCGGCGCCTGCACCTGCAGTTGGCCTGGCTCGCAGCCACCAGCCACCACAGGTGTCACATGAGCTGCCTCCCTCTGCAAGCACAGCCGCGGCGCCTGCACCTGCAGTTGGCCTGGCTCGCAGCCACCAGCCACCGCAAGTGTCACGTGAGCTGCCTCCCTCTGCAAGCACAGCCGCGACGCCTGCACCTGCAGTCGGTCTGGCTCGCAACCACCGGCCACCACAGGTGTCACAGGGGCTGCCTCCCTCTGCAAGCACAGCCGCGGCGCCTGCACCTGCAGTTGGCCTGGCTCGCAGCCACCGGCCACCACATGTGTCACAGGGGCTGGCTCCCTCTGCGGGCACAGCCGCGGCGCCTGCACCTGCAGTTGGCCTGGCTCGCAGCCACCAGCCACCACATGTGTCACATGAGCTGCCTCCCTCTGCAAGCACAGCCGCGGCGCCTGCACCTGCAGTTGGCCTGGCTCGCAGCCACCAGCCACCGCAAGTGTCACGTGAGCTGCCTCCCTCTGCAAGCACAGCCGCGACGCCTGCACCTGCAGTCGGTCTGGCTCGCAACCACCGGCCACCACAGGTGTCACAGGGGCTGCCTCCCTCTGCAAGCACATCCGCGGCGCCTGCATCTGCAGTTGGCCTGGCTCGCAGCCACCAGCCACCACGGGTGTCACAGGGGCTGGCTCCCTATTTAAGCACAGCCGCGGCGCATGCACCTGCAGTTGGCCTGGCTCGCAGCCACCAGCCACCACAGGTGTCACAAGAGCTGGCCCCCTCTGCAAGCACAGCCGCGGCGCCTGCACCTGCAGTTGGCCTGGTTCGCAGCCACCAGCCACCACATGTGTCACAGGGGCTGGCTCCCTCTGCAAGCACATCCGCGGCGCCTGCACCTGCAGTTGGCCCGGGTCGCATCCACCGGCCACCACAGGTGTCACAGGGGCTGGCTCCCTCTGCAAGCACAGCCGCGGCGCCTGCACCTGCAGTTGGCCTGGCTCGCAGCCACCAGCCACCACAGGTGTTACAAGAGCTGACCCCCTCTGCAGGCACAGCCGCGACGCATGCATCTGCAGTTGGCCTGGCTCGCAGCCACCGGCCACCACATGTGTCACTAGGGCTGGCTCCCTCTGCAAGCACAGCCGCGGCGCCTGCACCTGCAGTTGGCCCGGGTCGCATCCACCGGCCACCACAGGTGTCACAAGAGCTGGCTCCCTCTGCAAGCACAGCCGCGGCGCCTGCACCTGCAGTTGGCCTGGCTCGCAGCCACCAGCCACCACATGTGTCACATGGGCTGGCTCCCTCTGCAAGCACAGCCGCGGCGCCTGCACCTGCAGTTGGCCTGGCTCGCAGCCACCAGCCACCACAGGTGTCACAGGGGCTGGCTCCCTCTGCAAGCACATCCGCGGCGCCTGCACCTGCAGTTGGCCCGGGTCGCATCCACCGGCCACCACAGGTGTCACAGGGGCTGGCTCCCTCTGCAAGCACAGCCGCGGCGCCTGCACCTGCAGTTGGCCTGGCTCGCAGCCACCAGCCACCACAGGTGTTACAAGAGCTGGCCCCCTCTGCAAGCACATCCGCGACGCATGCATCTGCAGTTGGCCTGGCTCGCAGCCACCGGCCACCACATGTGTCACTGGGGCTGGCTCCCTCTGCAAGCACAACCGCGACGCCTGCACCTGCAGTTGACCTGGCTCGCAGCCACCAGCCACCACAAGTGTCACAAGAGCTGGCTCCCTCTGCAAGCACAGCCGCGGCGCCTGCACCTGCAGTCGGCCTGGCTTGCAGCCACCAGCCACCACAGGTGTCACAAGAGCTGGCCCCCTCTGCAAGCACAGCCGCGACGCCTGCACCTGCAGTTGGCCTGGCTCGCAGCCACCGGCCACCACATGTGTCACATGGGCTGGCCCCCTCTGCAAGCACAACCGCGACGCCTGCACCTGCAGTTGACCTGGCTCGCAGCCACCAGCCACCACAAGTGTCACAAGAGCTGGCTCCCTCTGCAAGCACAGCCGCGGCGCCTGCACCTGCAGTCGGCCTGGCTCGCAGCCACCAGCCACCACATGTGTCATAGGGGCTGGCTCCCTCTGCAAGCACAGCCGCGGCGCCTGCACCTGCAGTTGGCCTGGTTCGCAGCCACCAGCCACCACATGTGTCACAGGGGCTGGCTCCCTCTGCAAGCACATCCGCGGCGCCTGCACATGCAGTTGGCCTGGCTCGCAGCCACCGGCCACCACATGTGTCACAGGGGTTGGCTCCCTCTGCGGGCACAGCCGCGGCGCCTGCACCTGCAGTTGGCCTGGCTCGCAGCCACCAGCCACCACAGGTGTCACATGAGCTGCCTCCCTCTGCAAGCACAGCCGCGGCGCCTGCACCTGCAGTTGGCCTGGCTCGCAGCCACCAGCCACCGCAAGTGTCACGTGAGCTGCCTCCCTCTGCAAGCACAGCCGCGACGCCTGCACCTGCAGTCGGTCTGGCTCGCAACCACCGGCCACCACAGGTGTCACAGGGGCTGCCTCCCTCTGCAAGCACAGCCGCGGCGCCTGCACCTGCAGTTGGCCTGGCTCGCAGCCACCGGCCACCACATGTGTCACAGGGGCTGGCTCCCTCTGCGGGCACAGCCGCGGCGCCTGCACCTGCAGTTGGCCTGGCTCGCAGCCACCAGCCACCACAGGTGTCACATGAGCTGCCTCCCTCTGCAAGCACAGCCGCGGCGCCTGCACCTGCAGTTGGCCTGGCTCGCAGCCACCAGCCACCGCAAGTGTCACGTGAGCTGCCTCCCTCTGCAAGCACAGCCGCGACGCCTGCACCTGCAGTCGGTCTGGCTCGCAACCACCGGCCACCACAGGTGTCACAGGGGCTGCCTCCCTCTGCAAGCACATCCGCGGCGCCTGCATCTGCAGTTGGCCTGGCTCGCAGCCACCAGCCACCACGGGTGTCACAGGGGCTGGCTCCCTATTTAAGCACAGCCGCGGCGCATGCACCTGCAGTTGGCCTGGCTCGCAGCCACCAGCCACCACAGGTGTCACAAGAGCTGGCCCCCTCTGCAAGCACAGCCGCGGCGCCTGCACCTGCAGTTGGCCTGGTTCGCAGCCACCAGCCACCACATGTGTCACAGGGGCTGGCTCCCTCTGCAAGCACATCCGCGGCGCCTGCACCTGCAGTTGGCCCGGGTCGCATCCACCGGCCACCACAGGTGTCACAGGGGCTGGCTCCCTCTGCAGGCACAGCCGCGGCGCCTGCACCTGCAGTTGGCCTGGCTCGCAGCCACCAGCCACCACAGGTGTTACAAGAGCTGACCCCCTCTGCAGGCACAGCCGCGACGCATGCATCTGCAGTTGGCCTGGCTCGCAGCCACCGGCCACCACATGTGTCACTAGGGCTGGCTCCCTCTGCAAGCACAGCCGCGGCGCCTGCACCTGCAGTTGGCCCGGGTCGCATCCACCGGCCACCACAGGTGTCACAAGAGCTGGCTCCCTCTGCAAGCACAGCCGCGGCGCCTGCACCTGCAGTTGGCCTGGCTCGCAGCCACCAGCCACCACATGTGTCACATGGGCTGGCTCCCTCTGCAAGCACAGCCGCGGCGCCTGCACCTGCAGTTGGCCTGGCTCGCAGCCACCAGCCACCACAGGTGTCACAGGGGCTGGCTCCCTCTGCAAGCACATCCGCGGCGCCTGCACCTGCAGTTGGCCCGGGTCGCATCCACCGGCCACCACAGGTGTCACAGGGGCTGGCTCCCTCTGCAAGCACAGCCGCGGCGCCTGCACCTGCAGTTGGCCTGGCTCGCAGCCACCAGCCACCACAGGTGTTACAAGAGCTGGCCCCCTCTGCAAGCACATCCGCGACGCATGCATCTGCAGTTGGCCTGGCTCGCAGCCACCGGCCACCACATGTGTCACTGGGGCTGGCTCCCTCTGCAAGCACAGCCGCGACGCCTGCACCTGCAGTTGACCTGGCTCGCAGCCACCAGCCACCACAAGTGTCACAAGAGCTGGCTCCCTCTGCAAGCACAGCCGCGGCGCCTGCACCTGCAGTCGGCCTGGCTCGCAGCCACCAGCCACCACATGTGTCATAGGGGCTGGCTCCCTCTGCAAGCACAGCCGCGGCGCCTGCACCTGCAGTTGGCCTGGTTCGCAGCCACCAGCCACCACATGTGTCACAGGGGCTGGCTCCCTCTGCAAGCACAGCCGCGGCGCCTGCACATGCAGTTGGCCTGGCTCGCAGCCACCGGCCACCACATGTGTCACAGGGGCTGGCTCCCTCTGCGGGCACAGCCGCGGCGCCTGCACCTGCAGTTGGCCTGGCTCGCAGCCACCAGCCACCACAGGTGTCACATGAGCTGCCTCCCTCTGCAAGCACAGCCGCGGCGCCTGCACCTGCAGTTGGCCTGGCTCGCAGCCACCAGCCACCGCAAGTGTCACGTGAGCTGCCTCCCTCTGCAAGCACAGCCGCGACGCCTGCACCTGCAGTCGGTCTGGCTCGCAACCACCGGCCACCACAGGTGTCACAGGGGCTGGCTCCCTCTGCAGGCACAGCCGCGGCGCCTGCACCTGCAGTTGGCCTGGCTCGCAGCCACCAGCCACCACAGGTGTCACAGGGGCTGGCTCCCTCTGCAAGCACATCCGCGGCGCCTGCACCTGCAGTTGGCCTGGCTCGCAGCCACCGGCCACCACGGGTTTCACAGGGGCTGGCTCCCTATGCAAGCACAGCCGCGGCGCCTGCACCTGCAGTTGGCCTGGCTCGCAGCCACCAGCCACCACAGGTGTCACATGGGCTGCCCCCCTCTGCAAGCACAGCCGCGGCGCCTGCACCTGCAGTTGGCCTGGCTCACAGCAACCAGCCACCACAGGTGTCACAAGAGCAGGCTCCCTCTGCAAGCACAGCCGCGGCGCCTGCACCTGCAGTTGGCCTGGCTTGCAGCCACCAGCCACCACAGGTGTCACAAGAGCTGGCCCCCTCTGCAAGCACAGCCGCGACGCCTGCACCTGCAGTTGGCCTGGCTCGCAGCCACCGGCCACCACATGTGTCACATGGGCTGGCCCCCTCTGCAAGCACAACCGCGACGCCTGCACCTGCAGTTGACCTGGCTCGCAGCCACCAGCCACCACAAGTGTCACAAGAGCTGGCTCCCTCTGCAAGCACAGCCGCGGCGCCTGCACCTGCAGTCGGCCTGGCTCGCAGCCACCAGCCACCACATGTGTCATAGGGGCTGGCTCCCTCTGCAAGCACAGCCGCGGCGCCTGCACCTGCAGTTGGCCTGGTTCGCAGCCACCAGCCACCACATGTGTCACAGGGGCTGGCTCCCTCTGCAAGCACATCCGCGGCGCCTGCACATGCAGTTGGCCTGGCTCGCAGCCACCGGCCACCACATGTGTCACAGGGGTTGGCTCCCTCTGCGGGCACAGCCGCGGCGCCTGCACCTGCAGTTGGCCTGGCTCGCAGCCACCAGCCACCACAGGTGTCACATGAGCTGCCTCCCTCTGCAAGCACAGCCGCGGCGCCTGCACCTGCAGTTGGCCTGGCTCGCAGCCACCAGCCACCGCAAGTGTCACGTGAGCTGCCTCCCTCTGCAAGCACAGCCGCGACGCCTGCACCTGCAGTCGGTCTGGCTCGCAACCACCGGCCACCACAGGTGTCACAGGGGCTGCCTCCCTCTGCAAGCACAGCCGCGGCGCCTGCACCTGCAGTTGGCCTGGCTCGCAGCCACCGGCCACCACATGTGTCACAGGGGCTGGCTCCCTCTGCGGGCACAGCCGCGGCGCCTGCACCTGCAGTTGGCCTGGCTCGCAGCCACCAGCCACCACATGTGTCACATGAGCTGCCTCCCTCTGCAAGCACAGCCGCGGCGCCTGCACCTGCAGTTGGCCTGGCTCGCAGCCACCAGCCACCGCAAGTGTCACGTGAGCTGCCTCCCTCTGCAAGCACAGCCGCGACGCCTGCACCTGCAGTCGGTCTGGCTCGCAACCACCGGCCACCACAGGTGTCACAGGGGCTGCCTCCCTCTGCAAGCACATCCGCGGCGCCTGCATCTGCAGTTGGCCTGGCTCGCAGCCACCAGCCACCACGGGTGTCACAGGGGCTGGCTCCCTATTTAAGCACAGCCGCGGCGCATGCACCTGCAGTTGGCCTGGCTCGCAGCCACCAGCCACCACAGGTGTCACAAGAGCTGGCCCCCTCTGCAAGCACAGCCGCGGCGCCTGCACCTGCAGTTGGCCTGGTTCGCAGCCACCAGCCACCACATGTGTCACAGGGGCTGGCTCCCTCTGCAAGCACATCCGCGGCGCCTGCACCTGCAGTTGGCCCGGGTCGCATCCACCGGCCACCACAGGTGTCACAGGGGCTGGCTCCCTCTGCAAGCACAGCCGCGGCGCCTGCACCTGCAGTTGGCCTGGCTCGCAGCCACCAGCCACCACAGGTGTTACAAGAGCTGACCCCCTCTGCAGGCACAGCCGCGACGCATGCATCTGCAGTTGGCCTGGCTCGCAGCCACCGGCCACCACATGTGTCACTAGGGCTGGCTCCCTCTGCAAGCACAGCCGCGGCGCCTGCACCTGCAGTTGGCCCGGGTCGCATCCACCGGCCACCACAGGTGTCACAAGAGCTGGCTCCCTCTGCAAGCACAGCCGCGGCGCCTGCACCTGCAGTTGGCCTGGCTCGCAGCCACCAGCCACCACATGTGTCACATGGGCTGGCTCCCTCTGCAAGCACAGCCGCGGCGCCTGCACCTGCAGTTGGCCTGGCTCGCAGCCACCAGCCACCACAGGTGTCACAGGGGCTGGCTCCCTCTGCAAGCACATCCGCGGCGCCTGCACCTGCAGTTGGCCCGGGTCGCATCCACCGGCCACCACAGGTGTCACAGGGGCTGGCTCCCTCTGCAAGCACAGCCGCGGCGCCTGCACCTGCAGTTGGCCTGGCTCGCAGCCACCAGCCACCACAGGTGTTACAAGAGCTGGCCCCCTCTGCAAGCACATCCGCGACGCATGCATCTGCAGTTGGCCTGGCTCGCAGCCACCGGCCACCACATGTGTCACTGGGGCTGGCTCCCTCTGCAAGCACAACCGCGACGCCTGCACCTGCAGTTGACCTGGCTCGCAGCCACCAGCCACCACAAGTGTCACAAGAGCTGGCTCCCTCTGCAAGCACAGCCGCGGCGCCTGCACCTGCAGTCGGCCTGGCTTGCAGCCACCAGCCACCACAGGTGTCACAAGAGCTGGCCCCCTCTGCAAGCACAGCCGCGACGCCTGCACCTGCAGTTGGCCTGGCTCGCAGCCACCGGCCACCACATGTGTCACATGGGCTGGCCCCCTCTGCAAGCACAACCGCGACGCCTGCACCTGCAGTTGACCTGGCTCGCAGCCACCAGCCACCACAAGTGTCACAAGAGCTGGCTCCCTCTGCAAGCACAGCCGCGGCGCCTGCACCTGCAGTCGGCCTGGCTCGCAGCCACCAGCCACCACATGTGTCATAGGGGCTGGCTCCCTCTGCAAGCACAGCCGCGGCGCCTGCACCTGCAGTTGGCCTGGTTCGCAGCCACCAGCCACCACATGTGTCACAGGGGCTGGCTCCCTCTGCAAGCACATCCGCGGCGCCTGCACATGCAGTTGGCCTGGCTCGCAGCCACCGGCCACCACATGTGTCACAGGGGTTGGCTCCCTCTGCGGGCACAGCCGCGGCGCCTGCACCTGCAGTTGGCCTGGCTCGCAGCCACCAGCCACCACAGGTGTCACATGAGCTGCCTCCCTCTGCAAGCACAGCCGCGGCGCCTGCACCTGCAGTTGGCCTGGCTCGCAGCCACCAGCCACCGCAAGTGTCACGTGAGCTGCCTCCCTCTGCAAGCACAGCCGCGACGCCTGCACCTGCAGTCGGTCTGGCTCGCAACCACCGGCCACCACAGGTGTCACAGGGGCTGCCTCCCTCTGCAAGCACAGCCGCGGCGCCTGCACCTGCAGTTGGCCTGGCTCGCAGCCACCGGCCACCACATGTGTCACAGGGGCTGGCTCCCTCTGCGGGCACAGCCGCGGCGCCTGCACCTGCAGTTGGCCTGGCTCGCAGCCACCAGCCACCACAGGTGTCACATGAGCTGCCTCCCTCTGCAAGCACAGCCGCGGCGCCTGCACCTGCAGTTGGCCTGGCTCGCAGCCACCAGCCACCGCAAGTGTCACGTGAGCTGCCTCCCTCTGCAAGCACAGCCGCGACGCCTGCACCTGCAGTCGGTCTGGCTCGCAACCACCGGCCACCACAGGTGTCACAGGGGCTGCCTCCCTCTGCAAGCACATCCGCGGCGCCTGCATCTGCAGTTGGCCTGGCTCGCAGCCACCAGCCACCACGGGTGTCACAGGGGCTGGCTCCCTATTTAAGCACAGCCGCGGCGCATGCACCTGCAGTTGGCCTGGCTCGCAGCCACCAGCCACCACAGGTGTCACAAGAGCTGGCCCCCTCTGCAAGCACAGCCGCGGCGCCTGCACCTGCAGTTGGCCTGGTTCGCAGCCACCAGCCACCACATGTGTCACAGGGGCTGGCTCCCTCTGCAAGCACATCCGCGGCGCCTGCACCTGCAGTTGGCCCGGGTCGCATCCACCGGCCACCACAGGTGTCACAGGGGCTGGCTCCCTCTGCAGGCACAGCCGCGGCGCCTGCACCTGCAGTTGGCCTGGCTCGCAGCCACCAGCCACCACAGGTGTTACAAGAGCTGACCCCCTCTGCAGGCACAGCCGCGACGCATGCATCTGCAGTTGGCCTGGCTCGCAGCCACCGGCCACCACATGTGTCACTAGGGCTGGCTCCCTCTGCAAGCACAGCTGCGGCGCCTGCACCTGCAGTTGGCCCGGGTCGCATCCACCGGCCACCACAGGTGTCACAAGAGCTGGCTCCCTCTGCAAGCACAGCCGCGGCGCCTGCACCTGCAGTTGGCCTGGCTCGCAGCCACCAGCCACCACATGTGTCACATGGGCTGGCTCCCTCTGCAAGCACAGCCGCGGCGCCTGCACCTGCAGTTGGCCTGGCTCGCAGCCACCAGCCACCACAGGTGTCACAGGGGCTGGCTCCCTCTGCAAGCACATCCGCGGCGCCTGCACCTGCAGTTGGCCCGGGTCGCATCCACCGGCCACCACAGGTGTCACAGGGGCTGGCTCCCTCTGCAAGCACAGCCGCGGCGCCTGCACCTGCAGTTGGCCTGGCTCGCAGCCACCAGCCACCACAGGTGTTACAAGAGCTGGCCCCCTCTGCAAGCACATCCGCGACGCATGCATCTGCAGTTGGCCTGGCTCGCAGCCACCGGCCACCACATGTGTCACTGGGGCTGGCTCCCTCTGCAAGCACAGCCGCGACGCCTGCACCTGCAGTTGACCTGGCTCGCAGCCACCAGCCACCACAAGTGTCACAAGAGCTGGCTCCCTCTGCAAGCACAGCCGCGGCGCCTGCACCTGCAGTCGGCCTGGCTCGCAGCCACCAGCCACCACATGTGTCATAGGGGCTGGCTCCCTCTGCAAGCACAGCCGCGGCGCCTGCACCTGCAGTTGGCCTGGTTCGCAGCCACCAGCCACCACATGTGTCACAGGGGCTGGCTCCCTCTGCAAGCACAGCCGCGGCGCCTGCACATGCAGTTGGCCTGGCTCGCAGCCACCGGCCACCACATGTGTCACAGGGGCTGGCTCCCTCTGCGGGCACAGCCGCGGCGCCTGCACCTGCAGTTGGCCTGGCTCGCAGCCACCAGCCACCACAGGTGTCACATGAGCTGCCTCCCTCTGCAAGCACAGCCGCGGCGCCTGCACCTGCAGTTGGCCTGGCTCGCAGCCACCAGCCACCGCAAGTGTCACGTGAGCTGCCTCCCTCTGCAAGCACAGCCGCGACGCCTGCACCTGCAGTCGGTCTGGCTCGCAACCACCGGCCACCACAGGTGTCACAGGGGCTGCCTCCCTCTGCAAGCACATCCGCGGCGCCTGCATCTGCAGTTGGCCTGGCTCGCAGCCACCAGCCACCACGGGTGTCACAGGGGCTGGCTCCCTATTTAAGCACAGCCGCGGCGCATGCACCTGCAGTTGGCCTGGCTCGCAGCCACCAGCCACCACAGGTGTCACAAGAGCTGGCCCCCTCTGCAAGCACAGCCGCGGCGCCTGCACCTGCAGTTGGCCTGGTTCGCAGCCACCAGCCACCACATGTGTCACAGGGGCTGGCTCCCTCTGCAAGCACATCCGCGGCGCCTGCACCTGCAGTTGGCCCGGGTCGCATCCACCGGCCACCACAGGTGTCACAGGGGCTGGCTCCCTCTGCAAGCACAGCCGCGGCGCCTGCACCTGCAGTTGGCCTGGCTCGCAGCCACCAGCCACCACAGGTGTTACAAGAGCTGACCCCCTCTGCAGGCACAGCCGCGACGCATGCATCTGCAGTTGGCCTGGCTCGCAGCCACCGGCCACCACATGTGTCACTAGGGCTGGCTCCCTCTGCAAGCACAGCCGCGGCGCCTGCACCTGCAGTTGGCCCGGGTCGCATCCACCGGCCACCACAGGTGTCACAAGAGCTGGCTCCCTCTGCAAGCACAGCCGCGGCGCCTGCACCTGCAGTTGGCCTGGCTCGCAGCCACCAGCCACCACATGTGTCACAGGGGCTGGCTCCCTCTGCAAGCACAGCCGCGGCGCCTGCACCTGCAGTTGGCCTGGCTCGCAGCCACCAGCCACCACAGGTGTCACAGGGGCTGGCTCCCTCTGCAAGCACATCCGCGGCGCCTGCACCTGCAGTTGGCCCGGGTCGCATCCACCGGCCACCACAGGTGTCACAGGGGCTGGCTCCCTCTGCAAGCACAGCCGCGGCGCCTGCACCTGCAGTTGGCCTGGCTCGCAGCCACCAGCCACCACAGGTGTTACAAGAGCTGGCCCCCTCTGCAAGCACATCCGCGACGCATGCATCTGCAGTTGGCCTGGCTCGCAGCCACCGGCCACCACATGTGTCACTGGGGCTGGCTCCCTCTGCAAGCACAGCCGCGACGCCTGCACCTGCAGTTGACCTGGCTCGCAGCCACCAGCCACCACAAGTGTCACAAGAGCTGGCTCCCTCTGCAAGCACAGCCGCGGCGCCTGCACCTGCAGTCGGCCTGGCTCGCAGCCACCAGCCACCACATGTGTCATAGGGGCTGGCTCCCTCTGCAAGCACAGCCGCGGCGCCTGCACCTGCAGTTGGCCTGGTTCGCAGCCACCAGCCACCACATGTGTCACATGGGCTGGCTCCCTCTGCAAGCACAGCCGCGGCGCCTGCACATGCAGTTGGCCTGGCTCGCAGCCACCGGCCACCACATGTGTCACAGGGGTTGGCTCCCTCTGCGGGCACAGCCGCGGCGCCTGCACCTGCAGTTGGCCTGGCTCGCAGCCACCAGCCACCACAGGTGTCACATGAGCTGCCTCCCTCTGCAAGCACAGCCGCGGCGCCTGCACCTGCAGTTGGCCTGGCTCGCAGCCACCAGCCACCGCAAGTGTCACGTGAGCTGCCTCCCTCTGCAAGCACAGCCGCGACGCCTGCACCTGCAGTCGGTCTGGCTCGCAACCACCGGCCACCACAGGTGTCACAGGGGCTGCCTCCCTCTGCAAGCACAGCCGCGGCGCCTGCACCTGCAGTTGGCCTGGCTCGCAGCCACCGGCCACCACATGTGTCACAGGGGCTGGCTCCCTCTGCGGGCACAGCCGCGGCGCCTGCACCTGCAGTTGGCCTGGCTCGCAGCCACCAGCCACCACAGGTGTCACATGAGCTGCCTCCCTCTGCAAGCACAGCCGCGGCGCCTGCACCTGCAGTTGGCCTGGCTCGCAGCCACCAGCCACCGCAAGTGTCACGTGAGCTGCCTCCCTCTGCAAGCACAGCCGCGGCGCCTGCACCTGCAGTCGGTCTGGCTCGCAACCACCGGCCACCACAGGTGTCACAGGGGCTGCCTCCCTCTGCAAGCACATCCGCGGCGCCTGCATCTGCAGTTGGCCTGGCTCGCAGCCACCAGCCACCACGGGTGTCACAGGGGCTGGCTCCCTATTTAAGCACAGCCGCGGCGCATGCACCTGCAGTTGGCCTGGCTCGCAGCCACCAGCCACCACAGGTGTCACAAGAGCTGGCCCCCTCTGCAGGCACAGCCGCGACGCATGCATCTGCAGTTGGCCTGGCTCGCAGCCACCGGCCACCACATGTGTCACTAGGGCTGGCTTCCTCTGCAAGCACAGCCGCGGCGCCTGCACCTGCAGTTGGCCCGGGTCGCATCCACCGGCCACCACAGGTGTCACAAGAGCTGGCTCCCTCTGCAAGCACAGCCGCGGCGCCTGCACCTGCAGTTGGCCTGGCTCGCAGCCACCAGCCACCACATGTGTCACAGGGGCTGGCTCCCTCTGCAAGCACAGCCGCGGCGCCTGCACCTGCAGTTGGCCTGGCTCGCAGCCACCAGCCACCACAGGTGTCACAGGGGCTGGCTCCCTCTGCAAGCACATCCGCGGCGCCTGCACCTGCAGTTGGCCCGGGTCGCATCCACCGGCCACCACAGGTGTCACAGGGGCTGGCTCCCTCTGCAAGCACAGCCGCGGCGCCTGCACCTGCAGTTGGCCTGGCTCGCAGCCACCAGCCACCACAGGTGTTACAAGAGCTGGCCCCCTCTGCAAGCACATCCGCGACGCATGCATCTGCAGTTGGCCTGGCTCGCAGCCACCGGCCACCACATGTGTCACTGGGGCTGGCTCCCTCTGCAAGCACAGCCGCGGCGCCTGCACCTGCAGTTGGCCTGGCTCGCAGCCACCAGCCACCACGGGTGTCACAAGAGCTGGCTCCCTATGCAAGCACAGCCGCGGCGCCTGCACCTGCAGTTGGCCTGGCTCGCAGCCACCAGCCACCACATGTGTCACATGGGCTGCCCCCTCTGCAAGCACAGCCGCGGCGCCTGCACCTGCAGTTGGCCTGGCTCGCAGCCACCAGCCAACACATGTGTCACAGGGGCTGGCTCCCTCTGCAAGCACAGCCGCGGCGCCTGCACCTGCAGTTGGCCTGGCTCGCAGCCACCAGCCACCACAGGTGTCACAAGAGCTGGCCCCCTCTGCAAGCACAACCGCGACGCCTGCACCTGCAGTTGGCCTGGCTCGCAGCCACCGGCCACCACATGTGTCACATGGGCTGGCTCCCTCTGCAAGCACAGCCACGGCGCCTGCACCTGCAGTTGACCTGGCTCGCAGCCACCAGCCACCACAAGTGTCACAAGAGCTGGCTCCCTCTGCAAGCATAGCCGCGGCGCCTGCACCTGCAGCTGGCCTGGCTCACAGCCACCAGCCACCACATGTGTCACAGGGGCTGGCTCCCTCTGCAAGCACAGCCGCGGCGCCTGCACCTGCAGTTGGCCTGGCTCGCAGCCACCAGCCACCAAAGGTGTCACATGGGCTGGCTCCCTCTGCAAGCACAGCCGCGGCACCTGCACCTGCAGTTGGCCTGGCTCGCAGCCACCGGCCAACACATGTGTCACAGGGGCTGCCTCCCTCTGCAAGCACAGCCGCGGCGCCTGCACCTGCAGTTGGCTTAGCTCGCAGCCACCGGCCACCACATGTGTCACATGGGCTGGCTCCCTCTGCAAGCACAGCCGCGGCGCCTGCACCTGCAGCTGGCCTGGCTCGCAGCCACCAGCCACCACAGGTGTCACATGGGCTGGCCCCCTCTGCAAGCACAGCCGCGGCGCCTGCACCTGCAGTTGGCCTGGCTCGCAGCAAACAGCCACCACAGGTGTCACATGGGATGGCTCCCTCTGCAAGCACAGCTGCGGCGCCTGCACCTGCAGTTGGCCTGGCTCGCAGCCACCGGCCACCACAGGTGTCACAGGGGCTGGCTCCCTCTGCAAGCACAGCCGCGGCGCCTGCACCTGCAGTTGGCCTGGCTCGCAGCCACCAGCCACCACGGGTGTCACATGGGCTGGCTCCCTATGCAAGCACAGCCGCGGCGCATGCACCTGCAGTTGGCCTGGCTCGCAGCCACCAGCCACCACAGGTGTCACAAGAGCTGGCCCCCTCTGCAAGCACAGCCGCGGCGCCTGCACCTGCAGTTGGCCTGGCTCGCAGCCACCAGCCACCACAGGTGTCACAGGGGCTGGCTCCCTCTGCAAGCACATCCGCGGCGCCTGCACCTGCAGTTGGCCCGGGTCGCATCCACCGGCCACCACAGGTGTCACAGGGGCTGGCCCCCTCTGCAAGCACAGCCGCGACGCATGCACCTGCAGTTGGCCTGGCTCGCAGCCACCAGCCACCACAGGTGTTACAAGAGCTGACCCCCTCTGCAGGCACAGCCGCGACGCATGCATCTGCAGTTGGCCTGGCTCGCAGCCACCGGCCACCACATATGTCACTGGGGCTGGCTCCCTATGCAAGCACAGCCGCGGCGCCTGCACCTGCAGTTGGCCTGGCTCGCAGCCACCGGCCACCACGGGTTTCACAGGGGCTGGCTCCCTATGCAAGCACAGCCGCGGCGCCTGCACCTGCAGTTGGCCTGGCTCGCAGCCACCAGCCACCGCAAGTGTCACGTGAGCTGCCTCCCTCTGCAAGCACAGCCGCGACGCCTGCACCTGCAGTCGGTCTGGCTCGCAACCACCGGCCACCACAGGTTTCACAGGGGCTGCCTCCCTCTGCAAGCACAGCCGCGGCGCCTGCACCTGCAGTTGGCCTGGCTCGCAGCCACCGGCCACCACATGTGTCACAGGGGCTGGCTCCCTCTGCGGGCACAGCCGCGGCGCCTGCACCTGCAGTTGGCCTGGCTCGCAGCCACCAGCCACCACAGGTGTCACATGAGCTGCCTCCCTCTGCAAGCACAGCCGCGGCGCCTGCACCTGCAGTTGGCCTGGCTCGCAGCCACCAGCCACCGCAAGTATCACGTGAGCTGCCTCCCTCTGCAAGCACAGCCGCGACGCCTGCACCTGCAGTCGGTCTGGCTCGCAACCACCGGCCACCACAGGTGTCACAGGGGCTGCCTCCCTCTGCAAGCACATCCGCGGCGCCTGCATCTGCAGTTGGCCTGGCTCGCAGCCACCAGCCACCACAGTTTGATCCTCCTGATCATGTTTATCCTGCTCTGGGGCGACCCCAAATAATTCGCAGCCTCGCTTGCCATGCGCGGGCCAGGCCTGTGCTCAGCCCTTCCTGCCAGATCACAGCTGATCAGGTGCAGCTGTTCCCTACGTACCGGGCTATCCCGCCTGGGTGGACAGGCACTTCCTTCCGGAAGACAGCTGATCAGGTGCAGCTGCTTGCTAGCTACCGGGCTATCCCGCCAGGGTGGTCAGGCACTTCCTGCCTGAAAACAGCTGATCAGGTGCAGCTGCTCGCTAGCTACCGGGCTATCCCGCCTGGGTAGAAAGGCCCTCCCCCGGGCCTGATGTTGGTCCCTGGGACTTGGCTCACTGTCACTGCTGAGGATATCAAACATGGACCAGCCGTTGGGGGACACCTGATTACCTGGCTGCTCCATACACCTGGTCAGTGCCTCCAAGGGTGCGCGCTGCTGGGGCACAGCCAGACTGCTTAACCCCGCCTGCTCTGCGTCACACACACTTTTCCACACTCCAGTGGCCCACTGCCCTAGCCTGTTCCACCCTATTGGCTGAGCCAGATCCTCCTTCTTTTTTACTGGGGGCCATTCCGCAGTGGCGGCTTTTGCTCCACCCACCGCTTGCAGATCTGCAGGTTTCCTGATCACCTGACTTCCACCACGGGGCATCGTCCCGTTCTCCTTTTTAACGCACTGCGCAGCACTTGCCACTCTCAGCAGCCTCTTCTGCGTCGCGTATTATGGCCCACTGCCTAGGTCTCTGGCTCCCCCGCACTCTGCTGCCCCCTCTGGGGCTGCAGAGGCGCCTGCCCCTTGATCACCGTGATCGGGCTCATTCTTGACTCGTCGCGCAGCCCCTGCCCCACTGGGCAAGTCCTGCTATGGTGCGCTTTCTGGACCACTGTCCCGATCTGCGCCACTGGTCTGCGACACCTCAGCGGCCGGGTCCAATGTCAGCTCAGGGGTTCTTCCTCCTTGTCTCAACCACTGCGCATATATATTCCAGGCCTTGCCTTGGAATATTCAGGGTTGATTGGGGCACTGGCCCACCTCGGCCGATCCCTTTGTGCGACACTTCAGCGCCCACAGTGCCATCAGCCTGCCCAACGTCCTAAGGCCAAGCTTGATCTGCACTGGGCACCTTGCACCCCAAGCTGCGGGATTCTTGATCCCTGCTAGCCCGCGGGAAATACGCATCGCTTCTCCCTCAAGCGCCATCTGCTGCTCTGAGTCCAGGCCCTGCCTTTCTGAGGGCTTGCTAGACAGGTCTGGTTGACAGGCAATTATAGCTCAAGGACAGGCAATCCGACTCTTTCTATTTGCTCAACAAGATCTGGTGCTAGGCGGAATTCTCCTTCGCCCGTACCAGCTTTCTTTCTCCCAACTTTCTCCCAGCTTTCACTGCGATCCTTCACAGCGATCGGGTGTGGCTGTGCCAGCTACCGGGCGATTCTGGACAGCGATCCTTCACATCGATCCTGGACAGTGACCTGCACAACGATCCTTCACTGGATCCTTCACAGCGATCCTGGACAGCGATCCTTCACAGCGATCGGGTGCGGCTGATGCCAGCTACCGGGCGATCCTGGACAGCGATCCTAGACAGTGACCTGCACAGCGATCCTTCACTGGATCCTTCACAGCGATCCGCTTAACTCCTGCGGATCTCCTTGGCGCACGTCACGCCGCTGCTCAGACTGTCTTGCCTGCACACAGTTCTGGGCCACTGAAATCTCGGCCTCAGCAATCCATTGATCACTGATCCGCCGATCTAGCCGATCCACTTCTGTTTACACTTTTGTTTTCACAATCAAGTGGTCCGACCTTAACCACTGACCAAATGCACAAGGAATCAAGCTGGGTTTA
Source organism: Limnomonas spitsbergensis (assembly GCA_037349105.1). Taxonomy (NCBI): domain Eukaryota; kingdom Viridiplantae; phylum Chlorophyta; class Chlorophyceae; order Chlamydomonadales; genus Limnomonas; species Limnomonas spitsbergensis. The sequence continues at coordinate 5,598,325 of JAYJMM010000112.1, read as the reverse complement.
TAACTCCACAACTGGATCTTCGAGCTTCTCCCCAAGGCTCTTCACATCCGGGGTTTGCAAGATCTAATCTGGCACGAAAAGCCCAAGCAGAATGCAACGACAGAGGTGCTTTTCAAGCTGTCCAAGGCAAACAATTCAAAAAAGTATTCCAGGTCAGACAAGCTTAGCTTCCCTCTGACAGGTTTGTTGGTAGTCCATAATTTGTTGTGCGACACATGTAGGGTGCATCACCGAAATCTGTTCTTCTTCTCTAGAACTTGTACCACCGCATGGTACAGTCCCTGTGGGGGTTCTTTGCCGGCCGCTTGGGCATGCATGTTGTACCTGGTACGCATGGTGGCATTTCTGTGGGGGACAGTAGGAGACAAATATGGTGGCTCCCTTGTACTTAGTGGCTCCGAGCCAGAAATAAGCATACTAGCCTATTGGTGCCCTTGCCACTCCACCTACCCAAACCATGATGAGGGTGACAATAAAGAAAAATAAATACCTCTCCTAGGGGCGTGCGGGTTAGTGGAACAGTGCAGCTCAGGGCCTAAACCATCAAACAAGGATGATGCTAGCTAGTTAAGCCTTGGCAGCGTACGTACTCTGCTTGTCTCGGGAGTTATTTATGTAGGGGTCAGTAAATTTATAGAAAGATAGAGTATATTTGATGTGCCCTTCCTTGGGTTAAAAAATACAGTTTATTTCTATGCTGCCCTCGTGACATATTATCGACTTAAACCCTTAATTACTGACTGAAAACTGGCTATGACAACCGATAACTAATATATGTATGGCTCCCTCAACCCCAAACAACGATAATTATGTGGGAAGGCACAACAAATCGACAGTATTAACTTGCATTGCATAGATTACATTATAAATTAAAATGAAATAATGTTCTGCTCGTTTTAGAGTACTCTTGGTCGGGACCCCCCGAAAATCCACGTTTAAAACAAGACAACACGGCCTTTCAGCTCATGTCAGTTATTGTAAGAGAAACTTTCACGATATCACCCAACGCAATACAGTAAACTATCTTGAATGCCTCCTAATAAACGGTTGAAAACCCCCAGCCGCCCCCCTACTGCCCCCTACTGCCCCCCTCCTATCTGCCTGCTGCTCCCCTACTGCCCCCATGCTGCCCCCCTCCTATCTGCCTGCTACTCCCCTACTTCCCCCCTACTTCCCCCCTGCTGCCCTACTATTGCCCCCCTTCTGCCCCATTACTGCCCCCTATTTCCCCCCTACTCTCTGCCATCTCATTATCCTCTTCTGCCGCATGCCTGTGATCTGTGACCAACAGGTCCCCCATTTCCAGGGCAAACTTCTCCCACAGCACCACCTGCTGCGTCAGCACAGTGATCTGCTCCTCATCGGTCATGCACAAGTACCCTGGCACAGTGATCACGAACATGCTCAGCTTGACCCTGGTGGCCACTGGCAGCCCCTCATAGAACATGTGCGAGACCGAGTGCCTTCTGCCAAAGTAGTCCACTGCATCCATGGAGATATGCAGCAACTCTGCTATGGACAGGACTCTGTGCGCAAACGCCTCCACTGTCTCCTCTGGCTTGACCTCCGGATCCAAAGTGGTCTTGACTCCCAGCTTGAGGTTGGTGATCGCGGATCTCTCATCCGAGGTCGGCTTCCCCACCTCCTCCCAAGGAAAGGACGCCGGGCCCGGCGCCGGGAGAAATGGGCCGAAGGCTTATTTCTGCCGGTGAGCCAACGAACCCCCTTCCGGCAAACCCCAGCGAAAATGGGGGTTTGGCTGACTACCCCCCCGGCGTCAGCCGGAGGTGTTTTAAATTCCCTCTCAGTCACCCCGGCAAGAACTTCCCTCGAAATGAATGAAATAGACGATGATAGCGACTTTGAAATGCGTTGTGATGACGCGGTCGAAGATGTCGGAGTACTCTAAGAGGCCACTGCACCGCCCCCACCTCCCGCGAAGCGAGCAAGGGTAAACCTCTTGTCATGGCTAACGCGCCTAGCTCAACAGCCTGCACCGCCGGACGGCCGGAATATGCCCCCGCAGCTCAGCCAGTCGAGGCCCCTGCAGCCCAGGCCGTCGATTTAGCTCAGCAAGAAGAGGCTCCTGTGCGTGGACTCGGTACGTCCATTCGAAATTTACCACATTTCTCGCAATCAACGACTGTGTTCGAAGAGGCATTGAAGTATCGCTTATAAATAATAATCGCGTTTGTCTCTTATCTCGGATGCAGTCGAATAGGGGCCGACCGAGCCACCTGCTACCGACAAGCTCCTCGCCTCATGGCTGGTGAATCCTCAGCATAAGGACTGGGCGGTGTGCGGAGATGCCAGCAAAGGAAAGCTGGAAAGCAGCAGATCCTACGCTAGAAAATTTGTAAAAAAAGTGTGAAAAAAATTCCGTCCATACCGCCGGCCAATTTTAGACCCCTGCCCGGCCTGGGCCGGGCAAAAAAATACACTTCCCGGCGAAAACCGGCCACTTGGCTACCCCCCGGCCCTTCCCTGCCTCCTCATTTACCACCCTGATCCACAGGGTAAGCAGGGAAACCTCACAGCACTGCTCCTCTGCTGGAGCGGCCCACTGCCCCCTGATCCTTTCCACCTCCTTGGTGGCCCTGTCCCCTGCGTGGGGCGCTGCCCTGATGGCCACCATCAACGGCCCCACACTGGCAGGCTTGTTGTTCCACAACCTGGCCAGGGATCGCACGAGCATGGCCATGGCCGAGGGTGACTGGCAGGATCCAACAATTTCCCCTGCCACCACGGCCAGCGCCGGCAGTTCATCGGACAACGCCAGCCGGTTGTGCGACCCCCAATAGCCGCATGCTTGGCAGTACTTCCTGACCGCGACAGCTCCGGGCTGGGCCATATCCATACAGGCACGTTGCCTTGGATGGTCGGGATCTTGGTGAACCTGGTCACACCAGTCAGCTGCATGACTATTTGCTTCTGCAGCTGCATGCTCACCTCCGCCTGCTCCATATCCAACCTCTTTTTCTTTCGCTTCATTGACTCCCGCCTGGTCCCTGGCCCGCGCCTGTCAGATCCACCTGATCCGGACTCGTCTGAACTGGAGTCTGATCCAGATCCGCCACTGTCGCCCCCTGGTGGGCTGCGACTGTGCTGGTACTGGCTGTTTCTGCGGCCAGCCCCATCCTGGGCTTGTCCGCCCCCTGACGACTGTCTGCCGGCCCCGCCCGCGGATCCTCTGCTCCTCTCGGGTGGCGGCTGATCAGCCGCATCTCTGCTTTTTCTCTCCTCTGGGCCAGACTCCCGAGGCTGTGTTCCTCTGCCGGATTCTGCCTGCCCCCTGGGCGGCTTCTGGCTTGGCCCGCCTGGCTGTGTCCTCCTGCCGTATTCTGCCTGCCCCCTGGGCGGCTTCTGGCTTTGCCAGTTTGGCTGTTCCCTGCCGTCTGCCTGCCCCCTGGGCGGCTTCTGGCTCTGCCGGCTTGGCTGTTCCCTTCCGTCTGCCTGCCCCCTAGGCGACTCATGGCTCTGCCAGCTTGGCTGTTCCCTGCCGTCTGCCTGCCCCTGGACGGCTCTTTGCTCTGTCATCGCGGCTCTGTTCTTCTGCCGTACTCCTGCCCCCTGGGCGGCTCCTCTCCTGGCTCTGTCAGCTTGGCTCTTCCCTGCCGTCTGCCTGTCCCCTGGACGGCTCTTGGCTCTGTCATCGCGGCTCTGTTCCTCTGCCGTACTCCGCCCCCCTGGGCGGCTCCTGGCTCGGCCTGCCTGGCTGTGTCCCGCCTGTGTATTTCTTGGCCCAGGAATCTGACAGCACCTCCTCTCTGGCCTCTCTGGACCCTGGGGTGGGCGCGGCCCTTGCCTGCTGCTGCCACCTTTGGACCTCCCTGAGCTCCTCTGGTTGCTGCACAGCTGTTTCAAAACCTCCCCACTCTTGATCCTCCTCTTCTTCATCATCGGGTTCAGATCCAGGTTCCTCCTGATCTCCCTTCACCCCATTGCACCACTCATCTGCGAAGGCCTTAACGGCCAGGGCTGCCTCGCGTTCTGCTCCTCCCTTGGACGCTTGTACAAGGGCGGCCAACAACGTCGCCCTGTCCTGCCCCGTGTGTGGAATCCCCATCATGGCCTTCGTTGCCCACTCCCTCAGATGATGGGCCTTGAATTCCTCAACGGCCTTCACCTGATCGTTGAAGTGGGAGAAATACCTGGAGCAAACTTGCTCCCACAGGCTCGCCGCCCACTGCAGAATCCCCGTCCAGCCGATCGGCTTCAGATCGGCTCCTCAATCAGCTCATCTAGATCTGCCACCTTCACCGCCATGGATTGCTCTGACTCTCTGGGGCCATCCTCCTGTGCCCACGCTGGATTGTTGAAAAATCAACACATGCAGCCCCCTCGGTTGCTGCCTCTCTTCACTTGGCCGCTAAATTCCTCCTTGGATCTCTGCACATGCCTGCCCACACTGGGGGGAAACCTGGACAGGAGTGTTCCATACACCGTGGACCCTACCACCCTCCTGACTGGAGTGCGGCGCGGCCTCAGCTGCCTCCTCGGATGCAGCCATGCCCTCAGTTGCGGCCCTTTTGCACTTGCACCTCTGGAATGGGATCTGACAGCTCTTCTTCCGACATCAGGTCAGCCCATGGCTTTCCCACCGGCTCAGCCGCCCTTTTGCTCTGGATCCGCGGTTCATCGCTCTCCTGCGAAACCTGCCCGGCCATCGCTGGTTTGGCTCCTGCCCCCTCGCGCTTGACCTCTGCAGGTCCGCGCCTGGCCATACTCACCTCTGCTTTAACCAGCGGCTCGCCTGCCCTGACCTTGTCACGGCCTTCAAGCCCCTCTGGGCATGCGGCAACATCCGCCCTTTGGTCACTTTGGCTGGACTCCTCCTTGACCCGCTGCGCAGTCCTTGCCCCCCTGGGCAGATTCTGCTGCACAGCGGCGTCAGGACCACAGTCCCGCCCCGTATCACCGCTCTGGGATACCTCAGCTGCTGGATCCAAGATCAGCTCTGGGGTTCCTCCCCCTTGCGCCGGCCATTGCTCAGCTTCCAGGCCCTTCCTGGGATCCGCGGGCACCGGGCCCCCTCGGCCAATTCCTTTTTGTGTCACTTGGACACGCACCGTGTCATCAGCCAGCTTCCCTTCCTCCGCGGACAGGGAGCGGTCTTGCACTGGCACCCTGCGCGCGCCTGCGGCCGGATCCGCTGGCCCGGCCAGCTTCACCACAATCCGCATTGCTTCCTCTGCAATCACTGCATCACTGGCCTCAGCCGGGTCCTCACCCGGCTCCAGCCCCCTCTGGATGTTGGCATCCATGAGGTGCTCACATGCCCTGTCGCTGTGCTCGCACTCGAACCCGCAGAACATACATACTCCTCCGGTGTTACGCCTCATGGCCTGACGCATGGCATTGCGGATGTCCATCGGCTGCTGACGGGCACCTGTTGCGCGATCCTCCCAGAGCCTGGCCAGCTCCACATCTGCAGGCACCGCAGCATGGATTGCTACCAGGCACACATTCCTGCTGCTGCTGTCGTTCACGGGTGCTGGCACCGGAGACCTGCTGCTCCTAGCTGCTTCCACGTCACTGTCAGCTGCCCTGCCTGCCACTGCCTGGCTGGACCTGCTGTAGCCGTCTGGGCCGAGACTCAGGCTAGGGCTGGCTTGACCCACTGGCCCACACTGCTCTGCTGAGCGGAAGCCCTCCTGCCTGGGAAATCTGGGCGCGCACCCCTGCTGCAACTGTGGCTGTGCTTCTTCTTTCACCTCGTGGCCGGCCAGCTCAGCCCTGTGCCCACTGGGTAGTGCCACGTGCCACGCAACCATGGCTGTGTGCTGCAGCTGCTGCTCTTCTTCCTCCTCGCCTTGTGGCAGCAGCGTCTGCAGTTTCTTTGCCAAGCGACGCTTCATCATCCTCAGCTGCCTAATCATTCTCCTCTGCCAGGCCATCCCTGGCTGCCTGGCCATCCACAGTTGCCTGGCCATTCCTTTGAGCTTCTGCCGGTACCAGTTCATCTTTTCCCTCAGCACGGGTATGGAGATATCCAGCTCCATTAACCCCTCATGGTTCTCTGTCGCAACAAGCTTGGGTGAGTGTCCTCTGGGTTCCCCATGGGCACTGCCCTGGCTGGTTGGGCTTGTTTCCCTTGTGCCTAGGATCGCTTGCCTTGACCCTTCAGTTGGACCATGCACGGCCAACCCCTCTGGCAGGTTGCCTGCCTGGCCCCCCTTCAGTCCTGAGGCCTCGACCTGGGACTGGCTAGGGCCGTCGGCAGATGCAGGCACACCTGCCACACCCTTGGGCGCCCCCAGCCATATGATGGCCTGCCGGGCCGCCCCTGGTTCCGGTGTTCGCAACTGGCCCCCTCCTGGAGCTGCTGCCACCGGTGGTGTGACAGGCCCATCCTCTTCTGGCTGGTGCATCTGCACCAGCACCGGCGCCTGCCTGTGCACGTGGTCATCAATCTCCCTTGATCCTGCTGGTTCCTCGGCCACCTGCTGGTTCACCTTCTGCTCCCACGAATGCAGTTGGCCCGGCTCGCATCCACCGGCCACCACAGGTGTCACAGGGGCTGCCTCCCTCCACAAGCACAGCTACGGCGCCTGCACCTGCAGTCGGCCTGGCTCGCAGCCACCAGCCACCACATGTGTCACAAGAGCTGGCTCCCTATGCAAGCACAGCCGCGGCGCCTGCACCTGCAGTTGGCCTGGCTCGCAGCCACCAGCCACCACAGGTGTCACATGGGCTGCCCCCCTCTGCAAGCACAGCCGCGGCGCCTGCACCTGCAGTTGGCCTGGCTCGCAGCCACCAGCCACCACATGTGTCACAGGGCCTGGCTCCCTCTGCAAGCACAGCCGCGGCGCCTGCACCTGCAGTTGGCCTGGCTCGCAGCCACCAGCCACCACAGGTGTCACAAGAGCTGGCCCCCTCTGCAAGCACAGCCGAGGCGCCTGCACATGCAGTTGGCCTGGCTCGCAGCCACCGGCCACCACATGTGTCACATGGGCTGGCTCCCTCTGCAAGCACAGCCGCGGCGCCTGCACCTGCAGTTGGCCTGGCTCGCAGCCACCAGCCACCACAAGTGTCACAAGAGCTGGCTCCCTATGCAAGCATAGCCGCGGCGCCTGCACCTGCAGCTGGCCTGGCTCGCAGCCACCAGCCACCACATGTGTCACAGGGGCTGGCTCCCTCTGCAAGCACAGCCGCGGCGCCTGCACCTGCAGTTGGCCTGGCTCGCAGCCACCAGCCACCAAAGGTGTCACATGGGCTGGCTCCCTATGCAAGCACAGCCGCGGCGCCTGCACCTGCAGTTGACCTGGCTCGCAGCCACCGGCCACCACATGTGTCACAGGGGCTGCCTCCCTCTGCAAGCACAGCCGCGGCGCCTGCACCTGCAGTTGGCTTTGCTCGCAGCCACCGGCCACCACATGTGTCACATGGGCTGGCTCCCTCTGCAAGCACAGCCACGGCGCCTGCACCTGCAGCTGGCCTGGCTCGCAGCCACCAGCCACCACATGTGTCACATGGGCTGGCCCCCTCTGCAAGCACAGCCGCGGCGCCTGCACCTGCAGTTGGCCTGGCTCGCAGCCACCGGCCACCACAGGTGTCACATGGGCTGGCTCCCTCTGCAAGCACAGCCGCGGCGCCTGCACCTGCAGTTGGCCTGGCTCGCAGCCACCAGCCACCACGGGTGTCACAGGGGCTGGCTCCCTATGCAAGCACAGCCGCGGCGCATGCACCTGCAGTTGGCCTGGCTCGCAGCCACCAGCCACCACAGGTGTCACAAGAGCTGGCTCCCTCTGCAAGCACAGCCGCGGCGCCTGCACCTGCAGTTGGCCTGGTTCGCAGCCACCAGCCACCACAGGTGTCACAGGGGCTGGCTCCCTCTGCAAGCACATCCGCGGCGCCTGCACCTGCAGTTGGCCCGGGTCGCATCCACCAGCCACCACAAGTGTCACATGGGCTGGCTCCCTCTGCAAGCACAGCCGAGGCGCCTGCACCTGCAGTTGGCCTGGCTCGCAGCCACCAGCCACCACTGGTGTTACAAGAGCTGACCCCCTCTGCAGGCACAGCCGCGACGCCTGCACCTGCAGTTGGCTTTGCTCGCAGCCACCAGCCACCACATGTGTCACTGGGGCTGGCTCCCTATGCAAGCACAGCCGCGGCGCCTGCACCTGCAGTTGGCCTGGCTCGCAGCCACCGGCCACCACGGGTTTCACAGGGGCTGGCTCCCTATGCAAGCACAGCCGCGGCGCCTGCACCTGCAGTTGGCCTGGCTCGCAGCCACCAGCCACCACAGGTGTCACATGGGCTGCCCCCCTCTGCAAGCACAGCCGCGGCGCCTGCACCTGCAGTTGGCCTGGCTCGCAGCAACCAGCCACCACAGGTGTCACAAGAGCTGGCTCCCTCTGCAAGCACAGCCGCGGCGCCTGCACCTGCAGTTGGCTTAGCTCGCAGCCACCGGCCACCACAGGTGTCACAAGGGCTGGCTCCCTCTGCAAGCACAGCCGCGGCGCCTGCACCTGCAGTTGGCTTAGCTCGCAGCCACCGGCCACCACGGGTGTCACAGGGGCTGGCTCCCTATGCAAGCACAGCCGCGGCGCCTGCACCTGCAGTTGGCCTGGCTCGCAGCCACCAGCCACCACAGGTGTCACAAGAGCTGGCCCCCTCTGCAAGCACAGCCGCGACGCCTGCACCTGCAGTTGGCCTGGCTCGCAGCCACCGGCCACCACAGGTGTCACATGAGCTGGCTCCCTCTGCAAGCACAGCAGCGGCGCCTGCACCTGCAGTTGACCTGGCTCGCAGCCACCAGCCACCACAAGTGTCACAAGAGCTGGCTCCCTCTGCAAGAACAGCCGCGGCGCCTGCACCTGCAGTCGGCCTGGCTCGCAGCCACCAGCCACCACATGTGTCACAGGGGCTGGCTCCCTCTGCAAGCACAGCCGCGGCGCCTGCACCTGCAGTTGGCCTGGTTCGCAGCCACCAGCCACCACAGGTGTCACAGGGGCTGGCTCCCTCTGCAAGCACAGCCGCGGCGCCTGCACCTGCAGTTGGCCTGGCTCGCAGCCACCGGCCACCACATGTGTCACAGGGGCTGGCTCCCTCTGCGGGCACAGCCGCGGCGCCTGCACCTGCAGTTGGCCTGGCTCGCAGCCACCAGCCACCACAGGTGTCACATGAGCTGCCTCCCTCTGCAAGCACAGCCGCGGCGCCTGCACCTGCAGTTGGCCTGGCTCGCAGCCACCAGCCACCGCAAGTGTCACGTGAGCTGCCTCCCTCTGCAAGCACAGCCGCGACGCCTGCACCTGCAGTCGGTCTGGCTCGCAGCCACCGGCCACCACAGGTGTCACAGGGGCTGGCTCCCTATGCAAGCACATCCGCGGCGCCTGCATCTGCAGTTGGCCTGGCTCGCAGCCACCAGCCACCACAGTTTGATCCTCCTGATCATGTTTATCCTGCTCTGGGGCGACCCCAAATAATTCTCAGCCTCGCTTGACCTGCGCGGGCCAGGCTTGTGCTCAGCCCTTCCTGCCAGATCACAGCTGATCAGGTGCAGCTGTTCCCTACCTACCGGGCTATCCCGCCTGGGTGGACAGGCACTTCCTTCCGGAAGACAGCTGATCAGGTGCAGCTGCTTGCTAGCTACCGGGCTATCCCGCATGGGTGGACAGGCACTTCCTGCCTGAAAACACCTGATCAGGTGCAGCTGCTCGCTAGCTACCGGGCTATCCCGCCTGGGTAGAAAGGCCCTCCCCCGGGCCTGATGTTGGTCCCTTGGACTTGGCTCACTGTCACTGCTGAGGATATCAAACATGGACCAGCCGTTGGGGGACACCTGATTACCTGGCTGCTCCATACACCTGGTCAGTGCCTCCAAGGGTGCGCGCTGCTGGGGCACAGCCAGACTGCTTAACCCCGCCTGCTCTGCGTCACACACACTTTTCCACACTCCAGTGGCCCACTGCCCTAGCCTGTTCCACCCTATTGGCTGAGCCAGATCCTCCTTCTTTTTTACTGGGGGCCATTCCGCAGTGGCGGCTTTTGCTCCACCCACCGCTTGCAGATCTGCAGGTTTCCTGATCACCTGACTTCCACCACGGGGCATCGTCCCGTTCTCCTTTTTAACGCACTGCGCAGCACTTGCCACTCTCAGCAGCCTCTTCTGCGTCGCGTATTATGGCCCACTGCCTAGGTCTCTGGCTCCCCCGCACTCTGCTGCCCCCTCTGGGGCTGCAGAGGCGCCTGCCCCTTGATCACCGTGATCGGGCTCATTCTTGACTCGTCGCGCAGCCCCTGCCCCACTGGGCAAGTCCTGCTATGGTGCGCTTTCTGGACCACTGTCCCGATCTGCGCCACTGGTCTGCGACACCTCAGCGGCCGGGTCCAATGTCAGCTCAGGGGTTCTTCCTCCTTGTCTCAACCACTGCGCATATTCCAGGCCTTGCCTTGGAATATTCAGGGTTGATTGGGGCACTGGCCCACCTCGGCCGATCCCTTTGTGCGACACTTCAGCGCCCACAGTGCCATCAGCCTGCCCAACGTCCTAAGGCCAAGCTTGATCTGCACTGGGCACCTTGCACCCCAAGCTGCGGGATTCTTGATCCCTGCTAGCCCGCGGGAAATACGCATCGCTTCTCCCTCAAGCGCCATCTGCTGCTCTGAGTCCAGGCCCTGCCTTTCTGAGGGCTTGCTAGACAGGTCTGGTTGACAGGCAATTATAGCTCAAGGACAGGCAATCCGACTCTTTCTATTTGCTCAACAAGATCTGGTGCTAGGCGGAATTCTCCTTCGCCCGTACCAGCTTTCTTTCTCCCAACTTTCTCCCAGCTTTCACTGCGATCCTTCACAGCGATCGGGTGTGGCTGTGCCAGCTACCGGGCGATTCTGGACAGCGATCCTTCACATCGATCCTGGACAGTGACCTGCACAACGATCCTTCACTGGATCCTTCACAGCGATCCTGGACAGCGATCCTTCACAGCGATCGGGTGCGGCTGATGCCAGCTACCGGGCGATCCTGGACAGCGATCCTAGACAGTGACCTGCACAGCGATCCTTCACTGGATCCTTCACAGCGATCCGCTTAACTCCTGCGGATCTCCTTGGCGCACGTCACGCCGCTGCTCAGACTGTCTTGCCTGCACACAGTTCTGGGCCACTGAAATCTCGGCCTCAGCAATCCATTGATCACTGATCCGCCGATCTAGCCGATCCACTTCTGTTTACACTTTTGTTTTCACAATCAAGTGGTCCGACCTTAACCACTGACCAAATGCACAAGGAATCAAGCTGGGTTTATAACTCCACAACTGGATCTTCGAGCTTCTCCCCAAGGCTCTTCACATCCGGGGTTTGCAAGATCTAATCTGGCACGAAAAGCCCAAGCAGAATGCAACGACAGAGGTGCTTTTCAAGCTGTCCAAGGCAAACAATTCAAAAAAGTATTCCAGGTCAGACAAGCTTAGCTTCCCTCTGACAGGTTTGTTGGTAGTCCATAATTTGTTGTGCGACACATGTAGGGTGCATCACCGAAATCTGTTCTTCTTCTCTAGAACTTGTACCACCGCATGGTACAGTCCCTGTGGGGGTTCTTTGCCGGCCGCTGGGGCATGCATGTTGTACCTGGTACGCATGGTGGCATTTCTGTGGGGGACAGTAGGAGACAAATATGGTGGCTCCCTTGTACTTAGTGGCTCCGAGCCAGAAATAAGCATACTAGCCTATTGGTGCCCTTGCCACTCCACCTACCCAAACCATGATGAGGGTGACAATAAAGAAAAATAAATACCTCTCCTAGGGGCGTGCGGGTTAGTGGAACAGTGCAGCTCAGGGCCTAAACCATCAAACAAGGATGATGCTAGCTAGTTAAGCCTTGGCAGCGTACGTACTCTGCTTGTCTCGGGAGTTATTTATGTAGGGGTCAGTAAATTTATAGAAAGATAGAGTATATTTGATGTGCCCTTCCTTGGGTTAAAAAATACAGTTTATTTCTATGCTGCCCTCGTGACATATTATCGACTTAAACCCTTAATTACTGACTGAAAACTGGCTATGACAACCGATAACTAATATATGTATGGCTCCCTCAACCCCAAACAACGATAATTATGTGGGAAGGCACAGCAAATCGACAGTATTAACTTGCATTGCATAGATTACATTATAAATTAAAATGAAATAATGTTCTGCTCGTTTTAGAGTACTCTTGGTCGGGACCCCCCGAAAATCCACGTTTAAAACAAGACAACACGGCCTTTCAGCTCATGTCAGTTATTGTAAGAGAAACTTTCACGATATCACCCAACGCAATACAGTAAACTATCTTGAATGCCTCCTAATAAACGGTTGAAAACCCCCAGCCGCCCCCCTACTGCCCCCTACTGCCCCCCTCCTATCTGCCTGCTGCTCCCCTACTGCCCCCATGCTGCCCCCCTCCTATCTGCCTGCTACTCCCCTACTTCCCCCCTACTTCCCCCCTGCTGCCCTACTATTGCCCCCCTTCTGCCCCATTACTGCCCCCTATTTCCCCCCTACTCTCTGCCAACTGCCCCCTACTGCCCCCCTCCTATCCGCATGCTGCCCCCCTACCGCCCCCTATTTTCTTCCTGCTGCCCCCGTACTGCCCCCATGCTGCGCCCCTCCTGCCCCCTGCTGCCCCCCTGCTGCCCCCCTAACGCCCTCCTAGTGCCCCCCTACTGCCCCCTATTTCCCCCCTACTGCCCCCCTGCTGCCCCCTTGCTGCCCACCTCCGGTCCGCCTGCTGCCTCCCTACTGCGCCCCAGTTGCCCCCTCCTGCCCCCCCGCTGCACCCCTGCTGCCCCCTTACTGCCCCCCTACTGCCCCTCTACTTCCCCCCCTACTGCCTCCATGCTGCCCCCCTTGCTGTCCCCCTACTGCCCCCCTGCTTCCCCCTTATTGCCCCCCTACTGCGCCCCTCCTCCCCCCCTCTGGCTTGTCTGCCTACTGCCCCCATGTTGCGCCCCTCCTGTCTCCATGCTGCGCCCCTACTGTCCCCCTGCTGTCCCCCTACTGCCTCCGGCCAGAGCTTTGTTTTCACGTGGATCGTCGTGGTCGGGGAATACATGTGAGTAACCGGTCCACCTGTGTTTGTATGCATCAGTTTGTGCCGCCCTAGCCGCCCCGAAGGCTTGATCACTTTGGTACAAGCTCCAGTACCGGGTTTTATGGCCTCTGACATTAAGTGGACTTGCGAATCGTTCCTTGTCTGTATTAAAATAGGAGTCGATCACAGAGCGGAGGGGGTCTGGAATGTTTCATTGGTCACGTTGTTGTTTGGTCTGAGCCTTTGTCCCTTGCTTGTATCTGATGATCAAGTCTACTGTTTCCTCCTCAAATAAGGAGGGAGGGGGGGTTATATTTGTATGCATGTCTATGCGCTCTGCTTTTCATATGGCTGTCTAACGGTTATCAGCCTGTCTAAGGTAACCGTGCATATGCATTTCCCATTGCCTTTATAGACACATGCCATGTCGGTCTCACGCGTCTGCGTTACGCTTTCCTTGTCCCATACCTGTATCCCCCTTACCTCTATTTTGCATTCTCCAGTCGGGTGGATGTCAATCTGCGGGTTAATGGGTTCCATTTCAAAACTTACTAGGCCTCTGACGGGGTCTCCCATTGAAGTAATCCATGGGTCATAAAATCCTTGCCTCGCGAGGTTTGGCATGTGAGCATCTATCGCAGCCGTACATATTCTTGATGGCCGGGTTGGTCTTGGTTTTCTTTTTTCCATTGCCGTACTAAGAGCTCAGCTATGTTTTTGGGACCAAACCCGGTTGCTGGTAGCCTGTGGGCCATAGGGCCATGGTTTGCACACTGAAGGGACCGCAGCCCGTGGTGTGCATAGCTGAAGGGTCCAAAGTTTTAAAACTCTGAGCTTTCAATCCTTAAACTTAAACCCTAACTCCCAAATCTTAACCACAAACCCCAGATATAGTCTCCTGTAGCTAAGTCACACCTAAAACCGCCATGCAGCCGAATCACAAAGAAAATCAAACTTGTGTCAGTTTAACTGCTGTAAGTTTTTGTGCAGTAGCTGACGTGTAGCTGAAGTAATCATGGCGGCGCCGGCGGCGGGCGCCACGGGCCCTCGACCGCGTTGCTCTGGCCAGACACCTTTGAAGACGGAGCGTGGCCTATTCCCTCCGTCTCTCTGAGGCAAGCAGACGAGGGCAACTACCTGGGAGGACCCGGTGGAGGGCCAAGGAGCCAGCGGCCGGCAGGGGTGCCACCACGCCAGCGGCCGGCATCCCTAGTCGCAACCACGCGGGTGCGCCCGCCTCAGTCACCGACGGCGGCAGCTGTGGCAGCCTGCCTTATACTTAGGTAGCAGATGCGGCGGCGACAGGTGACGTCCGGAGCGCTGCTGTCGGCGTGCGGCGTGCCCCCACCGCTCACGTGCCTGCATTCTCGCACCTGTCTCTGTTCCTGAGTGGCTGGCTGGCATCGGCAGCGCTGCCGCTGCAAGGACCGCTTCCCACGATTCCAATCCGGGATGGGCCTTGTCCCAGTCGTCCTTAATGAGGCCCTAGGTGTGGCCAGCCATCAGGGTATGTGTAAGTGGTGTTGGAATCAATACTGGTGAACAGGAGCAGGTGAGTCTTTGGAGAAGAGCGCGCCGCAGGCGCTCAAATGCTCCCGATTCAAATTGATTTATGTGTTTCTTGTTACCGCGCGTTCGCCGACTTCATTGCTTGGTTACCACTTTGGTTACTCAACTCATAACCAGGAACCATGGGACACATCCTGCTGCCAGCCATGTTCTGCTTGGGCTGCCATGTTCATAGGCCAGACGGTCATGCTCTGCTTGGGCTGCCCTGTTCATATGCTAGACGGTCATGCTCTGCTTGAGTGGGCTGCCCTGTTCATATGCCAGACGGTCATGCTCTGCTTGGACTGCCCTGTTCATATGCCAGACGGTCATGCTCTGTTTGGGCTACCCTGTTCATATGCCAGACGGTTACTCATGCTCTGCTTGGGCTGCCCTGTTCATATGCCAGACGGTCATCAATGCTCTGCTTGAGCTGCCCTGTCTATAGGCCGGGTCAGGTTGGGTCCCAATCGGTCATCTTTGACGGCCTGCCAATGGTGCAGCCTCTATATCAAAACAAAAGAGCTGAAATGAAACAAATCCGCTTCCTTGTTTGCTTCGCTGATGTTAAATTAAACTGTGTCCGTGGTCCCCGGGCAGTATTTCACCCTTCAAGGGATGTGGGTTGTGAGGGGCGTGTCACCTGGGAAGTCCATCCTCCTGAACTCGTAACCTTGAAACAAGTGTTAGGCTGGTCCAGGTGCAGTTTCAATCGATCCTTTGGAGGCCGTGGGGCGACCTTACAAAGGTGGGCTGGTGGGGGGGGGGGGGCACTGTAGGCACTGCAACTCAAAAATTGACCCAAAATCCCTCCCCCCCTGCTCTTAAAACATCTTCGACCAACCCATCAAAGTCCATGCATGCCCTCCGTCGTTTGCGTAAATTAACCGTATCTTTGTATACAGGTTTTTCCTGGCAGACCTTAAAAGGCCGAGGTGCAGAAATTCCCACGCTACTGGTCGGTGGTTGTGTGTTGGTTGCTTGCCCGGGGGGTCACTGGTTTTTGCTCGCTGTCCTAACGTATTTAGTGCCTGTACCGTTACTGCCACAAGTCCCATGCATCAGATATTCAAATGTGATGCCCCGTTGGACTGTCAAATCTTCACAAACTTTACAACCCTGCTAAGGGGCCTGTCACTTAGTAAGGGGTCGGACCCATCCCCAGGGCTCATCATGGCTCAAGCGGGCGACTGGGATCCTCATAGGGTGATTCGTCGTTGGCACTCCAAGGACAAGAGCCCTTTGTCAGAGGTACAACATGGATTGTCCACAATGCAAAGCAGGCGATACAGGAATGTACAACCGCATGAGAGCAAAGAAAGGAAGAAAGGAAGAAAGAAAGCTACGCCCTATAAGGGCGTGGCGGTTAAGGAAACAACGCAGCTTGGGGCCGTAGCCACATCCGCGCCGTTACCATGAGGCAAAAAGAAAGAAACAACTTCCTCACGGTGGTTTTCTCTTATGGGTGTGCTTTATTGGCCCAGTGACAGGCTTTGTGGCTGAAAATTATTCGAGTCTGCGTCTGGTTTGTACTATGTTGTGCAAGAGTTTTATCGAATGGACATGCATTTTCTGGGCGCACTTCTTAGCATGGAACGCGGAGATCCCTAGAGACATCATGGCTTCAATTGTGTGTTTATTCTAAATAGTGCCCGATGTGCCGATCAAGATTGGAATAACTTATATGTTGTTTCGTTGGTGCCCGTTCAAGATCAGTTGCTCAACGAGATCCGTGTGCTGGTTTAAGCAAGCTTTTAATTGGTCCCCATGCTCAGTGTCTCTGCAATACTTGAATTCCCCAATGTGGAACACAACGTCCTTATTTTGTCCTGTCGTTTGCATCAACAACATGTCAGGCTGCATTTTCGTTTCATTTGGACGGCTCCAAGTGCTGGTGCCTCAGCGTGGGGATTAAGTACGAGGGGACTTTATTCATCAGCATGGCTGGTGCTCCTGCTCTCTCACACTTCTCAGCTGTCCCCAGGTCTGCCATGACGATGTCCCCTCCCATGCTGCCTTTCGATACAGCCCTCAGCAAAATCCTTCCTGTGCCATGGTGGCGCTCTATGTACATCTTTTGCATTTCGGGGTGCCTGCATGCGCCTGTGATATGGCATGCACTGTCATGCTCTCCACACAAGGGGCATTTGTCCGTGGAACTTTTGCCCCACCTGAAAGCCACCTTGTTATTCCAAAGGCATCCATGTAGCCATCGAAGGGCTGTTTTCTTCTCCGCCAGAGTGACTCCTGGGTGGTTAAAGAAACTGTTGCTGAGGGTCCCATTAGCAATCGATTGCAACCGTTGCCACCTTTGAAAGTATACGCTATCGATGTTGGATCGGCCCAGCTTTTGGCGCTCGTGAATGTGCGTCTTCAGGGCACCCTTCAGATCTTCTAATCCTTGCGGCTCTCCCTGAATAGGATCCTCTTCCTTAGGTTTTGTGAGAGAACCGTATTGCGAGGGTTCGGAGCTCACAGGTACGGTCAGGTCGCATTCTCCCCTTAGAGTGGCTGCCCGTTTTGCTACCCCGTCGGCTTTCTCGTTTCCGATATCCCCGTTATGGGCTTTCACTTTATGGAATTCGACTATTTTGCCTTTGGACGCCATGAGCTGGAGTTGGCCCACGATATGCTGGAGGATGTCTTTGTGCTTGTGGTAGGTGAGAGACATGGGTGATCGGATGGCTTTGCGGATTTGGTACAAGGAGGTGGCGCTGTCAACAGCTATTTTGGTCTGTTCTTTCACCAGGGCTCCAAAAATCCCTGCCAGCTCAGCTATGTTTATGGTGTTTGTATGTGGGACCCTCTCCGGCCGGGTTAATGGTGGTGTCTTGTTGATCGGCGGTGGTGCTCGGGATGTGGAGGCGAGCGCCAGTTAGTTGAGCTTTCCTGCCATCTTTAAGGCTGATTTCTATGCAACTGCCATCGGTGTAGGCTATCTCCCTCCAATTGTGCTTCAGCGCGCTGGTTTTTTGGAATCACTCCAGACTGTAATTGCATGCGTCCATTGGGTCTGCATTTGTTGTGCTAGGGATTTCTGTGTCCCTTGGAGATTGTTGGAAGGAGCGTGATCCTATCATGGGTTGGGCATGGTTCTGCTCTCCTTGATCTTCTTCCACCCTCTTCCCAAATGGGGGAGGAGGTCGGGTCCATGTTGCGGTTAGCAGGGGGTTGGCCCTGGCTTGCGGGTGTTTTTCTAAATGTGCGAGGGTTGTGCGGAGCAGTCTGATGAGAAGATCCTGTTTCCACCCGATTTGCTCGGACTGGGCTACTTTGTTCCACACAACAATTATGTCCATGTGGCATTTGTGCATGGGTGGCGGGGTTGCTCCTTGCGTCCAACTCTCCTCTTTCCACAGGGGGAAGGGGGAGCTCTTGGTGCTGGCTATTCTTGTACAGTATTGCAGATATTTGTCCAACCACTTTTGGTATGAGGGTTTGCCTGACGACTTCATCCCCCTGGGCAGGTACAAGACAGTAGCTGTCGGTTCCCTGGTCATTTCTGCAGACCACACCGCCCGTAGGACTGCTTTCTCGAGGGATGGTTCATCCCGGTTTGGGAAGGCATGTGAGTACCCTGTCCACCTGTGTTGGTAGGCAATTGTTTGTGCTTGGAAGGCCTGGTCCCTCGGGTATATACTCCAATAGGTGGTGGCGTGATCTCGAACTTGGAGGGGGCTAGAGAACCGTTCCTTGGAGATGCCAAAGTGCGTGTCTATCAACGCTCTGAATTGTGGTGGGATGCTGAAATTGTCCTGTATTTGTTTGGTCTGTGTGTTTGTCCCCTACTTGTGTCTGATGATGAGGTCAACCACTTCCTCTTCAAAGGAGGATGGGGGAGGCATCATTTTAGCATGGATGCCTTCATATGCAGCCTGTTCATACAATCTTCTGAGGGTGCCGAGTCTGTCTTTGACGATTGTCCCGACGCACCGGCCGTTCCCCTTGTACACGCATGCCATCTCTGTAGTCGTGATTTGGCTGGTACTCTTAGGGTTCCATGTCTCAAATTCTCTCACTTCGATTTTACACTCTCCCGTCACAGCATGGATGTCCAGTTGCGGGTTAATTGGATCCATATCGAAGGTTATCATTTCCCGGACATTGTCTCCCAGGGTGGTATCCCAGTCGCTGTGATTTGGTGAAACCCTTGTTGGGCCATGTTAGACAGGGGCCTATCTAGCATGGTGCCTTCGGAGGTCCTCGCAGGTGGCTGGTCGTGGTTTTCAGAGATCCATTGTCGTAGGAGGGCGGCCGTGTTTTCTTCGGTAAGGAGCATCTCTTCAGGTTCCTAGGTAGGCTCCCATGTGACTTTAACCAGCCCCTCCACTTGTGAGGTGCTAGTTGCATGTGTACACGCCGGGCATGTCCATTTGTCTTCGCTGGGTCTCCAGTCCACTGGTTGGCCTAGGCATTGGACATGATAGTACTTGTAGCATACATCGCATGTGATGATGTCGTCATAGCATCCCGATGCGTCATCGTACTGCAGGCTATGTGGGTTCCAGCAACATTCGCATGCTGCAACACCTGCCCAATCGTGGGCATGCAGGTCTTGACCAAGTCCAAGAGTCTTCCGGCAAGAAGCCTCTATCTTCTCTGGTGTGTACCCTGCCATGCTGTGGTATGGGATGGCCCACTCATCGATGATGCTTGGGTGCCAGGTGACTTGGTATTGAATTTGCTTGATTCTGCCTTTCCCTCGTTGGTGGCGTCCTTTGCTTGGCTCTGAGACCGTCCTCCAGCCTGTGATGGTTGCTACTTGGTTGGTGTGCCCATACATCTCTTGTATGACTGTTGCCGCCCTTTCTCCTTCTGATATTTTGCTTTTGGCAAATGCAAAAATGCGCTCTGCCTCCTTCCTTTTGTAGTCATGTCTGGTACATAGGCATGTTCCTGTTGTCTTGCACTTTCTGCGTGGGGCCGCAATCTCTTTCCGTAGGCTCGTAGTTGACGAGCATCCTTGTCTTTTCTTGTCTTTATGGAGGGTAGGGTCCTTGCGCCAGTGCTGTTTCTTCTAGCTGCCTTGCTGTCCAGTCAGGTTTGCTGTGCCCTCTTGTTGCTGTGTGGGGTCTGGGGTATCAGCGAGGTCTCCCGGTCTCTCTGTTTCTGTTGCTTTTTGAATGCCGATGTCCTTGGTATTCAGATACTGGGTGATCAGTGTCTGGTCGGGGTGAAGGGAAGCCTGGAACATGGTTCCCGTTGGCATAGGGTTTCTTGCTATAGCAGTGATGTACATGTTTCCCTCGTGTATCTCTCTTTGATCCGTTGGGAGGCTCAACACCGTGTTTCTTTTTCGTATCATGTCTCTAAGGTCTCTGTCTGCACCCGGTCCGTTATTGTTTGCCATGACCGAGAGTCTGTTTAAGGCTATGATGTGCTTGTCTTTAACATTTCTCCCGTGTCTGTTTCTCAGGCCTCTCCCATCCATCAAGTGCTTGCCTCCCTGTTCTGTCAGGTCTGCTAGGTGAATGATCCCTAGGTGAAACAGGGGTTGAAGCAGGGTGTAAGCATTGAGGGGGTCTGTGGCAGGGAGGGCAGCAGTGGCAGGGTTAAGCTGTTCTAGCGCTTGGGCGAGTTTCGGGGTATGTGCAGTGAATTGTTGCACATTGTTTTTCATGACGATCAGGTCATTATCTGTGATATGGGACAGTTGTCTGAGCCGCATGCAATGTTTAGCCTGTTGGGTGTCTTTAAACCCTGTGGGGCATCCGCCCATGTATTTGAGCTGCTTCTCCATGAGACTTCGAGTGACTGTGTCCATGCGTCCTTCATCGCGTAGGGATGTGATGAGCAGTTATGTATTCTTCTTTGCGTATTCTGTCGCTAGGGATGCACACCCCAGCCCAAAGGTTGCGCCATCTTGGTGTACGGTAGCTGAGTTGGCACATCTCCACAGTCCGTACGCCTTCTTGACGGCTGTGGCCATGATGCTGTCTAGAATCTGGAGGTCAGCTCCCGTGCATAGGGTTATCCCAAAGGTGTTTCAGATTGAGGGCTTGATAGTTGTCTCAATGATATGTTTAATTTGTCTTGGAGTGGCATGTGAGGCTTGCAGCTCCTCAATCTTTTGCCTTGCCTTCTTTATCAAGTTTTGGTGCTGGAACTTCCAGTCTAGTGTCATCATGAGCTCTGCACCGAGGTATCTGAAGGGATGTAGGGGGGGAGGTGTTGCACATATTGTCCTTGGACCATTATCTGGTTTTCTAGTTGTCTTCTTACTTGCGCCAGAGCATCCTTGTTCCCATATAGTCCTGTGCAGATGTTTTGATAAAGGACACCTGATACTAGAGTTTTCCCAGTGTCGACCTTCATTTTCGCGAAGTCGGAGTAGAGACTAAGTTTCTCTGCTTCTACGTGCAGGTCCGACAGTTTACTTGTCAGCATTGACAAGTCGTCTGTAAATGCTGCATTGCTGAGTGAGTGCTCCATGCGAGCGTGAATGTCATCTATGCATCCAAACATGTAGCCCCTGGCCCCGAATTGGGCCCACCGGAGCAGTGGTTCAATGTAGATGAGGAAAAGGAGGGGTGACAGAGTGTCCCCCTGTATGCTGCCCCGCCCCATGGGGATGTTTCCAGTGAGCTCTGTGCCCCATCGGACCTGGGTTGTTGCCCCCATGCAAAGGTTTTTAACTGCATCCACCGCATGTGTAGGGAACTCTAGGTCATACATGCTCATAAGGAGAATGTCGTGATCCATCATGTTAAAGGCTGATGAGAAGTCGACTTGTAGGTTATAGATATTCTGGCCGGTGTGTCGCGCATCTTCGAGCGCCATGACTATCATCTGAGGTTGGTCCATGGTGCTGGCTTTTGTCCTGAACCCCTTTTGGGTAGAGCTCAGAAGCAGGTGTTTTTCAGCGTAGTCGGACATAGCCCTTGTTTGGAGCCTCGTCCAGAGTTTGTATAGGGCATTTAGCATCCCGATAGGCCTCTTCTTATCTATTAAGGTTTCGTCCGGCCTCTTCTCCAACAATTGTGTAGTGCTTTGCTTCCATTTGTCTGGGGTCACACCGGTCGCCCTCATGATGATCATGAGCATGTGCATGCACTCCTTGAACTCGTAGGCCATCATTTTTAGGAGTTCATTTACGATCCCATATGGTCCCGGTGATTTCCCATCACTTAGTGTGTGCAGGCATTCTTCAAATACTGAGGATTATTTTGTGCAACCATGTTCGGTTTGGGAGACGGGTTGCCAGCGTTTCCAAGGTAAATTTATCAGGGCCCTTTGTCCATGGATACTGCCGAGTGACCTCATGCGGGTGGTATTTGCCGCTCTTGGGGGCACATGGGGTCAGCAATTTGGTGCAATGTTCCTCGACAATTGTGGTCATTTTCTTGGGGTCGTCAGTGATTTGGTTTGTGGCCGGGTCCAGAAGGGCTTTGTAGTTGGTTCTGGAGGTTGGCTTCTTGAAGATGTTATTCCTGTTCGCCATCTTTGGTTTTTTGTTGATGAGGTCTCTGGTGGATTTGATCGCTTGGTCGAGATTTTGCTTATCCTGTTCCTTGTCCATGGTCCGGATCTCGGACCTAATGCCTCTGATGACTTGTGAGAGGATCTGCCCTTTATTCATGCCCACGTTTGTCTCCAAGGTTGTGGCTTTGTTCAGTCTCTTCTCCATACCGCTGGGAAGATTGGTTTGGTTAGCTATGATTTCTTGCATCCCTGTAGTTGTGTCGATAGCAGTATTGCGGACTTCATTTCTAATCTCACGACAGGCATGAAAGCGCTTGCACAACATTACTCTTTATCGGGACAAAACCCGTGAGCGGAGGTGGGTGCCAGAGGGGTTCGTGTTTTTGCACTCGCATGTCTGTAAGGCAATCGCTTGTGTCTTCTGTAGAGCACTCAACAGTTGTTCACTTAGCTCATTCCATTCACTTCTACCGCCGCATATGTCCCTGAATACCGTACTGCTACTTTGATTTAAGAGTTCGATGCCTTTGGGGGTCCGTTTTGAGGCCTTTTAAAATACTCTGGGGGTTTACTTTGGGGGTTCCCAAAAGCCTTCAATACATTCTGGTGATTCGACTTTGGGGGTTGATTTTTTCCAGAATTAACAGCATGCGCGTGTACCATAGTGCTCATCTCATTACATAACTTGGATGGTTGTGGAGGAGGGGTGTTGCCCTCCATAGTGAAAATTCCGTTTTTAGACGGAGCTGGTCAGTGTCGGCTGTGTACCACTGAAATTCCACACTTAGGGTGAAAAAGTGTGGTGTTTCGACTTTGGGGGTTCGCGCAGACCCCTAATATCGAAGGTGCTAGTATTGGGGGTTGCTACCCCTAAAGTCAAATCCTCCCAAATCAAAGTAGCAGTACGGTAGTGGGTAGGCGATTGCTTGTCTTCCCGTCTTCGGACTCAATCCTGTCGAAGTACGGCTGGATATCTTCTTTAATTACCAGCTGCATTTTCTGGTGTAGGTCTCGAGTCTCACCGGCGGAACCCTATGAGAAGGTGGAGATTTTGTTGGCGAAGGCTGTCTTGTCGGTGAGGCTGATAGGGCGGACCAGGACCCGGGTGGAGGGGCGTGTGGGCTGTTTTTTTATGGTGGGGTGAAAATCCCTGTGTTTCTCAGTTCAATGATGCCTAGCAGGGGTGTGTGATCTGATTGGGTTCCTATTTGGAGGACATTGGTCTTACTTTTGATGATGCCCATATCCAGATTTGTGAGGTAGTGATATATGATGAAATGAGCGTCGTGCATGGTATCCGTATGTGCACTTCTGCTGGGCTGGGCACTCGTACCGTACTGCCACGATGTTTTGGTGCTTCGATGCCTTTGGGGGTCCGTTTTGAGGCCTTTTATAATATTCTGGGGGTTCGCTTTGGGGGTTCGCTGAAGCCTTTAATACATTCCGGTGATATGACTTTGGGGGTTGATTTCCCCCCGTAATGAACAGCAATTAGCGGCATGGGCGTCTTCCTGGGTGGTCGTATGCTAAGGGTGGTCGGGGAGGAGGGGTGGTGCCCTCCATGGTGAAGAACCCTTGTTTTAGACGGCGCAGGAGAGTGTCGGCGGTGTGTCACTGAAACGCCACACCTGGGTTGAAATGTGTGGTGTTTCGTGTTTGGGGGTTCGCGCGGACCCCTAATATCGATGGTGCTACTATTGGGGGTTGCTTCCCCCAAAGTCGAAGCACCAAAACATCGTGGCAGTACGGTATATGGCTGCGCAATTTGCTGTTGCTTGGCTATCGGTGGGTGCACGTCGCTGTCATTCACCGGTACCTGTTTTGTAAACCTGCTTTGGGGGTGTTGCATGATGCTGACCCTGGTGCTGACCATTTGGCAACCTCTGCAGTTTGGGTTCCTCGGGCTCGCTGTTGAATCTGGTCTTTCCTAGTGGCTGTTGCCTTCCGCGTCTGAGTACCGGTAGTCTGTCTGGAGTCTCTCGTCCTTTTACGGTAATTGTGAATCGGTGAACCTGCCTCTGAAAGGCTTTACCATACAGTCCCCATCTCGTTTCCCCGTTTGAAAGATGCATGGCATATTTCGCCCAAACGTAGATGAGTATGGCTTTGCGGTGAGATACCATGCATGACTCATGGTATTTCCTGGGCTTGCGCTTTCTCTTCTGTTTTTCCTGCTTGTCCGAATGTGTTGGTGGGGTGCTGTAGAAAAGCATTGCACTGTTTAAGATATAGGCCTGAATCTGCGCCTGGTCGGGAGCGACATGTTCGCACGAAGTCGACCCGATCGTCACGGACTCAAGGTCCAGGGTCGTCAGTTTTTCAGTGTCTTCGCATCGCATCGTCACAGTCTTGTTGCATCCTTGCATTTCATCCCCTGGGTATCCTGTTTTTGGCAGACTTCGAGATGTTGTGCAGGCATCATGTATTCAAACATCTTGGAGTAAACTTGGGTCCGAGGGATTCTTTTGTAAACCGTGTCACACCCCTCGGTATATGACATCGGCTCCCATGTCCGAAGAGTCGAGGGCGTCATCAGGGGTCCGATACCAGGGCACCCTGGCGGAGGTATCGCGATCTTACTGATGCTGATAGCCCAAGTTCTACAACGGTACGTGGCATGCATCAGCGCATTTATGTGCATGATGCCCAGCTTGACAGGCGTCACCTGAGTCAATGTGTTTGTGACGATGCCTGCAGCTGTCCGCGCCATATCGAGGAGTGCTTTCATAAGCGACGAGTGTTAAACGGATTTACATTTTTTTAGGGATCACCTTAATGGGATACTGTAAAAAAAGTGTGCCTAGAAAAAAAGTGACTAAAAAAAGGGTGGGGATCTTTGCCACCTTCCCCGGGTTTCTTTTTGTGTCTTTTTCTTGACTGTGCGTTATAGCACTGACACGTCGATGGTTGTTCAACCCTGAAAGAGTGCGAAGGGTTCAAGAAAAAGACACAAAAAGAAGTTCGATACCTGCCGTTGGCAAAAAAGTTATCGCAGACCATGCGCCATCGCACTGACACGCCGAAAGAAAACAAGCCTGAAAAAAGCGAAGGGTTCAAGAAAAAGAGAAGACACAAAAAGAAACCCGGGTAAGGTGGCAAGATCACCGTTTTATTTTTTTTCGGGCAAGCATCAAGGCCTCAAGTGTCCTCAACTTAATCACCTGGGAAGTCCATCCTCCTGAACTCGTAACCTTGAAACAAGTGTTAGGCTGGTGCATGTGCAGTTTCAATCGATGCTTTGGAGGCTGTGGGTCGACCTTACAAAGGTGGGCTGGTGGGGGGGGGGGGGGGCACTGTAGGCACTGCAACTCAAAGATTGACCCAGAATCCCCCCCCCCCTGCTCTCAAAACATCTTCGACCAACCCATCAAAGTCCATGCATGCCCTAAATCAACCGTATCTTTTCATACAGTTTTTTCCTGGCAGACCTCAAAAGGCCGAGGTGCCGAAATTCCCACGCTATTGGTCGGTGGTTGTGTGTTGGTTGCTTGCCCGGGGGGTCACTGGTTTTTGCTCGCTGTCCTAACGTATTTAGTGCCTGTACCGTTACTGCAAGTCCCATGCATGAAATATTCAAATGTGATGCCCCGTTGGACTGTCAAATCTTCACAAACTTTACAACCCTGCTAAGGGGCCTGTCCCTGAGTAAGGGGTCGGACCCATTCCCCAAAAACATGGGGTTTCGAGGCAGTGGTTGGCGCCTAATCACCCTGAATAATTGACAAAGAAAAAAAGCGGTTTTATTTTATATTAAATAGCCCGTCGTTTCTTCCGAGGGGGAAGGTGCCAACCCGGGGGTCGACTGCGACCGTGTTTCAGCACCGAAAGCTACTAGGCGCGACTGACAAAAAACGACCTAGAATGCGTGACAAATTCTTCATAAAATAGTTTAATATATTAATTAATAAAAATCATGGCTCAGGTGGGCGACTGGGATCCTCATAGGGTGTTTCGTCGTTGGCACTCCAAGGACAAGAGCCCTTTGTCAGAGGTACAACATGGATTGAACACAATGCAAAGCAGGCGATACAGGAATGTACAACCGCATGAGAGCAAGCATGTATGAGTCACACAAGAGGGCCCCATTAATTCTTCTAATCTGCCTAGCTGCTGCCGCTCTTCATCTTGAAGATCTCCCTCATTGTCGCCTTCTTCGCCCTAGCTGCGGCTGTCTCTGCATGGCTTATGATGAGCCTGCGTTTCTGCTGGTTGGCTGCACACACCCCAGCTATGCTCCATGCGATGGTGTTTGGAGCGTTGGAGGCCCGAGGGTACACGCGGTTGTAGTCCTTGCCCGGCAGCTTGCGCTCAGCCTCGAGCCGCCGCTTGACACCAGCGCATTTCTGCGCTTTGAGGCAGCTGCTGCTAGCACAATCCAGCACCTTCAGTAGCATGCCCCCTGCAGCGATTGCACCCGAGCTGATGGCTGACACCACACGCAGCAGCATCTGAGATCACTGCAGCTGCATGCGCCACAGGACCGGCAAGAGCAGCCGCATCCTTGAAGTCAGCAAGCTGCTGTCTCAGCCGCTGCACCTCCAGGCTATTCAGATGCATCCATCGGTCATGCCGCATCCGGCGCACAGCTGCCCAAACCCCCTCCTCCTCCTCCTCGGCAGCTTGCAGTGCCTCGGGCGTCAGCTCATTCAGATCTGCCACGAGTTTGTTGTAGATCGTCGCAAACATGTTGTAACCCGGGGCTGCTGCGTGCCGATTGCCATACCAGGCAAAGCGGATGTTGCTAGGGTTGCCCTCGCTGCTGTTGAGGTAAGCCTCCCAGCCCTTGGCCATGTCACTGTTGTCACAACATATGCCTTTGTAACCATGGCTACCAGATCCACTAGCCGTCGGCATGGCTCCTACACATGCAGCAGCACGCATATTCTGAACCAGGTTATCAAAAAACAGAGAATCTGCCAATGATTCAATTTCATGCGGAAAACATCTTATTCCTCCTGGTGCCTCATGTTATCAGCAACGAACAAAAAACAGATATACCAGCAGCCTCCTCCTCCTCCTCGGGAGCGTCATCCACTCTATGGCGCTTGACAGGCCCCTTACCCTGCTCGTAGGTTTAGGGCTTGTTGTTCAAGCATCAACTTTGCATATCTCCAAAAGCGTTTTTTCTAGTTTTTTCACACCGGCCAGGCAGTGTGAACCCTGGTGTGAACCGAGAGAGAATGAATGTGTAAAAAATCCAGAGGGCAATAATAGACATGAATGAGTATGCCCCTAGCTGCCTATTCTGGCTGGAGGCTGGAGCGTAGCTGATACAAAAAAACGAGCTCTGCTCTCTCAACGGTATCATGGTGTGCCCCTAGCTACCTCGTCTGATATCTGCTACCATCCGCTGTGTTTTTTTGTCAGTTATATATTTATCAGCACGGCTGACACTCGAGGACGGCGCAACGGTCAGCAGCATGACAGACGGTGCTGCCAGCGGTGTTGGGCAAGGGGAGATGGCGAGCATGTGGAGGATGCGCTGCATGTCTGCTTCCAATGCCCTAGCGTGAAGGAGAGGCTTAGAAAGAGAGGGCGCCCCCCGGAGGGCGCCACAGACTTTTGACAGATGTACCGGGCAGGCTTGGATGGGAAGCTCTGACTTCCGTTGAGGACGTCGTACGCTTTATTGAGGCCTAGTTTTGTTGCTTTTCTTTACCTTCTTGGGGAATAGGCTTGACAGGGGCAAGGATACTTAGGCTGCCTTTTCCTTCTGGGGGGGTATTTCTCTCTCCTTTGTGTTCTTCTCCTCCTTTCCCTCTTCCCTTCAGTTTTTCCCCTTCCAACAGGACAGTTGGGCGCCCACGCGGCCGAGCCTTTTTTTGCAAGGCCCAGAGGCGTTATGTCATTGACAGAGTCATATAATTGTGAGCCTGTCATCTAGAGGGGCATAGAGATTAGAGACAGG
Organism: Limnomonas spitsbergensis; assembly: GCA_037349105.1. Taxonomy (NCBI): domain Eukaryota; kingdom Viridiplantae; phylum Chlorophyta; class Chlorophyceae; order Chlamydomonadales; genus Limnomonas; species Limnomonas spitsbergensis. The sequence continues at coordinate 5,570,435 of JAYJMM010000112.1, read as the reverse complement.
TAAGACCCCCCATTTTCACCATCGCAAACGTCAAAGACTCCAGACAGCCGCCCCTCTGCCAAGAGTCCCGGGTACAACTACAAAACGAACACGGATGACTGGTGCGTGTACACAGTTACACACATTACAGACATGTTTTGCAACCGTCTCTTACATCCTGAATCCCTGACATTGCATATCTCCTCAAAATACTGTTAACTGTGCAATGGTATAGTAGCCCCTGGTACAAGGCGCCTCGTTGGAACCCCGTGTAATGGTGTGGGGCCCCCGGAACAAAGCGCCTCGTCGGACTGGCTGACTGCTTTGATGGCACTTTTGGCAAGGCCCGCCCCGCGGGCCCTTGTGACTAGATGGGCTCGGAACTTGGACCGGCTTACTGTCAGCGACCCAAGCGTTAGGAATGGCCGCACATGGGGCCTCCAGTCAGAGGCTGGAGTGTAGCTGGCATCTAATTGTCGTGCAACTGACATTTACCCGCCATGTAGCTTAGTCACACTTTCAGAAAACAGTTGTCAATTACTCTTTTATGTTCTTCCTTTGTAATTTCTTCATTTTTTTGTAGTCAATTTATCCTTGCATTCCCCTTTCTTTATTCCGCGTTTTCCTTTCCTTCATCCTTTCTTCCATTCTTCTTTCCTCCTTTTTATTTCCCTCCTCCTTGAAATCCGCCCTTCATGTTTTTTTCCTCCTCTGATGTTCTTCCTTATTTAATATCTTCCACTTTTTATCATCATATGTTCCTCCCATATGTTTTTCCTTTAAACTTATATTTAATTCTTCCCCCTAGTCTCCTCCCTTCGCTTAACATGTGCAAGTCATCCACGCATACAGCTTCTTTACCTATAATTGCCTCTGGGCGGCCCGCTTGTTCATCCGAAGTGCCTTTGTGGCCCTTGTTGCCAAACGAGAAAACGCGAACATGACGTAATAGAGGCACACACCCAACAAAAGCTTGCGCGGCCGCGATGACCCAGGCTTGAATGTGAAGATCATTGATAAATAGCAGATGCCCACATGTGCATTCCTCAAGCACTTCACACCTCTAAATACCATTCTAAAAACATTCCAACACCACACCTTCATAAGTCACCACAAAATAACAAAATGCAACACACTGAGAAGTAGACAAGCGCAAACAAAACATGGCATGCACTATGAGCAGTTGGGCACAGACATGGGCTCTTGCATTCCCCACCTTGACTGCTGTTGCAAGGCATCTAAACGCCACCAAAACGTGGCTCAATTCCAGATCTCGATTGTTGTAGAGCGGCGTTAAAGGCACATTATGCTCCTTATGACGTTCATGGCAGTCCTGAGGTGAAGATAGTGGGCTCCACCAAAGTGTTGCACTGCACGAAGGCCCAGAAGTGTGAAGGAAGTTCGTTCGTTGTTCCCGTTAAAGTGGGAGGACTTTTACTGTCCTCCGACACATCCATGCCGCACCGCACCTCCTTAAATACACATTTGTGCACGGCCTTCCTTTTGTCTGTCTTGCATCACAGATCGCGCCCTCAGACAGTAAAAGTGGGACAAAGCTGGAACAAGATAGTGCAAAGCTACTGGACACGCCATGCCACAAAGCCCCTTAAGGCAATAATCGTTGCGGCCCTATCTCTGACCATGCTCAAGCTCATGCCCATGCTACATCAGCACTGGCATAAGCATGAGCATGAGCGTGGGCGTGGGGGCCAGCGCGAGCCTGAGCCCGGGCCTGAGCCTATGCCTAAGCTTGGGCCTGAGCCTGAGCCTGGGCATGGGCCTGGGCTTGCTGGGCCTGGGCATTAGCATGGACACTGGACATGGCTGGGCTCTGGCATGTCCCACCTTGGCTGCTGCTGCAAGGTATCTATATGTCATCGACGAAGTGGCTGGATTCCAGATCTCCGTGGTTCTAGATCGGCGCTGAAGGCACATCATGCTCCTTATGACGTTCATGGTGGTTTCGAGGTGAAGATGATGGGCTTCACCAAAATGGGCAAATTGTGCCAATGCACGAAGGACCTGACGTCTGAAGGTAGTTCGTTCGTAGGTACCCGTCGAAGTAGGAGGACTTCTACTGCCCCCAGACCCGGGTCATGACCCATAGCTAGCCATCCTTGCAAGGCCGCGCCGTACATCCTGAAATCCACGCTTTTGTAGCGCTTTCCTTACGTCTGTCTTACATCACAGATCGCGCCCTCAGGTAGTTACAAAGATTCGCTACACTGAAAATATCACTTTAGGTCTGATCAGCCCCAGGCTCGGAATCCATTGCAGGGCGTAGGGCGACGCTGGTTCACGAGAGCTGGAAGTACTGCATGGGCTACGAGAGCGATCGCCACCATGGCGATGGATCAGCACGGCAAATACCGAGGTGAGATAACACGATGTGCCATGTAACGAGCCCCCAAAGGAGCGCAAGAGCTAGGCCGCTCTCCCCTGGCATGCTATGCGTTCTGCATGCCCCCCGCACGTTAGGTAGCATGCAACACGTCCCCCCTTAACCACTCCCTGCATGCAACACCGTCCCTCCCTGGCATGTGCTGGATGCAAGATACAGCAATGCCTCTCCCTGGTTTAGGGCTCACGGTTATATCATTTTGGTATTAAAAAGTATGAGGCTGGCTGCCTACGGTACTCGTGAAAACTTGAACACAGTAAAACAGCCCGCGTGTGCTTATGGCCCTGGTGGTCACCTGAGATTTGGCAAGCAGAAACGGGAAGGGCACACGCTAGAATCACCTGACTAGATTTGTCCAATTTAGGGTTTACCGTTGCACAGTAACTTGCGACACAATAGCCATGGGCAAGGAAGCTTCATTCGTGAAGCTTGCTTCTTTTTGTACGATATGGCTACCCTAAGACATACGGCAGGCGGGTAACGGAGCGGACCGACTGCCTCTGAAAAGTCATGGAGCTTAGTTGGTCTGCTCAATTGGCTTTCTACTTATGTTTAAGATATCAGAACATCCTTGGCATGCTCTTGGGCGGCTACCAATGGGCTGATGTGGACAAAAGTTTGACTGGCCCAACGCTGGTGGCCCAGGCAGCAAGGCATGCCACACCCGTACTTAATCCCGAAGTTCCCCTGAGACACTCCTAAACCCTGCCCTTCTGCCCTAAACCATTTCGCTTAACCTTTAAACCTTTTCCCGTACCTTCAACCCTTTAAGTCTTAACCCTGAATGTGTGAGCAGGGTCTGGCTGGATCTTTCTGCCACTCCACCCAGAAGTGTCCGACAGCCTCAATGGGTGGGTGAGCAGCCTGGACTACTGGGCACTCCAGCAGAGATGACACGGCAGCAATGCGGCCTGACACTCATGGTGGGCATGCAACATGCACTGATGTTGCCGCAAACAGACTTGCTGGCGGAGCGGCCGACGAGGCGCCGTAGGCAGTGAGGGTATCGCCATCTGCTTGGGCGCTGCCGTTGCTGTCGCTACCGACCTATCTGTAGGCGGTGCCTGGTGTCTTTCAGTGTCTCTGATCCCAAAGGCTGCTTTCAGTCCAGATCCATCTGATGTGCTCACAGATTGGAACCTCGGACCCCCTCTGCCTCAAACTCCTGATATTCAGGGGCGAGCTCTCGCGGGCGGCGCCCGGGTTGAGTTCAGCCTTTGGAATCTTTTCACCCCCAGACATCCTGCTAGTCTGGCCCTGGTCTAGGATCCCGAAGTATGCATCATGTCCAGATGGATATTTGTCCACTCTCAGATTTGAATGTATAAAACGAACCCTCAGAAACCTGCCCCATCTGTAAGCTGCAAGTACCCAACCGCCATGACCATCAAGCCACCCCAACCACCTAGGGCCTTCTCTGACTGCTCCAGCTCCTTATGTCATCCGCCGCGGACAATGGTGGCGCGGTAGCATGCTGGGACATCTTGATATTTTCTGAGATGACTCTCTACTCGGCCGAAGCAATGGTGGGTGACAATTGTTTATGTTACCGCACTTCAACTTCACTTCAGCCTCAGTCCAGTCACACTTCAGCTACATGTCAGCCACACTTTAACTGCATTCCTGGAATTTGACTGACAGGGCCTGGTGCCTCATGCACCGTTGCTTAGGTCAGGTGCTCAGTAGTGCTTCACTAGTTCACTGCCGATACGCACCATAGCCTGACTGGACTATTGCCAGGGTCCTTGGCAGCCGGGCGTGCTGGCCAGGTCCACGAAGGGTGAGGAGTACGAGGAATCTAAGCCGTGCAGGGGGTTGTGTCCGCAGGATGTTGGGGGCATGCCCATAGGGTGCTGGATGGCATGACCATGGAGTCTTCGGGCATGCCCGTATGGTGTTGGGGCAATAGGAGCATCGCAATCCCAGTGCAAATTAAGAGAAGTAGCCTACGTCCTCCAGGGGCATGAATCTGAAGGCGAGGGAACAACATGTGCTGATTCCGATCTCGCTCTTCTGGTTCAGGCCCGTCATTTATTTCGCTGTATTTTTTCACGAGGGTTATGGCATGCGATGTTTCCTGACATCTCAGCCCCCCATAGGGCGTTTTGTTATTTATTACTTTCGCTTCCTGGTGTGCTCCTTGCATGGGGGCCCTAGATCTTTAAACTCTACAAAACAAACTGAACTCGAATAAAATCTGTACCTGAAAGTCTGAAGCCTCGTTGGGTGTGACATTCCCCTTAACCTCATCCCCTCAACCAAATCCTGAAGCCCTTCAAAAACGTGACCCTGTGAACCCTGAACCCTTTATGTCCATAGGCCCTCTTACCGATCTTACTACGCTATGGGTTATGTACTAATGTACATGCCTTGGTCCGCAACACAGATTCGGGCTGAAGCTGCAAATGCATGTCAGATGTTGCGCATGAGGGTGGGATGTTGTTTTTGTTGGCTGAACGCTGTGCATGCGAGCTGGAATTACATGCCAAATGCTGTGGGCCTGAATTGGCCAACAAGAGTCGGGGACCCTGAGCTCAGGGTGTATGGTGCACCATGCATGTTGCATGCATAATTGGCATGCAACATACTTTGGGAAGTTCTGCTTAAACCGTACGAGGCCGTTTCGCAAACGCTCTCGTAACCCTGCCCCCCTTGTGGTTTGTGACCTGCGGATGGGAGTGACCTTTCTGATCTGGGCTCGTCAGTTTGAATTCGGTACAGCAGTCGAAGCTCTCGATGCATCCTATCCTCCTCGGTGAACAATTCAGGATAAATTATAATAATAAAATAGGTGGTTCAAGCTGAAGTTGAGCCAGCGGCTCTTCAGCCAATCCCGCTTGGGCAATCGGGGAGCCAGTCACATCAATCAGACTTGAAACAGTGCTACCGCCGGATTCGCGAGAAAGAGGAGATCCAATTATGCCGACCTTGCCGCAGTGCACATTGCAGCATCTTGTGTGCCAGTCTGGACGCTACGCCGCCCCGACCCTTGTCCGAGACCAAGTCCGACTGCTCCGTCGTCACAGGTCACAGGTCGGATACAGCGCTTTTCCCTCCAACCACATCGAGCCCTGGAATGACACCTCGCGCCGAAATCCAAATCTCGACCTACAACACAGCGGCAGCAATAGTAGCAGCAACAGGCGCACACTCAGCAGCCGCAGCGCTAGTCCGGTCGCCACGCCATGCGGCGCCTCTCCCCCTTCTCATGCAGCTGTCTCCACCACACCCAGCAAGATGATGGCACATGAAACATGGCTCCGCCTGGGGCTCGTGGATGCGCCGGGAAGCCCCTTCCACCAGCTAGGCCTACAAGAGGTGTGGCGGGGGGCTGGGGGGGAGGAGGACAAGCCCTGCAAGGAAAGGTGGAGTGACTTTGTTTATAATAGGACACTATCCCTGCTACGATGAAGCTACATCGCCGTCTGCAGCCACAAATACCTAGTGCAGTAAATCGTGCATTGCGGCATGGCGCTGCTTGTGTCCCCATGCTGCAAGCCGACCCGTGTTTGGTCATGTTTGATCCCCATCATCCCAGGGGTGGCTGCAAAGCAGCTCACCACATTTGGACTGGTGCACACTGAGGCATATGTACTTCTTTCAGAGGGTACTGGAATACTGGATGATGCCAGCACTCATCCAGTAGTGACCATGGACTTTCTTGCTTCGGTCCCCGGGAAGGCTCAGTCCATATGGGCAAATTCGAAGTCGGCATCGCGTCAGCGCATCTATCTTATCACCTTGATACATGAGCCATGCTGCGCAAACCTGAAATAATTACCAGGACAGCCTACAAGAAACAAACTTCAGACAAAGAGATTGCATCACTGCAGGGCCTGTCAGCTGTAGGGCCTGCTGGACAGGGTCTGTCAGCTGTAGTGCCTGTTGGTCAGAGCCTGTCAGCTGCAGTGCCTGTTGGCCAGGGCTTGTCACCTGTAGGGCCTGTTGGTCAGGGCCTGCCACCTGTAGGGCCTGCTGGTCAGGTCATGTGAGCTGTGAGACAAAGGTTGCTCTGTGGTGTAAAATTTCCCTGGAGTCTGTGCATGGTGCGGGCTAATGATGCAATATACTATCAACTCACGATTTTGTTTTGATGCTTTATGGAAGCTGCTTGAATATGAGATCTGTTGCTGTGCCCAGGTGGAGGTGGGGCATATCCGGAGTCGCAATTACGCCAACCTCGGCAAGCCAGAGTTCCAGGTGTTTATAATAGGCCGTACATTTGAAAAGATTGCCCTCCCGCATACTTACGTTTGTTGGGGGGCTTGGGTGGTGTCTGAGGGATAATGAAACAAGCATTTTTTCGGGTGAGGGGTGGCTGTTTATAAACATTAATCAGGGGAGCAAGCCAGAGCTCCATGTGCAGATAACATAGGCTGTCCTCTTAAACCGGGGGCACCACGCTTTGAAACCGGGGATGCCACTATTTTAAATTGAAGATATCACCCATTGAAACTGGGAACACCTCTCTTTGAAACCTGGGGGTGCCACTCTTTCAAACCAGGTGCGCCACTCTTTTGAACTGGGTGCACCACTCTTTAGAGCCAGGGGTGCACCACTCTTTTAATCCGGGGATGCACCACTCTTTTAAATTGGGGATGCACCACTCTTATAAACCGGGGTTAATCACTCTTTTAAGCCGGGGTGCACCGCTTGTGTAGACCGGGGTGCACCACTCTTTTAAACCGGGGATGCCTCACTCTTTTAAACCGGGGATGAACCGCTCTTATAAACCGGGGTGCACCACTCTTTTAAACCGGGGATGAACTACTCGTTTAAACCGGGGTGCACCACTCGTTTAAACCGGGGATACACCACTCTTTTAAACCGGGGATACACCACTCTTTTAAACCGGGGATACACCACTCTTTTAAACCGGGGTGCATCATTCTTTTAAACCAGGTTTATCACTCTGTTAACAGGGGTGCATCACTCTTCTAAACCGGGGGTGCACCACTCTTCTAAACCGGGGTTACCACAATTGTAATCTACTGCGCATTGCTGAGGAGAACCATTTAAATGTAGCCTCCACAACATGTATCTTGTTATGATGGTAACAACACGGCCTCGATGCATGCCGCACTGTTCCCTGAACCCTCGCGCCATGGGAATTTCTCACGTCCCTGCGGACGTGTTTTTCATTTGTGTCTGCTTGGTCCACCGGCCATAGCCCGGTCAAGGTTCGATAATGGTCGGCCCGGTGGTGGCCGCTCAGCGACACCTAGAAGGTGGCCTGACGCACACAATGAATCAAGAACTGGTGTGTGCTGTATGTGGATCTGTGGATCTGTCTCTTCCCCGGATGTAGTTTCAGGATCTGTGTTGCGCTGTCCCGCAGGTGCCCGCCTCCCCCGTTGAAGACTGGGGCGCAGTATACGCCAACCCTGACCAGCCTCTAGTGGTAGACGTGGTGAGGGGGAGGGGGGGCAGGGGTAGGGGGGGTGGCTAGGAGGGGGGCCAAGGGGAGGGGGCAGGGGAGGGGGGAGCAGTGACAATGTTTATTTTCAGCCACAAGGCCACTCCCTTCAGCGACCGGGGAAAGCCTGATTTGGAACAAACACTGGACGAGCCTGCTGTCGGAACTGCTGACTGGAATCATAGAGACATGTTATTACACAGTCGAAAGGGAGCCTTCAGAAGAGGAAGCCGGGCTGATGGGGGTCACCAGACAGCACTTTTTATTGAAGAGTGCTTCACCTACAAGTCATCTTCATAACAGGCTTGGGTTGGGTGGGCCTGGCGCAGCAAGCCTAGCCGCACACATACGACTAGCTCACCCACCCACCCACCTACCCACCCACACCTGTATATAGGAAGATAACCCTTCGGAGCTAAGATTTTGCATGAATTTGCTGACAATGTGTGTGAGACAGTAAACAATGTGTGTTAGACGGTAAAAAATGATTAGACAGTAAAACTATGTTTAAACAGTCAAAAAGAAGCCGTCTCTCCCTCTCACCGCCCCCCTCCTTTCTCTGTCCCCTGCCTTGGACCCGCTTGGCTCAGGGGTGTGGGAGTGGCCGCTTTTTGCTCCTGCTGGCCCACCGTCAGAAACTGGGATGCAACTACCTAGGACTGGACATCCACGGAGCGGTGAGAATAAGATGCAATCAAACGTTTTGTATGCCAGCATTCGTTGTATGGGCCTTGCTTGTTCCAGCCGGACTTTGGCACGCGGGTCGCCTGACGGATGTTTGACAGGTTTGCAGTTTCGGGGGGTGGGCTTCCGACACGTGTGTCAGCCAGCCCCCCTCCCCCAAACGAACGACCCACCACGCACCGACGTTAGGATCATCAGCATCACAACTAGCAAACAAAAGTACTGTAAAACGGGATAGGGTCATTGCACCCCCTAAACCCTAAACCCTAAAAATTAACTTACATGTTCGTTGCACAGCCAAAAAACAGTTTTAAAATGGCCTCGCAGCGGTGACAATTTTGCTGATCATTTAATTGTATGCCGCTAATGCCGCACATCAGGTACGGTAATGACAAATCAGGTACGAAAAAAATATGCCACTGACACTCCAAACAGCGGAAATTTTTGAGTTCATATTAGAGCGCATCCAGGTCTGCGCGCCCCGATCATTAATTATATTTTGAGCGAAGTCCACCGCGTTTACTGGTACTCGGACAAGTCAGGCATGGATCGATTCCTTTTGTTAGAGCCCCGTGAAGCCTCCAGGTCCGAACCCCTCCGAAGCAGACCCTCTTGGCCGGTAACCGGTATTTTATTTCCCTGGCATACAGGAAATGTGTGGCTGGTGGGGCTCCTAATTGTCAGCAGTCAGGCACCCTGCCCTGCCCCGGATGGCCCTGCCTCCAGAGGATCGAGCTTCGCGCTCCGGCCAAACAACTGGTATGGCTCATCACTAAAAAAAGGCATCCTAAAAGGGCGCTTTCTTATACGCCTATTTTGGCATCGAATGGTCCCGTCTCTTAGAAGCCGAAACAGTGCCTGAAACCATACCCCTGGGTCATACGTCTCGCACAGGCTACGCAACGAGCCCTCCAATTTTGTATGGGCCCGCCAGATTGCTCTTTCTCGTGCGCCCATTTTGGCGGGAAACGCGGCTGTCTCCAGTAACTTGCAAACGTTTCAAACTTGGAACGTTCCGGAGACCAAAGTCTTGCCACAGGGACTGGCGTAATACCGGTACTAAATAAATAAGAAATAAATTATCGGCAGTGAGAATAATAATAAATAAATAAAGTACCGGTAGCAGCAGTGCGAAAGGGGGTGTTTCTGACTGGTTTCAGGGTTGAAGTTTTAGGGTTTGGGGCATTGGAGGCCTGTGAGGGGCAGGTTGAAGGCATACAATCTTGGAGACCTAATTCCAAAATACCTGGTTCGGAGATACGATACAGTCACACGATACGGCACAGTACACACAATATGGACGGACTTATAAGAAAATGGTGGATACGGAGATTTCACAAATTATGGTATTGCAAGTATCACCGTTGCGGTACAGTAAACAGTTCGGGAGTGAAAACGGATGACCGTACTTTTTGGGGGGGGGGGCCGTAGTAATTGAGGGACCGCATGGTCAAACTGGGTAACAAGCTGGTTTACGCAACCATGGATCGCTAAAAAAGCCATGCCCCGTGGGAGTTAAGGATACAGCGCAGCCTAGGCAGAAGCCACATCCGCGCCGTTTGTTAAGTCCCATCAGGCTCCCAGTCGTGAGTAGGACTCGTACCGAGCCTTGGTATCAAAGAATCATTGGCCTTTCACTGGGATGCAGTCACCCAGTACTGGAAAAAAAAACAATCGAAAAACATGTGGAATCCCATGTAAAAAACTGGAAGGCTGGGAGATGGGCATGCCTTGGGGCATTCACTGCTGAGCAATTAATTGGCAATGCTCATAAATATGCCGCAGCCTAGGCTGTTGTGGCGTCCATCCACGGCTTCCAGCCTAGGCTGTTGTGGCGTCCATCCACGGCTTCCAGCTGAGAGGGTGGGGCAGTGTCGATGAGGGTACCCCAGTGTGGATGCTTCAAAGGCTGGTTAGGCATACCAGGGTAAGGGCCTGCTGGCTGGGGCCTGCCAGATGTAAGGTGTGCTGGTCAGGGTCAGTTAGCTGTAGGGCCTTAGGGCTGCTAGGGCGTTCGTGGTATCCATCCAGGGGCTTCCATTTCAGTGGGCACGGCAGTGTTGATGCAGGTACAGCAATACTGCGGGTACAGCAGAGGGTACAGCAGTATAAATGCAGGTGCAGCAATACTGCGGGTACAGTAGAGGGTACAGCAGTATAAATGCAGGTGCAGCAATACTGCGGGTACAGTAGAGGGTACAGCAGTATAGATGCAGGTACAGCAATACTGCGGGTACAGTAGAGGGTACAGCAGAGTGGATGCGGCTTCAAAGGCTGCTTAGGCACGACTTGATAGAAAATATAGTTTGGGTTATTTTGAATGCCCGGCCCATGCTGAGTTGTCAAACATTTCATTTGGACAAACCAGCACACCAGATGAACACGGACTGTGGGTTAGCTGTAAATTGGCAGTACAATTGGTGTGGCTTGTGCCCCCTCTTCAAACATCAAAGGGTGCTGCACTACAACCTCTCAGCCACATGCCGGGACGCTGCTGAAAAGTCTTTGGTGTGCCCTGCAATGTGTATGAAGGGACCTAACCTGTTTCTGATTTGCTTTGAAGTTGTTTGTACAAAGTTAACGCAACCTCCCACAGCCTTTCCCGATAGAGCCAGACAGAGTTAAACAGCCATGTCCCACGATTCGGCCGAAAATGGCTTCCTTGATCCACACACTTGTTTGCGTGTCTAGTTATTTATTTTTGCTCCCCCTCCCCCTGCAGCTGATGCACCGAGCTAACCAGTGGGCCCGGCAGCGCTGCCTGGACACCTGCCTGCACTACCGTGTCGCCAACGCCGGCATCTCGCTGCCATCGCTGCTGGCTACGTACCCTGGACCAGTGCAGCTGGTCTGTGTGCAGGTGGGTTGACCTTGACGCCCCGGATCCAGAGCCTCCCACTACCTCCTCCTCCTCCTACTCCTTCTCCCCCTCACTCTCCTTAGAGACTTGGAATCATTGCTCTCTGAATTCATTGCTCTCCATATTATAAAAAAAATGTTTATAAATACTTATTTGGGGGAAATACTTGTTTTGAAAAAATAGTTTATAAAGTGTGAAACAAGTTAGAAAACTTATTTACAACAAAAATGTAGCTCTCATTGGCTGACATCGACCTCTGCTCATGATACTCATCTCCTCAAATTCGTTATGTACAACGTGCCGGCTGGTCCGCCTGCCCTGGATCGACCAAATGCGCTGAACCTTCAATTGCACAGTATCCGGACCTGCACGTGCCTATAAGGTTATAAATTATTTAGTCCCGATCTCTGAACTTTAAACCCTGATCTTTTTTTACTGCAGTATCTGAACCTCAAACCCCGAACATTAAGCCCTGCAAATTTCCTGCAGTATCCGGACCCACACGTTCGCAAGGAGCGTCACGTCGTGCACTGCGAGTTTGTGCGCGGGGTTGCGGGTCTGCTGCGCCCTGGATCCAAGGTGCTGCTGCACAGCGACCTGGAGTCCACGGCGACGCATATGCGCGACTGCTTTGAGCTGCACGGCGAGGGCGCCTTCCGGCTAGACGATGCTCACAGCACAGCCCAACAGCAGCAACAACAGCAACAACAACAGGAGCAATTGGGCAACCCAGCTGCGGGGCAGCCTAGATGGAACTACACGGGTGGAACCACTCTGCGTGATGACGGCGGTGGTCGCGCAGTGCGTGCATTAGCCAGTAGTAGCGATAGTGGTGGACGCAACAGCAGCCAGCCCGGCTCTCCCACGGCCTCAATGCACCTACATGAGCAACCTGGCAGCAACAGCGGAAGCAGCGGAAACTGCAGCCACGAGACCTTTGTTGCGGATTCTGCCGATCTGACTGGGGGCACTACTGTTGCGGTTGGTGAGGTGGATGAGCCCGCGTGGAGTGGGTCATGGGCTGCGGGGGGCTGGCTGCCCGCCAACCCGCTTGCAGCGCCTACTGAGCGAGAAGTCTTCATGGACCAAGTCACGGGGGGGCGGGTGTACCGCCTGTACTTAGAGCGGGTGTAGATAGCCTGGGTACCGCTTGTAATTGCAGTAGGTTTATCTATTTTAAGTGATATGGTGACAGTCATGCTTTGTAGACACCACTCAACAGTGACACAATTGGCCCCTCAGCCAGGCAACACACAGTGAGCATAATGTCCTCCTAGCCCTCCCTCCCTCCTATTAGAGCAGAAGAGCACCGAACGCAACGTCTGCCCTCAATATGCACAGAATAGTGCCACCTAATCATCTGATAGAGAAGACATCATACGGTGGTCTGGTTACGGAAGAAAAGACGGGAACCCACCCCAGTCACACACATCACACTTCGCAGTTTCCTGGCTTCAAAAGTGGCTGGCAGCTCTCATCAACACTAGGGTGGATGGGGGGCAGGATTGGCTATGGCTTTCCTGCATTATGCTCATATCAGTGGCATCAGTCCACTTGTGAAGAAACACTGATGCTCAAGTCATGATGAGATCTTACTTGAACTGACTTCATGCACAACGGGCAGTTATCGGCCGCCGCAAGCAGTTTGCCTGCATGTGGCCTTGCTTTGTGGACTTCACATATGACAGTGCCCACGCGGCCGAGCTTTGAGCGGGGCCCAGAGGTGTAACGTTATTGACATATGACAGCTTGCCACAGGAACAGCTGTGGACACATTTGGCAGAGCACCTTCACATGCCTTCATGTATGTTTATGGCTGTGCAAGTGCTCTATGAGGGATTGAGGGTGCATTTGCACGCTCGCAGATGGTCATATAACTTAACACGGTATAATGCAGTATACGTGCCAAAACCGTAGGGACCGCTGACGCGTCCCCGTAGACTCCGCAGCTTCCCTGCGGAGCCCCTTTTTAGGGTTAGGAGCCCAGCTTCCCACTTTCGGGAAGGTCTGAGGCAGGATTTCCCGTACTCAGTAAATAGGGCTTGCCGGGACCTTTGAACCCCGGCTTGCACGCTTGACATTACTTCGTTCCTTTTAAGTGGACAGGCCTCTATTTGTAACCAGCACCGGCTAGATCTCGGAGACCTACCCAGTGAAGTGCATCAAAGCCAGTACCACTAAGTCAGTCAAGCCTAGATCAGCGACCCCGCCATCTAGCAAGCACGAGAACACCTAACTCGAAGCCCTGCCCTACCTAGGACTACGTCGTCCGCAGTCTACGGCTACGGCTTCGCCCGCTACACGCGGTAAGTGACTCTTAACGACCTGCAGGGTTCGCGACCCGTCAGGCCATTAGTCTCAGCTCTACAAGCGGCCAGCTCCGCGCCTGTCATCTAGAAGTTCCAGCCACAGCTTAACGCGCAGCGCATTCGCGGCCAGCGTGTAGACGCTGAGTCCGCCCGTAGGTGTCCGCCACTCAGTGGGGAAGAAGTCCGCCACGGACCCGAAGCAACCATCGCGTGTCCACTTAAAAGGAACGAAGTGGGTCTAAGCCTGATCAGCTTGATCCAACGAATCCTGCTAAAGGTGCATGTGCTGTGAACTTGAATTTCTTTTTGAAGACAGCGGAACTGCCTTGGACAGCTAGAAATCACTTAGCAGAGGATTCTCCATAGAACCCAAGTCAATACCTGCTTGCGCTGGGCGTGGCAACCCAGAAGCAGACGTAGCTTGAAGATCAGGCTGAGGAGTTATAAACCCAGCTGATATTGCCTGTGCACGCGGCCTGCATCCGTGGTAGAGTGCACAACCTGCGTGTTGACAGAAGTGAGCAAGGATCCGGGATCCGAGTTTAAAAGCGGCAACCCAAGACTGTGTGCAGGAATATCCGAAGCTGCAGATTGCAGCCCGAGCGGGACCTGCGGAGATTGAGGAGGAAGCTGCGCGACGAATCAGCGGAGGAATAGCGGACGAGACCGGCAAGATAGCGGACGAGACAGCAGTCCAGAAGGTGAAAATACCCGCCAGAACCAGTTTAAAAAATTTACCCGTGCTTGACCTGTCTAGCACCGCCTAACCAGCCTGCAGAAGGTAGAGGAGAACGGAAGCAGGCTTTGAGCTAGTGACCAGTTGCTGTGAGCCCACACAGCGAGCCGGCACAGCTGCTCAGCACCCAGCAATAGTACAATGCAGGACGCAGTTGTAGATCCTGATCGTCACCTGCACCCAGAAGCTGCAAGACGCAGTGCGCGAGTGAGAGGAATGGAACCAGGAAATGACCCCATGACACCCATCAATGCAGCCGTAGCAGAAGAAGCTAGGCAAATTTCCATTGGATTGTCAGAAGGTGAATATGCAGGCATAGGGGAAAACAAGGTCCAAGGGGCCGACAGTCCCCAAACCTTGGATGCGGGTATGGTGCATGTTCAAGTGACACGCAGGGGTATCGGACGAGGCGGCATCGCGCGCATTCCCCCTGGCCCAAGCCAGGAGGAAGAGCAATGGCCGGTTCCCGACGATGAGTCCCTGGACCCGACCTCAGAGCCACCCACTGTGAGGTCTCAGACCGGTGGTGTAGGAGTGGGTGGCGGGCCAGCACGACCTCCGGATGACCTGCCTGCGGAGGCAGAAAGGGAAGGAGGCGAGGCTGAGCCCAGACCAGACCAGGAGCCCCAGCTTGAACCCGCAGTGGTCAGGGGGATGGTCCAGTCAACAGTGGTCAGAATGGAGCGGACGAGATCCAGCGAACAGCAGTCCCAAGGGGAGTCAGCAGGAACAACAGTGGGGCTGCGGGAGCTGCAGAAATACAGCGACACACAGGCCACGACAACGCAGGCTACCAGAGTATGGCAGCCGCGGGCTGGTCCACACGCCAAGGTAGTGCCGCCAGATCAGCACGGAGGAATGCAGGCGCCAACGGGAATCCTGCCCAGGCCAGATCTGCACAGGGTGAAACAGGCAAGGCCGCCCCGTATCCCGGCAGAGGAAGCAACAGAGGCATCGACATACGGCACACCCCAGTCCAGGTTCCCAGCCAGTGCAAACAGGCCAAGACAGGAGGCCGTGGCAGAGGGCAACAGCAGGGAAAGAGAGGGCAGCGGCCAGGCTAACAGCCTTTACGGATATTTCAGCAATCCAGAGTGGACGCCTATCCCAGGGGAGCGGCGCCCGGCAGTGGGAGAACGCGCAGGGAGCGTAAGCCAGCCGGATACGGCAGAACCACCAGGACTCCAGCCCATCGGGTGGGCAGACATCCTGCAATGGACAGCGCGGCTATGGCAGCATGTGTGCTCCAGGTGTTTCGTCCACCTCAGCGATCAGACCCAGGCTATCAAGGAGTTCCAAAGCCACCACCTGGCGGAATGGGCAACAAAGGCCCTTATGGGCATCCCGCACACGGGGCAGGATCGGGCAACGCTGCTGGCGGCCCTGCGCAGAGTGTCCAGAGGAGCAGCAGGGCCAGAGGCGGCCCTGGCTGTCAAGGCCTTTGCCGACGGGTGGTGCAACGGCACAGCAGGGGATCTGGAGGAGCCCGAATCAGAGCAAGGGGAGCTCGAGGAGTGGGAAGGGTTCGAGGCATCCAGACTGCATTTGAAGTTCTACAGTCTCAGATGGCTTAACCCTGCCAATGACATTACACCTCTGGGCCCTGCTCAAAAAGGCTCGGCCGTGAGGCCGATGGCCCAGAAGTGTAACATCATTGACTTCGTCTGGAGTACTTCAGGCAAGTCAATGCCATTACACCTCTGGGCCCTACCCAATAAGGCTCGGCCGCGTGGGCGCCCAACTTTCTTGTTGGAAGAAAATAAGCTGAAGATAAGAGGGAAAGAAGAAGAAAACAAAGGAAAGAAATACCCCCCCCCCAAAAAAGGGAAAGGCAGCCTCGAGCAAACTTTGCCCCTCTCAAGCCTATTTTCCCCAAGAAGGCAAAGAAAAACAACAAAACTAGGTATGACCCTGTACCGTTGCATTTTGATACCTTTCTGAAGTAACAGTTGGAGCACTCGAAATGCCCGAAGGAGCTCCAGCTGCTTTCTTGATAGTCATCGCGGTGCTCCCAGCGGCCTTGAATGTCCGGAATAGGGGGATCCAGAGGACACTCGAGACAGCGACGTGGCTGAGTAACCGGAGGGAGCGCATGGGCAGCCACTTGGTCATTGGAAATTTGGAAGGCAAGGGATAACATGGCAGGTCTCGCAGGAAGTCGGGTGATAATGGGATCATATGTTTCCTTTCTGGCAAAGTTGAATCAGGACAGGATTGTGAAGGGGCGCTTACCCAAGAGGAGCGTGATTGGGGAAATCCGTTGATTTGCATCAGAAACATGGCAAGGGGCCGTCGGACTTGCCCGTGATGTGGCAGGAGTCCAATCAATAAATAATTCATATACCGGTAGCAAGATGGGATAGTGGCCTTCTCATCCTGCTTTCTCATCAAATTATAGTAAATTACCGTGGACGCTCTTTGCCTCCGCACAAAATTAATGTTGTTTCGCCGTCGCGCCTTATGAAAACCCCAACACATCCGGAAGACGCCACTTTTGGGACGTCAAAAAAAGTTCTCCAGTGAAGCGCGCTTTAACAAACAACTATATTTCTTTCTCGTTCGCAGGCAAAACCCCGATTTGACCCTAGTTTTTTCATTTTTTTGTTGTCGCGGTTGGAAATAGCCCTCATCTCAATGAAAAAGGCAGCACACATGCCAAGTACAAAACTTGTTGTTCTTGAGCCGTTGCTCCCTCGTAATCCCAGCTTAATACTTTTAGCTGCTGCCATGTCCGGCTTACTGATGGTGGGAGCAGCATCAACAGTGCAACCGACTTGATCAGCTTACAAGACATCGACGTCTTGCATCAATTCCGTTTTAGTATAGCATCCCGATTGTTTTTCTAAGTTGGGCCTCTTTCTGAAATAAGTTTATACTCACCCATCCACTCGACTTGTTTCTACTCGATTGACTTGATTACGAGTCGAAACCAGGCCTCCATCATGTAATCAGACGGGCGAGACAATGAACAATCTATCAAGAGACATTGAACTCGGACAAACATGAAGGGGTGACCATGTCCTCCCATTAAAATAGCGCACATCCTACGGTGCATATGTGTGGATATTGTTTGCTTGGAATTTATGAGGTATGAAGCCGACCGCCCAACCCTACACAACTTGGGACACAAACACATAAAAAAAAGACCGGGTGCGCATGTGGCCCTCATTGATATGGGCTTCATCTCCCAACATCACAAATATGATCCACAGTCCACACTGAGTTCATAGTGGATATTTCCTGAATTGTCCACCCTATCGCAGAATTAAAAACTCGCCTGGGACGCTGTTGGCTGTGGCGGGGGCAGGTATGTCATTGCTTGGGACACTGCTGGCTGTGGCAAGGGCAGTGGATCCCTTGACTGGCGGGACACTGCTGGCGGGGGCAGGGGCAGTGGTTCCCTTGACTGGCGGGACACTGCTGGCGGTGGCAGGAGCAGTGGTTCCCTTGACTGGCGGGACACTGCTGGCGGTGGCATGAGCAGTGGTTCCCTTGACTGGCGGGACACTGCTGGCGGTGGCAGGAGCAGTGGATCCCTTGACTGGCGGGACACTGCTGGCGGGGGCAGGGGCAGTGGTTCCCTTGCCTGGCGGGACACTGCTGGCTGTGGCAGGAGCAGTGGATCCCTTGACAGGCGGGACACTGCTGGCGGTGGCAGGAGCAGTGGATCCCTTGACTGGCGGGACACTGCTGGCTGTGGCAGGAGCAGTGGATCCTTTGACTGGCGGGACACTGCTGGCTGTGACAGGAGCAGTGGATCCCTTGACTGGCGGGACACTGCTGGCGGTGGCAGGAGCAGTGGATCCCTTGACTGGCGGGACACTGCTGGCGGTGGCAGGGGCAGTGGATCCCTTGACTGGCGGGACACTGCTGGCGGTGGCAGGAGCAGTGGATCCCATGACTGGCGGGACACTGCTGGCGGTGGCAGGGGCAGTGGTTCCCTTGACTGGCGGGACACTGCTGGCGGTGGCAGGGGCAGTGGTTCCCTTGACTGGCGGGACACTGCTGGCAGTGGCAGGGGCAGTGGATCCCTTGACAGGCAGGACATTGCTGGCTGTGGCAGGAGCAGTGGATCCCTTGACTGGCGGGACATTGCTGGCTGTGACAGGAGCAGTGGATCCCTTGACTGGCGGGACACTGCTGGCGGTGGCAGGAGCAGTGGATCCCTTGACTGGCGGGACACTGCAGGCGGTGGCAGGGGCAGTGGATCCCTTGACTGGCGGGACACTGCTGGCGGTGGCAGGAGCAGTGGATCCCATGACTGGTGGGACACTGCTGGCGGTGGCAGGGGCAGTGGATCCCTTGACTGGCAGGACATTGTTGGCTATGGCAGGAGCAGTGGATCCCTTGACTGGCGGGACATTGCTGGCTGTGACAGGAGCAGTGGATCCCTTGACTGGCGGGACACTGCTGGCGGTGGCAGGAGCAGTGGATCCCTTGACTGGCGGGACACTGCAGGCGGTGGCAGGGGCAGTGGATCCCTTGACTGGCGGGACACTGCTGGCGGTGGCAGGAGCAGTGGATCCCATGACTGGTGGGACACTGCTGGCGGTGGCAGGGGCAGTGGATCCCTTGACTGGCAGGACATTGTTGGCTATGGCAGGAGCAGTGGATCCTTTGACTAGCGGGACACTGCTGGCTGTGACAGGAGCAGTGGATCCCTTGACTGGCGGGACACTGCTGGCGGTGGCAGGAGCAGTGGATCCCTTGACTGGCGGGACACTGCTGGCGGTGGCAGGAGCAGTGGATCCCTTGACTGGCGGGACACTGCTGGCGGTGGCAGGAGCAGTGGATCCTTTGACTGGCGGGACACTGCTGGCTGTGACAGGAGCAGTGGATCCCTTGACTGGCGGGACACTGCTGGCGGTGGCAGGAGCAGTGGATCCCTTGACTGGCGGGACACTGCTGGCGGTGGCAGGGGCAGTGGATCCCTTGACTGGCGGGACACTGCTGGCGGTGGCAGGAGCAGTGTCAGATCCCATGACTGGCGGGACACTGCTGGCGGTGGCAGGGGCAGTGGTTCCCTTGACTTGCGGGACACTGCTGGCGGGGGCAGTGGCAGTGGTTCCCTTGCCTGGCGGGACACTGCTGGCTGTGGCAGGAGCAGTGGATCCCTTGATTGGCGGGACACTGCTGGCGGTGGCAGGAGCAGTGGATCCCTTGACTGGCGGGACACTGCTGGCGGTGGCAAGAGCAGTGGATCCTTTGACTGGCGGGACACTGCTGGCTGTGACAGGAGCAGTGGATCCCTTGACTGGCGGGACACTACTGGCGGTGGCAGGAGCAGTGGATCCCTTGACTGGCGGGACACTGCTGGCGGTGGCAGGGGCAGTGGATCCCTTGACTGGCGGGACACTGCTGGCGGTGGCAGGAGCAGTGGATCCCTTGACTGGCGGGACACTGCTGGCGGTGGCAGGGGCAGTGGTTCCCTTGACTGGCGGGACACTGCTGGCAGTGGCAGGGGCAGTGGATCCCTTGACTGGCAGGACATTGCTGGCTGTGGCAGGAGCAGTGGATCCCTTGACTGGCGGGACACTGCTGGCTGTGACAGGAGCAGTGGATCCCTTGACAAGCGGGACACTGCTGGCGGTGGCAGGAGCAGTAGATCCCTTGACTGGCGGGACACTGCAGGCGGTGGCAGGGGCAGTGGATCCCTTGACTGGCGGGACACTGCTGGCGGTGGCAGGAGCAGTGGATCCCATGACTGGTGGGACACTGCTGGCGGTGGCAGGGGCAGTGGATCCCTTGATTGGCGGGACATTGTTGGCTACGGCAGGAGCAGTGGATCCTTTGACTAGCGGGACACTGCTGGCTGTGACAGGAGCAGTGGATCCCTTGACTGGCGGGACACTGCTGGCGGTGGCAGGAGCAGTGGATCCCTTGACTGGCGGGACACTGCTGGCGGTGGCAGGGGCAGTGGATCCCTTGACTGGCGGGACACTGCTGGCGGTGGCAGGAGCAGTGGATCCCTTGACTGGCGGGACACTGCTGGCGGGGGCAGGGGCAGTGGTTCCCTTGACTGGCGGGACACTGCTGGCGGTGGCAGGGGCAGTGGTTCCCTTGACTGGCGGGACACTGCTGGCGGTGGCAGGGGCAGTGGATCCCTTGACTGGCAGGACATTGCTGGCTGTGGCAGGAGCAGTGGATCCTTTGACTGGCGGGACACTGCTGGCTGTGACAAGAGCAGTGGATCCCTTGACTAGCGGGACACTGCTGGCGGTGGCAGGAGCAGTGGATCCCTTGACTGGCGGGACACTGGAGGCGGTGGCAGGGGCAGTGGATCCCTTGACTGGCGGGACACTGCTGGCGGTGGCAGGAGCAGTGGATCCCATGACTGGCGGGACACTGCTGGTGGTGACAGGGGCAGTGGATCCCTTGACTGGCGGGACACTGCTGGCGGGGGCAGGGGCAGTGGATCCCTTGACTGGCAGGACATTGCTGGCTGTGGCAGGAGCAGTGGATCCCTTGACTTGCGGGACACTGCTGGCTGTGGCAGGAGCAGTGGATCCCTTGACTGGCGGGACATTGTTGGCTATGGCAGGAGCAGTGGATCCTTTGACTAGCGGGACACTGCTGGCGGTGGCAGGGGCAGTGGATCCCTTGACTGGCGGGACACTGATGGCGGTGGCAGGAGCAGTGGATCCCTTGACTGGCGGGACACTGCTGGCGGTGGTAGGGGCAGTGGATCCCTTGACTGGCGGGACACTGCTGGCGGTGGCAGGAGCAGTGGATCCCTTGACTGGCGGGACACTGCTGGCGGTGGCAGGGGCAGTGGTTCCCTTGACTGGCGGGACACTGCTGGCGGTGGCAGGGGCAGTGGTTCCCTTGACTGGCGGGACACTGCTGGCTGTGGCAGGAGCAGTGGATCCCTTGACTGGCAGGACATTGCTGGCTGTGGCAGGAGCAGTGGATCCTTTGACTGGCGGGACACTACTGGCTGTGGCAGGAGCAAGGGATCCCTTGACTGGCGGGACACTGCTGGCGGTGGCAGGAGCAGTGGATCCCTTGACTGGCGGGACACTGGAGGCGGTGGCAGGGGCAGTGGTTCCCTTGACTGGCGGGACACTGCTGGCGGTGGCAGGGGCAGTGGTTCCCTTGACTTGCGGGACACTGCTGGCGGGGGCAGTGGCAGTGGTTCCCTTGACTGGCGGGACACTACTGGCTGTGACAGGAGCAAGGGATCCCTTGACTGGCGGGACACTGCTGGCGGTGGCAGGAGCAGTGGATCCCTTGACTGGCGGGACACTGGAGGCGGTGGCAGGGGCAGTGGATCCCTTGACTGGCGGGACACTGCTGGCGGTGGCAGGAGCAGTGGATCCCATGACTGGCGGGACACTGCTGGCTGTGGCAGGAGCAGTGGATCCCTTGACTTGCGGGACACTGCTGGCTGTGGCAGGGGCAGTGGATCCCTTGACTGGCAGGACATTGCTGGCTGTGGCAGGAGCAGTGGATCCCTTGACTGGCGGGACACTGCTGGCTGTGGCAGGAGCAGTGGATCCCTTGACTGGCGGGACACTGCTGGCGGTGGCAGGGGCAGTGGATCCCTTGACTGGCGGGACACTGCTGGCAGTGGCAGGGGCAGTGGATCCCTTGACTGGCGGGACATTGCTGGCTGTGGCAGGAGCAGTGGATCCCTTGACTGGCGGGACACTGGAGGCGGTGGCAGGGGCAGAGGTGCCCTTGACTGGCGGGACACTGCTGGCGGTGGCAGGGGCAGTCGATCCCTTGACTGGCGGGACACTGCTGGCTGTGGCAGGGGCAGAGGTGCCCTTGACTGGCGGGACTCTGGTGGCGGTGCCTCTGGCAGGGGCAGTGGTGCGTTTGACTGGGACACCGCTGGCGGTGGCAGGGGCAGAGGTGCCCTGGACTGTGACGTTGCTGGCTGTGGCTGGGGCGGTTCTGTCCATGACTGGGATGCTTCGGGCTGCAGTGGCTGGGACTCTGCTGGCTGTGGCCGGGCCATGGCTGACGCTAGGACTGCACATTGGCTGGTTGTGTACATCATGGTCTTGTTGTTGACACTTTTTCGTTTGCTTCTTCTGCTTCTTCTTCTTCTTCTGCTTCTGCTTCTGCTGCTTCTGCCTGGCAATGTTTGTCTCGTCTCCTAGCTTGCTGGCCGCAGTGTTGTTTGTATATCTGCTCGTGAGGTTGCACAGGAATGTCCAGTTATTTGGTTCCCCCCTAGTTTGCCTGCTCGCCGCATGGTCTAGATAGCCCTTTATTTCGGTAGGGCTCTATCTAGGACGGCTTAAGTCTGTCCTTCAAGATTTTTCTGAGTCTATCAGGCAGCCGCCTATATGTATATCCCAGCTTAAACAAAAACCTACCGTTGCCGACTAATTTGCACGCCCGGCCATTCCAGCTCTGTTATTATTATTATCGGATGTAGATTTGTTGTGTTGATTGCATGCATGCAAGCGTTTGCAAATGCTCTCATCTGCCGGTATTTCTGTTTCGCCTGTATGGCTGGGATGGATCGACGGTAGTATGAACTTCACTCCCTGTGATCAGTTGCAGCTGATGCAAGCCAACCCATCAATCATCAATCTTGGCTTGGCTCCGGACGCTGACGGACTGTGCGATAGCGTTTAACCCGAGACATTTAACCCAAGCGGTTCACCCGAGGCCCCAGGTCAGGTAATGTTCGCCTGCTTTCAGTGGGGGTGCTTGCACGGCTCTCCTCTCTTTGCATCTGCAATGGTACAACACTGGCCCTTCTGTGGCCGTTTCCTGCGGACATGTCAATTGCCACGTATCATCGCGACGAACGGTGCGCAAGCGCGTTCGAGCCCCACTCATGTGATTGGATCTCTTCACTGTATGTCTAGACTGACGCGTCACACTTTTCCGACCGTGGTGCCGAGCAAGCAAGAGATCCGGGAATGCTGCGAGCGGAACAAGATGCCCCTGTTGCCTTCATTCCTGGCTCATAAACTACCGCACGAGTCGAGTCCGAGCACGACGGACGACGACGCGAATAATACGGGATGGATACATACATGGCGCGGGGTTCTTGCCCACGATATATCACATGGAAGGCAAAGCTGTCATCGCCTTCCGGGCCAGGGCTGTATAGATGGCTATCCAGTTAGAGGCCTGGACGTGAGCTGGATGACCAGCGGCTGAATCGGCGTCCGCGTTGGTGCCAATGCCTTCCTTCTAGCCTTCTAGGCGGCGGCGGGTGACGTGACGGACTGAGAGACACTGTGTTGGGGTGACCCAACATCTGTCTGCTGGGTCCCAGATGTCAACTCTGCACATCTCAAGGGAGAATCCCACACCTACTGCGAATATGGCCCTCACTTTCAACGACAATGACAATGACGTTGCACCTCTGGGCCCGCTCAAAGCTCGGCCGCATGGGCGCCCAACTGTTCAGAAGGGCGTAATGGAGGAACTAAAAGGAAGAGAGGGGGAAAGGAAGTATAGGAGAGGCCGGGAAGGCAAAGAAGGCCAAGTCCAACACCTGAGTTCCACTAGAGACCAGCCCTCAACAAAGCCTCTACGAAAAGAAAAGTCCACAAAAGCAAGCGTACCGTATCCCGCCCCTGCTTGGCCGCGAGGGCGCCCCACTGATCAGAAGGGAGAAGAGAAGAAACGAAAAATAAATAAATAATAAAGGACCAGAAGAGAAGGCCGGAAAGGCAAACGACACCAGCGCCTCAGAATCCCTAGAGACTTACCCTCAACAATGCCCACAGCGCAGTCCATAAAAGCAAGTGCATCCCACCCCTGCTCAGCCTGGTACAACTGGTGGAAGTTAGTGGCAGCACCCGGAGGACCTGCCCACCCCCGCTCCCGTAACTGCTCCCTGACACTAGGGCACTGGAAGCACACATGTAGCGCATCCTCCACCTGCTCGCCACCCCCGTGCCCACCACCGCTGGCAGCAGCGTGCCTCTCGCTGATAACCGTTGCGCCGTCCTCTGGTAATAGCCGTGCTGGTCGCGCCGAACCGCAGTCGCAAATTTATGCGCACACAACGTGTCCAGAGGTGCACTGCAGTATTTCTGGCTGGCGCCCTAGTGCCAAGCCAGATGGTCTGTGCAACTGAGGATGTCCAGGATGGAGTACTGGGGTGTGTCACTGAGGATGTCCATGAGGACTGGGGTGTGTAGCTGAGGATGTCCAGGAGTACTGAGGTGTGTAACTGAGGATGTCCAGGAGTACTGGGGTGTGTAGCTGAGGATGTCCGGGAGTACTGAGGTGTGTAACTGAGGATGTCCAACAGTACTGGGGCTGTGGGGTACTGGGGTGTGTAACTGAGGATGCTCAGGTCAAACGAAGGGCACGGTCATAGGTCGTGACACATACGTGTGGCGCACCTATACGTCGAGACACATGCATGAAAGGTGGCTATACCATTACAACAAACCTTGCAAGCCCGTTGGCCATGTCAGTGCGGTCACCAGGTCGAGCTTAATTGAAGCTTATACACCATCAATTTAACAGGGCGGGGAGGGGGTAATAATAATGTAGGCTGATCGGATGGACTGCCGAGGACATCACCGCTGAGGACCGCTGAGGACCACCGAGGACATAACCGCTGAGGACATCCGTCTAGACATTACCCCCCAATTCCCATCATCAGGCGCCTTAACGTTACATACACCTTTGGGCCCTGCTCAAAAAGGATCGGCCGTGTGGGCGCCTTACTGAAAGGGGCAGATGCAAAGAAGAAGGAAGATAGGTAAATCAAGTGAAATGACAGACAAAAGGCTGGAAAGGAAAGGTAAAGAAAGGTCCAGCCTCTGAGAACGTCTACGCCTCAACGATATGTACAAAAGCGAGGGCATCCCACCCAAGCTTGCCCTGGTACAACTCAGAGAAGTTTTCTAGCACCATTCTGGGGACCTGCCCATCCCGCCCCTTAAGCTGATCCTGCATGCTGGGGCAATGAAAGCATGCATGCAAGTATGCAATGCGTCCTCCACATGCTGGCCATCTCCCCTAGCCCAACATCGCTGGCAACACCGGTTGTCACGCTCCTGACCGCTGCGCCGTCAGTCCTCTAGTGTCGGCCGTGTTGACGGCGCCTAGCTGTAGCCTTAAGTTCGTGCGCACGCAAGCACACTCAGTCCCTTCGGCCATGTCAGTGCGGTCACCAGGTCGAGCTTAACTGAAGCTGAAGCACCATCAGTTTAACAGGGCGGGGAGGGAGTAATAATAATGGAGGTTGATCGGATGGACCGCCGAGGACAGCATGTCAATGTGGTGACCAGTGACCGTATCCTGCTGCGTGGATTCTGTCGTTGTAGAGTTCTCGAGTCGTTCTAATCGGTTGTGCCTATGGGATGAGGCCCGCCCGCCGGCTACTACATATTCCCCCCAGCAGGCGCCTCGTCAGCAAAAAATGCAGGGCCAACGTTGTATCTCGGCATGCATGGCGGGCCAGAATATGCCCATACATCACCACCACCATCTCACACACCCAACATCACACCTTACAGGTGGTGTGCTAACGCCTGTCTAACAAGTAGCCATCGCAAAGTTGAGTCAGCTCGGACAGGACGAGCTCCGATACCTTCAGCTACTGCTTCTACATTCCCGCTTGCGCTTTGGAAGTGCATATCTGCCTCTTTCATTCACTGCATCAGCCGAAACACAGCCATTTCTTAAATAGCTAGGTGTAGGAGGTGTGGGCGCTTCTTCGTGAACGCGGTGGGAGTGTCTTGACGTAGTCATCTCCGACTTGCTCGGCGACCCCTGGATGCGCGACTGTTGAACGACAGGAAACATCCAACAGTCTTTTACGAAAGGGTAAGACACGCAAGTGCGATTACAAGTGGTCCAGCACTAGCGAGGACCGGTTCCATCACTGCTCTGCTCCTCTGCTCCTCTGTCCTCTTGCCATCAGAACAGTCTCAGGGCAGCAGGAGAACAGTCGAGAAAGGAAAGGAAGCAGCGCTGCAGCAGTGACATACAGGACAAGGAGGAACTGACAGGGCAGAGCAAGGCAGCAGTGGCAACGGAAGCAAGTGCAACGACAAGGAAAGGAGAAGCAGCCAGAGCAGAAACAGCTGCAGCATTGAGCAGCAGCAGTGGCAGCAGCAGGCCAGGGGAGGTTTCAGCAGCAGGAGACGAAGCAGTGGCAAAGGCGTTGTGAGGAAGTACGGAACGAGGAAATGGGCATGCAGGCCAGCAAGAGCAATGGCGGGGCTGATGACGGCGGTGCTAGCCACGGAGACCCCAGGGGGGGAAGGACCGGAGGGAACATATCGCTGGGGAGGGAGGCTCGCGACAAAGAGAGCAAGACCAGGAGTTCACTTGCGTCCAAAGCAGCTCCTGCGGCGTCCGGCGATACCTCTGTTCCCGGGAAAGGACCATGCCCTGGGAGGCTGGCGGTGGCGGCGGGTGCGGCAACCGCCAGCTTGTCACTGGGCCTGCTCTTGACGGTCGGCGCTGGGATTGCGCTGGTCCGGCTCATCAAGAAGGTGAGTGATTGCATGGGACAGATTGCATGCATGGGAAGGATTGCATGGGAGGGCATGAGCATGATGGCATGCATGGGATCGATTGCATGGGAGATATTGCATGCATGGTAACAAATTATGGGAGTACAGGGGCACCATTGCATGCATGGGATCGATTGCAGGAGAGTGCATGGTATCAATTGCGTGAGAGTGCAGGGGAACATTGCATGCATGGGATCGATTGCATGGGAGTGCATGGTATCAATTGCATGAGAGTGCAGAAGTACATTGCATGCATGGGATCGATTGTATGGGAGTGCATGGTATCAATTGCATGAGATTGCAGGGGAACATTGCATGCATGGGATCGATTGCATGGGAGTGCATGGTATCAATTGCATGAGAGTGCAGAAGAACATTGCATGCATGGGATCGATTGCATGGGAGTGCATGGTATCAATTGCATGAGATTGCAGGGGAACATTGCATGCATGGGATCGATTGCATGGGAGTGCATGGTATCAATTGCATGAGAGTGCAGAAGTACATTGCATGCATGGGATCGATTGTATGGGAGTGCATGGTATCAATGGCATGGGAGTGCAGGGGAACATTGCATGCATGGGATCAATTGCATGGGATTGCCTTGGGGAGATTGCATGCATGGGAAACAATCACATGAGAGTGCATGGGAGCAATTGCATGCATGGGAAGCATGGCATGAGTGTGCATTGGGAGTGCTCTTGTGGGTTTCCGGCATCCATACATATTCCAGAAGGCTTCAGCTACGTTATATCACAGCCTATGGGTCCATACGGTCCTGGTGCAAAAATCCCTGCCCCTGGAGCGCCTGGTCTAGGACAGTTAAGGGTTGGTCCCTGTTGGCCCTTAACTGGCCGCCGGCGGCCCCCTCAGGAGGTACGGAGCGCATTCGATTGGGCAGTGCTATGTCGTCTAGATCAGGCTTTTCAGCGAACCGGGGTGTTGAACTAAAGACAGGGCCAGAGGCACATACCGGAAACCTGAAACCTAAAACCTGTTAATTTTAACTTGTTCCTCCCCCCCCCACACACAGGGCCAGAAACACGCACGCTTTTCCCTACTTGAAAAGGGCCAGAACACGCACACACTATGCCCTACAATAAAAAGGCCCAGGAAGACGCACACACACATACACACACACCACGCCCTGGAAGAAAAAAGGCCAGAAGCACACACGCCCTATGTCTTAAAGCCTTTCAAACCTGCCCCATGCACAGGGTCACAAGCATGTGCGGTTCACCAAGTCGGAGCAGTGGCAGGTTTTCCTGGTGGAACAGGTGAGGGAGATCTAGAACTGGATATAGGATCTGATATAAGGAATAGTAACAGGACCAACAGCTGCTCAAGGTGGACAAGGCAAGCATGGCCCAGACATGGATCAGGAATGGATCAGAGGTTTTACATTAGGAGCAGTGGCGGGCCATCCTGGTGGAGAAGGCGAGATCCAGATACAACTTTGGATCTCAGATCAGCTAGACATCAATACATCAGGTTAGGGGTTGAAGGGATGAGGGTTGGGGGTTGACGGTGGCTGATAGGCCTTGCATGCATACCAGCCCGACTCTGCCTTTCTTTTGCTTGGACTTAACAAGGTGTGAGGCCAGCCGCCCAACCCTAGAAAACCTGAGACGTTAACACTAAAAACATCCCGGGTGCGCAAGGGCCCTCGTTGGCAGCTGAGAAAAGGCGCGCAGGAACAGGAAAGGCATACGACCAACAAGCACTCACACGGAGTTCACAAAGGAACTCATGCGTACTTAGTTTGATTCAGATCATCAAAACAAAACTGCCACCCCGCCACGACACCCCTCAAACTAAAGCTCACTACTACCAGAAACTCTCCCAAAAGCGGCAGCAAACGTCTCCACCAAAACCGATAAAACTGCACCCAACCTGCAGAAGGAGACAAGAGCTGACAGGAAGCCAGAAAAGGAGCTGCCTAGACACTAAGAGGTAAAAAGCAGAGGAAGGCCCTAGGGTATACCCCCCCACCCACAAAGACACTGCTCACATACTAGCAGCCGTAAGGCCCAAACTACCCAAGGCCCTCACAACAACACGAAGCAAAAACCACAAGCAGGACATGCACAACCAAAACCAGGGATTAAGTCACACAAGGGGGCGAGGAGGTTGGGGTACAGCGGCTGAGCGGCCTACTTGGGTGCCGGTGCCGGGGAGGCCGAGTGGACTCTGTCCACCAAAGTGTGGAGGGAGGCAGTAGAGGTTTAACACAGCCCTCTTGCTGATCCTCCACTCCCCCATCTTCCTGCACCCCTCTTCCTGCCCTGATTTGAATATTTGTATCTGTTTGAAGGAGCCAGTTTTGAAGGAGCCAGTCCTTACTGGTATGGGTTGGGGGCTGACTGTTCAGCTGCTGCAGGGAGGGGGCGACCAGGGGGCGTCGACCCATGCGTCCTTGGCACATTTGAAAACACATTCGAAGTTTTTGTTGCATTGCATTGTTTGGTTTCAATTGCTGGAGCTGACCCGGAAGGGAACAGGCAGGCTGTACAATGTACATCCGGTTGCTGTCCGGGTATGCGGCCGCCGGCGCACTAGACAGCCGTAGAGCATATTTGAATCTGAATTTAACCATTGTTTTGAATTGCTGTTTGTTTTCGAAGGAGCCGACCCTGAAGGGTACAGGCAGGCTGTACATTCGACTCCCGCCGGGATGGGTGGATGCCGGAATCCTCGGCCAAGTCATCGGACGGATGTGGCGTGACATACCAACCAAAAAGGTGTGGATAAAAAGCGATGTCTTGCTAAGGATATGCTCAATGGGAACAGCCAGGCGCGATAAATGTGAAAATGGGTTTGAACTTTGCAGTGGGCGGATGCGATGCATTCTTGGCAGCATCTCTTGTTACCTTGTTGCAGGTTGCAGGAATATCATCTTGTTGCAGGAGTCGGGATATTATCTTGTTGCACGCGGCGCAGGATATCATGACCTAAAAGGTTTGCAGTAAATATGCTGCACACAGAATGTGTGAACTGTCAGGTATGGGGATGTGTGAATACCATTGTGAACAAGGCGTGACATGGCCGGCATCTTCAGCTGCATCTGGAGATGTTGGGCGGAGTGCCACCTCACCCTGCCTTCACCTTATGCCACCACCCAACCAACCAACCTCAACCAACCTCAACCAACCTCAACCAACCTCAACCAATCTCAACCAAATGCCAACCGCCAATAACCAACAGTGATGTGGACTACAGTGTACAATCTGCATTTCAAAAATACCAGCTAACCTGCCAGACAGTTTCCAGACAGACCTCTGGCCGGCCCAGGCCAGCCAAGAAAGTTGAAAGTACGGCCAGTTGGCCGAGCCCTGGTCCTTCCCTGACCTATTCACACCTTCAACCACCCTTCCACCCTACGTAGATCTCCATCTGTGTCAGATAGCTTTATGTAGCTGAGGTTGTCGT
Organism: Limnomonas spitsbergensis; assembly: GCA_037349105.1. Taxonomy (NCBI): domain Eukaryota; kingdom Viridiplantae; phylum Chlorophyta; class Chlorophyceae; order Chlamydomonadales; genus Limnomonas; species Limnomonas spitsbergensis. Next base: position 5,540,166 of record JAYJMM010000112.1, on the reverse strand, counting down.
TGCCAACGAACGAGACGACGACACCAACAACCCCTGCCACCTCTCACCCCCTTCAACCACCTCCAACCACCTACTTTTCCTCCCCAACCTAGATCTCAACCAGTGCCGGAGATCTTTATGTGGCCGAGGTCGTCGTGGCCAACGAACCGGACGACGACACAAAACCGTTTTTTGAGTTCATGGTGACGAACAAGCGCGGCATGTGGGACAAGCCTAACACAGGTGAGGTTGAATAGGCTGAGTACTTGCTTTCCCCTTCTTTGGGCATGAATAGATAATTTATCAGAATGCTCTCTGCCCTCAGGGCACATACGACCCAGACTCTTGATTTCCGTTTGAAAACTCGGTCTGGATTTTGAGTTTCAGGAAACGTATTATTCCTGTTATATACCTGCCCCCCCACCTCTCCACTCCTTGCCTCTCTCCACTTCCCTTGCTCCCCGCTCCCTCCCTCGCTCAGTTCCCCGTACTTCTTACTCCTCCCCCCTTTGCTTCCCATGCTGCCCCCCCCAGCCTTGTCCCTCACCTTTCACTCTTCTTCCATACCTACCTGATACCTCATCCCCCGCTAGGCTTTCCCCACTCTCCTCGCTCCTTCCCGTTCCCTTCCCGCTCCCCTTCCTGCTCTCCTATAACTGTCCTTAACTGCCCCAAATAAGTCGGCTTCTAACCACCGTCCAACCACCCCAACCAACTTGAACCTACAGGTGCCAAGAACTACATATTGCAGTGGCCGGGGCGCTACCTCCTTGAGGGAGGCGAAGTGCGCGAGCTGCTACACGGCCCGGACGAAAATGTAGGTGTGATTAGTGTGGACGTGTGGTAGTGAATAGTGTGGACTTGAAGGTGTGAACGGTTGGTGATTAATCTGCACACATGATAGCGTTAATCCCAGATTGCACAGAATTGTAGATAGTGTTCAGACAGCTGGGTTGATTTTTAGGGCGCCGACCAACTGCAACTGAATGCAACCAACGAAACTGCAACCGCCTCGCTTTCTCACAGGAGGGTGGCATCGTGTTCGCAGAACCGCCGCCTCCCCCTCCGGAAACAATCCAATCAAACCAATTGCCGTCGGACCTCCCGGAGCCCAACGGCGCTCCGGAAACCTCTGCCGGATCTGTACTTCAGGTGGGAGACTGCAGTATGGGTGGGTTGTACTTTTCCTGTACTGCTGTTACTGTCGCTACTGTTTCTTCCTTCTTGTTGCTGCTGCAGCTCTCAGAAAGGGGGGAAGGGCGTCCCTGCACGTCCTTGAGGGTCTCGAGAGAGGTCCAAATGCGATGATAATATCATGTCAGATTGTCAATGTCTGCACCGCCTGCCCCCCTACCCATTTCATGCTCCCCGCCTCCCCTGCCCCCCTTACCATCTCATGCTCCCCTCACACCCCCACACGTATCCCCTCATCCGCCTCAACCCCTCCCTCACAGGACTCCTTGGCCTCGCCTCCGGCCCTAGCACGCAAGACGTCCCTTTTGACCCTGGGTTTGAAACCCGCCATCAAGTCACCGGGCAGGTAAAAAACAGAAGCAGCTGGGTCAGCTGTAGCAGCTACTGCTACTGCTACACCAGCAGTAGCAGTAGCTGTAGCAGCAGTACCAGCAGCAGCAACAGCAGCAGCCGTAGTAGCAGTGCAACAGTAGAAGCTGCAGCAGCAGTACCAACAGCGGCAGCAGCAGCCGTCGTAATAGTACAAGTTGTTGTCCCGTCATCAATGCAACCACCCTTAGTCATTTTAGAGGAGGCCAAGAAGTACAAACTTGTTGGCAAAAGCCGCCGCCGCCGCGGCAATAGCATCACGAGAAGTAGATGCAGGAGCCGCAGCATAAGGTCTCTAAAGGATCATGTTCCTGCAACCATCCATCGTGTCACGAGGCTATCCAGCAGCGGCAGCCATGGCAGCAAAGGTGACCGCTGTTGCAGTCGCAGCAGTTACAGCAGTAAGAGTGACCACCGTGGCAGTACAGGCCATCTCACTTTTACCTCAGGTGTACTTTGGTTGTGTGTCATTTATACAAGTGTGCGTCGGTTGTACATCAGCTATATCATATACACCCGCTGCATTTGTACCAAATTATATCTGATGCAGCCTTTGTTGCTGTGGTTCAGCTGGATATAGCCACACTCAGCACCTCAAAGTTGCATTCAGCTACACTCAGCTACACTTCCTCTGCATTCCAGCAGCAGCATAACAGTCTATGCACGTAAGCTATATATGAGCTGCATCACTTTGCTCACTTCACATCTGCTTCACTAATTCAGCGACGCTCCGCCTGCCAAGCGGTTGCGCCAACCAGCAGTAAGGACTGGCTTGTGTAAATGTTGCCCCGGGAGGTTTGGATGGAAGGAGGGGGTGTAGTGGAGCGGAAGGGAAGCGGTGCGGGCGGGCAGGGTGAAGGCGGAGCGGGCTGGCGTGGTAAGGAGTAGCACAGGGGGCTAAAACATGGGCGGGAGGTCGGCCAACGCGGCAGATGAGGGCAGATGGGTGCGTGGGTCGTACCTTTGTTTGTTTTCCCGTACAAAGTCCCAGGTCCATTTCTTGGGGATCAGCGGGTGGGGGATGGTTTAGGAATCATTGTCTGCCATCACGCTTCCATTGTTGGCTTTGCGGACGGATCATTCTTTCTCCAATCCCAAACATGCGTGCAGGTGTCAATCGCCAGTGGGGGGTCTGTCTCCTTCGGCATCCAGCCACGCCATATTCCAGGTAAAAAACTAAATCCTTAACCCTAAACGCCATATACCGTAGTCACGGACGTATACGCCATACACTAGGTTAAAAAATCTAAATAATTATAAACCCTAACAGCCATACACTAGGTTAAAAAACCTAAATAATTATAAACTCTAGCAGCCATACACTAGGTTAAAAAACCTGAATTATAAACCATAAACGCCATATAACAGGTTAATAAACCTAAATCATAATTTCTAAACGCCATATACCAGGTTAGAAAACCTAAATCCTAAACCCTACACGCCATATTCCAGGTTAAAAAACCTATGTTCAAAATAACTTGGCTTTGTGTTTGTCCTGTCGCGGCCATGGCAGCTGCTGATAGGTCTGTTGTGTCGAAATAATTAATATACGACATCACTACGGGAATAGCCTAGTGCCCTTTCCAATTTCCGGCTCGATATTCGGTTCCTCCTGCCCGCAGGCCGCCGCACCGGCTGTGGCACTGTCGAGGCCTCTCATCTGTTCACACAAATCCATACTATAACTCATGCTCATGCTCATGCTCATGCTCATGCTCATGCTCATGCTCATGCTCATGCCCATGCCCATGCTCATGCCCATGTTCATGCCCATGCCCATGCTGATGCTGATGCTGATAGCTGCCAATACATCGTGTGTACTCAATCCAAATGGATTTATTTCCCATCACCCACCTGAAGGCTGCCTCATCTGGTGTGGCCGCTGCCAATACGTCGTATGTACTCATTTGAATTCGATTTAATTCCCATCACCCACCTGTAGGCTGCCTCAGTCGCCATGGCCGCTGCCAATGCGTCTGATGTGCTCAATCCAAATGGTTTATTTCTCATAAACCACCTGTTTGCTGCCTCATCCGCCGTGGCTGCTGTCAAGATATCGTATGTGCTCAATTCAAATGGATTTGTTTGAATTCAGTTTATTTCCCATCACCCACCTGTAGGCTGCCTCAGCCGCCGTGGCCGCTGCTGAGTCAGCAAGGCTGAAAATCGAGGCTCTTGACATGGACGCAATCCGGGGTGCCGATTCAGACGAAGAAGAGTGGGACGGAATGAGCAGGTGACCAGAATTGTGATGTGGGTGTGATATTAGTGTGACGCTGGTGGGGTGCTTGACATGGATGCTATCGGGGGCGGGCCGATTCAGACAATTAAGTGTGGGGCAGGAATGATGGGACGATCAGGTGGCACTTAAGTGTGATGTTGGTGTGACGGTGTGCTCTTAGTGCGATGCTGATTGGGCGCTAGGCGCGGACGCTATCTAGGGGGGGCGGTTGGGACGGTGATGAGTGGGATGAGATCATGGGCTGAGCGGGTAGCAAAAGTGTGATGCATGTGTGATGTTTGTGCGGATCCACCCCACTCACAAAACGCTCTCTGCCTGGCTGATAATCGACTGATGCCAGTGATGCTCCTGCTCCTCCCCTTTCCCCCCCCCCAAATACGAAGCCTATATTCGATTTCTGCTGTAACCCTCCACTGGAGAGGGGCACTGGGGCGGAACCCTAAACCCTCTCCATGCCCTTTTATCTGATCCTGAGATGACAGCTGCTTTAAATTGTGTTCAGCCTTTTCATTTACCGGTGCGCATTTATTCGTTTTTCATGGTGTTTTAGGTTCAAGTCCTGCGGCACCCCTCCGAAGAGGAATCCTAACGCGGTGTCGGCATGGGGCACGCCCGGCAAGCCGCCGCGACCCGCTGCCGCTGCCGCCTCGGTTGCTACCTCCCAGCATAACACCTCTAGCGGCGGCTCCCCCCGAACGGTCAGTGCTTCAATAAAACCCTAAACAAATCTTGGATCCACCCTACGTTAACCCTAAATAAAACCTGGATAAACCCTACATAAACCATAAAAAAACCCGGATAAACCCTACTTAAAGCCAACCAGTATATGATGAGCAGGGCACTAATGGCCGCCACGCCCCACCTGACGTCACCCCTTAGTAAGGCCACCGGGTGCGCAGCCTCCTGAATGGTTAGTTCTGTTTAGTGGTAACTTAAGCACTGGTTACTCCAGGCACTTGTTTTCATCTACGATTCAGGTACGTCCTGGCCTGCAGCCAGAAGTCCAGGTGCGGCAAGGCGCAAGCCCTGTTGTTGGGCCCTCCAGCCGTAGGCTGTCCAAGGATTGTCCCTTGTGGACCGTGTGGTGGCTTCCCGGCAGTTTGTTGGGAATCGATTGCACATTCAAATAACATCTCCGCCCTGCTTGTGCTGCTTCCCTCCCGACCGCTCGTGTTAAGGGGGCGCAGGGAAGCAGAAGAATTACCCTTATCCTCCTTGTACCCTCATCCTCCTTGTACCCTCATCCTCCTTGTACCCTCATCCTCCTTGTACCCTTATCCTCCTTGTACCCTTATCCTCCTTGTACCCTTATCCTCCTTGTACCCTTATCCTCCTTGTACCCTTATCCTCCTTGTACCCTATCCTCCTTGTACCCTTATCCTCCTTGTACCCTTATACTCCTTGTACCCTTATACTCCTTGTACCCTTATCCTCCTTGTACCCTTATACTCCTTGTACCCTTATACTCCTTGTACCCTTATACTCCTTGTACCCTTATACTCCTTGTACCCTTGTAACCTGCACACTAAAAACCTCAACTTGGTTCCTCTGTCTCTGATGCTTCCCTCCCAAACAGCTAATGTAATGTTACGCGAATGTGGAGAGGCAGCAGAAAATTCTACACCCTGAGCTCCCTGAGCTCTGAGCCCTAAGCCCTAAAACTAGTTTCCTCCGTCTCTGCTGCATCTCTCTGCCCCGCCTTTATGCTCAACTTCATTCCTTACATCCTGCCATCTGCCCTCACCTCTGCCCTTTAACCTGGTATTTGCTCCCTACACAGAGCGCCCCATCCGGCGGAGGAGGCAGCGGCTCCACAACCACATCCGCCTCAGCCACCACGTCTCATCGCGCTACGAATGGTCAGTGGACAAAACCCTGGAGGCCTGGCCCCCATCGCTTCCAGCCATCTTATTATCCTTTTATCGATCCGAATCAATCCTGCAGCCCCTCACTCTTCCGCCCCTCATTACCCCAAAAAATGAATTTAATTAGTGTGTGCTGCACGCCATTCTCTTACCGTTCTTACGGCCCCTCACACTTCAGCCTCTCAGTTTCCCCCAAAATGTGGTACCATTTATGTACGTGCTGCGCCATTCACTCACATATCTTGTGGCGCTTGATGTTTCATGGCTTTGGGTTTGGGTGCGATGGTGTTGCAAGTGGAACACCTCGGGCGCCTCCCTCACTCAATCACTCCAAGGCGTAATGTCCGCCCCTTGCATCACACTTATCTCACACCCACATCACGCGTATATCACTCTTCTTGTCATCTCATTCCATAGGTCTGCCCCCACCATCGCCTTTGGCGCCCCCTCTACCGCTGCAACAACCACCAACCGCTCCAACAGCCGCTCAACCTTTGCCAATAGCAGCAACCGCTCCAACCGCTCCAACCGCCGCCATCGACGGGTTTGGCTCGAGCACTACCGCGGCGAATTTGGGCGGAAGAGCTGTAGCAGGAGAAGGAGCTGGAGAGGGCGAGGGAGGAGGAGGAGAGGGAGGAGGAGAGGGCAAGGGGGGAGGAGGCGAGGCTGTTCAGCCGTTTGGGAGCCTGATGCAGCATCATGCGTGATGAGCTCAACCGTTTGGGTGCCTGGTGCAATACGCGGTCATCATATGATGACGGGAGCGACTGCCTTCCGACACAGGTTGTACCTCTCCTTCAAGGTTGGGCCATGCACTAATGCGGTTGTATTACAGCAATATACCGTACCGCTACTTGCTGCAAAATGGCAAATTTGGGAAGATTTTTAGTTTACTGTATGATTTACGGTGTAACATATATTGTGGCCTCTTTTAAAACAAAAACGGCACATGTAGTGTCCCTTCATGTAAATTACAGCCGCAGTCGATCATTGAAACGTGCCCTTGGCAAGCCCTGCGCAGTCCATGGGATCCAAGGAGCCCCCATGCGTCAGCCTTACAAAACCCTCAGGACACATCTGGCACCATGAGTGAGTGCTTGGCCTGACTGTTTGCCCATCACTTTCCTTCTTCGGGTAGGTGTGAGCAAGCGAACAGCCGTATCCTTCTTAAATTAGGTCTTTCTGGGCCCCCGACCTCAAGTTAGGCAGGCGTCAGGACAATACGATAAGTAGCACACACATACACCGCAAAAAGCAACGTCTGCTCACATTAAACGAGCCGCTGTTTTCTCTATCATTCGTATCATATACTGCTCACAGCTGTCCCTTCACTTTCTTTTTATTCCAGCCAGTTGGGCGCCCTTGCCAGACCTTGTGAACTCAGGGCCCTGAGGTGAAACGTCATCAATCTCAACCAACAGCCAGTTTTAAATAACCAGTAAGCACAGAAGCACCCAAACAGTCAAGAGCAAAAGGCTGGTCGCTGAATCACAAAGCCTCCATTCCCTCACCCACACAATCTGGGGCAAGGGCGGTGAAAGTAGCCCCTGCTAAACATTGAGTCTTACACAGTCAACAGCAGAGGGTCAAAAGGAGGTCTAGTCGCAAAAAAACAGAAAGGGGCACCTGGCGGTCAGTTAAGTCAGGGGGTGAAGTCTAGCATCCCCGTGAAGCCAGGTTCAAACATGAAGTACAGCTGTCTCGTTCAGCCATGAAATACAGCCGTAGTAGAGGAGGACTGCCAGTCCGCAACCCAATAGGGTTTGTGTCAGGACAGACAGGGCAACCAAGATGCCAGCCTACTCCACCAAATGGTCGCACGCGTTCATACATGCGGTCGCACGCGTTCATACATGCAAAGCCAGGAGCATGAAAAGATCCCCACAGGAGAGCACTCCTGGCTCCCCCGCTCCTTCATCATGTGAATAACTCAGAAACGACACACACAACATCTCCCCGCTCCTTCACTGATTCTTGCGCCACTGCTTCCCACTATAAACTTTAAAATGTCAGCGGAACAAACAAGGATTCCCCGGCCATACACCACGAAACAGCCCTGGGCTATGGCAGCCCAGCGCTGAGGCAGCCCAAACATGGCAGCCTGGGGCTATGGCAGCCCAGCGCTGTGGCAGCCCAGGCATGGCAGCCTGGGGCTATGGCAGCCCAGACTATGTCAGACCAGGCCTGCTGCTTCTGATGCTCTATTTCTTCTTCTTGCCAAAGATGATGGCCTTAAACGTCCGCACTGTTTCCTTGGCATCGTGCACCTAGGCAGGGGCATGGGGAGAGGTTGATAGTCCGAAGGTGTGGATAGGGAGGAAGAGGTCCGTGGGTAAACGCTTCGAATGTTTGGGTTGGTTGGTTTTAAACATTAAGCTTACTAGTTGGTTGGTTATGGGTTGGTTATGGGTTGGGATGGTGATGTGTTTGGTTTTTAACCTTACACTCCCTGTCCTTTGAGACTGTTACTAAAAACCTAATTATACCTTGTCCTTGGGCAGGATCTCACTCCCCTCATCCAGCACCTAATTTAATTGTTTCACAACCAGGCCCGCCATTGTGGTGATCAGTCACTTCCCCTTCACCCTGATCCCTTGTCTCAAATGGTCAAAGTCCGAGAAACCTTAGATCTCGCGAAGCTCGGCCAGGGTAATTGCCAGGGCCTCAGTGAAGTGAAATTCCCAAAAACGTCGTAGCGGCCCACAGTCACCTCCCCAAACACTTTCTCTTAGCCCACACCAACCCCTCACACCTTATCACCCTGGACACACCGTGCCCGGGGGAGAGATCACACATAGCTCAGTCAGGGTCCCATGCGAGTGCTCCACAAATAGATCAGTGGCGCTCAGTGACCTCTCCTGAACCCTCACCCTCTGCCACAGTCCCCCCTCCCCCTTGCACCTTATCCTTGGGGAGGATCTCGCTGAGCTCAGCCAGTGTCTCGTCAAAGTGCTTCACAAAGAGGTCGTAGTGGCGCTCAGTCATGCCGCGTTCTCGGATGGCGTCCGCATGGACGTCTCTTAGGTACTCCCGGTCAGTCTCCTGGAAGGGGTTCAGGGTTCAGATTTCAGAGTTCAGGGCTCGGGGTTCAGGGCCTTGAGTCAGTCTCCAGAAAGGGACTTGCATGTAGGGGATCAAAGGATCGTGGTCTAGGGTTCAGGATTCAAAGGGTGAATGCCAGTTCACACTCTCAGCACCACAGCCATGCCCCGGTTCTCATATTCTCTCCTCACCTCCCCTCTCCTGCCAGTGTCTGCAATACACCCCATACTCCCACCCCTAACCCTGCCCTTCTTCAACCGTCTTGCCCCCCCCCCCCCCCCCCCCCCCCCCCCCTGAACTCTGCACCACACACCGCGGGCAACGCCATGGAAAAAACATCCCTCTGCCCTCTTGCCCTTTCCCAGCATGCAGCCCTCGTGGATTCTCCTGACCTGCCCTGCTGTGTATTGCAGAATATGCATCAAAGCTTACTCCCGCTTTCATCATTCATCCTGCCCTGTCCAGCCGTGCTGCCCTGATACACCTCATGCTACATCCAAGCACTCTTAACCCTGACCCCCTCATTCCAGCACTCTAAACCCTGACCCCTACATCCCAGCACTCTTAACCCTGACCCCCTCATTCCAGCAATCTTAACCCTGACCACCTCATCCCAGCACTCGTAACCCTGACCCCCTCATCCCAGCACTCTTAACCCTGACCCCCTCATCCCAGCACTCTTAACCCTGACTCCCTCATCCCAGCACTCTTAACCCTGACCCCCTCATTCCAACACTCTAAACCCTGACCCCCTCATTCCAGCACTCTTAACCCTTACCCCCTCATCCCAGCACTCTTAACCCTGACCCCCTCATCCCAGCACTCTTAACCCTTACCCTCTCATCCCAGCACTCGTAACCCTGACCCCCTCATCCCAGCACTCGTAACCCTGACCCCCTCATCCCAGCACTCTTAACCCTGACCCCCTCATCCCAGCACTCTTAACCCTGACTCCCTCATCCCAGCACTCTTAACCCTGACCCCCTCATCCCAGCACTCGTAACCCTGACCCCCTCATCCCAGCACTCTTAACCCTGACCCCCTCATCTCAGCACTCTTAACCCTGACCACCTCATCCCAGCATTCTTAACCCTGACCCCCTCATCCCAGCACTCTTAACCCTGACCCCCTCATCCCAGCACTCTTAACCCTGACCCCCTCATTCCAGCACTCGTAACCCTGACCCCCTCATCCCAGCACTCTTAACCCTGACCCCCTCATTCCAACACTCTAAACCCTGACCCCCTCATTCCAGCACTCTTAACCCTTACCCCCTCATCCCAGCACTCTTAACCCTGACCCCCTCATCCCAGCACTCTTAACCCTTACCCTCTCATCCCAGCACTCGTAACCCTGACCCCCTCATTCCAGCACTCTTAACCCTGACCCCCTTATCCCAGCACTCGTAACCCTGACCCCCTCATCCCAGCACTCTTAACCCTGACCCCCTCATCCCAGCACTCTTAACCCTGACCCCCTCATCCCAGCACTCTTAACCCTGACCCCCTCATTCCAGCACTCGTAACCCTGACCCCCTCATCCCAGCACTCTTAACCCTGACCCCCTCATCCCAGCACTCATAACCCTGACCCTTTCATCCCAGCATTCTTAACCCTGACCACCTCATCCCAGCACTCGTAACCCTGACCCCCTCATCCCAGCACTCTTAAACCTGACCCCCTCATTCCAGCACTCTGAACCCTGACCCCCTCATTCCAGCACTCTTAACCCTGACCCCCTCATTCCAGCACTCTTAACCCTGACCCCCTCATTCCAGCACTCTTAACCCTGACCCCCTCATTCCAGCACTCTTAACCCTGACCCCCTCATCCCAGCACTCTTAACCCTGACCCCCTCATCCCAGCACTCTTAACCCTGACCCCCTCATTCCAGCACTCTTAACCCTGACCCCCTCATTCCAGCACTCTTTACCCTGACCCCCTCATCCCAGCACTCTTAACCCTGACCCCCTCATCCCAGCACTCTTAACCCTGACCCCCTCATTCCAGCACTCTAAACTCTGACCCCCTCATCCCAGCACTCTTAACCCTGACCCCCTCATTCCAGCACTCTAAACCCTGAACCCCTCATCCCAGCACTCTTAACCCTCCTCTCCCACGCATTATTCCTTTCTCTCCTGTTGCAGTGGTGCGACCCCCCCATGGTAATAATGCACAAGCAATGCAGACTCAGCCCCCACAGCAATCTCCTCCTTTGCCCCCTTGCCCTATCCAGCTCTCTACTGTTCCGCCCTATCTTGTCCTACCCTTCCTGACCGAGCACCCACCGCGAGCTCTGCTCCAAAAGCAAACTCCATCATCACGTCTTGCTGCGAGCAGCAGGAGAGAAGCAGGTGTGAGTGCAGCGTTCATGAGGGGAGGGGCAGGTTTGGGTATTCAGCATTGCGACAAAATGATCTGTGGAGATTCATTACTTGTGCTGAAAGAGCAAAAGGACAACATGCGGTTTTTGTCACTGCAAGCGTGAAAAAGAGGCGAGGGAGGATTGGCAATGTTGACATTGTCTTTATGGAGGTAGCGAGGATGGGCCGGTGAGGTTCTGCCATTTCCCAGCCAATTCTTATAATTTACACAGCACCCTCTGCTTTAGTGAAACCCTGCCTGGTGCTGTTTAAAATTTGATGACAAGTCTTCAGGGTTTCGCTCAGTGTTCAGTTCTATCCTGCTCCCCTCATCCCCACCTAGTGTCATAAATTATCAGATACCCAGCCCGTCTTCAGTATATCCGTAGTAATGCCCTCCCCCCCCCCCCTCAGCCCCACCTGGTGCACAATCGTCTCCATGTCAGCATCCTCCCAGAAAGGTGCCAATGCAGCATCAGCAAACAGCTGCAAATTGGAAGTGGAGGCAAGGTTTAGATGAGAGGCAGTACAGGTGTCATGGCTTAGGTGCGAGGCAGTGCAGGTTTGAGGCTTAGGTCATAAACAGTGCAGGTTTGAGGGTTTAGGTGAGAGGCAGTGCGCGCTTGAGAGTTTAGGTCAGAAGCAGTGCAGGTTTAAGGGTTTAAGTGAGAGGCAGTGCACGTTTGAGGGTGAACAGATGGGCGCCAATGTGGCATCCTCCCATACTGGCACCATGGCAGCATCACCAAACAGCCATAATGAGATGACGGGGGGCAGGGTTAAGGGTGTGTGTGGGTGGTGGGGGGAGTCATTAGGCCCTTCAGTGTGTGGGGTCGTTGTTGTGTCGTTGTTGTGTTGGGGTGGTTTGGGGTTCTTGGCCACCCCCTCCAGGTGTTCCTTCACCTGGGAGGGGTGACCAGGGGAGTGACCCGGGGTGGATGCTGCTCTGTCGAGGCCCTATAGCAGCATCAACCCAGGGTCACTCCCCTAGTCACACATTCCTGACCCCCGCCCCCACCCCAGTCATCTCCCCCCAGCTACACTCCATGGGAGTCAGGTACAAAATCAGCTGGCTGAGGGGAAGCCATACCATACCAGACCAGTGCGTAGTCGATTACGTCGAAAATCAACGGGGCATCCAGCTAGTTAATGGTTTTAGACAGGGACCATCAATGGGGAGGGGAAGGGAGAAGCAAGACAGGCGATTTGGGGGAGGGCGGGCGATGCGGGGCACCGACATGATTGCAACTGTTCAGGCAGCGGGCCTCATGCCTCGGTTTGTTGTGGTCAGTGGATCCGGTCATTTTATCATATCGATGGGTGACCCGTCTTCCCCGACAGGCCAGGATCGACGGTAGGCTGGGTGTATCGAGTTGGGTCAGGATAATGGCATGGCTGATGGAGGAAACAGGAGGATGTGAGGGAAGATGCTGCTTCCGAAGCGGCTATTGTAAGCTTTGGGTTGCGTTCATCACTGGGCAAAGGTAGGGCACCTGGTGACTAGGGTGGTCGGGAATGCAAGGAAGAGGGTCGAAAATCGGAATGACACGGAGAGGCGAGGAGATCAGCTTGCACCGTTAATATAAAATGAGGGCGGAACTGCAGGAAGGAAGATGAGGGGCTGTCGCGTTTTGCCTGCAAGGAAAACCCTCGAGCTAACCCAGAGTATAAGCAGGATATCCAATGTCATGTATCTTTGTGAGGTTGAACACTTCATCATGCCCGCTCATCCCCCAAATCGACATCTGCACAACACATCTTGTCCATAGAGGCGAGAGTTCATGCATATTACTTGAATGCGATGTCGATGCGACATCTTCTCATGCGCATTATCGACTTCATAATCATGCAAGAGCCACAACTCCGAATCATCGACACATCTTGGTTATCACAGCCTTGTCATCAGAGCCTTGTCAGCACACCTTTTGGAAGAGCAGGTCGGCAACCTTCTTGCCTGATACCTCCTTGCTGAAGGTCTTGTGGTCACCATCACCGGCATCAGATACTTTGTCAAAGCCGGCCTGTGTTGACAAGGGACACACAAGCAGTGTCAGTCTATTTCGGTCGGTGCCCTTGCAAAGCCAGCACAAATATGAATGCAATCTGGTATTTCAACAGAGCTCCGCGCTGAATCACCAAGCGTAAGGGTGACGACATCATGACGACTATGCAAGCTAGTCATCCCCTCATGTGCTCCAAATGTTGTGGACATTTCGCTACTTGATAATGGCATAAACCTATGAGTATGCTGTGTGAATCGGGCAAGTGGCGAACGTTGTGTCGCTGTTGTCACCACCCCTCTCCCGATCCACATGCCACATCGCCCCTATCTTGTCAGGTCGATGCATCACGCACCCGCTTGTTCATGGGAGGCATCGTGCTATGTGATGCTGCAGGAGCTCAATGGGCGGGAGAACAAAAGGAGTAGGAGCGAGCCAATCAGCGTCTCCAAGAACGAGCTCCCGAGCGAACACGGTCACAAACACACAAAACAGCGATGGATAAGAGCGATGGGGATGAGGCTTGTGAATGACGTAAACGAGGAATTATCAAGTGAGTTCAACGTTGTAAGGGCTACATGTGGTGATGGAAATTAGCATTGTCTACAAGACTGGGGGGCAAGTGTGTACTGCCGCATCAGCACCCCCCATTTCGCCCTGATTCGCCGACATTCGCATTTGTTGGCACACCATCACCAGGCGATGCGTCAAACCTTGGAACTTACTATCCTATCAACTCTACGTGAGTCCAGATCTTGACATGACGCCCCCCCGCATCGTCTTCGTCGCAAATGTTAGATTTGCCGACGCACATGGCCTTAGCATGCCTAGGGAGAACACAATCAAACGAACCATGCTTTGCAACCGTATTCAAGATTTATGTTTTTCTAAGGCCTGGTCATTCTCAGATGGGGCTTCCAAGGGCGCGCGCGCAAAGGATCCTGACACATCGGTGAGCAAAGCATGGTGCAGGTGCTGCAGGAAATATCATGACTTGGCATTTGAATCAGCTGCCGTTTACATGTTTTGTAGTGAGAATCCCAGATTGCCCAGGGCAAACGGGCTGGGTGAAGGAGGGTGCATCCCCAGGGTGCACCCCCTCTTTCCTCTGTCACCCTGTTTAATCATCTGTTTCCTTCCTGGCCCCGCCACATCGAGCCCCATCCAAATAAAGTTGGCATGCATGAGCTGCCGTACTTGGGGCTTCTCGATTTGGGGGTTTTGGGACAAGTACTAGGATGGGAGGTATCCAAGTTTCCATGTGCATGCAAGGCAGGGGACTCTTTACGCCAAGGCTGGCCCCGGCCATTTCGTGACCCCCTCCCCGGAAGCTCCGGCGAAAATGGGGTTTTAGCTGACTATGCCCTCGGCATCAGCCGGGTTTTTTTCATTGCCTCACCGACAAACTAGCGAACGTACGGTAGGCAAGACTTAAAAGGTGTATGGTATGTCAGCCGTGCTGACTGCACCGAGCTGCAACCGTAAGCTTGTGCGCACACCGCGGCTCCCAGCATGCGCCTGCCGTAGGCTGGAACCAGGCGCGGTTGGCAGCCGCAGACCTCAGTTCGGTGGCAGGTCCCTGGGGTCTCCACTGCCGGCAGCCTCCAGCTCCTCGTGCTTGTGGGCCACATCCACTAGTTGTAGCACCTTTGGGACAGGAAGCGGCTTTAGGTCAGAGTCTGCCCGACTCAGTTTGGCGGCCATAGCTGCTGCCAGAAGTGGGCTGTCTTGCTGTCCTGCCGGTGCCACCGCTGCGTTATAGAAGCAGGGCACGTGCTGCCTAGGGCTGGTATATACCGTATATTCTACTGAAATATACACGTATATACGCGTATAAGCGTATACATCGTATACGTATACGTATATGGGGGCCTGGAAATCTTAAAAAGCCTTGAAACCTAGGGCATGTCATGCCCTGACCTCCACCTATCACTTCATCATTTGAAAAATTGAGTTTACTCATGCCAGCCTCAAATTCAGCTCAAATAAAACAACAATCAAGTATCGGGTTCGCGGCCTTGGGGCACAGACAAATGCCGGACATGCGCAGTTTGATCAGCGTCAGAAACCTAGGGCATTTCATGCCTTGACCTCCACCATTTACCGTACTTGATAAATTAAAAAATTAAGTTTACACATGTCTGCCTCAAGTTCAGCTCAAATACAACAACAAATCAAGTGTCGGGTTCGCGGCCTTAGGGCACAGACAGATGCCAGCCATGCGCAGTCTGATCAGGGTCAGCTCGTCAAGCCCTCTACTCCTGCTAGCGAACCTGTAGGCTACTGGCAGGCGGGCAGCTAGCTATCAGCAGCTAAGCATCATAAGAAAAGGCTCCTCATCCTGAATGGCTGCGCCCTGGCTGCCTGCTTCCTCATTTCGTGCCTGACATATTTGTAGCTTGTCCCACCACGGAGTTTTGCCCTTCTTTTTCATTTTGATGATTTTGACGTAGGTGTCGTGGGGCGTGATGAGGTCTTTGCAGGTCAGTATAGTCTGTCGATACGCGGGGGTAAACTCGTTCCTATCACCATCGTACGCAGTCCAGTCGTTCATTGAAAGCGAATGAAAAGTGAATAACCGAGAACGCTGATGCGGCGTGGATTAACGAGCAATTGCGCAGAGCAGAGCACTAGAGCAGGGCGCGCGCTTTTAAAATTTGACTTTATACGCCTGCCGTATATACGCATTTCAAACATATACGCGTATACGGGGGGTACAATATACACGTATATACGGCGTATATACACATATACGTATATTTCCATATACGCCATCAGCCAGCCCTAGTGCTGCCATTATCTGAAGCTTGTTATAATGGCTAGATCTGCATCTCCCACATGACCCCCCATCTGGTAGGGAACGCAGGCGTTGAAGTAGGCCGGACTGCATCCTGCCCCGTAGGCAGTGCCGCAGCTGGAGATGACTTGTGGCCAGCTCCACATCTCCATAGTTTTCCTAAGGCGTGTAGACAGCCACGCGCTAGCCAGATGTGTGAACGCAGAGGGTGCCTCAGATGCATCTTGGCGGCCCAGTCGCGCACACGCAGCGGCGTGGCAGCCCAGGGTCCTCTCTATCTTGCATGGCCTCCCTCATGCTGCGTCTTTCGTGTTGGATGATGCCCATGAACTTGAAATCTTTGACGCGCTCGAACAAAGTCCTATCTATCTGGGCCACGCACTCTGGGTTGGTTGTCGGCGTTGCCATGCTAAGCGGCTGCCAAACTCCAAGATCTTTGCCTTGCTGACGTTGACCTGAAGATGTGTATCCGCTGCATTGTCCTGGAGGGCATCGTACATACGTAGTTTGGAGAGGTCATCCGCATACAGCAGGCAGTCAAGCACCGTAGTTGTTGCCCCGCCTCCAGCACAACGCCCTCTGCCAGGCATTTGGGTGCGATCAGGGGGGTCAGAGGGCAGCCCTCCTTGATGACTTAGTAAGAGCAGGGCCCAATGAGGTATGAAATTTTCACCTATGAGCCATGCTCTAAAAGGTTTGCCCGCAGAAAGAAATGAGTGCCCATGGGTGCAACATCATTGAGTGCAGGGACTGCAGCCTTACAAACGCGAATGGCTAAACCGTTCTTAAAGGAAGAAGGTGAGCCATTCCTCAGCTATTCCAGCATAATAATGGGAAGCTTTGTGAAGGTTTACTGTCACTGGTTTATGCTCGCTGTCTTAGCGTATTTAGTTCCTATACCGGTTTACGGGCACATGTCCCATGCATCAATTGTGATGTTCTGTTGGACTAAAAAAACTTAAGAAAACTTCACAGCAAAGCTTTACATTTGATATAGAACTAACAGAAAAGAGAAGAACGCTGATGTACCTATGGGACATGTGCGGATGTGCCCATAAAACGGTACATGCACTTCATACAAAAGGACAACCAACAAACTCCTTGTGGCCTGCCTGCACGCACCCATGCACTCGCAACCCCCAAGTTCAAAAGTTTTCAGTTGTGCCCAAATGTACCGGCATTCACCGTGAGCCATCTTCCCCCTTGCGTTGTGTTCTATGTTCAACAGGCGGACCACATCAATACTGCACGGCATGCATATTTTACCGGCACCATACCCTGAGTGCGGGCATGCGGCAGGCCCAACAGTAGAAACATGCATGGGCGGGGCATGAATAGGCTATCTTCATTTCAATGCACTGTCAATGGCAGTATGGCACTTAAACGCTGATTTAGGAAGAAATGTTTTTTTCAGTCACAATCCAGCTGTATCACAACAAAAAAGGGTGTCTGAACTAAAACGTCAACAGATCTTGCCTTAAGTTCCTTTCCTTTTTTCTCTTGCCTATAACCTTGAGTCGCACAGCCTGAAGATATGTCTAAATGTTACGTTGGGCATGACATATTGCATAAATAAAGCAGACCCCGAAGGCCCGAACCGTGATCTGATCAAATTTTCGCGATAAATGAACTGCCACTGCATGATTTTATAAAGCATTTCCTTAACTGCTCGCAGAAATGGAGGGGATGTCACCTCCTTCTCACATAGTCACATGAACCGGGGGGGCTTAAATTTAGTCCTAGTCGGGTGGGCTAGATATATTTGAGATAGGTACCTACTGCTTTTGCATCACTTGCTGAGTTGCTGGAGCTGCTGACGTCGACCATCATGTTCCATTTCGGATTCTCAGGTAACTGACCGGGTGACTGACATCTGACACAGAAACGACTGAATCCTCGTCACGAACTACAAGTGATTGCGGACTGTTCATGATTAGTTTTAGCAGGCACGGGTATTTACACCAACGAGGCAGGCTTTAATCATATCACGTACCGTAACGTAGCAACCAAGAAAAGAAAAGAAAAGAGAACGCCGATGCGGCGTGGATTTTGGAAACCAACAAGCTCAGACCAGTACTTAGACCGGTACTAATACCCTGAATTGAACCCTAGAACACACGGATCTGGACAGTACAACACCCCTTGTACACCATTCTGTCAACACTAACTTACCCTGCTGTTCATCGGTATCTCAAATCGCCCCCGCGCCTCCTGACCCGTGATCCTAGGGTGCTATCTCCCTTCCCTGTACCTAATATCTCGTCACTATCCCCATCCCCATCAGACCCCGCCCCCGCTGCGCTCCCGCTACATAATCTCCCCTATCCCGGGACAAACAGCTTATACCAAGTATCGAACGACGAATATACGGTGTTGCATCTACCCCAAGCGCTCAGCTCAATTGCTGCTAAAAGCAGCTGCGGCAGCAGCAGCAGAGCAGCAGCAGCCGTACTGCCGACAGTGATCCACGGTGATCCCGAACGACGACGCGGTGCGATCTATTCGCTTCAGCAGCACAGGTCCCTTGCTGCCAACAGGTGCAATAGCAGCAGCAGTAGCTGCCAAGCAGGAGCAGAAGCTCAGCAGCAGGATCAGCAGCCCTAGCTCTGTGAACTACAGGGAGGTTCCGTCGGCGTCAGAACGGGAAAACGTGGGGCCACGCACCCACACCACAACAGGAAACGTCAGACCGTGCTCTCACTCGGCAGCTGAAGTCTGATATTGTTTCAGAAAAATGCCCCCGTGAGTTCACGCATGCGCATGCTCATGCACATGCATGAGTCTATATGTGTCCAAACATCAGCATGTGCGTGCCCTTTCGCAAGTCCATGCAACCCATGCACAAATTCATGCATGACCATGCAGAAGTCTGTGCATGCCCATGCACAGGTTCATGCGTGCTCATCTGTAAATCCATACATGCCCATGCTTAGAGTCATGCATGCCCATGCAAAAGTCCATGCGTGCCAATACGTTTCTCCATGCACAAGAATGCCATGCATGCAGAATCATCTGTAGGTCCATAGATGCCTTGCATGAGTCCATGCGCGCCCATGTATAGGCCCATGCATGCCCATACATCAGTCCATGCACGCCCTAAGGGTTAGTCCTAGAATGCCCATACATTAGTCCATGCATGCTCAATAGCATGTCCATGCATGTCCATGCATGCTCAAGTGCATGTCCACGCATGCCCTTGCATGTCCATGCATACTCATTTACGCTCATATATATCCATGTAAGTCCGTCCTCACTCATGACACTCATGCATGCTGGTGCAGATGTCCATGCACGTCCAATCGTCTATTTGTGGCAGCACACACTCATGCGCATCTATTCTTAGGTCCTCACATGTCCATATTCATCCATGTCCATGCCAGCTCAAGGTGTGAATCTGCGCATTTTCTTGCTCGCCCATGTTAACTCGTGCGTGCTTGCGCACATGAGCATACATGAGCAGACATGCCACATGCATATTCATGCGTCTTCATGTTCATGTGGTTGCAGGGGCAGTGTCTACCATGGGCATGCCCATGCTTACCAGAGGGGCATATCCATGCGCACAATAGAGAAATGCCCATGCATACCAGGCAGGGATGCTCATGCATACCAGATAGGCATGCCCTGATGCCCATGCTTCCAATATGGAAGTCAAGGGTAGACTGGAGAGGGGAGGGGGCATATTGTTCACACTATCCAACTCCTCTTTCACACTTAAGCAGGCCCCGTTCATATCCTTGGCCGATGCAGCATTCCGTCCCTTCTTCCTCCATCATGGCTGTTCACACTTCCCCCCTCCCATTTCATCCTCCCTCAGGTCCCAGTTCATACCTCTGGCCGACCGAGCGGTCCATCCCTTCTTCCTCCTTCAGATTCAAGTGATAACCGTGGATGTGCCGGGCAAGGGGCGGACGCAGCTGGGGGAGCTGCTAGGTGGGTACTGTACGACCATGGCCCTGGATGGCTGGATCTAAGAAATCTTTAGGGATCTGGATCTATGAGATCTGTATGGTATTCAGGTAGAAGTTATGTCGGTGGCAAGGGGAGCTACTTTTGGGTGGATACCATGGCACTGGATCTATGCGGTCTATCCTCCATGGTAGAGATCTATTAGGGAAATGGATTTTTGATCTTGAAGTGTCTCAGCTGACAAGGCTTCTGAATATACTGCACACTTCATAGGAGAGGGGTTTTAAGGAGTTGGCCCTGAGAACCTCATGGAACATTTCTTCGTCCTTGCACCTGGTAAAACATGAGGTTCTAGCCGATTGCGCAAAAGTAATTTATGAAGAGGCACGAGGGTATTAGGGTACCTTTCAAAGAGGGTGGCTGGGATGGCACTAGAGGTGAGATGAGCATAGGAAACACGATAAACTCAATATTATAAGTGCTGAATGGAGCCTCTCGTATGTGTGATTGACTGGCAAAGAAACAGCAAATTTCCTGACCACAAAAACACTGTCTGGCTGGGCTTGCCACTGCTTAAAAGAACAAAGCTCGTGTTTTAGCACAGTTTTCTGCTGGTACGGATACGAAAGGGGGAGTATTCCAGATTCCATACCTATGGGAACTACACTTTCTGCATGGTATGAAGAAAATCGGTATGTCTAGTTGTGTTTCTTTTAGTGCCTTTCCAATGCACGTACGGGGGCCGCCAGGCGGCCATTACTGGGCCGATTAGGACCAAACTTGACAGGCCAACGGCTGGTGGCCCTAAGAGTAGGGCTTGCTGCTACAGGCCCCCATGGCCGTAGACCGTGATGTAGCTGACTTGTAGCTGAAGCACGCTAAAATAACTAGTGATGCCTTGTTGGACGTGCTTGACTAGGGGCAGCTAGGGGAGCTGCTGAGGGGACCAAGGTCCTGGATCTTTGAGATCTGTGAATGTACCTCATGTCTGAGATCTATGAGGGATCTGGATCTACCAGCTGTCAGGGTTCTGGATCTAAAACCTGGACTTCGAAGTGCATGATCGATCGTGTTGTTTGCCAGGTGTTTACGTCATCTTATTTTGCGTCATGTCTGTCCTGGAGATATGTAAACACTTCCACATTTTCATCACTAAGTCGAGTCAAAAACTTGATGGTCGTAGCGTTGCTGGCGTGTCTTATGTTGTGGAAACGTGTGTGTGCGACTGTGCGTGTGTGTGGTGGACGTGGGGGCGCCTGAGCCCCTTCCACCTCGGGTCCGTTGGCTAACCTCACCAACGTAAAGAGTAATTGTATTGCGAAACGTATTATAACCTGCATTGGAAAACGGCATCGTTTGGTAACATGTATCAAATTGTTGTGTACACAGCCCCGTTATATGACCCCAATGCTGCAATCCTCCTTGCAGTTTCAGACGTGGTGTACAATTATATCAAGGCCGCCACGGAGGGGTCTCGATGCGACTATCTACAGGTAGGGTTCAGGGGCATTTGGGTGATGGGTTTAATGGAATGGGAGCGGGGGTAGGATTTTAAAGGAATAGGGTTAAGGGGTTTGAAGGAAAGGGAGTTTAGGGATTTAAAGGGATGGGGTTTAGGGGGTTCAAAGGACAATAAGTGGGGGATTTAGAGGGATGGGGTTAAGGGTTTAAATGAATGGGGTTTAGGGGTTTGGAGTTTAGGGGTTTGTCGGAAAGGGAGTGAGGGTCAGAGGGGCATAAGGGTATGAGACACAAATATAGGACTCCCCCTAGACCCGAGAATCCGGAGCCCTGATCAATCAAGATCTTAATCATCCTGAACCTTGATTAACAAAAAAACTGCTTGCAGACCAGGCGTCTCCATGTCGTGTATGACCTGTGGTCAAGGGAGTGCTGCGTCCGCTGCAATTTGAAAACTGACTAACACATTTGAATTCTAGATCTGGCAGACCTGATCGGCCCAGACCCTGATCACACCCTGTCACCACCAAATCCTGATCGCAGGTCATGCATCGCCATGCGGTGCACAACGCTTCGTATAGGGATAGTCGGTGTAGCAAAGTTCGAATCTTGAAAAAACGAAGGTGCTCAAATTCAAAATCAAAACCAACCCCCAACCATAATCACAGGCCGTGCATCGCCATGGCGCGCAACTTATTGTCCAGGGATTGTGGACCCAGCAAGTGAAAGTCTCGGAAAAGCAGGATTCGAATTCAAATTCAAAACCCCCTCCTAAACCTGATCGCAGACCATGCATCGCCATGCGGTGCGCAACTTGTGGTCCAGTGAGCGCCGACCCAGCAAGTGTAAGTCTCAAAAAAACAAGTTTCGAATTCAAATTCAAATTCCCCTCCTAAACCTGATCACAGGCCATGCATCGCCATGCGGTGCGCAACTCGTGGTCCAGGGAGTGCCGTTTCCGTCACGACTTTGACGCAAACTCAGTCACCCTGGGCATGGAGCGGATCTGCAAGGACAGGTGTGAACATGTGCAGGTGTGGGCAGAGGTGTGGACAGAAGTGTCGACATAGGTGTGAAGTGTGTGTGTGGAAGGACGTGTGTGTGGCAAGGACGCTAACTTGGTAGCACCATGTATGGAAACTCAGTGACCCGTAACACAGAGTGGATCTTCAGACGTATGGAAATACAGGTGTGGACATGCGGATGTGTGGAAGGAAATGTGTATTGGATGATTTGGATCTAAAAGGATGTACAAGTAACGTGTTGACGGAAACACGGATCAGTAGCAAAGGACAGGTAGTGTGTTGGTGCGTGGGAATTGAATCCTTAACCCTAATCACCCTTTTCCCCCTTTCAGGCCCATTCAGAGCAACTCAATCTACTTCCTGATCCATTGCTGGTTGCAAATGTGCGAGGACCTCATGTCTATCGTCACTGCTGCACTCTCGCTATTTTCTGCCCCTTTTTTACCCTCAGGCTCAATCACGGCCCCTCTTTGCCCCCATTTTTTCTGCCCCCTCTTTGCCCTCTTTATTACCCTCAGGCCTATTCACGGCCCCTCTGTCCCATCTTTGCCCCCACTTTTTCTGCCCCTCTTTCCCCCTTTTCTCATTTACCCTCAGGCCCATTCACAGCCCCTCTTTGTCCCCTTTTCACCCTCACTTTCTCTGCCCCTCTTTGCCCACTTTTCTCATTTTTTTCCCAGGCCCATTCACGGCCACTCTACCTACTTCCTCAGCCACTGCTGGTCTTATAAGTTCAAGGACCTCATCTCTCTCGTCATGCGTCACTATGACGCTCAACCCGGCACAGCGGGCGGGAGGCTGTACCAACCGCTGTACTACTGGTGAGGCGGTCCCAACCGCTGCCCTGCTGGTGCATTTGATTTTTGTGAAGCAGAATTTTGGAACGTGTGGCTGAACCTGTTAAGGGTTTAGGGTTAAGCTGTTCAACTGGTGCCTTGTTTTCACGTGTCTTTCTTCGTCGGGTGGCTCTTGGATAAAACGGGCGGTAAGGGTGGTGTGCAGCCTGTTGGGGAAAGGCCGTTAGCAATGTTTGTCTTGAAGGAATATCCATAATCCAGCTACAAAAATACCTACATCGTGGCCAGTGGTCTCAGGTGCCTGGTGCATCAAGGCCGGCCGCATGGGCCATGAGCGTTCAAGGTTTGCGGTCTCCATTGGCACAGTGTTGGCTGTTCAGTGTCATGCCCAGGGTTTCATGCCCAGTGTGGCATGCCCAGGGTGGCATGCCCAGTGTGGCATGCCCAGGGTGGCATGCCAAGTGTGGCATACCAAGGGGGACCTGGATCACACTTATTCACTTTTGTTAGTCTCCGTGCATGTGTGTGTATGTGTGCCTTTGTAATCGCCGTCAATAACCCCTTGTGGACTCGCCGTCAACAACCTCTTTTGTGACCGACATTAATAACACCGCCCTTTCGTATCCGCTGTCAATAACCCCTTGTGTAACTGCTGTCAGTAACCTCTTTTGTAACCTTGTAACCGCTGCTCCTCCGCAGGGTGGACATCTTTGCGGTGCAGCAGAACTTCAAGGGTGACTTCAAGGTATGGACGCCGCAACCGCCACGTCCACAACTGCTTGATGACACCTGTCTTGCACTCCGATCCACACATTTATGCCTTTATGCCCATACCGTTGCAGTCTGGCTGCCCACACTTTTTGTCCACACGCACGCGCAGGATCACCCTGATAGCGACTTCCCCGCCGTCATCCGCGCTTCACAGGTGAGGAGAGGAGGGAGGGGTAAAAATAAATAAATAGAGAAGTCAATAATTAAATATGCCAAATAAAATAAATGAATAGGTGACGGTACACAGACAAGTGCGTGGATTAAGGAAGCCACCCATTTTGGCCAAAGCATGGAACAGAGCTAACGTGGATATTTCGAAAACCTCACGAAGGGAAAGTATCTGAAATAAATAGCCGTGTCACGGTACCCATTCAATTACGCCTCCCAGGCCAGGCTGATGTTTAATTAGTTATGACTTCATCATGATGGCGGGGTGATCAGCTATGTAGGGACTCTCAAGTACACCCGTACTTACCCTTCACCCTCCATGCTGATCCCCCAACCTTACACCTGGAACCCTGGCCTGAGGAACCTTAAGGTGACCCTATACACGGGAAGTTACCACTCTTTCAAATCACATTTCTCCCTACCTACACGCAAACGTCATGCTCCTCACAACATGTTGTTGTACATTTGTACGTTTTCATCATCTCCTGTGTACCATGACGCTTTGGCGAAAGCCCCAATGTGTGTTTCATTTTCACACTTCTCTCATCTTTTCAACGCCCTCCCACACTTTCACCCCAGGCTGTCCTACTCACCATGCCCTGGCAGGCGCCGTACCGCGTGTCACATGCTCACTCATGCCCACTTTTGTTCACACTGTCCAGGCTGTCCTGTTCACCATCATGCCCTGGCGCGCGCCGCTATGTGTGGAGCGGGTGTGGTGCTTGTACGAAGCCCTGCAGGTAAGTTTGGGGACAAAAAAGTGTAGAACACTCAAAGTGCGTGTATTTTTTTATGAAGCCCTGCATGTAGGTGTGTGTGGGGGGAGTGTACAACATCCCAAGTGGATGTGGGGCTTGTATGAAGCCCTGCAGGTAAGTGTGGTGGAAAAGGGCATAAAGTGTGACATGGGTATGAAGCCCTTCATTCAGGCACGGGGAATACATAGTATCCAAAATGTGTGAGCCCATACTTTTGCAATCATCGCAGAATTCCTGTTACTGCAAGCAGCAGCTGAAAGCAGAGTATGAGGTTAAGGGTTAAGGGTTCCCCCCACTTTTCCTCACACTTTCAAGGTCGACACTGCCCACATGGACCTAGACCCGCTGGTGATGGCTGTGCCGAGCGCACACCACTCCACACTCCCTACCCCCTATATCGCAACTTGTGTGGCAGAGTCTCACACTATCCACCCTTTCCTCACACTATCCAGGCCGTCACAGCACACGTTGACTTGGACCTCCTGGTGGAAGATGTCCAGAGCAACCAGAATGTGGATAAGCTTCAGCAGGTCTTTGTCAAGGTGTGAACTGTGTGGATATACATGTATGAACACTGAAGGTGTGGGCACCTTTTGATAGTGTGGAAGATCAGAGCAATCAAAGCAGCAGGCCTTTTTGTTCCAAGATCGCCCGGCGGTACACTGTGATGTAGCTGAATTGTAGCTGAATCACCCTGACATAAATTGAGCTACCTCGCATAATATCTTCTACACACATTCCTTCTACTCATACTTCAGTTACTCCAGATATCTTTCGATTCTTAACCTTCTATCAATTCTATTTTTGTATCATCCCTAAACCTTGATGCCATTCTGATGTCCACCAATTGATCATGATTGCTCATCTCGACTCATTCAAGTTTTGCCATGTTCACACATTTATACGAAAGCCCACACTTCCGCACCCAATCTTTGTGTCAGGTGGTGGTGAGCTGTTTTGACTCCGAAACCACACGACGATCTAGACAGGTCCCTATAGCAAAGGTCCCTCGTCCATACCATTTCACACATTCCACACACTGATTCACATCTTCCCCCTGCAGGTGGTGGTGAGTAATCTGGATATCCGGAACTGCAAAGCAACGGTGGCGGCCGACAAGACGTACATCCTTGAGCAAATCGAAAACACGGTAAATGACGATTGGAATACGGCACCCTCATGGTGCCCCAAGGGCACCCTCAGGGCACCCTCAGGGCACCTTCAGGGCACCCTCAGGGCACCTTCAGGGCACCCTCAGGGCACCTTAGGGTGCCCTCTGGGGGCCCTCTGAGGGCCCTTAGGTTGCCCTCTGGGGGCCCTTTGGGTGCCCTCTGGGGGCTCTTACGGTGCCCTCTGTGGGCCCTTAGGGTGCCCTTTGGGTGCCCTCTGAGAGCCCTAATTCATTAATAAAGATAGTAAGTCATGAATAATGATTGAAATTTTTATATCATGATTGGAACCAATAAATGTTTATTATATTTCGTGAATAATTGAAGAATCCAAGAGCCAGCTAAGCACAGGCATACTTGGCGACCTATTTTTGAAAGTCAGCGTCACCTGCCCCCACCCACCCACACATACACTACTTTTTGATGTCCGCACACACACACACTTCAACACTTCCACACCTCCGCACTAATCTGAACATCCACACTGCAGTTGAGCATAGACCGCTTCAATCAGATGATGCAAGAGGCCCTGCGACGTGGTGTGATGGAAGTACTGCTCATCATGGCGGTACAGGTAAGAAGAGTGGTGGAAGTACTGCTAATCATGGCGGTACAGGTAAGAAGATTGATGGAAGTACTGCTCGTCATGGCGGTACAGGTAAGAAGAGTGGTGAAAGTACTGCTAATGATGGCGGGCCATACATGCAAGAACTCTTAAGAAGAGTAACGACAGTACTGCCCTTGCTGGCGCTACAATCTAGAAGCATCCCATCTGTATTGCCCTGTCAACGCTAGCATATTCCTGGCTATGTGTCCAGGAAATTTCTTTGTGTGGATTAGGCAGCAGCGCAGCATGGGGCTCGGTCAACGCTTTCATATTCCTGGTTCTGAGTCCAGAACCCTCCCAGGACCTCAAAAGCCTTCGAGGTGCAGCGAGGGTTCAGGAGGCAGTGAGGCGTGGGTCCAGGCTGAGTCAGCACCCTGCTTTTCACAGTGTGCTCACTTTTCCTTATGCGGTATGCCCTGCCCCCCTCAGGACCTTTCCGCTCCCAAGGGAGACGGCCCTAAAGCTTTAAACTTTATCCCCAAACCCTAAAACGTCATCCCTAGGCATGCCTCCTTCAGTCTCAGCCCTAGGCATGCCTCCGGTCATCCTCCTCTCCTCGCTCTTATTCTCGTCTCTGGCTCTCAATTGCGGAGACAGCCCCCCACTAGGTCCCCCACTAGGTCCTAGAACCTCCCCTCTCCGCTCTCGCCCTCCTCTAAGCTCTGAACCCAACATTCCAATGGCTGACCTTTATTTACCCCTGATTATCCTATTGGCTGCCTTAAACCCCCTGCTTATACCGAAAACCCTACGTGCCGTTGGCTGCCATTGCCTGCTAGGAAATGACAGGTTTCATATGTTCCTCCACCAAATCCTGAAGAGTTTTTGTTTCTTTACCCCATGTCTGCCCTCTCTGCTTCAGAGGAACGATTTTGAGACGGTCATCAATATGGTCAAGTCTGGAGCCAAGGTGAGGGCAACAAATGCAGCACCAAAGTGCAACATCTGCAACACCAAAATCAACATGTGCGACGACACATGCAACGACTACCACATCAAATGTTGCATCTGCAACAATGAGACGAAATAACTGCAACATCCACCTACAAAAACCATGTGCAACAGACGCATGCCTCAACCCCATGCAACAACTCCCGGCTCCACCCCCATGCAACACCCATGTGCAACAACTTTTCGGCACCATGCAACAACACCGTACAACATTGTTTGCCTCTATGCAATGAGGTGTACCGTGAGCGGTGTACTTGAGCGACCAACATGCAACAATTGAGTTCCCCATGCAACAACCGTACTTCACACCTCACAGCACCATGCAACAACCCCACGCAACAGGTCATGCAACGAGTGTTGTACTTCAGCGGCCAGTCATCGTTCAACGCTGACGACAAGGGCCTGAAAGCACTGGCTGAGGTCATAAAGGTGGGGTGAGGCATCCAGCAACAGTGCAACAGTCATGAGTGACATCTGATTTATTACTCCGTTGATGTCCTGTGCTGTCACTCCCATAATATAACTCCCACGAGGTTGCTCCTGGGATGTACATCTTGTGATAAGATGTACAGGATATTTAGCGCATGATGTAGCCCATCCTGTGACGCAATCACCGTAAGGCACGTCGGTGATTTGAGAGATTGAACGTTTGGATTTGTACTCCGGCGATCGAAGTGTGAATTTGCACTCGGGCACTCTAAGTGTAGATTGTTACTCCATCAATCCAAGCCTGGAGGTGTTCGTCCCGAGATGCTACTCCCAGGATGCTACTCCCAGGATGTAACTCCCAGGATGTAACTCCCAGGATGTAACTCCCAGGATGTAACTCCCAGGATGTAACTCCCAGGATGTAACTCCCAGGATGTAACTCCCAGGATGTAACTCCCAGGATGTAACTCCCAGGATGTAACTCCCAGGATGTAACTCCCAGGATTTTACGTCTATGATGTAAACTAGTGATATTCAGCCCATGATGTTACTCCCGTTGTGTAACCCCTGTGAAGCAAGGTCCGTGATGTAACTCCCAGAAGACCCTAGATGTAACTGCCATGATGAAACTGCCATGATGTAGCTGCCACATGATGTAATCACATGTGATGCACCCCCCTGTATCACCTCCACATGCAGATTAGCAGCTCCATTCACACATTGACCCCAGGGACACAGGATGGCGTCACTTTGGCCAAAACCCCTTATTGTTTTGTATCGATACGGCCCACTACGATGCACAAGCTGGAAATCCGCAATCTCGCCCCGTATTGGCAAAAAATCCCGTATCGTACCGTATCCTATTATCCTATTCCGCATCCTGTGTCCTTGGTTGACCCTCCACACTAGGTCGTCATGATCTTGCTTAAAAGTAACTCCTGCATTTGGCATTGTAACCGCCACATGCAGGTTAACGGCTCCATTCAGACGTTGAACATCCACACCATTTCAAATTGTCAACATCAACTCATATAAAAGTAACTCCCACCACCTTCATGGTAACCGCCACATGCAGGTCAGCGGCTCCATTCAGACGTTGACTGTCCACACCACGTCCACATCGCGAGCTGGCCCTGAAGGCTACCTTGCGTTGATGAACGCTCTGCGGGACAACAGGAGCATCACCGACCTCAACCTGGGCAAGGTGGGTGGGTGCATGTGGGGGGGTGCACTAATGGTGTGGGAGGTTACACTTATGGTGTTGGCAGTTACACTAGTTGCTCTGCGGGACAACAGGAGCATCACCGACCTCAACCTGGGCAAGGTGGGTGGGTGCATGTGGGGGGGTGCACTAATGGTGTGGGAGGTTACACTTATGGTGTTGGCAGTTACACTAGTTGCTCTGCGGGACAACAGGAGCATCACCGACCTCAACCTGGGCAAGGTGGGTGGGTGCATGTGGGGGGGTGCACTAATGGTGTGGGAGGTTACACTAATGGTGTGGACAGTTACACTAGTTGCTCTGCGGGACAACAGGAGCATCACCGACCTCAACCTGGACAAGGTGGGTGGGTGCATGTGGGGGGGTGCACTAATGGTGTGGGAGGTTACACTTATGGTGTTGGCAGTTACACTAGTTGCTCTGCGGGACAACAGGAGCATCACCGACCTCAACCTGGACAAGGTGGGTGGGTGCATGTGGGGGGGTGCACTAATGGTGTGGGAGGTTACACGTATGGTGTTGGCAGTTACACTAGTTGCTCTGCGGGACAACAGGAGCATCACCGACCTCAACCTGGGCAAGGTGGGTGGGTGCATGTGGGGGGGTGCACTAATGGTGTGGGAGGTTACACTTATGGTGTTGGCAGTTACACTAGTTGCTCTGCGGGACAACAGGAGCAACACCGACCTCAACCTGGGCAAGGTGGGTGGGTGCATGTGGGGGGGTGCACTAATGGTGTGGGAGGTTACACTAATGGTGTGGACAGTTACACTAGTTGCTCTGTGGGACAGCAAGAGCATCACCGACCTCAACCTGGACAAGGTGGGTGGGTGCATGCGGGAGGTTACACTAATGATGTGGGAGGTCACAGTAATTTAGAGTATGGGATTTACACTAATGGTGTGGGAGTTACACTAATTTCTTGCAGGGGGGGGGTGTACTTATGGTGTGGAGGTTACACTGATGGTGCAGTGGCTATGAAATTGTTGTTTGGGGGTTACCTTACGCTAACGAAAGCTTTATGAAATGTTCAAAGTATCAACAACCTCAAGCAAGGGGGGTGTGCGCGTGCGAGGGGCCGCTGAAGGAAGGTGCAGGGGGGGTACACTGCGCACTCGTGAAAGTTATGTTGGACAACCAAGGTGTGACCGAGCGCGGGAGGGAGGGGGGGGGAGGAGGGAAGAGGGGACTCCATTTTCTTCATTTCTAGAGCCCCGAAGAGGACCTCACAGCCCACCCGGGCGGCTGGATCGGCTCCATCCTGTCTGCTGCTTCGTTAGATGTTCCTTTGAAAGAAAGAAAGAAAACTACGCCCCGCAGGGGCGTGTGAGGGTTAAGGAAACAGCGCGGCATGGACCTTGGCCGCGTCCGCGCCATTACCATCATAACAAGAGAAATTCATACAAGCTACAGTGGCGTGCACTTCCGGCTGTGTTTGACTGTCTGACTGGTGGATCCTGATGTCGGGAAGTACTCTGACGCCTGGTTTGCACAATACTGTGTCAGAGTTTATAGCGTGCGCGTGCATTTTTTGAGCGCACTTCCGGGCGTGGTAAATGCTGATGCCAAGGGGGAGTATGCCATGCATAGTGCCCCCTTTTATATAATGTACCAGTAAATGTTCCTTTGATTGATATCGGGCGCATTCCTTGGCCGTCCGTCACCCTTCCTCGCCTGATGCTTCCCTACGGGCCCTGAAACCCTGTAACGCGTGAGACGTCTAACGCTGTCCCCTTACCCAACTCAACTGTATCTGTATTGATTCCTATAACCTATTCCAGAGCCCCAAAGAGGACCTCAAGGCGCACGAGGGTGGCTGGCTTGGTCCCAAATCCGCCGCGGCGGTCGGAGAGATGCTGGCCTGCAACAGCATGCTGCGACGCCTGGATCTGAGCAGAAATGTGAGGATGTGTGGAATTGTGTGGGAAATTATGTGCAGTGCTGCCTGCATGCAACAGAATGCTGCAGCGCCACGGCCTGAGCTTGAATGTGTGGGCAAAAGTGTTTTTTTGGTGTGAGGAATGTGTTGACAGGTGCGTGTGGAGATGCTCCCCTCCTATGACATAAAAAGGGCAGTATATGGTCGGTGGTTTGAGCGCCATACTTGTGTCAATAGGCACGAGAACACTGTGATAATAAGTGTGGAAGTGTGGGTTACGTCATGCATGCGGATGCTGATGTGTGTGGAAGTGTGAATACCCCAGTTTGAATATGCAGGCCCTTCCTTTCTGTTATCACCCCTGCTCAGGTCTCAATGACCGCGGCACTAGCGTGGCCGTCACTGCGCATGGCCTGGTGGCTGCTGAGGCCCATTATGTAAAATTGTGAACCAACCATATATATACCTCCTGCCAGATCCCTCGCCCCGGCTCAGGCCGGACTGGGCGGCACTGGCGCAGCTGTCTCTATTCCCCCGCACGAGGTTCAAATGTGTAGCACGGGCATGGCTGCTGCTGCGCGCGGCCTGGCGGTTGCTTAGGCGGGCCTGATGATGAGTCCACCGTGCTGAATCAAATCGAATTACCTTGATTAGCTTTATAGGATCTTGGATTTAGGATCTTGGATCTTGGATGGACCGTATTTGGCAAAGGTATGGTGACCGCTGCACAGGCCTGATGGACTCTGAGGCACGCCTGATCAAAGAACATTGCTTATTCAGAAGGAATTACCACACAAATCCTGAACTTAAGCTCCCCCCCTTAACCATTCCCCCACCCCTCACAGGTTCGAATGGGTGGCACTGGCGTTGCAGCCATCGCGCGGGGCCTGGCGGCTGCGGAGGCCTCCGGGCTACAAGAGCTCAACCTCTCCCAAGTAGCAGCAGATTCGAAGGTACTGGTTATTTAAATGGCCTTGCCTCGGCTGGGACTAAAGTGATGCGATTCAATGCTGCCCTGCCCTTGGCTTGGTGCATGTGTACCGCTCAATTACATGGCCTTGCCTTGGCTAGCAATTAAATATTGATTTATTGCTGCTCTGCCCTTGGCTAGGAATTCAAATGTATCGTACACTTGAACTGCCTTCCCTCAGCTCGGCATTCAATGTTACTTAGAACGCTGCTTTGCCCTTATTATCAAACCTGGATCCTGAACCCTAAACCCGTAGGGGCAAAGCAACGATCAGACCCTTGATTTCCGACTGAAACTTGTGTCAAAGATTGCTCCTTGATCCTTAGTATTCGAAAGTACCCCTCAACCATCCACAGCGTAAATTGTGAGGCAAGGCTTGTGTACAGCATAAGGGTTAAGGGTTTCCTAGGCGTTTGCACGGGTCAGGGTCACTGGGCCTCTGGGATGAAAGACCTCAAGTCTGCCTAAGAGGCTTCGGAATCCTAGGTAGAAGGGGTAGGGGTTAGGGTTACAGGCTGAAGAAAAAAGGTTTCAAGCCGCTGTCGGCGTCCCTACACTTCCCCACCTGGACTACATTTTATCCCTTCGTCTTGCAGTCTATCGCCCTTTTAGCGGACGCCTTACGTGCCCCCCCGTGTCCCCCTATGCTATTCACTCCATTAGTGAATATTCGATTTTCTCCCTCTTTTCCGTGCAGTCCATCGCCCTCCTAGCGGATGCCCTATGCGCCCCGGCCGCCATAGCGCTCCCTGTGTCCCTCCACACTCCCCTCCTCATTCCAGGTTCCGTTTCCCTCTTTTTGTGCAGTCCATCGCCCTCCTAGCGGACGCCCTGTGCGCCCCGGCCGCCATAGCGCTGCCTGTGTCCCGCTCAGTCGGCATCAGCAGCTTCTCCCTAGGTTCCAATGATGCCCGCACCTCATTCTCGCCCGCAGCCGGGGGCAATTTCGTCACCATGACGAGACCCAGGTGGGCAGGATGACACGAAAATAATTACCGTGATGCGCATTCCAGGCCGCTCAAAATTATGAATTTAGAGGGTTGCGTGGACTGCTTGTGCTTTAGTTAAAAAAACAGGATTTGAGCTGCGCAGTTATTTCGCGGATTGAGATTTCAAAATTCCCTGGCATTCGAATGGAACAGCACCGGTCTGGCGGGTTCGGCTGGGTCCCTGGGTCACTTTTCGAGATCCCGGGACACTCCGGCGGCGACTGCTTACATCACATTTCTTTCATAATTTACGGATCAGGGTTTTCCACGATGACGCTCAACCCTAAAGGGCCACTGATGATCAATATGCTTCAACACCCGACTGTCGATACGCATGTCAGGAAACACATCGCTCTAAATCCTGAACTCAAAACCCTCAAACCAGCAGGTCTGTACCTATCGCCACACACCTCCCTTGAACCGTGAGTTGGGCCTATCAGCACTCCCCGTCGTGGGTCCAGCAGCTTCTCCTCCCCTGCAAAGTCCTCATTTCGACCTGCCCCCTTCCCCCCCTTCCCCCCCCCCCCTGCCATCCCGCTCCCCCCTTGTCCGTTTCATGCTCCCCCCTGCAGGTCTGTGTCTTTCATGACACACCCACTTTTCCGCAAGCTGTCTAGCAGCTTCACCTCCCTTGCATCCTCCCCACTAAACCCTTTACCCTTCACCTCCTCTGCCCACACACCCACCCCTGTAGGTCTGTAGGTCTTTTACCGCCCGCCCTGTTCCGCCAGTTGGTTACCGCAATTCCCCCTCCCCTTCATATTCTCCATTTTACCGTACACCCTTCACCTCCCTTGCTCCCCCCCCCTTGTAGGTTTGTGTTTATTACGGCCCCACCTTGTTCGCAAGCCTGTTACCGCATTCCCCTCCCTTTCATATTCCTTTCTTCACCGTATAACCTTGCCCTCCCCTGCTTCCTTCCCACCAAACCCTTAACCCTTCACCTCCCCCCCTATAGGTCTGTGTCTATTACCGCTCTTTGTCCGCGAGGCGGGTCCAGCAGCTCTCCGCGCGCCGGTCAGGAGAGCACGTTGTTCGGCGGTGGCCTGTTGGGGCGATCTGGGGCCAAGAGCTCAGGAGGGTTCAACCTGCTGCAGGTGAGGGGTGGAGGGCGAGGGGCGAGGAGTGAGGGGCAACACATTTGACAAGGGCAGTATTGCTGGGGCGATTGGGGTTAGACTGGAAGAGAGCTCAGGAGGGTTCAACCTGCTGCAGGTGAGGGGTGGAGGGCGAGGGGCAAGGTGTGAGGGGGGGGGCAACACATTTGACAAGGGCAGTTGTTGCAGAGATTGGGGTTAGACTGGAAGAGAGCTCAGGAGGCTGTCTCCTGCTGCGGGTGTGGGTTTAGGATGAAGGGTTGAGAGCAACATCTTAATTGGCAGCGGTTTGTTGGAGCGATTGAGGGCTCCAACCCTGGGGCGGTGAGGGGAATGGGGAAGAAAGGAGGAGTCTGTTTAATCCAATTGTAATCAAAATTAACTTAATTATAAGCGTGCCTGTTGCAGGGGACGCCTGGTGTTTGGCAGTTTGCTTGGACTTGAATCGTGATTCAATGCGTGCCTGTCGCACGTGCCGAGCGCCTCCTCATTGGCGGTTTTCTAGTTTGAAGACGTGGACCGTGACTTGCTGCGTGCTGCTGCAGGCGCCGGGCACCCCCTCAGTAGCACTTAACAATTCTGTAGGTTATACCACTACACGCTAAAACTGTGATTTGTCGCGTGTGCCTGTTGCAGGCGACGGGTGCCTCCCAAAACACAATTATGCACTAAACCTATGATTGGTGCCTGTAGCAGGCGACGGGTGCCTCCCGAGGGGGTTCACCTTTCACCTCCGCTCCAGGCAACCCCAACGGTGAGAAGCACGCCTTCGTTTTCCTGTCCGCCATGCTTGAACCTTTTATTCAATGATGTCTGTGGATGCGTAAGTTTAAACAGCAACGGAAAAGACGGTTGGACTTGGCCGCGGGCCCATCTGCCCATGGGTCAGATAAACTTGCCAGGAACATGACATTTTTTTCTTCCAGTTCCTTTTTCTTCCGGCTGGTAGCTTGTGGGAACCTAAAATACAATTATGTTTATGTGGATGGTTCACACTGTAACAGCAGCAACCGACGTTTGAGTTCGGGAACCCACTTTCTGTTACACAGCACATTTGAATGGCCGTGGTGTGAATCAAAGAATCGTTTTGTGTTCAAAGCGTGCCCTGGGGCTGAACATTGACCGAACTGTCATTTCGTACCTTCAATTTGCAAGAACGATCACTCATGGGCATTAGAATGAATGTGCCTCACCCAAGGGGAGGCAAAGGGCACATAAAAGTGAATGCGGAATTCCGGATTTGAATATGCCCACGTGGTGCTAGGGACCCTTGGTCAATGTCGCTACCAAAAGGAGTATTCGCAACGAGGGAATGATAAAGCCCCACCTATTGCTACAGCCAAATAGGTGGCTTCCTTAAACCATGCCCCAGGGTGTATTGATTTATTTTTAACCCTCAAACCCGAGACATTCATTCGAAAACACTGCCCCCTTCACCCTAAAACCTGCATGAACCTCCACGTGCCCCAGGACTCTGGCCGCACCAGGTTCAGCAGCAGGTGCAGGTGCAGCAGTGCTTTTGTGCTGGATCCTGGCATCGCCAAAGCCCACCCCTTAACCCCCGTCCTATGTACTGTCGCGCTATGTAGTGTCGCTCTATCTAGTGCCGCTCTGTAGTGCCAGCTCGTGTCTGCCCACCCTCTCGTTCTCACTCTTTCACGACCACTCTTTCCCACTCTTCCAGTGCCCGTGTCACGGTTGGGCAGCTTCGTAGGGCGAGGCCCTGGCATCAGCCCGCTGTCAGGCATGCACGGGCTACAGAGACTTCAGGTGTGGACATGTTCACACTGGTGCAAGCCCTTGGAGTGTTCACACTTCACACTTATTGTATGTAGAGCCCAACCAACAAGAGTGTCAGGCAGACCCAGAAAAGTGGACTCCAGATCCGAGTTGATGCCATTTTGTGGGTTTGTGTGGACGTGCACCGGCTGGATGCAGGAGCAGAGGATGGAAACACGCCCACACTTGTGTGAATGTGTTCACACTGTTCACACCAACCATGCACATTTGGCCGACATGGGATGGCTCTCAAACATCATGTTTTTTTGCTGAGGAGCTTAACATCAATGTGCGGCTTCTCCAATCTACGCATTTGTTTGTGTATCTGTTTCTTTATTTATTGACCTCAGTCGATGAAACTATCTTCTTCATGTTAGTGGCCAGGACGTGGCCTCGGCCCTTGCTGCTCTGTTTCTTGAACCCTAAGTCCCTCTGGCACGCAGCTGTCCTCCTTTCTGATTTCCTTTCGAAATTGCAATAAGGTGGCCCCTGCATCTTTGAAAAGCCTGTTGTGGCTCTCCGCAAACAAAGCGTCCCTCTCCATACTTCACTTGTTTCCCCACTTTTCTCAGATCCAACAGCTTGACTCCTCCTTTAACTCGGACAATGAGGGTAAAGGAACCTCAGCTACCCACTTGACTCCCTGTGTAAACCCCCCTCCTCCTTTTTTTCCTCCCATTTGTCTCAGCTCTAACGGCTTGACTGGCCCTCCCACTCAGTCAGTGATCTCAAAGGTCCCCCAGCAGCCCACTTTATTCTCCTCTTACCCCCCTCCTTTTTGTCCTCCCGTTTCTCTCAGCTCCGAAGGCATGAGATAAAAAATAGGACAAAGTGTGCTACTGTCCTTCAACTCAGTTTCCATCTTACCCCCCCCACACACACACTTTTTTGTCCACCTTACCCCCCCCACACACACACTTTTGTGTACATCTTACCCCCCCCACACACACACTTCTTTGTCCATCTTACCCCCCCCACACACACACACTTTGTGTACATCTTACCCCCCCACACACACACACTTCTTTGTCCATCTTACCCCCCCCCCCACACACACTTTTTTGTCCATTTTACCCCCCCCCACACACACACTTTTCTGTCCATCTTACCCCCCCCTTTTTCGTTTCCCCTATTTGTGTCCATCTTACCCCCCCCCCCTTTTGTGCCCCCCTTTTTTGTCCCCTCGATTTTTTTCTCAGCTGCAACGCCTGGACCTGTCCAACAATCCAATCGGTGACGGCGAGGGAACGGCCGCCATTGGCAGGCTGCTGTCAGCAGCACAGGTGTGTGATGTGTGAATTGTGTGTGTGATGTGTGGATTATGTGTGTGATGTGTGTGTGAAATACAGCATTACATGTTCCAGCGACCTTGCACAGCCAGGACCATGGTGCAGCCATACTACCCTCCCTCAAACAGCTTCACAGGTGTGAGGAGGATTGAGTGGGTGCAGTCAGACTGGTGGTCTCATCTTTGTGTGGACATGTGTGAATAAGAAAGGGGGCGTCACATTTGCCTGAACATCAATTTGTCTGGAGGAGGGCATTGCAGATGTGTGAACTGATATATGTGAGGATGGCACTCAAATACAAATTTGAAACTTCATATAACACACTTGTAAGGCCCCAACCCCCAGCACAAGGTCTTGAGGAGCTGTGATCGCAACCCTTTGAACTTTTCAACCCAAGTAAAACTAAAATCCATTTAAACACACACGCAGGGCCCCAACATCCAGCACTTGGTCCTGAGGAGCTGTGAAATTGGGGCTGCGGGCGCCAAGGCCTTGGCGGAGGGCATCAAGAGCTCAAACGCCGCGGGCCGCCGACTGTCGCTGACGCACTTTGACCTCGGGGGGAACCGCGGGATTGGCGACGACGTGGCAGCGGTGAGGAGGGGGGATTCAATCATGCTACTATTAGCGGTACCAGGAATTAAATCACGAACCTTCCGAACGGTCTATTGGGGTGAAACAAAATGTTGGCGCTGAGCGCCTCTACCGTCTGGGTGGGGTCGACAAATTAAACTCTTGGGGCAGGGTAGGGGCCCAGGTGGGGGGTCAGGGACAGGGGGCCCATGTGGGGGGTCAGGGACAGGGGGCCCATGTGGGGGGTCAGGGACAGGGGGCCCATGTGGGGGGTCAGGGACAGGGGGCCCAGGTGGGGGGTCAGGGACAGGGGGCCCATGTGGGGGGTCAGGGACAGGGGGCCCAGGTGGGGGGTCAGGGACAGGGGGCCCAGGTGGGGGGTCGGGGACAGGGGGCCCAGGTGGGGGGGGTCAGGGACAGGGGGCCCATGTGGGGGGTTAGGGACAGGGGGCCCATGTGGGGGGTCAGGGACAGGGGGCCCAGGTGGGGGGTCAGGGACAGGGGGCCCATGTGGGGGGTCAGGGACAGAGGGCCCATGTGGGGGGTCAGGGACAGGGGGCCCAGGTGGGGGGTCAGGGACAGGGGGCCCATGTGGGGGGTCAGGGACAGGGGGCCCAGGTGGGGGGTCAGGGACAGAGGGCCCATGTGGGGGGTCAGGGACAGGGGGCCCAGGTGGGGGGTCAGGGACAGGGGGCCCATGTGGGGGGTCAGGGACAGAGGGCCCATGTGGGGGGTCAGGGACAGGGGGCCCAGGTGGGGGGTCAGGGACAGGGGGCCCATGTGGGGGGTCAGGGACAGAGGGCCCAGGTGGGGGGTCAGGGACAGGGGGCCCATGTGGGGGGTCAGGGACAGGGGGCCCAGGTGGGGGGGGTCAGGGACAGGGGGCCCAGGTGGGGGGTTAGGGACAGGGGGCCCATGTGGGGGGTCAGGGACAGGGGGCCCAGGTGGGGGGTCAGGGACAGGGGGCCCATGTGGGGGGTCAGGGACAGAGGGCCCAGGTGGGGGGTCAGGGACAGGGGGCCCAGGTGGGGGGTCAGGGACAGGGGGCCCATGTGGGGGGTCAGGGACAGGGGGCCCAGGTGGGGGGTCAGGGACAGAGGGCCCATGTGGGGGGTCAGGGACAGGGGGCCCAGGTGGGGGGTCAGGGACAGGGGGCCCATGTGGGGGGTCAGGGACAGAGGGCCCATGTGGGGGGTCAGGGACAGGGGGCCCAGGTGGGGGGTCAGGGACAGGGGGCCCATGAGGGGGGTCAGGGACAGGGGGCCCAGGTGGGGGGTCAGGGACAGAGGGCCCATGTGGGGGGTCAGGGACAGGGGGCCCATGTGGGGGGTCAGGGACAGGGGGCCCAGGTGGGGGGTCAGGGACAGAGGGCCCATGTGGGGGGTCAGGGACAGGGGGCCCAGGTGGGGGGTCAGGGACAGGGGGCCCAGGTGGGGGGTCAGGGACAGGGGGCCCAGGTGGGGGGTCAGGGACAGGGGGCCCATGTGGGGGTTCAGGGACAGGGGGCCCATGTGGGGGGTCAGGGACAGAGGGCCCATGTGGGGGGTCAGGGACAGGGGGCCCAGGTGGGGGGTCAGGGACAGGGGGCCCAGGTGGGGGGTCAGGGACAGGGGGCCCAGGTGGGGGGTCGGGGACAGGGGGCCCATGTGGGGGGTCAGGGACAGGGGGCCCATGTGGGGGGTCAGGGACAGAGGGCCCATGTGGGGGTCAGGGACAGGGGGCCCAGGTGGGGGTTCAGGGACAGGGGGCCCATGTGGGGGGTCAGGGACAGGGGGCCCAGGTGGGGGGGGTCAGGGACAGGGGGCCCAGGTGGGGGGGGTCAGGGACAGGGGGCCCAGGTGGGGGGGGTCAGGGACAGGGGGCCCAGGTGGGGGGGGTCAGGGACAGGGGGCCCAGGTGGGGGGGGTCAGGGACAGGGGGCCCAGGTGGGGGGGGTCAGGGACAGGGGGCCCAGGTGGGGGGGGTCAGGGACAGGGGGCCCTGGTGGGGGGGGTCAGGGACAGGGGGCCCAGGTGGGGGGGTCAGGGACAGGGGGCCCAGGTGGGGGGGGGTCAGGGACAGGGGGCCCAGGTGGGGGGGGTCAGGGACAAGGGGCCCAGGTGGGGGGGGTCAGGGACAGGGGGCCCAGGTGGGGGGTCAGGGACAGGGGGCCCATGTGGGGGGTCAGGGACAGGGGGCCCAGGTGGGGGGGGTCAGGGACAGGGGGCCCAGGTGGGGGGGGTCAGGGACAGGGGGCCCAGGTGGGGGGGGTCAGGGACAGGGGGCCCAGGTGGGGGGGGTCAGGGACAGGGGGCCCAGGTGGGGGGGGTCAGGGACAGGGGGCCCAGGTGGGGGGGGTCAGGGACAGGGGGCCCAGGTGGGGGGGGTCAGGGACAGGGGGCCCAGGTGGGGGGGGTCAGGGACAGGGGGCCCAGGTGGGGGGGTCAGGGACAGGGGGCCCAGGTGGGGGGGGGTCAGGGACAGGGGGCCCAGGTGGGGGGGGTCAGGGACAAGGGGCCCAGGTGGGGGGGGTCAGGGACAGGGGGCCCAGGTGGGGGGTCAGGGACAGGGGGCCCAGGTGGGGGGGGGGGCAGGGACAGAAAAAATAGTATGAGGGATGTACAGGTACGGTGCACATCCCGGTGCTGAACCTGATCCTCTGAATTAGACATGAGACAATTATAACATAAGGGTGGGGACTTGTAGAGAACCCCCGGCTGTACAAAGCAGTAGATAAATAAAGAATGTGGACGACGATATCATCAGGAATTAACTGAAATTAACTGAAATTAACTGAAATAAACGGGTGTCCTGTTTGACACAGCTCCTCGCTACGTATGTGATATGCTGTACATGTAACTCGTTGCAATGCCTGCTGTATATGTAACTCCTTTATAATGCATGCTGTACATGTAACTCCTTGTCATGCCTGCTGTGCATGGAACTCCTTGTCATGCCTGCTGTACATGTAACATCTTCTGTAACGCCTAATGTAACTCCTGCTGCTGGCAGGCATTGCCTCATACATACTGTAACTCCTAAATGCAACTCCGAAATGTTCCCTCTTGGTATAACTCTGAAGTGTCACTCCCTGGTGTCACTCCCTGGTGTCACTCCCTGGTGTCACTCCCTGGTGTCACTCCCTAGTGTCACTCCCTGGTGTCACTCCCTGGTGTCATCCCCTGGTGTCACTCCCTGGTGTCACTCCCTGGTGTCACTCCCTGGTGTCACTCCCTGGTGTCACTCCCTGGTGTCACTCCCTGGTGTCACTCCCTGGTGTCACTCCCTGGTGTCACTCCCTGGTGTCACTCCCTGGTGTCACTCCCTGGTGTCACTCCCTGGTGTCACTCCCTGGTGTCACTCCCTGGTGTCACTCCCTGGTGTCACTCCCTGGTGGCACTCCCTGGTGTCACTCCCTGGTGTCACTCCCTGGTGTCACTCCCTGGTGGCACTCCCTGGTGTCACTCCCTGGTGTCACTCCCTGGTGTCACTCCCTGGTGGCACTCCCTGGTGTCACTCCCTGGTGTCACTCCCTGGTGTCACTCCCTGGTGTCACTCCCTGGTGTCACTCCCTGGTGTCACTCCCTGGTGTCACTCCCTGGTGTCACTCCCTGGTGTCACTCCCTGGTGGCACTCCCTGGTGTCACTCCCTGGTGTCACTCCCTGGTGTCACTCCCTGGTGTCACTCCCTAGTGTCACTCCATGGTGTCACTCCCAGGTGTCACTCCCTGGTGTCACTCCCTGGTGTCACTCCCTGGTGTCACTCCCAGGTGTCACTCCCTGGTGTCACTCCCTGGTGTCACTCCCTGGTGTCACTCCCTGGTGTCACTCCCTGGTGTCATTCCCTGGTGTCATTCCCTGGTGTCACTCTCTGGTGTCACTCCCAGGTGTCACTACCAGGTGTCACTCCCTGGTGTCACTCCCTGGTGTCACTCCCTGATGTCACTCCCTGGTGGCACTCCCTGGTGGCACTCCCTGGTGGCACTCCCTGGTGTCACTCCCTGGTGTCACTCCCTGGTGTCACTCCCTGGTGTCACTCCCTGGTGTCCCTCCCAGGTGTCACTCCCTGGTGTCACTCCCTGGTGTCACTCCCAGGTGTCACTCCCTGGTGTCACTCCCTGGTGTCACTCCCTGGTGTCACTCCCTGGTGTCACTCCCAGGTGTCACTCCCTGATGTCACTCCCTGGTGTCACTCCCTGGTGTCACTCCCTGGTGTCACTCCCTGGTGTCACTCCCTGGTGTCACTCCCTGGTGTCACTCCCAGGTGTCACTCCCTGATGTCACTCCCAGGTGTCACTCCCTGGTGTCACTCCCTGGTGTCACTCCCTGGTGTCACTCCCTGGTGTCACTCCCTGGTGTCACTCCCTGGTGTCACTCCCTGGTGTCACTCCCAGGTGTCACTCCCAGGTGTCACTCCCTGGTGTCACTCCCTGGTGTCACTCCGTGGTGTCACTCCCTGGTGTCACTCCCTGGTGTCACTCCTTGGTGTCACTCCCAGGTGTCACTCCCTGATGTCACTCCCTGGTGTCACTCCCTGGTGTCACTCCCTGGTGTCACTCCCTGGTGTCACTCCCTGGTTTCACTCCCTGGTGTCACTCCATGGTGTCACTCCCTGGTGTCACTCCCAGGTGTCACTCCCTGATGTCACTCCCAGGTGTCACTCCCTGGTGTCACTTCCTGGTGTCACTCCCTGGTGTCACTCCCTGGTGTCACTCCCTGGTGTCACTCCCTGGTGTCACTCCCAGGTGTCACTCCCTGGTGTCACTCCCAGGTGTCACTCCCAGGTGTCACTCCCAGGTGTCACTCCCTGGTGTCACTCCCTGGTGTCACTCCCTGGTGTCACTCCCAGGTGTCACTCCCTGGTGTCACTCCCTGGTGTCATTCCTTGGTGTCACTCCCTGGTGTCACTCCCTGGTGTCACTCCTTGCAGGCTCTAGTGGATGCGTTGCGCACATGTTCCTCGCTGCAGATGCTGGGGCTGGAAGGATGTAACCTCAAATCCGCCACAGCCGCAGCCCTGGGCACCTTCCTCACCTCCAGCTGGTGGGTGGATGAAGGTAGCTGAAGTGTGACTGGGGTGTAAGTTAAAAGCAACTGAAAGGCTGAAATTACGGGTGTAGTTGGTTAATTTACTTGTTGCACCCCCTTCGCAGCTCCAAGTTTGCGGTTTAAATAGTGGAAGCACCTGAGGGGTTACAAGCTGAGAACATGTTATTAGCTGAGAACGTGTTATTAGCTGAGAACGTGTTATTAGCTGAGAACGTGTTATTAGCTGAGAACGTGTTATTAGCTGAGAACGTGTTATTAGCTGAGAACGTGTTATAAGCTGAGAACGTATTATTAGCTGAGAACGTGCTATTAGCTGAGAACGTGCTACAAGCTGAGAACGTGTTATTAGCTGAGAACGTGTTTTAAGCTGAGAAGCAGGGTTTTTTTATCACTGGGCAGAGGCGGGTAAAAGCTTGAAGAGAAAGAATAAAAGCACGCCCGGCAAGGGCATGTGATGGTTTAGGAAACAGTGTGGGGCATGAGGGTTTAGGAAACAGTGCGGGGGTATGAGGGTTTAGGATACAGTGCGGGGCATGAGGGTTTAGGAAACAGTGCGGGGCATGAGGGTTTAGGAAACAGTGCGGGGCATGAAAGTTACGGAAAGAGTGCTGGGCATGGGCCCCGGCCGCGTCCGCACCGTTACCATTCAGTTATAACCAACCCTCAGGGAACCAATTGCCTTCTTGCTAACTCGTTATATTGGTATTCTTATTACAATGTTATAAATTCTCTACTCGCCTCCTCACCCCCTCTTTCCAGCTCTCCACTAGCGGAGCTGCAGCTCGGAGAGAACCAAGCCATCAGCAATGCGGGCGCCGTCGCTATTGGACAGGTACTGCTGTTAACCCTAAACCCTAAACCATTGCTATCAGAGGTACTGCCAAAAACCTAAACCCCGACCCTAAACCCAACGGCAACGCAGGCGTTGTTGCTATTGGACAGGTACTGCCGTAAACCCTTAACCTCCACCCTACAACTTGAACCCTACTCCCTCAGCTCTAACCCTAACCCAAACCCTAAAACCTTACCCTGACCACTTCTCCCACTGACAGCGCAGGCGCCGTCGCTATCGGACAGGTACTGCCTAACTGCCCTATTACATGGTAATAGTGTGGATGCTGCCTAGGCCCCCGCCGAACTGTTTTCCCAACCCTCAAGTTCCCGTGTTTTTTTTTTAGGTATCTCCTTCATGGGTGACTGTAAAAAAAGTGTGCCTACAAAAAAAAGTGACTAAAAAAAAGCACAAACACGGTCACCAAACCTACTATGCCGAAGCAACGGCTGACGACGCTCCGCAGGCTCAGGCCTGGGGTGGGTTGCCACGAAGTGTTGTACCGCAAGCGCGGCCTCGATCAAGAGCAGCGCATTAGCAATGCGATTCGATTGTACCCAACGTCGGGTGAAGGCGATATGTATTCGAAAAGCTTTTTGGCCTCGCGGCAATGACACCTCTCGCCCGCCACCCACCCAACGTAATTGTCCTTGACTAATGCCGTACTGGTGTCAGTCGCTTACAGTCTAACACCGTCGATACCGATCAAGCGGAGGTCGTGAGTTCTACACCTGCCGGTGGCAGAAAAAGTTGTTGCATACCGTGCGTTATCGCACTGACACGCCGATGATTGTTCACACCCGAAAGAAAACAACCCTGAAAAAGAGCGAGGGGTTCAAGAAAAGTAAAGACACCAAAAGAAACCCGGGGAAGGTGGCCAAAAGATCCCTACGTTTTTTTTTTCCAGCTTGGTCTCCTCTTTTTCCGCCCCATTCCCTAAACCCTAGCGCACCAAAGGCAATAGACCTGAACCCCAAAGCAACCTGTCGACTCCAACGCCGTCTCCATGAGGCAGGTGTGTCCCAGCCCCAACCCCAGCCTGTGGAGAACCCAAGGGCAGTACACCTAAACCCCAGCCATTGGCAACGCCCACGCTGTCTCCCTCGGACATATACCACAAACCTTAGAATACCTCCAAACCATCTCAGAGCCCTTCTAGGTAAAGCCCGCCATTGACAGCGGCTGCTGTCAATCCACTCGTGTACCCTCTGACCCCCGTGCAGCCCTGGACACTGCACCCGCTCAGTTGTTATAAATATTGAAACCGCCTGCCATGCCCCTCTGACCCTAATGCACACGTGCACGCTCTGATTCTGTGCAGCCCTTGACACTGCACCCGCTACACCTTGTGGCTTGAACCATTAACCATGAACAGTGTCTTCTCAACTCACTCAACCCTGCAACCTGGATCATGAATCAGGAAC
Source organism: Limnomonas spitsbergensis (assembly GCA_037349105.1). Lineage (NCBI taxonomy): Eukaryota > Viridiplantae > Chlorophyta > Chlorophyceae > Chlamydomonadales > Limnomonas > Limnomonas spitsbergensis. Next base: position 5,495,189 of record JAYJMM010000112.1, on the reverse strand, counting down.
ACTGTCCCCGCAGCTCTGAAACGGAACCCTGTACCTGAACCCCTAAACCCTGAACCCTGAATCTGACCCACGTGAATCCTGAATCCTCTGAACCCTGAACCGAACTCCCTGAACCCTGAACCCCCCTAAATCCTGGATTTTCCGATCATTGAACCTTACCCCCGAACCCTACACCATGTATCCTGTACCCTGGAGCACGAGACCTGAACCCTGACCCCTGACTCCCTAAACCCCGTAGGGTTTGCGAGCCAAGGGCAAGGGCGGATCTCTACGTAAACTAGGGCTGTCAAGATGTGGCATCAGCAGCAGCGAAGGCATGGCGGGCGTGGCGGCAGGTAAATAAAGGATTTGTAAATCAACAGTGAAGGTGTGGCTGCAATTCAAATAAAGGATTCGAAAATCAAAATGTTTGTACTGGTATCGGATGTTAAATTGCAATGCGGGTCCATGGTCATTTAGACAAGCTGGGTTGGCCATGAAAAGGATAGCGGGGATACGTGGCGGGCGGGGTGGGGCAGGTAAAAATTAAAACGACTGTCAGAAAATCGTGCAATTGAATATCCCTTGTTCAGGTTAGGATCATCTGTTTGTTTAAATGCTGACCTCGTGCCGAAAGAGGGGCAAAAAATCGACAAAAAAAACGGCCAAAGCCTCTCGCTTTTGTTATTGACCCCTGCCGTTGACGACGGATGACTAGCATATGAATTATATTATATGTCCCGCACCCCTGAACAACGGTTATATGAGGGAAAGCAACGCAAGTGTAAAGCAATCCAGAACTGTGCGCAATTTAAGCGGAAAGGAAATTGAAATCTTGAAACAGCAGTGTAGAACAGGTCTCTACTTCTTAGATCATTATCTTGTCTTCTTCCTGCCCCCCTTCCCCTGGCCTGTGGGCCAAGGTGGGGATGATGGAGCTTGACCTCTAAGCAAATGATCCCTGCTGGCCCCTCTTTCCTTATCAACAAGTACATACTCAACAAGTGCGTGGATTAAAGCAGCCGCCCATTTCTGCCGAAGCATAGGACATGGCTCTCCATATCCTTCTTCCTGATGTGTTGTCACCTCCCTGCTCCTCCCACGCACCCCATGCGCTCTGAGAGCCAAGGTCATGATGAGGGAGCTGCTTCCCTGACTTCTCACTCCCTCCTCCCCTCCGTCCTCCCCACCCCTCCCCTCCCCTCCCCTCATCTCCCCCTCCTGTCCTCCCGTCCATCAGCCCTATGGGCCAATGTAGCGATGAGGGAGCTGGACCTCAAGGGGATATGCAAATGTTCCCTAACGCCCTCTTCCCTCCTGCCTGACCCGCGCTCCCCCTCTCCCCTCATCTCCCCCTCCTGTCCTCCCGTCCATCAGCCCCATGGGCCTATGTAGCAATGAGGGAGCTGGACCTCAAGAAGATATGCAAGTGTTCCCTAACGCCCTCCTCCCTCCTACCTGACCCGCGCTCCTCCCCTCCCCTCATCGCCCCCACCTGTCCTCCCGTCCGTCCATCAGCTCTGTGGTCTAACGTAGCGATGAGGGAGCTGGACCTCAGGGGGAACTGTGTCCCGGCAGAGGAGCAAGAAGCGGCAGCCAAGATTCTGACAGACGCTCTCAAGGTAAGAGATCAGATCTAAGAGGGGGGCGGCAGGTTTTGTTTAATTTGCAGCAGAAAGGGAGTGAGACGCGGGCGGCGAGATTCTGAAAGACGCACTTCAGAAGAACGATGGAAATAATGAATGTTTGGAATCATTTGACCTCTCGCAGCCTCACCTACCGTTGCTTGATGCATGGCTGTTGCATACATATTTCCTGCTGCATGACTGATGCGCACATCTTTCCTGTTGCATGACTGTTGCATACATTTGTCCTGCTGTATGACTGATGCGTACATCTTTCCTGTTGCATGACTGTTGCATACATTTGTCCTGCTGCATGACTGATGCGTACATTTGTCCTGTTGCATGACTGTTGCATACATTTGTCCTGCTGCATGACTGATGCGTACATTTGTCCTGTTGCATGACTGTTGCATACATTTGTCCTGCTGCATGACTGATGCGCACATCTTTCCTGTTGCATGACTGTTGCATACATTTGTCCTGCTGCATGACTGATGCGTACATCTTTCCTGTTGCATGACTGTTGCATACATTTGTCCTGCTGCATGACTGATGCGTACATCTTTCCTGCTGCATGACTGTTGCATACATTTGTCCTGCTGCATGACTGATGCGTACATCTTTCCTGTTGCATGGCTGTTGCATACATTTGTCCTGCTGCATGACTGATGTGTACATATTTCCTGTTGCATGACTGTTGCATACATTTGTCCTGTTGCATGGCTGTTGCATACATTTGTCCTGCTGCATGACTGATGTGTACATCTTTCCTGCTGCATGATTGTTGCATACACTTGTCCTGTTGCATGACTGCTGCATACATTTGTCCTGCTGCATGACTGATGCACACATCATTCCCGTTGCATGACTGCTGCATACATTTTTCCTGTTGCATACGGTAACTGTCGCGTACATCTGTCCTGCTGCAGGGCAACCTCACCCTGACGCGGCTGGTGCTGTCGGGCACATTTGCCTCCTCCACCACCTTCAGCCTCACCAACCTCTCCAGCTTACTGACAGAGAGGTGCAAGCAGCTGGAGGTGGTGCTGAGGTAGAGGAACCTCTCGCCAGGCTGGGTTTGAAAAAGAGAGAAACAAGCCGATGACGTGACGTTACAATTCTGGGAAAGAAGCAAGCGGCGCTGGCTGCAGGTAGCAGTCGTCAATGGGAGACTAGCCTTGACGTAGAGATGCTGGGAGCTGGAGGAATTGTTGAGGCAGAAGCATTCAAATCAGCAAGACGGAGACTAATGCCTGGGGCTTTCGACTGGGCCAGGCCGTCTTTGCGGCTCTCTCGCTGTCGTGTGAGGGCAGGTCAAGCAGCGAGTCGGGATGGCGGAGTCACCTAGCTGAGCTGAGCAAGAGGCTAGGAGATGTGTTGCTGAGGTAGAAGCAGCCCTCGTGTCTGGAGGGTGTTGGCGCTGCGTGGTTCAGGTAGGCCTTGCGAGGGGGAAGAGGGGAGAGGCGCCGTCCAGCTGAGCAGAGCAGGAGGCTGCTTAAGGGGATGCAGAGGTAGAAGCAGCCCTCGTGTCTAGGGTGTTGCGCTGTCTAGAGGTTGTCGGCGCTGCCTGGCCAAGGTAGGCCTTGCAGGGGGGAAGGCGAGAGGTGCCGGGTAGCTGAGCCGAGCTGTGCAGGAGTCTTCCAGGGGGGATGCATAGCTGGAAACAGCCTCAGTGGTGATGCCTTGTGAAGGCCGACCAAGCAGCGGGCCAAGCAGCGGGCAGGGAAGGCAGGCAAGCAGCGGGCCAAGCAGCGGGCAGGCCAAGCTGCGGGCAGGGAGGGTAGAGCCTCCTGGATGCCCGAGCGATGCGAGTAGCTACTACAGGGCATGTTGGTGCTCTGGCATCGGCAGCAATCCACACGGCACTGCCTGGCGAATGTGGCAAGGGCAGGCCGGGGAGGTGCTGAGGTAGCAGTCCTAGACACTCGCGGAGCTAAGGTATCAGTTTCAGTGGCCCGCGCTGTGTGGCTAGGGCAGGCCGGAGGTGGTGCTCAGGTAGCAGTCGTGGACACAAGTGGTGTTGAGGTATCAATAGCAGATCAATTGGCCAGCGCTGTCTGGCAGGCCATGCTGCAGGGAGGGGGGAAATCAATGGGTGGGTAGAGCAACCGGGACTGCCTGGCAAACGCTTCCTGGCAAGCGCCGTCAGACAGTAGTGCCTGGCAAACGCTTCCTGGCAAGCGCCGTCAGGCAGTGCTGCCTGGCAAACGCTTCCTGGCAAGAGCCGTCTGGCAAAGCTGCTGCCACAGCAGCGTGTAGGCTGTGTTAGGTAGCTGGTGCTGAACATGGATGTGCCGCGGGGATCAGTCCGCTGAGGATAGTGGCATTAACTATGACGAGATGGCAACAGTGCCTTATAGCATGGCCCAGAAACGCATTTCGGATTTTGTTCAGTGCATTGGGCGCCAAGAAGGTGTAGGGAGGGGGGAGGGGGGGAGAAACAGCAGGAAATGAGGTTGCTCTATGAACTAGCTCGGCAAGCAGTCATCCTTCTGAGCTAGACGGGCAGCTGCTAGAGGCAGAACTGAGGTGGCACTACGACCTAGTAGCAGTTATATTAGTAAGTCTTGTTTGACATGGGAACTGGAGGGACCATTTGGAGCAGGCGGGTGGAAGCTGGGTAGAGGCTGTGACTATGACTCAAACGCAAGCCTGAGAAACTGATTTCATGATGAGTAGATCTGCGCCCGATTGCATTGATTGATTGGTTTTTATGAAAAATGTTTATTGAATTATATACCAGTGACTGTTTTTTGGGGCGCATACATACCTTTGGGCGGCCAGCCGGCCACCACTGGACCGGAGAGGTGGGGATAAAGTATCGGAAGGTCGATGGCCGGTGGCCCATGCATCAGAACCAGCTACACTTGGCACCCAAGCGGCCGAGCTTTGAGCGTTCCCAGAGGTGAAACGTTATGGAATTGGCGCCCAAGCGGCCGAGCTTTGAGCGGTCCCAGAGGTGAAACGTCATTGACTTGGCGCCCAAGCGGCCGAGCTTTGAGCGGGCCCAGAGGCGTTACGTTATTGACTTGGCGGCCGAGCTTTGAGCGGGCCCAGAGGTGTAACGTTATTGACTTGGCGGCCGAGCTTTGAGCAGGCCCAGAGGTGTAACGTTATTGACTTTGCGCCCAAGCGGTTCTTAAGTTCTCCTTTAGTTTCTTTGTTATCCCACCTGAACAGTTGGGCGCCCATGCGGCCGAGCCTTCTTGTGCATGGCCCAGAGGTATAACGTCATTGACTCGACGCCCAAGCAGGGCCCAGCGGGTGTGCAGCGCTGTAACCTGGCACCCAAGAACGAAATTCGTGATGTAGCTGATGTGTGCTTACAACAACCTGAAATAAACTGTGCTGCCCATGAATCTGGATGTCCGCCCAATGCTGGCCAAATCGTGACGTTGTTGTGAACTTTTCATAGTGCAGCGGAGCATCACAATTGATGCATTGGACAGGTGCCCGTGTACTAGTTTCCATTAAAGAGACTTCGAGGATTAGCATGAACTATTTTAATAACCTAACACCTCTAGGCCATGCTGAAATGAAGCTCGGCCACGTCGGCAAGAAAAGTCAGCTAGGAAAGTGAAGGGAAAAGGCACAAGAGGAAAGCAAGCCCACCCACCAACACAACAAGAATACCAAGGTGTGGCAAACCGTATCCCTTGCCCCTGAAGAAACTAGCATTCAAAAAGTACAACAGGTAGCAGAAACCAGGGCCTCCCATCTCTGCCTATGGGCTCTACGACGTCCTCTCTGTTTCCGAGGGAAAAGGAAAGGATCTAACGGCTAGAGGAAAAACAGAGAGGAGCACAAAGGGGAAAGAAAAAACACCCCTCCAGAAAACGCAAAAAGCAGACCGAAGGATCCTTGCCTCTGAAAGCAAGAAAGAAACAAAAAGGGAAAGAACCAGTCCCCAGGGAGGCAAAAAATAGACAGCAGACTAGCCCTCAACAAATTCTACCACATCCACGACAAAAGCCAGAGCATTCCACCCATGCCTGCCCTGGTACAACTGCTGGAAGTCCGTGGTGCCCGCATACAACTTTTGATGGCTTCTGCCGCCTAATAAAAATACTTTTTGGCCCCGCGGTTGAAACAAACAACAATGAATTGCCTCACGCCAAGGTAAAGAACGTCTACGGGAAAGGGTCAATGACGTTACACCTCTGGGCCCGGCTCAAAAAGGCTCGGCCGCGTGGCCGCCTAACTAATAGGGGCTGGAAAAAAGGAAAAGGGGAAATAAAGTGAAGGGACAGACAGGCTGGAAAAAGCCATAGGAGGTTCCTGCCTCTGAGATCGTTTGCGCCTCAACGATATCTACCACGTCTTCCATATAAGGTCATAAAATATGAAAATATAAAATATAAACTCGGATGAGGTTTGAGGAAACCTCCTAAAGCCAGGGCATCCCACCCAAGCCTGCCCCAGTACAACTCGGAGAAGTTTCTAGCACCGCTCGGAGGACCTTCCCATCCTTGCTCCCTAAGTTGATCCTGCACGCTGGGGTATTGAAAACATGCTTGCAACGCACCCTCCACATGCTCACCGTCTCCCCTAGCCCAACATCGTTGGCAGCACCGTCTGTCACGCTGCTGACCGCTGCGCCGTCCTTGAGTGTGAAGTGTCGGCCGTGTTGACGGCGCCGAGCCGCAACGTTCAGTTCGTGCGCACGCAAGCACACTCTTATTGGCTGGTGCGGCCCCTGGCCTGCGCAAGGAAATGCCCGCCGTAGGCTGGAACCAGGTGCGGTAGGCGACCGCAAACCTGTGTTCTGTGGCAAGATCTCTGGGGTCCCCTCTGCCAGCTGCATCCAGCAGCGCCCGCTCGCATGCTGCATCAACTAACGCTAGCACCTCCGTGACACGTAGCGGCTGCAGGTCAGTCGCTGTCTGACGCAGTTTGAAAAGGGTGATAAACTAATTGGCAGCCAGGGCCCAGAGGAGTAACGTCATTAACTAGTTGGCAGCCAGTGCCCAGCGGTGTAACGTCATTAAGTAATTGGCAGCGAGGGCCCAGAGGAGTAACGTCATTAAGTAATTGGCAGCCAGGGCCCAGAGGTGTAACGTCATTAAGTAATTGGCAGCCAGGGCCCAGAGGTGTAACGTCATTAACTAATTGGCAGCCAAGGCTAGGCGTAGCCGCCTTCATCTTCGCCCTCAGCCAAAAGCCACCTTGGGTACCGCTAGAGAGCACCGGAAGCCCTTATCGCATCCATGCAAGGAAATCTCCAGGGTTGAGTGCGTGAGTGTTGTCGCGGTTGAGGGGTGCGTCCTAAGGAATATGTAACCCAAGCAAAAGAACACAAGACATTTGACGTGGCAGGCATAGGTCGTGACAGCCCCCTGGTGGGTTTAGGGTTTAGAGGCGGTTTAAAGGTGTAGAAGATAACAAGCAAGGGTTGTTGCCAACCCTTGATGCAAACGTTGCTAGACCCCAGAAGTCGAGATATCCCGCTTACATCTAGATATGGATGTTTCATGTCTTACCTGATTCGTGACAAGGTTACACTTGTAGACACCATAATGGCTACGCGCGCCATTGCCTCACGTCCTCCTGACCTTAAAGTGGAGGGATGCAGATATACATGTGCTATCCATTTACTCCTGCACTGTAGAGGAGCAATGGACTGGGAGGAGAGAGGACAGGTTCAGGACAATTACGGGGCAAGAAGTGATCAGTGAAGGACTCGAACCTCCAACCCTCAGATTTGGAATCTGATGCTCTACCAATTGAGCCAACTAACCGATATTCAGATAGTGAAAGTTGTAATTCATATTCAGTTCTAATTGTAGAAAACCAAATCAATTGCAAGTTACTTGTTCTTCTCTTAAGTAAGCCTCTCTTTCTTCTCCCCTTCTCGACTCCTCGTCAGCCCGTGCAGTGCATCCATGTCGCACCGAGGCACCGTGGCGGTGGCCCGTTTCGGCGGGCCTCAAAACCGTTTCATTCGTCTACGGCTAAGGACAGCTGAACGCAAGCTATGAACGTCCGACGCACCGGCCTATCAGTGAGACCCGGTCATTGTACGGTATTGAGTTATAAACGTACCCTGCGATTCGAATCTTTGAGCGTCGCTCCTAAATGAGATGACAATGATGCCATTTATTTACTACATAAGATTTCTTCTCTCTGGGAAGCCTGCGATGCCATTGAGGTCACTATAATCACCCAGATCAGCCTAGATTCGCCTATATCCACCTATATCTGCCTAGATCCACCCAGATCCACCCACTTATTCAACGCAGGTGTGAGGTGATCCTGGCTAACAGGTGCTGCGTGCTCCACCAAAGAAGCCGACTGTCGCAAGTCAGCATCCCACGAAGGGTTCACATTCGGCCGGTAGGACTGCCTAGCAGCCCATGGGATCACAAAGCTCCCCGTCTTTAACGTCCGCGTCGCCCTAAACGTACACAAGCGCTTCGAGAAGGCATCTCAGCCATCTGACAAGAAACTCAACCACAGGATCTGGCAGATGGCTGCGTCGGTCGTCTCTAAAATTCTGATGCCCTTGCCCTTGGGAGGACCTTCTGGAAACCTGCGATCAAAGTAGCCAGGGCCTAGTAGGGCCTGCCGTGCTAGCTGCCACCGCCGAGCACTGGGCACTGGGCAAGGGCGGCCATCGAAATGTGCAGCAGCAGCAGCAGCAACAAGGGCAAGAGCAGCAGCAACAGCAGCAGCAGGAGCAACAGCGACATAGTCAAGACAATAGCGGCGGGGGCAGCAGTAATGCCTCAGATGGACTGCAGCATGCACGCGGCTGGTGCATGGGCTGATGGTGTTCTCGTGCCGGCAGGCTGTCGACCAACAGGGCAACCGAAGCCGGGGCCAGCAGCAGCAGCAGCAACAACTTCAGCAAAATAGTATCGATAGCCAGCCTATGTCTGGCGATGGAGGAGCTGACGGTCAGAAGGGTCTATATCGAACTATTGAAGTAGGTGGTGCCCTTTGAAGAAGGTAGTGGCCGTGGTGCACTTTGTAGTAGGTGGTGCCCTTTGATGTAGGTGGTGCCCTTTGATGTAGGTGGTGCCCTTTGAAGTAGGTAGTAGCCGTGGTGCACTTTGAAGTAGGTGGTGCCCTTTGATGTAGGTGGTGCCCTTTGAAGTAGGTAGTGGCCGTGGTGCACTTTGAAGTAGGTGGGGCACTTTGAAGTATCTGTAGGCTGTGCACTTTCTGTGATACATGGTCTGAATCTGAATCTGAATGCCCCTCATATTTTCTGACCGTCATGCAACGACTGAGGGGTGGCCGCGGCTCCCCTCCTCTTGAAAAAAACAGTGAACAACATAAAAACACCTGGAGAGAGGTTTGCGGTGGCGTGCCACACTGCGGATGTATCCATTCAAACAGGCAGTTTGCATGCAGCCACCGCACGAACCCCGGTCTCCCGCTCTCTGATGAGAATATTGATTTGTTGTCCCCGCTGACAGGCGGGGATGATTACCTTAAAACGATCGCGACTTGGCACTTTTGCAGACGAAATTTCGATTGATTTTCGAACGGAAATCTAGAAAGAGACACCCATCACCGAAGGATGAGTGCAAAAGAGGCTGATCAGCCGTTACGGTACCGTATCCCACTATCCCAACTGACAAATTTGACTCAATCTCTTACAAGAAGGGCTGCCCTGCGGCCGACACCCCGTTGTGATAAAAGAACTGGTTTAGCGAACCGTATTGGTATGGCGAATCCGTAGGGGTGTGGCGAATCCGTAGGGGTGTGGCGAATCCGTATGGCATGGGGCGAAGTCGAAGCCGAAGTTGGATGGCGGTGGTTGGGAAATCGAGGAGGCTACCTGGGTCCTTGGTAGCTGTGGGTAACTCTGGAGCCCTTCCACATAACCAATTCACCTTCCTTCGTGTTGATGCTGCTTAGTGCTCGTCAACATCTCCCGTGTCACCCCTACCCTGGCCCCAGCAGACTCAAGGCTTCTAGTCGGGCCATGTGACATGCGCCGCGCAGGCTTGACTTGGATCCGCTCTGCCCCTGGAGACGCCTTTCTCTTGCTCAATGCTCAGCAGTATGGCTGCTGCAGACCCCGCCCGGAATCCACACCGGAGCATGGGCGTTGGTATGCTCGGCAGCTGTGCAAGGTATAGACTGGGGACGCTTCTTATTCTGCTGGGCGCTGGTTTAGGGTTTAGGGTTTAGGGCTGCTGATAGCCTTGCCTGGCAGAAGTGATGGACCAATTGACACTTTCCTACCAGAAATAAAGTTTGCCAACATGGCCGAGCTTTATTTAAGCAGGGCCCGGAGGTATAACATCATTAACCTTGGGTCCTGACCCCCCCTCCCCGTGGTATGAAGTCTGACAAGGCTCAAGTCCATTTCCCTAGCCGCTCAGGCACATCACCCCTGCTGATTTTGTTGGGCACTACATCTGGCTGTTTCAGGGCCCTTTTTTTGTCCTGCCCCCTTCTGTGTTTGTTTCCATTTCCCTCCCAACTGTTTAGTTAGGTGGCCACGCGGCCGAGCCTTATTTGAGCAGGGCCCAGAGGTGTAACGTCATTGACATCTGGCTGTATCAGGGCCCTAAGATATTTTTCTTGTACAGTTGAAATTTGGGATCTGAAAAACAGGGGCTGGAAACCAGTGCTGTCTATCTGGCCAGCATGAGTACGGCATGACTAGCCCGGGGCGGAAAGCCTATGGGCTGAAGGGTGGCTGGAGGCCTCAAAACGAACCACCACATGAACATCAGTACATGTATCGTGCCAGTTTAGCAGGGGTTGACAACATGGTAAACCGGTACATTTGTCAATGACGCTACACCTCTGGGCCCTGCTCAAAAAGGCTCGGCCGTCGGTGTGGGTGCCTAAGGTAGGTGTTGGGAGGAAATAACGGAACAAACACCAGGGGTCGGGAAAATAAAAGGGGGGAAAGTGGGAGATCAAGTGAAGGGACAGAAAAAATGCTGGAAAAGAAAGACAACAGAAGCCCCAGCCTCTGAAAAATGTTACATGAGTTTACAGCCCCTCTACCATCCACGAATTCAGAACACTTTTTGAAAGGGCCAGTTAGGCAGCAGCAAGGAGTGCCAGAGAACTTAGAATGAAGCAATGCACGGCCATTACAGCTGACATCGCTTCTGTTGCATCTGCTGGCGACTAACAATCCAATGGCCTAGCGCCTGCTGGCAGCGCCGTACACCGTTATCGCGAACGGCTACAGCCGACCGCTCCCCTCGTCCCGCTCGGTAGCTGCTGTCCCCTGCCGTTTCCCTCGCCCTGCCTGCTAGCATGTTCCCTCCTCTATCAGATGAAACTCTCCGCCCCCCCTCCCCTCCCCTCCTCCTCCTCCTCTTAATCATGCACCACTACCGGTCACAAGTAACCAGCACCACGATAACCTAATCAGAATCGAGGTCGGAACCGATTTTGTACACAGCGCAAGCTCCCAACCGACACCCCCGCCCCACCCCCACCCCCGCACCCCAATCCTCCTATCTTGCAACCTGTCTAACTTCCTACAGAGCGCACGGCGCAGCTTTCTCCCTCTTGCCCTGTAGACCATCACCTCTACCAAACACTTCGTTTTTCTAAATTTCCCACCTCTTCGTGTTTCTTCGAACGACGGCACACCCCTGCCACATCGCCGCTAGTCGTCCTCTGCCTGCCGCGCCACTGGCCACCATTGCCCTGCACTGCGCCAGCTGGTGAGAGCAGTGGCTTACTAGGAAGCGACTGAGTAGGGCAAGGCGCTCCCGGTCAACAAGATAGCCTGCACACAAACGGCGCAGCCGGCGCAGCACTGGTCGTCATTCTTGCGACTGGATATAAATGGTTGAACCTAGTTCGAATCGCATGCCTCACTGGCTCTGCCAGCACCTGCAGAGATCCCAGCTGGGAGGCAAGACACACAATTTCCATTCGGTGTAGGGTGTTAGTCCATGAACCCCATCCCTCATGCACCCCTCGGTCCATGCATACAACCCGGCCATGCATGCATCCCCTCCATGCATGCATGCACTACCCTACCATGCAAGCATACCTCACATATACCCCTCCTACGAATAAAGAAGCCCCCTACCCCCACCCACCCCACTATTTCCCCCTTACGTTGCTGCCTTATGCCCCTCCCTAGTCCCGCTCCCATGCCCCAGTCCCCCACACCTGTCCACACTCCACACCCTTTTAACACAGCATGCTTCTGTAATGACATCTCGTCAATAAATGTACCTCAATGCATATGTCGATAAGGCTACAGCAGTGCAAACCAGAGGCACAAGCAAACGATTTTTTGTAATATGAAACAGTGACCAGGAAAAAAGTGTGGCCGTTCTGTCAAAGAAACAGTGGGTCAAAGAAAGTAAGATGGAAGAAAACTGGAAACAACTAACCAGAAAATACGAGAATGCATATTTTATGGCCCCACGCCTGCCGCCTCCCCACGCTCCCACACCCTGCGCCTGCCGCCCTCCCCACGCTCCCACACCCTGCGCCTGCCGCCCTCCCCACGCTCCCACACCCTGCGCCTGCCACCCTCCCCACGCTCCCACACCCTGCGCCTGCCGCCCTCCCCACGCTCCCACACCCTGCGCCTGCCGCCCTCCCCACGCTCCCACACCCTGCGCCTGCCGCCCTCCCCACGCTCCCACACCCTGCGCCTGCCGCCCTCCCCACGCTCCCACACCCTGCGCCTGCCGCCCTCCCCACGCTCCCACACCCTGCGCCTGCCGCCCTCCCCACGCTCCCACACCCTGCGCCTGCCGCCCTCCCCACGCTCCCACACCCTGCGCCTGCCGCCCTCCCCACGCTCCCACACCCTGCGCCTGCCGCCCTCCCCACGCTCCCACACCCTGCGCCTGCCGCCCTCCCCACGCTCCCACACCCTGCGCCTGCCGCCCTCCCCACGCTCCCACACCCCGCGCCTGCCGCCCTCCCCACGCTCCCACACCCTGCGCCTGCCGCCCTCCCCACGCTCCCACACCCTGCGCCTGCCGCCCTCCCCACGCTCCCACACCCTGCGCCTGCCGCCCTCCCCACGCTCCCACACCCTGCGCCTGCCGCCCTCCCCACGCTCCCACACCCTGCGCCTGCCGCCCTCCCCACGCTCCCACACCCTGCGCCTGCCGCCCTCCCCACGCTCCCACACCCTGCGCCTGCCGCCCTCCCCACGCTCCCACACCCCGCGCCTGCCGCCCTCCCCACGCTCCCACACCCTGCGCCTGCCGCCCTCCCCACGCTCCCACACCCTGCGCCTGCCGCCCTCCCCACGCTCCCACACCCTGCGCCTGCCGCCCTCCCCACGCTCCCACACCCTGCGCCTGCCGCCCTCCCCACGCTCCCACACCCTGCGCCTGCCGCCCTCCCCACGCTCCCACACCCTGCGCCTGCCGCCCTCCCCACGCTCCCACACCCTGCGCCTGCCGCCCTCCCCACGCTCCCACACCCTGCGCCTGCCGCCCTCCCCACGCTCCCACACCCTGTGCCTGCCGCCCTCCCCACGCTTCCACACCCTGCGCCTGCCGCCCTCCCCACGCTCCCACACCCCGCGCCTGCCGCCCTCCCCACGCTCCCACACCCTGCGCCTGCCGCCCTCCCCACGCTCCCACACCCTGTGCCTGCCGCCCTCCCCACGCTCCCACACCCCGCGCCTGCCGCCCTCCCCACGCTCCCACACCCTGCGCCTGCCGCCCTCCCCACGCTCCCACACCCTGCGCCTGCCGCCCTCCCCACGCTCCCACACCCTGCGCCTGCCGCCCTCCCCACGCTCCCACACCCTGCGCCTGCCGCCCTCCCCACGCTCCCACACCCTGCGCCTGCCGCCCTCCCCACGCTCCCACACCCTGCGCCTGCCGCCCTCCCCACGCTCCCACACCCTGCGCCTGCCGCCCTCCCCACGCTCCCACACCCTGCGCCTGCCGCCCTCCCCACGCTCCCACACCCTGCGCCTGCCGCCCTCCCCACGCTCCCACACCCTGCGCCTGCCGCCCTCCCCACGCTCCCACACCCTGCGCCTGCCGCCCTCCCCACGCTCCCACACCCTGCGCCAAGCGCATCTTTATTAATTTCTGTCCCCCCTCCTGTCCAATCCAGATCCAGATCAAGGTGTGGGTCCAGATCCGGTCCATATCCTGGCATAGATCCGATGATGATGACGAGTAGGCAGCACCTCCGCCGCTCTCCTGCTTCTCCTGCCCCGGCTGCCGCCAGGGTGGCCCCCTGGTGCAGCAAAGGGTCTGCGTTGCTGCGAGTGAAGAGGTGATGGGCAGGAGGGAGGGTGCATGGGAGGGTGTATGGGAGGGTGCATGGGAGGGTGCATGGTGGGAGGGTCCATGGGAGGGTGTATGGGAGGGTGCATGGGAGGGTGCATGGTGGGAGGGTGCATGGGAGGGTGTATGGGAGGGAGCATGGGAGGGAGGGTGCATGAGAGGGTGCATGGTGCAACAAGGGGTACACACACCTGTAAAGCAAGCAGTGATGGGAAGGAGTGAGTCGGTGGAGGGCTGCAAAATGTATAGGAAGGGAGAACTCCTGTGACAAAGGAGCGTACTGTGCGCCCCACTATAGTGTCCCAACCCGCCACATTTTGCCACTCTTAAGCCCCTCTATCACACCCATTGTCCTTAATCACTACTGATTCCACGAGTCTATACCTGTGTGTGCCTCTGCCTTGGTCACTCGTTTGCTTCTCACTCACTCAGACACTTTTCTCCTGGCCTGCCAGGCTGACACCCTTTCATGTGCTCATCACACCCTTCCTCAAATCCTGTCATCACTCCATTTCACACTTCCTTTCTCACTTTTCCTCCCATCATTCCATTTCCAGGCTTTCACCGTACCGCATGCTCCGCATCACTCCCTTTCTCACTCGTTTCCCCATGCTTCCCCTGCCAGGCTGCCACCCTGCCGCGTACTCATCACAGAAAGTCAGCACACAGTGGAAACTCCGACCGGTCCGATGCGCACAAGCCTATTCAAACCAGTAAGAAGACAAAGTGATACATATATGCACGCATGAACATTTCGACCAGTCCGATGCACACGGGCCATGTCAAAATGGTGAAGATTAAAGAAGTAGGCGCGTGTACGGTAAGAGTGCGCACATGGGGGGACGCATGGAGGAGAGGCTGCATGAGGAGTAGGGAGTGCATGGGAAGTAGGGAGTGCATGAGGAGAAGAGGCTGCATGGGGAGTAGAGAATGCATGGGGAGTAGGGAGTGCATGGGGAGTAGAGAATGCATGGGGAGTAGGGATTGCATGGGGAGTAGAGGCTGCATGGGGAGTAGAGAGTGCATAGGGAGTAGAGGCTGCCTGGGGAGTAGAGAATGCATGGGGAGTAGGGAGTGCATGGGGAGGAGAGAGTGCATGGGGAGTAGAGGCCGCATGGGGAATAGAGAATGCATGGGGAATAGGGAGTGCATGGGGAGGAGAGGCTGCATGGGGAGGAGAGAGTGAATGGGGAGGAGAGGCTGCATGGGGAATAGAGAATGCATGGGGAATAGAAAGTGCATGGGGAGTAGAGAGTGCATGGGGAGTAGAGAGTGCATGGGGAGTAGAGAGTGCATGGGGAGTAGAGGCCGCATGGGAAATAGAGAATGCATGAGGAGTAGGGAGTGCATGGGGAGGAGAGAATGCATGGGGAGTAGGGCATTGGGAGGAGAGACCGCATGGGAAGGGGAGGCTGCATGCGGAGTAGAGAGTGCATGCGGATCAGAGATTGCATGGGGCGTAGAGAGTGCGTGGGGAGCTTTTACTCATGTCCCATCTGGCACCCTCTCCTGCTTTTGGCCGTTTGTACGCTCTGGATCTGTACATGGATCTAGTTACAGTCTAGACATCTAACGACACATGATACATCCACTTTTGGAGGCCACCTGATACTGTTGCAGGCCGTCTGCAACAACCTTTGCAACACCAAGTGTGCAACAACACTTTGCTGTCGCTGCAAGCCGTTTGTAACAGGTTGCTTGTTGCTGCTGTTTGTTGCCCCACGCCATTCGTGTTGCATTGAAGGCAAATGCTTGCCTCCAGGGTTACTCAGTATCCGTACCGTACCGTACCGTTTGACCGTACCATATTTCTGTACTGGGTAACCCTGTATGCCTCCCTCCCAGCCTCCCTTCTTGCATGATGCGAGACCTCCTTAATCTGTGCCCCATCCATCCATGCCACGACTTCTTTTGTTTTGCCTCACTGCCGATGTTTCTTTTCGTGGCTGTTGCAGTTAGCTTGCGACAAGGGCGCAACGTTTCCTGGTATCATCATGTACAGCGAGATCTACCAGGTGGGATCTGGATCTACTTCAGCGTTTTGTTTAGCACGGCGCAGCTTCATGTCAGCTACCCCCCCACCCGGTGTGCAACCGGGGGGGATCTGGCGTGGCATGCCCTGTTCCCTATCGTCCTGCCGGGCGGAGGTCGGTCAGGGTTCCGTCCCAATCAGCTCCCTATGGCGGCTGGCCAGTGGGGCCTGCCAGTGGCGGTCTGCTGCAAAATAAATAACATAGATCCTGATCTATGAGGGGCTGGATGCGTCAATAAGATCTGACTGTTTCCTCGCAACCTAGCCGATAAGATGCCCCCACGGCGGGGGATCTCCCACCCTGATCCCTTTGGTTTCGGAGCAGGTCTCGTTTAGGGTCAGTTTACGTCTGGGTGTGGAGTTACGGCAGGACACACAGTTTGACTACCTCTCCTCACATTTGGAGGAAAACGTTCATACTTTTCACACTTAGAGGAATATGTATATACTTCTCAAACTTAGACAGATGTTTCCTTGACGAACATGTGCTGCTTCTCCTGACACTGGTATGAACATTGTCACACTGTTTCAAACATTTTGCTTCTCTGCAGGTTACAGGGCCCATCGAACGGGTTTGCCGAAGGCTGGCCAGGTGAGGGATGAGGGTTGAGGGTTTAGGATAAGGAGATAGATACGGTGCCAGCTGGCCAGGTGAGGGATGAGGGTATTAGGAAAAGGTTTTGAGGGTCGAGATACGGTGCCGGCTGGCCAGGTGAGGGATGAGGCTTAAGGGTCTGGGATGAGGGTTGACATACGAGGCAGACTGGCCCAGCGGGAATTAAGAGCATGGCCTCTAATCCCAAACCCTTAACCCTTACCAATGGCTATTAGGTTTGCCGTAGGCTGGCCAGGTGCCGGATGACGGATAAGGGTTTGGGATACGTTTTGAGGGTCGAGATTAGAGGCAGACTAGGCCAGTGAGAATCAGGTGCTTGGTACATGGTTTGGGATTAGGGTAATGGGTTGGGGCTTGAAGAAGCTGGCCCAGTGAGCGATTTTGGTTTAGGGTTTAGGGTTCAGCTTAGATACAATTATAAGCAAGTACGCTAGTCAGGACATGAGTTAGGGTCAGGGTTCTGAACCTAAATTCACACTTACTCACACGTTCCACTCTTGCTCCCACTCTTTTGCAGCGAGGGTTACGTGGTTGCCGCAGGCGATGTGTACCACGAGTACGAGACAGGCCCCTTGGTGTACGATGACCCGGGCACCAAAAGGGGGAACGGGCTCAAGGTGAGAAGTGTGACTTGCCGACACAAAAGTGTAACAAGTGTGTCACACGTCAAAAACGCTGTTTGGCTTTGACAGTATGGCTACAGGAGAAGAGGCGGAGGGGGAGGACAATCAGGCGGTAGGGCGGAGCGGGGATAGGGGCAGCGGGGATGAGTGGGATGGAAGAGCGGAAAGAGGAGGGGGGGAGGGAGACAAGTTGGGAAGTGGGGACGAACAAGTAGGGTGGGCGGGGAGGAGCGTTAAGGGGAAAAGGGAGCGTGAGGAACAAGTGGGGGAGCAGGGAGGAGCAAGTGGGGGGGGGGGGGGGCGGAGGATTGGGGTTGTGGTGGGAGGGTTGGGGATGGTAGGAGCAGGGGAGGAGGTGGCTTGGAGGAATGGGCAGGGACGAGCGGGGTTACCAGGGTCCAGGGTGTGTGGAGGAGGGAAGAGGAAGTACCACTGATTGTACCACGTGTGTACCGCCTGCTCCACTGCCAGGCGACAAGGCCGTTCGCAGACTTAGATCAGGGCATTGTTGTGATGGTGACCTGTTTGCAGGCATTGTCCTGTGTACCGCTCTCTGTACCGCATGGTGTACTGTTCTCACTGTACTTCATAATGTAGACAGCCAAGCCGATGGCAGCAGCAAACAGAAACCCTGACAATGGCGGATTGAATGCAGATACCACCCATTGTACCTCTCATGGTACCTCACATTGTACCGCTCATTGTACCGCTCCTGTTGTACTTCATGATGCAGACAACCAAGCCGATCGCGGCTTACGACACGGATACCGTAGCGATGGTCGACTGGCTGCAGGCTCTCCCCGGAGTGGATGGAAGTCGCTTGGGGGCCTTTGGGCTGTGCCTTGGCGGCGGGCTTGCCTTACGAGCAGGTGAGATTTGTGTGACGGTTCACACTTTTCATCATTGTGTGGGATTTGGCTATTAAGGGCTTTAGGCGCTGCTCAGAGTCTACTGTAGTCGCCTCGGGACCTTTAGGCTGTGCCTCGGGGGCGGGCTTGACTTCCGTGCATGTGACATTTGTTGTGACGGTTCACACTTTCCATAATTGTGTGGAACTTGGCTGGATATATATTAGGCGCTGTTTGAAGGACACAAAAGCCGCCTCGGGGCCTTTGGGCTGTACCTGTGCGCGGGGCTTGCCTTACGCACGGGTGGAATCTATCCTCATGTGTGTGACTCGTGACACACTTTTGTGAATGTGTGACCTTTGACACATTTGCTGCATTGAGGGACATTGGGAACCCTGGAACCGAGTCAGTGTCCAGGAATTCTTCTGTTCCTCTGAATTCCGGCCGTATCCTCACCTTCAAGACATGAACTCTAAACATTAACCCTCATCTCCCCCCTACTTGTCTCACCGCCCCACTGAAATCCTCACCTCCCCCCTACTTTTCCCACCCCCCCACTTGTCCCACACCCCCACTTAAACCCGCACCTCCCCCCGTTCCCCACTTAAGTTCTCCCTGCCCATTATGGAGGAGCTGCAGCCTAGGTTTAAGGTTTAGGGCTTAGCTTTTCCCTGCTTCACCCTTAAGTTCTAAGCAGTTCACCCAAAACGTCACACAAATCCAAACCTTAACCCGAGCTGCAGCCTTTCCTAGCTGCAGCCCGAAGCCCTAAGCACTTCACCCTTAACCCATCCTTGCACCCCCTGTCTTTGCTACTTGGACTTAGCAAAGTGTGAGGCTGGCCAATGGCTGGCAGCCCAACCCTAGAAAACCTGAGACGTGAGCACCCCAAAACAGACTGGATGCGCATGTGGCCCCCGTCGTCAGCTGAGAAGAAAGGGCGGGCAGGAACTGGAATGGTGGATGACCAACAAGCACTCACCATGGCCGCAAGAACCCATTTATGTGCAACTTAAGTGAAGGCCTGGATACAAAAACTGCCACCCGCCACTACAGCCCTCTAGCTAGAGCACGCTATACCACCAGCAGCCCTCCCATCAGCGGCAGCAAACGTCTCCACCAACACCGATAAAGCGACACCCAACCTGCAGAAGGAGACAAGAGCTGACAGGAAGCCAGAAAAGCGGATGTAAAACGCATCCTCCCAAGCCGGGGAAATGGCAACTGCCTACCTTGAACCCCAAGCTCTCCTCACAGCTTTAGCCTCCTGCCTGCCATTCCCACACTTCTATGAACGTCAAGCCCCGCTCAACCTTAAACCTCAACCCCGTCGCCCAGCAGCAATACAGCCCAGACACCCAGCCCCCATTTGCCCCTCCGACCACTTCCCCCCAACCCTTTAACCCTGCCCTCCTGTCTCACTTGTACCCTACTCCCCCTGTTGCAGTTGCCCCACCTCTCACTTACCCCCTCACCCTTTACCCTACCTCCCCCTAACCCCTGACAAACAGCCCAGACATCACCCCACTTGCCTCATACCCCACGAAACTCTGAATCCTCAACCCTCCCCCTCCTGCCACACAGCCCAGCCACCCCCCACTTGTCCCACCTAACCCACTTGCCCCCCCCCCCCCCACGTGCCCCCCCACCCCAACTTGTCCCACCCACCCACTTGTCCCACCCACCAATTACCCCCCAACCCTAAAACTCCTCCCCTTGCCACGCAGCCCAGACACCCCACTTGTCCCACCCACTGCTAAATCCTGAACCCTCAACCCTACTCCCCACTTGCCCCCCCCCCCAACTTGTGTCACTCACTGCTTAACCCTTAACCCTCAACCCTCCTCCCCACTTGCCCCCCCCCCCACTTGTTTCACCCACTACTTAACCCTTAACTCTCAACCCTACTCCACACTTCCCCCCCCCCACACTAAATCCTCACCCCCTAACCCCCCTGCCACACAGCCCTGGCATCTCCACATATTCGTGCCACTGCCTGTCACTTCCCCACGGATGTCCACAACCGCGGACTTGGCCCACAGGTATGAACAAGTGTGTTTAAAGTTGAAATGCCACACAAGAAAGTTTTGATAGTGTGATGGCCCAGTAATACGTTTGGGGGGGGGGGGGGGGGTAGGATTACACACACTGATACAAGCTTCTTACCCATAGATATCCACAGACATGGGCTGGGTAGACAGGTATGGAGTAATGTCCAAGGAAGGTCGACAAAAGTGATGACAGCGTATGAGGAAGTGTGATGGCAAAGGAATGTGTGAAGGAGTGTGTTGTGTGGAGCTTGGGAACACACATCAGGCTAGCAACATCTCTCAGAAGAAACCCATGAACCTAAATCATGTTCGTACTCAGTTCCTCATTCCTTCGCCACACCTTGAATTGAAAGGCTGTGCATTAATTTTAATAGATGTACTTGAGGGTGTGTGCGAGCCCTAACAAAGAGTACGGTAGTGAAGGTGTGACCTTGCCATCTGGCACAATCGACAGTACGGTCCATCTCTCAAACGCAAACCCGCCTCCCCACTTCCCCCCCCCACTCTTTCTCTGACAGGGTGAAGGAGTAACCCTGCCAGCTGGCACTAAACACACCATTGACAATATTGAGGCTCTGCGCGGAGAGGCTCTGATGGTGTGGGGCACGCAGGTATGAACCATGTACACCATTCCGGATGGTCGTACATACACGGGATTCCTTATAATACATGAGGGTGTTGTCTGGGCACACACAGGTATGAAATATATGAAGGCAGGTGTGGAGGGTGTGGAGGAGGCACACACAAGTATGAACTATATGGGGACAGGTTTTAGGGGGGTGACCTGCCCGCCTACCGCCGCCCAGCCCGCCTGATATCTGATGCCTGATGCCAGGTAGACGTCCATTGATTCAAACTAAACATCACATCATCACATGTCTAGCTCACCCTGTTACCTCGGCTTCCTCTAGCTGTTCTGTTCACACTTCCTTTCACCTCGCTTTCGAAAAAACAGTTTTGGGGGCTGGATTTCCAGACGTCGTCACAAAATCACACTTTTCCACCGCCTCACAGCCCTGTGTCCATGCGGAGGGCTGTTCGCTGGCAGGAAAAACCCTTGTCCCTTCTACAAGCTGGATTACACTCTGTCCCACCCCTCTCATACTTCTTCTCCACACTTTGCAACCCCACTTCCACCTTGCCCACCACCGGCACGTCCCCATCAGGTCAGGAACGCTCTTTCCCAACTTTCAAACTGGAAGACACACTTTCTGCGTCCCACAAGATTTGCCACACTCAGTTTGACCTTCACACTTTCTCCCACCCTGTACCCCCACCCCGTAGAGGGTTGTGTATCTTTTGCTAGAACTTCACAAGGCGTGAGGCCAATCGCCCGACCCTATAGAACCTGAGATGCGAAGACACACAAAAACAGCCCGGTTGTGCATGTGGCCCTCGTGTGTGTTTATGCTAGTCTGGGATGCCCTTAACCGCTTTTTGAGCTCAAAATAACGCTTTGTGTGGCCGTTATCACTCCTCAACACTTTTTCCACCCTCTACATTCTTTCTCGACCAGGACCCCTGAGGGCCGTACAATCTTTAGGAATGCTTTCCCCCAAATTTTGCTATTGGGGGATGCGTTCAGTGCGCTGAATGCTAAGTTTCTTACTTCATTTTCACCGCCCTTAACCCCACCTTCCACATTTGTTCACACCGACCCAGGATCCACACATCCCTGTCGAGGGCCGTACCGTCGTCAGGGACGCTCTTATCGCCGCCGGCGTCACGTACGAGTGGGCGGAGCTGAATGCCAACCACGCGTACCTCCGTGATGACTGCTCCAAGGTGTGAAAGAGTGTCCACCTGTGAGATAATTGCTAAAAGGTGTATGTGCATGTGTGGCTTTTGTCAGTGGAGGAAAGGTTGAGGGGGTGAGGGTCAGGGAGGTTGTATCAGAGGATGGCGTGCAGACTCCAGACGGTTGTTTTGGTCTCATGATTTGTCGTTGACTTATATTAGAGACGTCCTGAACCCCCGTGCAGGATCTCTCTCAAAGGACCATCCTAGCCATGGCCCATGCCATATGATCTTTGAGCTATAAATTGAAGCTCCTTAACACTTACCGTTGCGTTGCCCACCATGCTGACATTTACCTAAAAGTTGACTCCCCCACGCAGGGCCGTTATGATGGGGCCATCTCAGCCGTGGCCTATGCCATGACATTTGAGCTCTTTTCCCGCCGACTCCAGTTGGGTCTGCTGGACGATGGCCTGACCAAGATCCGTGGGCCTCCCTAGGTCCGTTATTGGATTTAGATCTGATGTCAGCTAGAGATCCGCTGTCAGATCCAGATAGAGTAACCGAACTCATTGGGTCCCACCAGATCCAGAACCCAATTTTGTGAGGATCTGAAATCTCGGATTCCCAATTGTGACCTTGGATCCGGATCCTTATTATGTTCTTCATTAAGCCGAGTTGTTGCGTTGGATTATCTGTTGCCCAGTGAAGGTCCAGTCATGGGAGATGTCAGCGAGAATTTCGAAATGGGCTGCTGCTCACCTGTCATCAAGGGGTTTTGTCCGCTGTTTTAAATCGTTTGCTTTGATTGTTAGATGTTTAGGCTTGCTGTGGTTTGAAATTTGAAGAACGGTTATGAAGTTCAAATCGCATCTGCAGCTCTTGTTGTCGTTCAAACTCCAAAGGATGTTCCAGGGCCAGTGTTGTTGTTGTCGCGCAACCACCCACTAAAAGACTGGACCACTGTCGAATACGATGTTGTCGTCAATTTGATTGGTTTGTCACTACTTTCCAGACTGCGTTTACTCAAGCTACATTATGCTGGTCCAAGGCCAAGGGGGGCTAGGTTCATGACGTTACACCTGTGGGCCCTGCTCTTCCAACGGGACAGTTGGGCGCCCACGCGGCCGAGCCTTTTTGAGCAGGGCCCAGAGGTGTAATGGCATTGGCCTGTGGGCCCTGCCTAAATTAAGGTCGGCCACGTCAGGGGGGGCTAGGTGCAACAAGCTCGATAACTCGCCACAAGCCTTACAAGGTTCGGCCGAACTGGGCCTATTGGGCCCAATGTTTGTTGCCCATGAAAAGCCCCGAAATGGTCTGGCGCAAAATAATATGAATTGCGGGAACACTCACAGCAGACCCGCCGCACGATCTTCTCTCTATCTCCCCCTGTCTAGATCACCGGGTACAGTGTTCCTGCCCGCTCACTTAGGAGTGTGTCATGGCAGCACTATGGCCCTAGCTGGGCGTAGTAGCTGGAAATCTGGAATTGAGCTTAGTCATCCCCTACCAGCCCCGTGTGGCCGAGCTTTCAGCAGGGCCCAGGGGGTATGCACCGTTCTACACTCACAGCCGGGATTACTGGAACTCGGATAGCCCGCAGGCAGGAGTGGGAGGCCCTGGCTTTTGTGGAACTTGTAGTCGAGTTTTTGAAGGTTATTCTCTTCAGGTGCAGCCGGGCAGGGGATATGGGTTGCCTGACCTTTTTGCTGATGTTCTTGTTGTTTGGAAGGTAAACTAGCTTTTCTTTCTTTCCTCGTTTGCCTTCTACCTTCACTCTCCAAGCTGACGTAACGTTTGTCGACGTGACTGGGCTTTATTTACTAAGCAAGGCCCAAAAGGTGTAACGTCATTAACTCACATCAGATTTCCCGGCGTTCCTCCCTTGTCACGAGCTGGGAAGGCGCCACCTCCTTGGCACCCGCCAATATGCAAGGGAAAGCAGAGATTGTTAATGTTAGGGCGGGCCATGAGCCGCACAATCCTTCTGCAGCCCCCTCAGGTACCTGGCGCCAGGTTAGCGCCGCTTCCTTGGCGCCGGCTGGGGGGAAAGCTGCCGAACATTTTGTCAGCCTGGAATTTAGAGTGGCCTAATGTCAGTCCTGGACAGGCAGGTTCCTCGAGAGGGATCCAAAGTACACTCTGATCCACCACGTGAGCAATGCTCAGGTGATATCCAAATCGTAATCCAGGACCAACTGTATGTGCAAGCAGGGCGCCAAATGAGAGGGCAGCTCAACCTGTCACCCTTGCTAGCAGGGGCTTGTAAGTATACACTTTCCAGCATTGGGTTAAACGGATGACGTTACACCTTTGAGCAGGTTCCAAAGGTGTAACTTTATCCGTTAGTAAATGACGTTACACCTTTGGGACCTGCTCAAACAGGTGTAACGTCATCCGTTAGTCAATGGCGTTACACCTTTGGGACCTGCTCAAAACGGCTCGGCATCGTAGACACCTAACTGTCCCATTGGGAGGAAGAAGGGATACATACCAGGAGTCATCAACTGTCTTCGTCATAAACAAATGCCCTTCAAGGCTTCAACTTGTTTGGAAACCCGACATGGGACGAGTTTCCAGGCCCGGGGAAGTACGCGCTGCCTGAGCTGTGTATAATTTATGTACATGCACTCAGATACAGTGTTGTTTTGAGAATACGTCAGCTACACCTCAGCTACAACCCGGCTAATGACCGGCAGGGTTTGGTGCATCAAGCCCTGTTGTTTGGGCCACCGGCCATTGGTCTTTCAAGGTTTGATGCTAGCATGACCACCCAGCAACAACCGTACTGCTTAATCCATTCAATTTTTGCTCAGATGTTGCAGTCCGTGCAACAACAAATAATTTCCCACAGTCGCATCGCTGTTGCTCAGCACTTTGCTGTACATCCCTGTTGATCTGAACGTTGCAGATGTTGCATCATCAGTGCAACAACAGCCCGGTGAACGTTGCAGATGTTGCATTTTCAGTGCAGCAGCATCCCGATCGCCGAGTCCACGTCATTGTTAGACAGCTGCAGCGCTCGCAGAGCACTCGAGCGGTCAAACCCCATCTCGATCAGCCTCTGCGCCCGGGGAGTAATAAGAGTATTAAGAGTGGGTGATATATGTGCAGGCAAGAAGAGTGAGGTCTGCTGCTGCAGCGCTCGTGCAGTTGAAATCCATCCTTGTCAGCTTCTGTGTACGTGTAGCTAGTAGTAAGAGTGGGTGATAAGAGTGAGAAACGTGAACAAAAGGAGTGAGGCCACCTTGCTTATCAATCAAGATCTGAGATCATCATTGAGGCTTTATCGTCCCCAAACTGGACAAACGCTCGCCCTGAAGCAAGCTGTGAAGCAAGCTTGCGCTGAAGCTTGCTCGCTTGCTGAAGGGATCAAGCTCTGAAGCTCGCCCTGAAGAAAGCTCTGAAGCAAGGCTCGAAATAAGTGATGGCGGTGCGAGGTAAGCGAGATTTCATTTCTCTGTAGCAAGACATGGAGCCTCAAAAAAGTGACGACATTGTGGGGTTATTGAGGTTATTGAGGTTTCATTTCCTTATTCCGGATAAGTGAGTAATAAGAGTGCGGTCAGCTGCTGCAGCCTAATGATGGAAACGAGCCTGAAGTGGGGCCATCAGGGATCAAGGCCATGTTTTTGTTAGTACTCGTCAGAACACCCTTGGGGAGGTTAGGGTGTAGGGATCACCTTTGGGTGGATTAGGGTGTAGAGTTTAGGGTTTACCTCTGGGGGGCACCACTGGGACAGCTGCAGTTAAACCCTGACCGACCTACAGCAGAAAGTCTAAGCAGCAGGTCTTTCTTCACCAGCCTGCAGGCCGTGGTGTAGCTGAAATGTGGCCGAATCGTGCTAAAGGTTAGATGTTTTGAGAACCGCAAAGCCTGGGCTGAGGCCATAATCTGCACCATTCCCATCCACAGTAAGGGCCCGTGGCCCCATACACGCATCTAAAAACGATTCAGGAAGGTACGACACTCATAACCCTGAACCTGGGCGAGGCGGGCAGGGTGGAGCACCGTGCTTTATAAACGGGGACCCAGCACAAGGGGTTCGAATTGCTGTCAGGTGTTATACACGCGGGAGGAATATGGGAAGAGCAGGGTTCAAAACAAAGGAACTGAAATGGCATGTCCAAACAGGGCCGACAAGGAGTCCACACGACAGGTACCAACCACAAATGTGTCACACCTACGTGGCCGAGCTTCATTTCAGCATGGCCCAGACGTACAACGTTACTAACATGTCACACCTGTAGCGACGCCTCCGGGGGCTGCTGCAGGGGGGCTGCAGATGCACCGGCGGCAGCAGCAGCGGCAGGATGCCTGGGTCCTCCCGCCCCCCCTCCCGCCGTTCGTCTGCCTCCTCCCGCCCCTCCGGCTTGCAGGGCCTGCCACAGCAATTGAAACAAGGATAAATACCTGTCAAAAATCACATGTGGGCGATACGGATGGGAATTACAGAAAGACATTTGTTGCGGGTAAAACAAAGAAATCACTTCAACTCAGGTGGAAGTTACTGATGGCGGTTAGTAATGAGAGCTCCTGGTAGGAGTTATTAATGGAAGTAAGGGATGGGATTTACGGTTGGAAGTAACTGGTGACAATTACTGCTCGAAACCAACTGCCACAACAAACCAACCGCCACCTTCACCGATCCCAACCGCCAACCTCCGTCATCACCCACCGGCTCTTGCGTGGGACCGTGCAACAGCGCCCCGATCGTCCTGTCGAAGAAGCGGTTGACCACCGCTGGAAACTGCGGTACGGGGTATAGGCAGTACACAATCACACATACAGTACACGACGTACTTCATAGATAGGACACACGCACTTAACTCATTTAGGGTGGCAGTAAAAAACTGCCTCCCCCTCCTGATCCCGATGCAATGGATGCAGTACAAGAGGCCAGCAATGCTTCATCTACATGGCAGTACACGTGCAGTACACAACAAAGCATTGAGAACAGTACATATGTAGCTCGAAACAAGGTCAGTACTACACTCACCCATGGTAACGGCGCGGATGTGGCTACGGCCCCAAGCTGCGCTATTTCCTTAACCTCCACGCCCTAATAGGGCTTTCCTTTCTTTCTTCCTTGCACTCACCCTCCACCTCCTGGTCCCGATGAAATCTATGCGGTACAACAGGCCTGCCACGATGCCGCCAACAGCAGCAACCACTGAGGAAGCACCGGCTGATCCCATCAGCTGGAGGCCTGCCAGGTAGGTAAACACCTGAAGTATGAACATGTGCGGAATATATGAACATGTGTGAAACGTATAAATATGGCACGCCAACGCACATACACAATATTAAGGTTGCACACCTGGATACCCGCCAGGCTGGTCATAACACCATAAGTGTGAATATGTCAACCATGTATGAGCATGTCACACACCATTCACCCGCCACCACACGCATTGCCACCCAGCACTATTGATCCGCCACCGTCAACCATCCACCCATAACTACCCTCTCACTGCCACCAACCTACGAATATTCAACTTCTACCATTCACCTGTTACCATTCACCATCACTTGCCACCACTCACCACCACTTTTAACTATTCAAGCATTCATCAACGCTTGCCACCATTCACTACCCCTTCCCACCATTCACCATCACTTCCCACCATTCACCCACCTTGTCATTCAGCTTCATGCCCAAGAATGAAAACTTGTTGGACACAGGAATTGCGTACACAAACTGCAGTACAAGGGCGGTACAAGGGCGGTACACGTTCAGTGATTCAGCCCCGGAAATAAACGGTAGCTCTTTTTTAGTACAGCAGAATCTTTAAGATTTCGCTGGAGGCATAAAAGTTAGCATAGTTGAACACTGTTTTGACCATGCAAAACCTCTGAGCAAAACATTAATAAGATTTCCATGCAGGGGGAGCGTCTTATGCTCTGCAAGGTCTGCATACTCAGGCACACGACTCTTGTACATCTGTTACATTCAGCTACTGATCGGTCAAGACCTAGACCATGCATGTACCCAAATGAGGACGCCGGCCCTCCTCCGAAGCCCAGATATCAATTTGGCATCATGCACCCAGTTGCACCAAGGTACATGCACCCAACTGCACTCAGGTAGATGCACTCAGCTACACTCAGCTACGCAAAGCCAGCTGTACGCAATCAGCTACACGCATTCAGCTACCAACCTGAACCATGCATGCAAAGATGAAGCTGTATGGCCCGGCTGCAAAAACGCCATCAATTGGCCGGAGGAACTGGAGCCCTCTGGCGTGCAGGGGCAGGCTGTTGAGCAGGCGGGACAGGCCAACCTGCGGTTGTGGTAGGGTATGGTGGCAGTTAGAGACTCGGAATAATTTAAAATCTAAACGCTGTTTGAGGGGCAGGCTGTTGAGCAGGCGGGACAGGCCAACCGGCGGAAAGGACACAAACGGCACTTGGGCGGCGGTTAGGGAACCGGCGTCACCAAATAATTTGCCCTCCACCCCCCCAAATGGAAAACAAAATGCCGTCTGATGGCCCCAGGGGGAACACCAACCGCCTGGAGGGCGGTGTTTCTTTTTTCAGCTACAGATCCAACTTGGGCAGGCGGCTCCGCGGCTGCCAAAGTCCCGATTAGGACCAAACGGGGACCAAACTACTACTGGTGGCCAAAGCAGCAAGGCTGGCCAAGACAGGGGCCTTTGGCTAGCGGCCGGAGTGTAGCTGACATGTAGCCGAGTCACGAACAAATTAAGGCTGCTGGAGGGGAGGGTCAGGCTGTTCAGAAGGCGTGACAGACAACCTACGGTAAGGACACAAACAACAGATGAGGATTTAAAACGTTTCATATTTAAAAACAAGCCGCCATATTAAGGTGACACCAGTCCCCTGGTGTCAGGCACCCGGCTGTTCCACAGGCGGGACAAGCCAACCTGCATTTAGGGTTTAACTTGTCCAAAACTTTATAAACCCTTTACACACAGATTTGAAATGCCTTCCCTCAGGTATGCTTTTTTGTACATTTATTCAGTGCCTCCCTCAGAGGCCCCTATATGGACAAAAACTCTAAATTGTCAACGGAAATTTGCGTTGGCATGGCGAGCATTAGTATTTGAATGAATCCCTCAAACCTTAACCACACCAATTATGAGGGAAGGCAATTTGAGTCTACTGTAGCCTCAAAAGAAAGGACTCTGACCGTCACCCTGGGCACCAAGCCTGTGTCCAACTCCCTGACCTGGTAAACCCTTAAGCCTAATAAAACATATAACTCACACCGGCCCCCTGGGCACTAAGCCTGTGTCCAGCTACCTGACTTCGGCAGGAGAGCGGAGAGCAAGGGAGCAGGCCAGCAGGAAGGCAGGAGATGAGGGGTAGCGGGGGTCGTGGGGGGTGCAGGTGAAGAGGTGAGCAAAACAACGGGAGAGTAGGGGGGAGGGAGGGCATTTAGACCTCACGACCTGCGCCTCAATAATGCTGAACCCTACAAACCAGTACTCCTTCAATCGCAAACCCATTCCTGAATGCCACACCACATCTACCCCAGTGGTGCAGAAGTGTAAAACACCCAGCCTCTGCCTCCTCTTTTACCCCCCCCCCCCTACTACTACTACTACTACTACATCTACCCCAGTGGTACAGAAGTCTTTAGCTCCCTAACCCATGCCTCCTCTTCCCCCCCCCCCCCCCTGCTGCCACTGCTAACCCAGGAGACCAAAATCCCTTAGCTCTTACTTCTGCCTCTCCTTCCAACCTTCCCTAAACATACCACATATGCAACACCAACCCGCACCCCTGCGGCACTCAAAGCCCTCAATCCTGCTGTCCCAAATCCGAAGGTATAACCCTGAACCCTAATCATCTCCCCCTAAACCCCTAACAAGACATTTGTCCGACCTTCAGCCCTGAGCCCCAACCGTAAATATGAACCACCACCTCAGTACCGCAACGCCGACAAGGCCGCAGGCCGCAGCGTGGCAGCAAACAACCAGAACCATACCCCTGTAGTTGCTACAGTTGTTGTTACACATTAATCGCAACCACACACAGGTTGAGATATCTCAATTGTCCTCTCCTCTTTAACTCTGAGAACCCTAATCGAACCTGCAGCACCCATACCCTAAACCTGAACCCTCCCCCCATCACACCTGCAGCGCCCATACCCTAAATCCTGAACCCTCCCCCCGCCACACCTGCAACGCACGGACCCTTCATCCTGAACCCTCCCCCCGCCACACCTGCAACGCACGGACCCTTAATCCTGAACCCTCCCACCGCCACACCTGCAACGCACGGACCCTTAATCCTACCCCCCCCACCGCCACACCTGCAACGCACGGACCCTTCATCCTGAACCCTCCCCCCGCCACACCTGCAACGCACGGACCCTTAATCCTGAACCCTCCCCCCGCCACACCTGCAACGCACGGACCCTTAATGCTGAACCCTCCCCCCGCCACATCTGCAACGCACGGACCCTTAATCCTACCCCCCCCACCGCCACACCTGCAACGCACGGACCCTTAATGCTGAACCCTCCCCCCGCCACACCTGCAACGCACGGACCCTTAATCCTACCCCCCCCACCGCCACACCTGCAACGCACGGACCCTTAATCCTACCCCCCCCACCGCCACACCTGCAACGCACGGACCCTTAATCCTACCCCCCCCACCGCCACACCTGCAACGCACGGACCCTTAATGCTGAACCCTCCCCCCGCCACACCTGCAACGCACGGACCCTTAATCCTACCCCCCCCATCGCCACACCTGCAACGCACGGACCCTTAATCCTACCCCCCCCACCGCCACACCTGCAACGCACGGACCCTTAATCCTACCCCCCCCACCGCCACACCTGCAACGCACGGACCCTTAATCCTACCCCCCCCACCGCCACACCTGCAACGCACGGACCCTTAATCCTACCCCCCCCACCGCCACACCTGCAACGCACGGACCCTTAATCCTACCCCCCCCACCGCCACACCTGCAACGCACGGACCCTTAATCCTACCCCCCCCACCGCCACACCTGCAACGCACGGACCCTTAATCCTACCCCCCCCACCGCCACACCTGCAACGCACGGACCCTTAATCCTACCCCCCCCACCGCCACACCTGCAACGCACGGACCCTTAATCCTACCCCCCCCACCGCCACACCTGCAACGCACGGACCCTTCATCCTACCCCCCCCACCGCCACACCTGCAACGCACGGACCCTTCATCCTACCCCCCCCACCGCCACACCTGCAACGCACGGACCCTTAATCCTACCCCCCCCACCGCCACACCTGCAACGCACGGACCCTTAATCCTACCCCCCCCACCGCCACACCTGCAACGCACGGACCCTTAATCCTACCCCCCCCACCGCCACACCTGCAACGCACGGACCCTTCATCCTACCCCCCCCACCGCCACACCTGCAACGCACGGACCCTTAATCCTACCCCCCCCACCGCCACACCTGCAACGCACGGACCCTTAATCCTACCCCCCCCACCGCCACACCTGCAACGCACGGACCCTTCATCCTACCCCCCCCACCGCCACACCTGCAACGCACGGACCCTTCATCCTACCCCCCCCACCGCCACACCTGCAACGCACGGACCCTTAATCCTACCCCCCCCACCGCCACACCTGCAACGCACGGACCCTTAATCCTACCCCCCCCACCGCCACACTTGCAACGCACGGACCCTTAATCCTACCCCCCCCACCGCCACACCTGCAACGCACGGACCCTTCATCCTACCCTCCCCACCGCCACACCTGCAACGCGCCGGACATCGCTGCGGTCACGGCGGCGAATGCGCCAAACTTGGCAGTACCGTACTGCCGCTCCAACACCCGGAAGTAGTACCTGCATAGCGCAGTACATTGCTGAGTCACATGGCACTATACAACATATACCCATATTGCAGTATCGTACTGCCTCGGCAGCACCCAGATGAAAGACCAGCATTGTATAGTAGTTCATTCATAGATTCTGAATTCAGCAGCACTGACGCACTACGCAAGCACAGTGCATATTGCTGCAGTACACCACTGAACTAAACCACTGAAGTACACAACTGCATCAGCCGCAGCTCCTTCCACTACCAGTTTCTTAGTGACATTCGGAATTGATGCTGGTAACCAGAAGCAGGGAGATATCAGGGTTCGGAGGTATCGGATTTGGTGGTGAAGAGCTCTCTGCAGGCGCCGAAATTTCCCGATCCTAATTGATTTTGTCGTTTTTCATTACCGCGCTACTGACCCTCGGCTTCGCCAAATTAATTCTTTGGTTACCACTTTGGATACCAGTCGGAAACAGTAAAAACTAAAAAACGTAATCACTAAAAACATCCCTGTCCCCTACCCATGCACTGTGCATCATGCATCGTGCACCATGCATCATGCACCATTGGACACACACCCTCACTCCATGCACGCCTTCCATGCCGATCTCCCTCCATGCCCCCTGCCCCCCCTGCTTTTTCGACCACGCCTACCACCATCTGTCCCAGCTTCCTGACCGCAAACGTCTGTCTCACAGCGGCTAGCTAAGCAGCAAATACAATGCACTGTACAATGATGCAACCATGCGACGATGCATCACGGTCGTGCACACACCCACATCCATACCTCCCATGTGCCTTCCCTGCCATAACCATACCACCCACAACCATACCTCCCATGGGCCTGCCCTCCTACAACTATACCACCCACAACCATACCTCCCATGTGCCTGCCCTCCCATGCATCACTTGTATAAGGAGCATTGCCAACACCACATCCGTAAGGCTGGTGAACACATAAAGTGGACACAAATGGGTGGCCCATCGGCATATCCCATGCACTCATGCTCCTACGCGCTCAAGCTCCAAATCTCCCATCTGCATATCTCATGCACTCATGCTCCTTCGCGCTCATGCTCCAAATCTCCCATCTGCATATCTCATGCACTCATGCTCCTACTCTCCCATCGGCATATCTCATGCACTCATGCTCCTACGCGCTCATGCTCTAACTCTCCCATCGGCATATCCCATGCACTCATGCTCCTACTCTCCCATCGGCATATCTCATGCACTAATGCTCCTACGCGCTCATGCTCTAACTCTCCCATCGGCATATCCCATGCACTCATGCTCCTACGCGCTCATGCTCCTACTCTCACATCTGCATATCTCATGCACTTATGCTCCTTCGCGCTCATGCTCCTACTCTCACATCAGCATATCTCATGCACTCATGCTCCTACGCGCTCATGCTCCTACTCTCACATCTGCATATCCCATGCACTCATGCTCCTACGCGCTCATGCTCCACCTCTCACATCTGCATATCCCATGCACTCATGCTCCTACGCGCTCATGCTCCACCTCTCCCATCGGCATATCCCATGCACTCATGCTCCTTCGCGCTCATGCTCCTACTCTCCCATCTGCATATCCCATGCACTCATGCTCCTACGCGCTCATGCTCCTACTCTCACATCAGCATATCCCATGCACTCATGCTCCTTCGCGCTCATGCTCCTACTCTCACATCAGTATATCTCATGCACTCATGCTTCTACGCGCTCATGCTCCACCTCTCCCATCGGCATATCTCATGCACTCATGCTCCTACGCGCTCATGCTCCTACTCTCACATCAGCATATCCCATGCACTCATGCTCCTTCGCGCTCATGCTCCTACTCTCACATCAGCATATCTCATGCACTCATGCTCCTACGCGCTCATGCTCCACCTCTCCCATCTGCATATCTCATGCACTCATGCTCCCACGCGCTCATGCTCCTACTCTCACATCTGCATATCCCATGCACTCATGCTCCTACGCGCTCATGCTCCACCTCTCACATCTGCATATCCCATGCACTCATGCTCCTTCGCGCTCATGCTCCTACTCTCCCATCGGCATATCCCATGCACTCTTGCTCCTTCGCGCTCATGCTCCTACTCTCCCATCTGCATATCCCATGCACTCATGTTCCTTCGCGCTCATGCTCCTACTCTCCCATCAGCATATCTCATGCACTCATGCTCCCACGCGCTCATGCTCCTACTCTCACATCAGCATATCCCATGCACTCATGCTCCTTCGCGCTCATGCTCCTACTCTCCCATCTGCATATCCCATGCACTCATGCTCCTACGCGCTCATGCTCCTACTCTCACATCAGCATATCCCATGCACTCATGCTCCTTCGCGCTCATGCTCCTACTCTCACATCAGTATATCTCATGCACTCATGCTCCTACGCGCTCATGCTCCACCTCTCCCATCGGCATATCTCATGCTCTCATGCTCCTACGCGCTCATGCTCCTACTCTCACATCAGCATATCCCATGCACTCATGCTCCTTCGCGCTCATGCTCCTACTCTCACATCAGCATATCTCATGCACTCATGCTCCTACGCGCTCATGCTCCACCTCTCCCATCTGCATATCTCATGCACTCATGCTCCCACGCGCTCATGCTCCTACTCTCACATCTGCATATCCCATGCACTCATGCTCCTACGCGCTCATGCTCCACCTCTCACATCTGCATATCCCATGCACTCATGCTCCTACGCGCTCATGCTCCACCTCTCCCATCGGCATATCCCATGCACTCATGCTCCTTCGCGCTCATGCTCCTACTCTCCCATCTGCATATCCCATGCACTCATGTTCCTTCGCGCTCATGCTCCTACTCTCCCATCAGCATATCTCATGCACTCATGCTCCTACGCGCTCATGCTCCACCTCTCCCATCTGCATATCCCATGCACTCATGCTCCTTCGCGCTCATGCTCCTACTCTCCCATCAGCATATCCCATGCACTCATGCTCCCACGCGCTCATGCTCCTACTCTCACATCTGCATATCCCATGCACTCATGCTCCTACGCGCTCATGCTCCTACTCTCACATCAGCATATCCCATGCACTCATGCTCCTTCGCACTCAAGGTCCTACTCTCACATTTGCATATCCCATGACCTCATGCTCCTACGCGCTCATGCTCCACCTCTCACATCAGCATATCCCATGCACTCATGCTCCTACGCGCTCATGCTCCACCTCTCCCATCGGCATATCCCATGCACTCATGCTCCTTCGCGCTCATGCTCCTACTCTCCCATCTGCATATCCCATGCACTCATGCTCCTTCGCGCTCATGCTCCTACTCTCCCATCAGCATATCCCATGCACTCATGCTCCTACGCGCTCATGCTCCACCTCTCCCATCTGCATATCCCATGCACTCATGCTCCTTCGCGCTCATGCTCCTACTCTCCCATCAGCATATCCCATGCACTCATGCTCCCACGCGCTCATGCTCCTACTCTCACATCTGCATATCCCATGCACTCATGCTCCTACGCGCTCATGCTCCTACTCTCACATCAGCATATCCCATGCACTCATGCTCCTTCGCACTCAAGCTCCTACTCTCACATCTGCATATCCCATGACCTCATGCTCCTACGCGCTCATGCTCCTACTCTCACATCTGCATATCCCATGCACTCATGCTCCTTCGCGCTCATGCTCCTACTCTCACATCAGTATATCTCATGCACTCATGCTCCTACGCGCTCATGCTCCACCTCTCCCATCGGCATATCTCATGCTCTCATGCTCCTACGCGCTCATGCTCCTACTCTCCCATCGGCATATCCCATGCACTCTTGCTCCTTCGCGATCATGCTCCTACTCTCCCATCTGCATATCCCATGCACTCATGTTCCTTCGCGCTCATGCTCCTACTCTCCCATCAGCATATCTCATGCACTCATGCTCCCACGCGCTCAAGCTCCTACTCTCACATCAGCATATCCCATGCACCACTCAAGCTCCTTCGCGCTCATGCTCCTACTCTCCCATCTGCATATCCCATGCACTCATGCTCCCACGCGCTCATGCTCTACCTCTCCCATCGGCATATCCCATGCACTCATGCTCCTACGCGCTCATGCTCCTACTCTCACATCTGCATATCCCATGCACTCATGCTCCTACGCGCTCATGCTCCACCTCTCACATCTGCATATCCCATGCACTCATGCTCCTACGCGCTCATGCTCCACCTCTCCCATCGGCATATCCCATGCACTCATGCTCCTTCGCGCTCATGCTCCTACTCTCCCATCAGCATATCTCATGCACTCATGCTCCCACGCGCTCAAGCTCCTACTCTCACATCAGCATATCCCATGCACTCATGCTCCTTCGCGCTCATGCTCCTACTCTCCCATCTGCATATCCCATGCACTCATGCTCCTACGCGCTCATGCTCCTACTCTCACATCAGCATATCCCATGCACTCATGCTCCTTCGCGCTCATGCTCCTACTCTCACATCAGTATATCTCATGCACTCATGCTCCTACGCGCTCATGCTCCTACTCTCCCATCGGCATATCTCATGCTCTCATGCTCCTACGCGCTCATGCTCCTACTCTCACATCAGCATATCCCATGCACTCATGCTCCTTCGCGCTCATGCTCCTACTCTCACATCAGCATATCTCATGCACTCATGCTCCTACGCGCTCATGCTCCACCTCTCCCATCTGCATATCTCATGCACTCATGCTCCCACGCGCTCATGCTCCTACTCTCACATCTGCATATCCCATGCACTCATGCTCCTACGCGCTCATGCTCCACCTCTCACATCTGCATATCCCATGCACTCATGCTCCTACGCGCTCATGCTCCACCTCTCCCATCGGCATATCCCATGCACTCATGCTCCTTCGCGCTCATGCTCCTACTCTCCCATCTGCATATCCCATGCACTCATGTTCCTTCGCGCTCATGCTCCTACTCTCCCATCAGCATATCTCATGCACTCATGCTCCTACGCGCTCATGCTCCACCTCTCCCATCTGCAAATCCCATGCACTCATGCTCCTTCGCGCTCATGCTCCTACTCTCCCATCAGCATATCCCATGCACTCATGCTCCCACGCGCTGATGCTCCTACTCTCACATCTGCATATCCCATGCACTCATGCTCCTACGCGCTCATGCTCCTACTCTCACATCAGCATATCCCATGCACTCATGCTCCTTCGCACTCAAGCTCCTACTCTCACATCTGCATATCCCATGACCTCATGCTCCTACGCGCTCATGCTCCACCTCTCACATCAGCATATCCCATGCACTCATGCTCCTACGCGCTCATGCTCCACCTCTCCCATCGGCATATCCCATGCACTCATGCTCCTTCGCGCTCATGCTCCTACTCTCACATCTGCATATCCCATGCACTCATGCTCCTACGCGCTCATGCTCCTACTCTCACATCTGCATATCCCATGCACTCATGCTCCTTCGCGCTCATGCTCCTACTCTCACATCAGTATATCTCATGCACTCATGCTCCTACGCGCTCATGCTCCACCTCTCCCATCGGCATATCTCATGCTCTCATGCTCCTACGCGCTCATGCTCCTACTCTCCCATCGGCATATCCCATGCACTCTTGCTCCTTCGCGATCATGCTCCTACTCTCCCATCTGCATATCCCATGCACTCATGTTCCTTCGCGCTCATGCTCCTACTCTCCCATCAGCATATCTCATGCACTCATGCTCCCACGCGCTCATGCTCCACCTCTCCCATCGGCATATCCCATGCACTCATGCTCCTACGCGCTCATGCTCCTACTCTCACATCTGCATATCCCATGCACTCATGCTCCTTCGCGCTCATGCTCCTACTCTCACATCAGTATATCTCATGCACTCATGCTCCTACGCGCTCATGCTCCACCTCTCCCATCGGCATATCTCATGCACTCATGCTCCTACGCGCTCATGCTCCACCTCTCCCATCGGCATATCCCATGCACTCATGCTCCTTCGCGCTCATGCTCCTACTCTCCCATCTGCATATCCCATGCACTCATGTTCCTTCGCGCTCATGCTCCTACTCTCCCATCAGCATATCTCATGCACTCATGCTCCTACGCGCTCATGCTCCACCTCTCCCATCTGCAAATCCCATGCACTCATGCTCCTTCGCGCTCATGCTCCTACTCTCCCATCAGCATATCCCATGCACTCATGCTCCCACGCGCTCATGCTCCTACTCTCACATCTGCATATCCCATGCACTCATGCTCCTACGCGCTCATGCTCCTACTCTCACATCAGCATATCCCATGCACTCATGCTCCTTCGCACTCAAGCTCCTACTCTCACATCTGCATATCCCATGACCTCATGCTCCTACGCGCTCATGCTCCTACTCTCACATCTGCATATCCCATGCACTCATGCTCCTTCGCGCTCATGCTCCTACTCTCACATCAGTATATCTCATGCACTCATGCTCCTACGCGCTCATGCTCCACCTCTCCCATCGGCATATCTCATGCTCTCATGCTCCTACGCGCTCATGCTCCTACTCTCCCATCGGCATATCCCATGCACTCTTGCTCCTTCGCGATCATGCTCCTACTCTCCCATCTGCATATCCCATGCACTCATGTTCCTTCGCGCTCATGCTCCTACTCTCCCATCAGCATATCTCATGCACTCATGCTCCCACGCGCTCAAGCTCCTACTCTCACATCAGCATATCCCATGCACCACTCAAGCTCCTTCGCGCTCATGCTCCTACTCTCCCATCTGCATATCCCATGCACTCATGCTCCCACGCGCTCATGCTCTACCTCTCCCATCGGCATATCCCATGCACTCATGCTCCTACGCGCTCATGCTCCTACTCTCACATCTGCATATCCCATGCACTCATGCTCCTACGCGCTCATGCTCCACCTCTCACATCTGCATATCCCATGCACTCATGCTCCTACGCGCTCATGCTCCACCTCTCCCATCGGCATATCCCATGCACTCATGCTCCTTCGCGCTCATGCTCCTACTCTCCCATCAGCATATCTCATGCACTCATGCTCCCACGCGCTCAAGCTCCTACTCTCACATCAGCATATCCCATGCACTCATGCTCCTTCGCGCTCATGCTCCTACTCTCCCATCTGCATATCCCATGCACTCATGCTCCTACGCGCTCATGCTCCTACTCTCACATCAGCATATCCCATGCACTCATGCTCCTTCGCGCTCATGCTCCTACTCTCACATCAGTATATCTCATGCACTCATGCTCCTACGCGCTCATGCTCCTACTCTCCCATCGGCATATCTCATGCTCTCATGCTCCTACGCGCTCATGCTCCTACTCTCACATCAGCATATCCCATGCACTCATGCTCCTTCGCGCTCATGCTCCTACTCTCACATCAGCATATCTCATGCACTCATGCTCCTACGCGCTCATGCTCCACCTCTCCCATCTGCATATCTCATGCACTCATGCTCCCACGCGCTCATGCTCCTACTCTCACATCTGCATATCCCATGCACTCATGCTCCTACGCGCTCATGCTCCACCTCTCACATCTGCATATCCCATGCACTCATGCTCCTACGCGCTCATGCTCCACCTCTCCCATCGGCATATCCCATGCACTCATGCTCCTTCGCGCTCATGCTCCTACTCTCCCATCTGCATATCCCATGCACTCATGTTCCTTCGCGCTCATGCTCCTACTCTCCCATCAGCATATCTCATGCACTCATGCTCCTACGCGCTCATGCTCCACCTCTCCCATCTGCAAATCCCATGCACTCATGCTCCTTCGCGCTCATGCTCCTACTCTCCCATCAGCATATCCCATGCACTCATGCTCCCACGCGCTGATGCTCCTACTCTCACATCTGCATATCCCATGCACTCATGCTCCTACGCGCTCATGCTCCTACTCTCACATCAGCATATCCCATGCACTCATGCTCCTTCGCACTCAAGCTCCTACTCTCACATCTGCATATCCCATGACCTCATGCTCCTACGCGCTCATGCTCCACCTCTCACATCAGCATATCCCATGCACTCATGCTCCTACGCGCTCATGCTCCACCTCTCCCATCGGCATATCCCATGCACTCATGCTCCTTCGCGCTCATGCTCCTACTCTCACATCTGCATATCCCATGCACTCATGCTCCTACGCGCTCATGCTCCTACTCTCACATCTGCATATCCCATGCACTCATGCTCCTTCGCGCTCATGCTCCTACTCTCACATCAGTATATCTCATGCACTCATGCTCCTACGCGCTCATGCTCCACCTCTCCCATCGGCATATCTCATGCTCTCATGCTCCTACGCGCTCATGCTCCTACTCTCCCATCGGCATATCCCATGCACTCTTGCTCCTTCGCGATCATGCTCCTACTCTCCCATCTGCATATCCCATGCACTCATGTTCCTTCGCGCTCATGCTCCTACTCTCCCATCAGCATATCTCATGCACTCATGCTCCCACGCGCTCATGCTCCACCTCTCCCATCGGCATATCCCATGCACTCATGCTCCTACGCGCTCATGCTCCTACTCTCACATCTGCATATCCCATGCACTCATGCTCCTTCGCGCTCATGCTCCTACTCTCACATCAGTATATCTCATGCACTCATGCTCCTACGCGCTCATGCTCCACCTCTCCCATCGGCATATCTCATGCTCTCATGCTCCTACGCGCTCATGCTCCTACTCTCCCATCGGCATATCCCATGCACTCATGCTCCTTCGCGCTCATGCTCCTACTCTCCCATCTGCATATCCCATGCACTCATGCTCCCACGCGCTCATGCTCTACCTCTCCCATCGGCATATCCCATGCACTCATGCTCCTACGCGCTCATGCTCCTACTCTCACATCTGCATATCCCATGCACTCATGCTCCTACGCGCTCATGCTCCACCTCTCACATCTGCATATCCCATGCACTCATGCTCCTACGCGCTCATGCTCCACCTCTCCCATCGGCATATCCCATGCACTCATGCTCCTTCGCGCTCATGCTCCTACTCTCCCATCTGCATATCCCATGCACTCATGCTCCTACGCGCTCATGCTCCTACTCTCACATCAGCATATCCCATGCACTCATGCTCCTTCGCGCTCATGCTCCTACTCTCACATCAGCATATCTCATGCACTCATGCTCCTACGCGCTCATGCTCCACCTCTCCCATCGGCATATCTCATGCTCTCATGCTCCTACGCGCTCTTGCTCCTACTCTCACATCAGCATATCCCATGCACTCATGCTCCTTCGCGCTCATGCTCCTACTCTCACATCAGCATATCTCATGCACTCATGCTCCTACGCGCTCATGCTCCACCTCTCCCATCTGCATATCTCATGCACTCATGCTCCTACGCGCTCATGCTCCTACTCTCACATCTGCATATCCCATGCACTCATGCTCCTACGCGCTCATGCTCCACCTCTCACATCTGCATATCCCATGCACTCATGCTCCTACGCGCTCATGCTCCACCTCTCCCATCGGCATATCCCACGCACTCATGCTCCTT
This sequence comes from Limnomonas spitsbergensis, assembly GCA_037349105.1. Lineage (NCBI taxonomy): Eukaryota > Viridiplantae > Chlorophyta > Chlorophyceae > Chlamydomonadales > Limnomonas > Limnomonas spitsbergensis. Next base: position 5,454,092 of record JAYJMM010000112.1, on the reverse strand, counting down.
CGCGCTCATGCTCCTACTCTCCCATCTGCATATCCCATGCACTCATGTTCCTTCGCGCTCATGCTCCTACTCTCCCATCAGCATATCTCATGCACTCATGCTCCCACGCGCTCAAGCTCCTACTCTCACATCAGCATATCCCATGCACTCATGCTCCTTCGCGCTCATGCTCCTACTCTCCCATCAGCATATCCCATGCACTCATGCTCCCACGTGCTCATGCTCCTACTCTCACATCTGCATATCCCATGCACTCATGCTCCTACGCGCTCATGCTCCTACTCTCACATCAGCATATCCCATGCACTCATGCTCCCACGCGCTCATGCTCCTACTCTCACATCGGCATATCCCATGCACTCATGCTCCTTCGCACTCAAGCTCCTACTCTCACATCAGCATATCCCATGCACTCATGCTCCTACGCGCTCATGCTCCACCTCTCCCATCTGCAAATCCCATGCACTCATGCTCCTTCGCACTCAAGCTCCTACTCTCACATCTGCATATCCCATGACCTCATGCTCCTACGCGCTCATGCTCCACCTCTCACATCAGCATATCCCATGCACTCATGGTCCTACGCGCCCATGCTCCTACTCTCCCATCGGCATATCCCATGCACTCATGCTCCCACGCGCTCATGCTCCTACTCTCACATCAGCATATCCCAAGCACTCATGCTCCTACGCGCTCATGCTCCTACTCTCACATCAGCATATCCCATGCACTCATGCTCCTACGTGCTCATGCTCCTACTCTCACATCAGCATATCCCATGCACTCATGCTCCTACGTGCTCATGCTCCTACTCTCACATCAGCATATCCCATGCACTCATGCTCCTACGCACTCATGCTCCACCTCTCCCATCGGCATATCCCATGCACTCATGCTCCTACGCGCTCAAGCTCCTACTCTCACATCAGCATATCCCATGCACTCATGCTCCACCTCTCCCATCGGCATATCCCATGCACTCATGCTCCTACGCGCTCATGCTCCACCTCTCCCATCGTCATATCCCATGCACTCATGCTACCACGCGCTCATGCTCCACCTCTCACATCAGCATATCTCATGCACTCATGCTCCTTCGCGCTCATGCTCCTACTCGCACATCAGCATATCCTATGCACTCATGCTCCCACGCGCTCAAGCTCCTACTCTCACATCAGCATATCTCATGCACTCATGCTCCTTCGCGCTCATGCTCCTACTCTCACATCAGCATATCCCATGCACTAATGCTCCCACGCGCTCAAGCTCCTACTCTCACATCACTACATCAGCATATCCCATGCAGTCATGCTCCCACGCGCTCATGCTCCTACTCTCACATCGGCATATCCCATGCACTCATGCTCCCATGTGCTCATGCTCCACCTCTCACATCAGCATATCTCATGCACTCATGCTCCTACGCGCTCATGCTCCTACTCTCCCATCAGCATATCCCATGCACTCATGCTCCCACGCGCTCATGCTCCTACTCTCACATCTGCATATCCCATGCACTCATGCTCCTACGCGCTCATGCTCCTACTCTCACATCAGCATATCCCATGCACTCATGCTCCCACGCGCTCATGCTCCTACTCTCACATCGGCATATCCCATGCACTCATGCTCCTTCGCACTCAAGCTCCTACTCTCACATCAGCATATCCCATGCACTCATGCTCCTACGCGCTCATGCCCCACCTCTCCCATCTGCAAATCCCATGCACTCATGCTCCTTCGCACTCAAGCTCCTACTCTCACATCTGCATATCCCATGACCTCATGCTCCTACGCGCTCATGCTCCACCTCTCACATCAGCATATCCCATGCACTCATGGTCCTACGCGCCCATGCTCCTACTCTCCCATCGGCATATCCCATGCACTCATGCTCCCACGCGCTCATGCTCCTACTCTCACATCAGCATATCCCAAGCACTCATGCTCCTACGCGCTCATGCTCCTACTCTCACATCAGCATATCCCATGCACTCATGCTCCTACGTGCTCATGCTCCTACTCTCACATCAGCATATCCCATGCACTCATGCTCCTACGTGCTCATGCTCCTACTCTCACATCAGCATATCCCATGCACTCATGCTCCTACGCACTCATGCTCCACCTCTCCCATCGGCATATCCCATGCACTCATGCTCCTACGCGCTCATGCTCCTACTCTCACATCAGCATATCCCATGCACTCATGCTCCCACGCGCTCATGCTCCTACTCTCACATCGGCATATCCCATGCACTCATGCTCCTTCGCACTCAAGCTCCTACTCTCACATCAGCATATCCCATGCACTCATGCTCCTACGCGCTCATGCTCCTACTCTCACATCAGCATATCCCATGCACTCATGCTCCCACGCGCTCATGCTCCTACTCTCCCATCGGCATATCCCATGCACTCATGCTCCCACGCGCTCATGCTCCTACTCTCACATCAGCATATCCCAAGCACTCATGCTCCTACGCGCTCTTGCTCCTACTCTCACATCGGCATATCCCATGCACTCATGCTCCTTCGCACTCAAGCTCCTACTCTCACATCAGCATATCCCATGCACTCATGCTCCTACGCGCTCATGCTCCACCTCTCCCATCTGCAAATCCCATGCACTCATGCTCCTTCGCACTCAAGCTCCTACTCTCACATCTGCATATCCCATGACCTCATGCTCCTACGCGCTCATGCTCGACCTCTCACATCAGCATATCCCATGCACTCATGGTCCTACGCGCCCATGCTCCTACTCTCCCATCGGCATATCCCATGCACTCATGCTCCTTCGCGCTCATGCTCCTACTCTCACATCAGCATATCCCATGCACTCATGCTCCCACGCGCTCATGCTCCTACTCTCACATCTGCATATCCCATGCACTCATGCTCCTACGCGCTCATGCTCCTACTCTCACATCAGCATATCCCATGCACTCATGCTCCCACGCGCTCATGCTCCTACTCTCACATCGGCATATCCCATGCACTCATGCTCCTTCGCACTCAAGCTCCTACTCTCACATCAGCATATCCCATGCACTCATGCTCCTACGCGCTCATGCTCCACCTCTCCCATCTGCAAATCCCATGCACTCATGCTCCTTCGCACTCAAGCTCCTACTCTCACATCTGCATATCCCATGACCTCATGCTCCTACGCGCTCATGCTCCACCTCTCACATCAGCATATCCCATGCACTCATGGTCCTACGCGCCCATGCTCCTACTCTCCCATCGGCATATCCCATGCACTCATGCTCCCACGCGCTCATGCTCCTACTCTCACATCAGCATATCCCAAGCACTCATGCTCCTACGCGCTCATGCTCCTACTCTCACATCAGCATATCCCATGCACTCATGCTCCTACGTGCTCATGCTCCTACTCTCACATCAGCATATCCCATGCACTCATGCTCCTACGTGCTCATGCTCCTACTCTCACATCAGCATATCCCATGCACTCATGCTCCTACGCACTCATGCTCCACCTCTCCCATCGGCATATCCCATGCACTCATGCTCCTACGCGCTCAAGCTCCTACTCTCACATCAGCATATCCCATGCACTCATGCTCCACCTCTCCCATCGGCATATCCCATGCACTCATGCTCCTTCGCGCTCATGCTCCACCTCTCCCATCGTCATATCCCATGCACTCATGCTACCACGCGCTCATGCTCCACCTCTCACATCAGCATATCTCATGCACTCATGCTCCTTCGCGCTCATGGTCCTACTCGCACATCAGCATATCCTATGCACTCATGCTCCCACGCGCTCAAGCTCCTACTCTCACATCAGCATATCTCATGCACTCATGCTCCTTCGCGCTCATGCTCCTACTCTCACATCAGCATATCCCATGCACTAATGCTCCCACGCGCTCAAGCTCCTACTCTCACATCACTACATCAGCATATCCCATGCAGTCATGCTCCCACGCGCTCATGCTCCTACTCTCACATCGGCATATCCCATGCACTCATGCTCCCATGTGCTCATGCTCCACCTCTCACATCAGCATATCTCATGCACTCATGCTCCTACGCGCTCATGCTCCTACTCTCCCATCAGCATATCCCATGCACTCATGCTCCCACGCGCTCATGCTCCTACTCTCACATCTGCATATCCCATGCACTCATGCTCCTACGCGCTCATGCTCCTACTCTCACATCAGCATATCCCATGCACTCATGCTCCCACGCGCTCATGCTCCTACTCTCACATCGGCATATCCCATGCACTCATGCTCCTTCGCACTCAAGCTCCTACTCTCACATCAGCATATCCCATGCACTCATGCTCCTACGCGCTCATGCCCCACCTCTCCCATCTGCAAATCCCATGCACTCATGCTCCTTCGCACTCAAGCTCCTACTCTCACATCTGCATATCCCATGACCTCATGCTCCTACGCGCTCATGCTCCACCTCTCACATCAGCATATCCCATGCACTCATGGTCCTACGCGCCCATGCTCCTACTCTCCCATCGGCATATCCCATGCACTCATGCTCCCACGCGCTCATGCTCCTACTCTCACATCAGCATATCCCAAGCACTAATGCTCCCACGCGCTCAAGCTCCTACTCTCACATCACTACATCAGCATATCCCATGCAGTCATGCTCCCACGCGCTCATGCTCCTACTCTCACATCGGCATATCCCATGCACTCATGCTCCCATGTGCTCATGCTCCACCTCTCACATCAGCATATCTCATGCACTCATGCTCCTACGCGCTCATGCTCCTACTCTCCCATCAGCATATCCCATGCACTCATGCTCCCACGCGCTCATGCTCCTACTCTCACATCTGCATATCCCATGCACTCATGCTCCTACGCGCTCATGCTCCTACTCTCACATCAGCATATCCCATGCACTCATGCTCCCACGCGCTCATGCTCCTACTCTCACATCGGCATATCCCATGCACTCATGCTCCTTCGCACTCAAGCTCCTACTCTCACATCAGCATATCCCATGCACTCATGCTCCTACGCGCTCATGCCCCACCTCTCCCATCTGCAAATCCCATGCACTCATGCTCCTTCGCACTCAAGCTCCTACTCTCACATCTGCATATCCCATGACCTCATGCTCCTACGCGCTCATGCTCCACCTCTCACATCAGCATATCCCATGCACTCATGGTCCTACGCGCCCATGCTCCTACTCTCCCATCGGCATATCCCATGCACTCATGCTCCCACGCGCTCATGCTCCTACTCTCACATCAGCATATCCCAAGCACTCATGCTCCTACGCGCTCATGCTCCTACTCTCACATCAGCATATCCCATGCACTCATGCTCCTACGTGCTCATGCTCCTACTCTCACATCAGCATATCCCATGCACTCATGCTCCTACGTGCTCATGCTCCTACTCTCACATCAGCATATCCCATGCACTCATGCTCCTACGCACTCATGCTCCACCTCTCCCATCGGCATATCCCATGCACTCATGCTCCTACGCGCTCATGCTCCTACTCTCACATCAGCATATCCCATGCACTCATGCTCCTACGCGCTCATGCTCCTACTCTCACATCGGCATATCCCATGCACTCATGCTCCTTCGCACTCAAGCTCCTACTCTCACATCAGCATATCCCATGCACTCATGCTCCTACGCGCTCATGCTCCTACTCTCACATCAGCATATCCCATGCACTCATGCTCCTACGCGCTCATGCTCCTACTCTCCCATCGGCATATCCCATGCACTCATGCTCCCACGCGCTCATGCTCCTACTCTCACATCAGCATATCCCATGCACTCATGCTCCTACGCGCTCATGCTCCTACTCTCACATCGGCATATCCCATGCACTCATGCTCCTTCGCACTCAAGCTCCTACTCTCACATCAGCATATCCCATGCACTCATGCTCCTACGCGCTCATGCTCCACCTCTCCCATCTGCAAATCCCATGCACTCATGCTCCTTCGCACTCAAGCTCCTACTCTCACATCTGCATATCCCATGACCTCATGCTCCTACGCGCTCATGCTCCACCTCTCACATCAGCATATCCCATGCACTCATGGTCCTACGCGCCCATGCTCCTACTCTCCCATCGGCATATCCCATGCACTCATGCTCCTTCGCGCTCATGCTCCTACTCTCACATCAGCATATCCCATGCACTCATGCTCCCACGCGCTCATGCTCCTACTCTCACATCTGCATATCCCATGCACTCATGCTCCTACGCGCTCATGCTCCTACTCTCACATCAGCATATCCCATGCACTCATGCTCCCACGCGCTCATGCTCCTACTCTCACATCGGCATATCCCATGCACTCATGCTCCTTCGCACTCAAGCTCCTACTCTCACATCAGCATATCCCATGCACTCATGCTCCTACGCGCTCATGCTCCACCTCTCCCATCTGCAAATCCCATGCACTCATGCTCCTTCGCACTCAAGCTCCTACTCTCACATCTGCATATCCCATGACCTCATGCTCCTACGCGCTCATGCTCCACCTCTCACATCAGCATATCCCATGCACTCATGGTCCTACGCGCCCATGCTCCTACTCTCCCATCGGCATATCCCATGCACTCATGCTCCCACGCGCTCATGCTCCTACTCTCACATCAGCATATCCCAAGCACTCATGCTCCTACGCGCTCATGCTCCTACTCTCACATCAGCATATCCCATGCACTCATGCTCCTACGTGCTCATGCTCCTACTCTCACATCAGCATATCCCATGCACTCATGCTCCTACGTGCTCATGCTCCTACTCTCACATCAGCATATCCCATGCACTCATGCTCCTACGCACTCATGCTCCACCTCTCCCATCGGCATATCCCATGCACTCATGCTCCTACGCGCTCAAGCTCCTACTCTCACATCAGCATATCCCATGCACTCATGCTCCACCTCTCCCATCGGCATATCCCATGCACTCATGCTCCTACGCGCTCATGCTCCACCTCTCCCATCGTCATATCCCATGCACTCATGCTACCACGCGCTCATGCTCCACCTCTCACATCAGCATATCTCATGCACTCATGCTCCTTCGCGCTCATGCTCCTACTCGCACATCAGCATATCCTATGCACTCATGCTCCCACGCGCTCAAGCTCCTACTCTCACATCAGCATATCTCATGCACTCATGCTCCTTCGCGCTCATGCTCCTACTCTCACATCAGCATATCCCATGCACTAATGCTCCCACGCGCTCAAGCTCCTACTCTCACATCACTACATCAGCATATCCCATGCAGTCATGCTCCCACGCGCTCATGCTCCTACTCTCACATCGGCATATCCCATGCACTCATGCTCCCATGTGCTCATGCTCCACCTCTCACATCAGCATATCTCATGCACTCATGCTCCTACGCGCTCATGCTCCTACTCTCCCATCAGCATATCCCATGCACTCATGCTCCCACGCGCTCATGCTCCTACTCTCACATCTGCATATCCCATGCACTCATGCTCCTACGCGCTCATGCTCCTACTCTCACATCAGCATATCCCATGCACTCATGCTCCCACGCGCTCATGCTCCTACTCTCACATCGGCATATCCCATGCACTCATGCTCCTTCGCACTCAAGCTCCTACTCTCACATCAGCATATCCCATGCACTCATGCTCCTACGCGCTCATGCCCCACCTCTCCCATCTGCAAATCCCATGCACTCATGCTCCTTCGCACTCAAGCTCCTACTCTCACATCTGCATATCCCATGACCTCATGCTCCTACGCGCTCATGCTCCACCTCTCACATCAGCATATCCCATGCACTCATGGTCCTACGCGCCCATGCTCCTACTCTCCCATCGGCATATCCCATGCACTCATGCTCCCACGCGCTCATGCTCCTACTCTCACATCAGCATATCCCAAGCACTCATGCTCCTACGCGCTCATGCTCCTACTCTCACATCAGCATATCCCATGCACTCATGCTCCTACGTGCTCATGCTCCTACTCTCACATCAGCATATCCCATGCACTCATGCTCCTACGTGCTCATGCTCCTACTCTCACATCAGCATATCCCATGCACTCATGCTCCTACGCACTCATGCTCCACCTCTCCCATCGGCATATCCCATGCACTCATGCTCCTACGCGCTCATGCTCCTACTCTCACATCAGCATATCCCATGCACTCATGCTCCCACGCGCTCATGCTCCTACTCTCACATCGGCATATCCCATGCACTCATGCTCCTTCGCACTCAAGCTCCTACTCTCACATCAGCATATCCCATGCACTCATGCTCCTACGCGCTCATGCTCCTACTCTCACATCAGCATATCCCATGCACTCATGCTCCCACGCGCTCATGCTCCTACTCTCCCATCGGCATATCCCATGCACTCATGCTCCCACGCGCTCATGCTCCTACTCTCACATCAGCATATCCCAAGCACTCATGCTCCTACGCGCTCTTGCTCCTACTCTCACATCGGCATATCCCATGCACTCATGCTCCTTCGCACTCAAGCTCCTACTCTCACATCAGCATATCCCATGCACTCATGCTCCTACGCGCTCATGCTCCACCTCTCCCATCTGCAAATCCCATGCACTCATGCTCCTTCGCACTCAAGCTCCTACTCTCACATCTGCATATCCCATGACCTCATGCTCCTACGCGCTCATGCTCCACCTCTCACATCAGCATATCCCATGCACTCATGGTCCTACGCGCCCATGCTCCTACTCTCCCATCGGCATATCCCATGCACTCATGCTCCCACGCGCTCATGCTCCTACTCTCACATCAGCATATCCCAAGCACTCATGCTCCTACGCGCTCATGCTCCTACTCTCACATCAGCATATCCCATGCACTCATGCTCCTACGTGCTCATGCTCCTACTCTCACATCAGCATATCCCATGCACTCATGCTCCTACGTGCTCATGCTCCTACTCTCACATCAGCATATCCCATGCACTCATGCTCCTACGCACTCATGCTCCACCTCTCCCATCGGCATATCCCATGCACTCATGCTCCTACGCGCTCAAGCTCCTACTCTCACATCAGCATATCCCATGCACTCATGCTCCACCTCTCCCATCGGCATATCCCATGCACTCATGCTCCTACGCGCTCATGCTCCACCTCTCCCATCGTCATATCCCATGCACTCATGCTACCACGCGCTCATGCTCCACCTCTCACATCAGCATATCTCATGCACTCATGCTCCTTCGCGCTCATGCTCCTACTCGCACATCAGCATATCCTATGCACTCATGCTCCCACGCGCTCAAGCTCCTACTCTCACATCAGCATATCTCATGCACTCATGCTCCTTCGCGCTCATGCTCCTACTCTCACATCAGCATATCCCATGCACTAATGCTCCCACGCGCTCAAGCTCCTACTCTCACATCACTACATCAGCATATCCCATGCAGTCATGCTCCCACGCGCTCATGCTCCTACTCTCACATCGGCATATCCCATGCACTCATGCTCCCATGTGCTCATGCTCCACCTCTCACATCAGCATATCTCATGCACTCATGCTCCTACGCGCTCATGCTCCTACTCTCCCATCAGCATATCCCATGCACTCATGCTCCCACGCGCTCATGCTCCTACTCTCACATCTGCATATCCCATGCACTCATGCTCCTACGCGCTCATGCTCCTACTCTCACATCAGCATATCCCATGCACTCATGCTCCCACGCGCTCATGCTCCTACTCTCACATCGGCATATCCCATGCACTCATGCTCCTTCGCACTCAAGCTCCTACTCTCACATCAGCATATCCCATGCACTCATGCTCCTACGCGCTCATGCCCCACCTCTCCCATCTGCAAATCCCATGCACTCATGCTCCTTCGCACTCAAGCTCCTACTCTCACATCAGCATATCCCATGCACTCATGCTCCTACGCGCTCATGCTCCACATCTCACATCAGCATATCCCATGCACTCATGGTCCTACGCGCCCATGCTCCTACTCTCCCATCGGCATATCCCATGCACTCATGCTCCCACGCGCTCATGCTCCTACTCTCACATCAGCATATCCCAAGCACTCATGCTCCTACGCGCTCATGCTCCTACTCTCACATCAGCATATCCCATGCACTCATGCTCCTACGTGCTCATGCTCCTACTCTCACATCAGCATATCCCATGCACTCATGCTCCTACGTGCTCATGCTCCTACTCTCACATCAGCATATCCCATGCACTCATGCTCCTACGCACTCATGCTCCACCTCTCCCATCGGCATATCCCATGCACTCATGCTCCTACGCGCTCAAGCTCCTACTCTCCCATCAGCATATCCCATGCACTCATGCTCCACCTCTCCCATCGGCATATCCCATGCACTCATGCTCCTACGCGCTCATGCTCCACCTCTCCCATCGTCATATCCCATGCACTCATGCTACCACGCGCTCATGCTCCACCTCTCACATCAGCATATCTCATGCACTCATGCTCCTTCGCGCTCATGCTCCTACTCGCACATCAGCATATCCTATGCACTCATGCTCCGCCGCGCTCAAGCTCCTACTCTCACATCAGCATATCTCATGCACTCATGCTCCTTCGCGCTCATGCTCCTACTCTCACATCAGCATATCCCATGCACTAATGCTCCCACGCGCTCAAGCTCCTACTCTCACATCACTACATCAGCATATCCCATGCAGTCATGCTCCCACGCGCTCATGCTCCTACTCTCACATCGGCATATCCCATGCACTCATGCTCCCATGCGCTCATGCTCCACCTCTCACATCAGCATATCTCATGCACTCATGCTCCTACGCGCTCATGCTCCTACTCTCACATCAGCATATCCCATGCACTCATGCTCCTACGCGCTCATGCTCCACCTCTCCCATCTGCAAATCCCATGCACTCATGCTCCTTCGCACTCAAGCTCCTACTCTCACATCTGCATATCCCATGACCTCATGCTCCTTCGCACTCATGCTCCACCTCTCACATCAGCATATCCCATGCACTCATGGTCCTACGCGCCCATGCTCCTACTCTCCCATCGGCATATCCCATGCACTCATGCTCCCACGCGCTCATGCTCCTACTCTCACATCAGCATATCCCAAGCACTCATGCTCCTACGCGCTCATGCTCCTACTCTCACATCAGCATATCCCATGCACTCATGCTCCTACGTGCTCATGCTCCTACTCTCACATCAGCATATCCCATGCACTCATGCTCCTACGTGCTCATGCTCCTACTCTCACATCAGCATATCCCATGCACTCATGCTCCTACGCACTCATGCTCCACCTCTCCCATCGGCATATCCCATGCACTCATGCTCCTACGCGCTCAAGCTCCTACTCTCACATCAGCATATCCCATGCACTCATGCTCCACCTCTCCCATCGGCATATCCCATGCACTCATGCTCCTACGCGCTCATGCTCCACCTCTCCCATCGTCATATCCCATGCACTCATGCTACCACGCGCTCATGCTCCACCTCTCACATCAGCATATCTCATGCACTCATGCTCCTTCGCGCTCATGCTCCTACTCGCACATCAGCATATCCTATGCACTCATGCTCCCACGCGCTCAAGCTCCTACTCTCACATCAGCATATCTCATGCACTCATGCTCCTACGCGCTCATGCTCCTACTCTCACATCAGCATATCCCATGCACTAATGCTCCCACGCGCTCAAGCTCCTACTCTCACATCACTACATCAGCATATCCCATGCAGTCATGCTCCCACGCGCTCATGCTCCTACTCTCACATCGGCATATCCCATGCACTCATGCTCCCATGTGCTCATGCTCCACCTCTCACATCAGCATATCTCATGCACTCATGCTCCTACGCGCTCATGCTCCTACTCTCCCATCAGCATATCCCATGCACTCATGCTCCCACGCGCTCATGCTCCTACTCTCACATCTGCATATCCCATGCACTCATGCTCCTACGCGCTCATGCTCCTACTCTCACATCAGCATATCCCATGCACTCATGCTCCCACGCGCTCATGCTCCTACTCTCACATCGGCATATCCCATGCACTCATGCTCCTTCGCACTCAAGCTCCTACTCTCACATCAGCATATCCCATGCACTCATGCTCCTACGCGCTCATGCCCCACCTCTCCCATCTGCAAATCCCATGCACTCATGCTCCTTCGCACTCAAGCTCCTACTCTCACATCAGCATATCCCATGCACTCATGCTCCTACGCGCTCATGCTCAAAATCTCACATCAGCATATCCCATGCACTCATGGTCCTACGCGCCCATGCTCCTACTCTCCCATCGGCATATCCCATGCACTCATGCTCCCACGCGCTCATGCTCCTACTCTCACATCAGCATATCCCATGCACTCATGCTCCTACGCGCTCATGCTCCTACTCTCACATCAGCATATCCCATGCACTCATGCTCCTACGCGCTCATGCTCCTACTCTCACATCAGCATATCCCATGCACTCATGCTCCTACGCGCTCATGCTCCTACTCTCACATCAGCATATCCCATGCACTCATGCTCCTACGCACTCATGCTCCACCTCTCCCATCGGCATATCCCATGCACTCATGCTCCTACGCGCTCAAGCTCCTACTCTCCCATCAGCATATCCCATGCACTCATGCTCCACCTCTCCCATCGGCATATCCCATGCACTCATGCTCCTACGCGCTCATGCTCCACCTCTCCCATCGTCATATCCCATGCACTCATGCTACCACGCGCTCATGCTCCACCTCTCACATCAGCATATCTCATGCACTCATGCTCCTTCGCGCTCATGCTCCTACTCGCACATCAGCATATCCTATGCACTCATGCTCCGCCGCGCTCAAGCTCCTACTCTCACATCAGCATATCTCATGCACTCATGCTCCTTCGCGCTCATGCTCCTACTCTCACATCAGCATATCCCATGCACTAATGCTCCCACGCGCTCAAGCTCCTACTCTCACATCACTACATCAGCATATCCCATGCAGTCATGCTCCCACGCGCTCATGCTCCTACTCTCACATCGGCATATCCCATGCACTCATGCTCCCATGCGCTCATGCTCCACCTCTCACATCAGCATATCTCATGCACTCATGCTCCTACGCGCTCATGCTCCTACTCTCACATCAGCATATCCCATGCACTCATGCTCCTTCGCACTCATGCTCCTACTCTCACATCAGCATATCCCATGCAGTCATGCTCCCACGCGCTCATGCTCCTACTCTCACATCAGCATATCCCATGCACTCATGCTCCTTCGCACTCATGCTCCTACTCTCCCATCGGCATATCCCATGCACTCATGCTCCTTCGCGCTCATGCTCCTACTCTCACATCGGCATATCCCATGCACTCATGCTCCACCTCTCCTATCATCATATCCCATGCACTCATGCTCCTTCGCGCTCATGCTCCTACTCTCCCATCATCATATCCCATGCACTCATGCTCCACCTCTCCCATCGGCATATCTCATGCACTCATGCTCCACCTCTCCCATCATCATATCCCATGCACTCATGCTCCTTCGCGCTCATGCTCCACCTCTCCCATCATCATATCTCATGCACTCATGCTCCACCTCTCCCATCATCATATCCCATGCACTCATGCTCCTTCGCGCTCATGCTCCTACTCTCCCATCTGCATATCCCATGCACTCATGCTCCACCTCTCCCATCGGCATATCTCATGCACTCATGCTCCTACGCGCTCATGCTCCTACTCTCCCATCGGCATATCTCATGCACTCATGCTCCTTCGCGCTCATGCTCCACCTTTCCCATCTGCATATCCCATGCACTCATGCTCCGCCGCGCTCATGCTCCTACTCTCACATCTGCATATCTCATGCACTCATGCTCCTACGCGCTCATGCTCCTACTCTCACATCAGCATATCTCATGCACTCATGCTCCTACGCGCTCATGCTCCACCTCTCCCATCGGCATATCCCATGCACTCATGCTCCTACGCGCTCATGCTCCACCTCTCACATCTGCATATCCCATGCACTCATGCTCCTACGCGCTCATGCTCCACCTCTCACATCTGCATATCCCATGCACTCATGCTCCTACGCGCTCATGCTCCACCTCTCACATCAGCATATCCCATGCACTCATGCTCCTTCGCGCTCATGCTCCTTCTCTCACATCTGCATATCTCATGCACTCATGCTCCTACGCGCTCATGCTCCTACTCTCCCATCATTATATCTCATGCACTCATGCTCCTACGCGCTCATGCTCCACCTCTCCCATCTGCATATCCCATGCACTCATGCTCCTACGCGCTCATGCTCCTACTGTCACATCAGCATATCCCATGCACTCATGCTCCTACGCGCTCATGCTCCTACTCTCCCATCGGCATATTCCATGCACACATGCTCCTACGCGCTCATGCTCCACCTCTCCCATCGGCATATCCCATGCACTCATGCTCCTACGCGCTCATGCTCCACCTCTCACATCTGCATATCTCATGCACTCATGCTCCTACGCGCTCATGCTCCTACTCTCCCATCATCATATCTCATGCACTCATGCTCCTACGCGCTCATGCTCCACTTCTCCCATCTGCATATCCCATGCACTCATGCTCCTACGCGCTCATGCTCCTCCTCTCACATCAGCATATCCCATGCACTCATGCTCCTACGCGCTCATGCTCCTACTCTCCCATCGGCATATTCCATGCACACATGCTCCTACGCGCTCATGCTCCACCTCTCCCATCGGCATATCCCATGCACTCATGCTCCTACGCGCTCATGCTCCACCTCTCCCATCGGCATATCCCATGCACTCATGCTCCTTCGCGCTCATGCTCCTACTCTCACATCAGCATATCCCACGCAGTCATGCTCCTTCGCGCTCATGCTCCTACTCTCACATCAGCATATCCCATGCAGTCATGCTCCTTCGCGCTCATGCTCCTACTCTCACATCAGCATATCCCATGCAGTCATGCTCCCATGCACTCATGCTCCTACTCTCACATCAGCATATCCCATGCACTCATGCTCCCATGCTCTCATGCTCCTACTCTCACATCTGCATATCCCATGCACTCATGCTCCTACGCGCTCATGCTCCTACTCTCACATCAGCATATCCCACGCAGTCATGCTCCTTCGCGCTCATGCTCCTACTCTCACATCAGCATATCCCATGCAGTCATGCTCCTTCGCGCTCATGCTCCTACTCTCACATCAGCATATCCCATGCAGTCATGCTCCCATGCACTCATGCTCCTACTCTCACTTCAGCATATCCCATGCACTCATGCTCCTACGCGCTCATGCTCCTACTCTCACATCAGCATATCCCATGCACTCATGCTCCTACGCGCTCATGCTCAACCTCTCACATCAGCATATCCTATGCACTCATGCTCCTACGCGCTCATGCTCCACCTCTCACATCAGCATATCCCATGCACTCATGCTCCTACTCTCACATCTGCATATCCCATGCACTCATGCTCCTACACGCTCATGCTCCACCTCTCACATCAGCATATCCCATGCACTCATGCTCCTACGCGCTCATGCTCCACCTGTCCCATCGGCATATCCCATGCACTCATGCTCCTACGCGCTCATGCTCCACCTCTCCCATCGGCATATCTCATGCACTCATGCTCCTACGCGCTCATGCTCCCACTCTCCCATCTATCGGTGCTTCGTTTACATGAGGAACATGCCCATCACCATCTCCCCAGGGCTGGTGAGCGCAAACAGCTGGGAAGGCGCCTGGCCATCCAGCAGGTCCCATGCACTCATGCCCCTCCCTCTTACATGGAGAACATGCCCATCACCATCTCTCACATGCGCTCCCCCCTCCCATGCGCTCCCCCCTCCCATGCAACCCCCCCACTCATGCGCTTTGCCCTCCCATGCAACATCCCACTCACAAATCACTAACATGTGGAGCAGGTCCCCCACTTTTCTCCCATGCACTATCACCGCCCATGCGGCATGCGCTCCACCCTCCCATGCCACCTCCTACTCACACATCACTTACATGAGAAACATTCCTACCACCATCTCTCCAGGGCTGGTGAAAACAAACAGCTGGGATAGCGGTTGGCCCAGCGGCAGCTCGGCCCTCCGAGACGCACGGAGCGTCTGAGTCAGCAGTGAGGCTGCCCCGGTGGCCAGCAGAAGACCCTGCAGGGGTTAAATCAGAGTTGAAGGGGGGGGTCAAACATTTAAACAAAAGGGAGCCTGAGTCAGCAGTAAGGCAGCCCCGGTGGCCATCAGGATGCCTAGAAGATTTCAAACCGTTTTTGGGGGGTGGGGGAGGTCAAACAGTTAAATGGAATATTTGATTCAGCAGTGAGGCCGCCCCGGTGGTCAGCAGAGATAACCTACAATGATTAAAAAGGTAAGAGGGGGGGGGTCAAACAGTTAAAAGAAAAAGGATGTCTGAGTCAGCAGTGAGGCCGCCCAGGACTCCAGTCGCCAGCAGAATACCCTTAAAGAGTTCAATCAGTGTTTTTTTGGGGGGGGGGAACCATTAGAAGAAAATCAGTGTTTGGGTCAGCAGCGAGGTCACCCCAGTGGCCAGCAGGCAGGCAGAATAACCTGGGGTAACGCATCAGGTTTTGTGTGTTTAGGGGAGGATTGAAGGTGATGTGCGAGGAGGGTTTGGGGGTGTAAATGAAACGTCTGAAGCAGCTGAGAAAGTACTCAAGTGGCCAGCAGCACGGGAGAGGTATGTACGGGGGGGGGGGGGGAGGCGTTAGAACTAAGAAAGGTCTAGGGGAGAGAATCAGGATCAGGGCGCATGGCTCCCAGAGACACGCGGAACGTGCCCAGCAGTATGCACAG
This sequence comes from Limnomonas spitsbergensis, assembly GCA_037349105.1. Taxonomy (NCBI): domain Eukaryota; kingdom Viridiplantae; phylum Chlorophyta; class Chlorophyceae; order Chlamydomonadales; genus Limnomonas; species Limnomonas spitsbergensis. The sequence goes on along the minus strand of JAYJMM010000112.1, from coordinate 5,437,203 downwards.
GCTAGACATTCCGGATGCTCGCCAAATCTCTAACATACAACCAAGGGTGGGTCAAGAGTGACAGGAGGCGAGGGAATAGTGGGTCACAGACCGTTTTCAAAGGAACGTCTGATGTCGCGGAGGGGCCGCCCCAGGTGGCATCAATCTTCGTCAACGTCCCGTGTAATGGGTTTTCATCATCCCATTATTATCACCTCGTCGCCCATGCAGCAAGCCTGCATTCCTACTTCCCATGCATTAGGCAACTGCCTCCCATGCGACAAATGATCCCTGACATTCAATGGAATTGTGCTTCCTCTCATGCACCTCCCTCTGTCCCCCCATGTCTGCAATCCCTCGTCACTTGCAATGGGTGCCTCCCATGTGGCATGCGTGCATCATACCTGGCGGGGAAAATGCTTATACCTACAATTCAAGCAGGTACCTCACATGAAATGGGTATCTTTCCTTTCAAGCCGCAAGCTTGTGCCTACCCATCCCATGCAACAGGCTCTTCCCATGCTGCGTGCAAGAACTCGCGCATCCCTTACAGCAAGCGACTTGGCGTGCGCCCCCATGAAATGGGTTCATCCCATGCAGTAGGTTGTCCTTCCCATGTGGCCATCCTACCTTTGTCACCGAGGCATTGTCGAGCCCGAGGAGCGCCATGCAGAGTGAGGTGGTCGAGTCCAAATCTGTTAGGAGGGTTTAGGACGGATCGTCGGCATCATCATCAGTAGAGCCATCATCATCAGACGCATCAGTCCCAACAGCAGCAGGACTAAGAGCAGAAGAGGAAATTCACGCCTGTCACAAATGTCGGGGGCGAGTTGTCGAGCGGAGTTTGGAGCGGTCCGATGCAGCGGTAAGCGGGCTAGGGGCAGTGCGGAGGTGTGCACAAGCCTACGCCTACGTGTATAGACCTAGCTAGCTAAGGAGAGGGGTAATTTGCAAACAAAAGAGGTACCTGGTATGTGGAAATGGAGAGGGCTTCATTGTATCACATTCGTGGTCTCTCTCTTCGCTTGCCTGTCCTGTTCCACACCTCCCCTGTTCCATACTCACCGATCCTGGATCACTATCGATCAGAGGCTCTCGATCAATCTGCCTCCCAACCGCGGCCGTGGACAAAGAATACAGGCACGTTTTATTTTTTGATCTTCAGTAATCGCCCCCCCCCCCGTTATTCCAATATATCGCTCGCGGCAAAGAAGAGCTGATACCTTTGTCGCACGCCCCAGCTCTCTGCGCCAGCGTGAACTGCATCAGCAATAGTAGCAGTGACTGTCGATTGAATCAGGCAACGAACATATATCTGCTTTCTTCCTATTCTCTTTCTCATCTGCAAGCTTCTCCCCCGGATCCACCGTCATGGCGAAGCATCATCCAGGTGGGTTTTTCGCGTGTGAAGATCGAGATGTCAGGCGATGGTCCCGTATTGGCAGCATGAACAGCAATCAGGCTGGCTCCTCCCATGCCATGAGCTGGTCTCTCTCAAGTGCCAGCCAGCCGACATATCCTGCTGACCCACTGTTGCAGAATGACATAAATGATATAATATGTCTGATCAACTTGTATCCTGTCTGTATTGATTGCCTGGCTGTGTGGATGGCTGGCTGACTAATTCGCTGACTGGCCGTCTGGATATCTTGTCGCTCCTTTGTCTGCAGATCTCATAATGTGCATGAAGCAGCCGGGGATAGGTGAGGCTGCATGGGAATGTATGAGGAGCGCTTGGGAATGGGTACCCAGGAAGATATGAGTATGCATGTGTTAAAAAGAGTGCGATCATGTGCATGACACAGCCGTGGATAGGTTAAGCTGCATGGGGAGTGAAAGGGAATGGGCAGCCGGGAAAAGGTGAGGATGCATGGGGTTCGAAGAGTGCATGCATGTGCATGACACAGCTATGGATATGTGGGGAGAGGTAGCCATGGGCATAGGTAGCCGCGAATGGGTGTGGACACATGGGGTTATAAGAGTGCATGCACGATGCATGTGCATAAAACAGCTGTGGAAAGGTGGGGAGAGCAGCATGGGAGCTGCATGGGTAAGGGAAAGCTGTGCAAGGATCAGGCGGGTACAGGTGAGGGGAGTAGCATGGGATGGAGCAGCATGGGGAAGGGGCTTGGTAAGCAGCGTGCATGGGGAAGGGGCTTGGTAAGCAGCGTGCATGGGGAAGGGGCTTGGTAAGCAGCGTGCATGGGGAAGGGGCTTGGTAAGCAGTGTGCATGGGGAAGGGGCTTGGTAAGCAGCGTGCATGGGGAAGGGGCTTGGTAAGCAGCGTGCATGGGAAGGGCTTGGTAAGCAGCGTGCATGGGGAAGGGGCTTGGTAAGCAGCGTGCATGGGAAAGGGGCTTGGTAAGCAGCGTGCATGGGGAAGGGGCTTCGTAAGCAGCGTGCATGGGGCAGGGGGGTAGTAAGTGGAAGGGGATAACTAGTAGGAGGGGATAGTTAGTGAGAGAAACAGCATCAGTAGTGCATGTGGAAGATGAGTTGCTGCATGCTTGTGCATGAAGCAGTCTGGGGCTGGTGACGACATCGGCATCAGAATAGCATGGTGATCAGCATGGGGACAGGACAGCAAGGAATAGGGAGAAATTTGACATATGCTTGATAAGTGTGACTAGCGTGGCGGCTTGCTTCACTTCCTAAATCCTAATCAACAAACCCTCCATACTAAATCCTTAATCTAGACACAAAATAAAAATTCCAGGACCCTCCCCTTCTGCCCACAGCCATCGGACGGCTGTGTGAGAAGTGTGATGGAAAGTGTCCGATCTGTGACTCGTACGTGCGACCTGCTACCCTGGTACGCGTCTGCGACGAATGCAATTATGGTAAGGAATTGAAACACCGAAACCCTAAAATGTGAAGCCCGCATCCTTGACCTTGAACCTAAGATAGTCAACCACAAATCATATACCCTGAACCCTATTACGGGGAGTGTGGGCTATACCCCGAACCCTATTAGGGGGAGTGGGGGCTACACCCTGAACTCTATTAGGGGCTGTCAGAGCTATACCCTGAACCCTAATAGGGGGAGCAGGGGCTTGCCAACATTTGCAATGGATGGAACAATGGGGATACTTTTAGGGGCAGTTGAGGAGGGAGATCTATAAAGACGGCCATGGTAAGAACTCAACCCGTACCCTTAATCCTATAATTTCGACCCTAGGTCCTAAAACCTGAACACTTCCATGAGGATTCTAGATTGCGAGTACGATTTCAGGGCACCTGGTCACTTTTTATGTTAATCCTTTTCAGTGAAGTATTCTGTCGATGCACCGCCTGTACTCCTGTACCTAGCTACGAGCTCCGGGGGTTTGGGCACCCTTGGACCCCTGGCGAGTGGGCTTGAGCACCCCCACCCACACACCACACAGCGGCCGGTTCACCGTGGCTAGCGCACTTCCACACTCGTGTTCACAATTTGTGGTGCGAACAATTAAATGTTATAAACAGGGGGGGTGACCCACCCACCCATCCCGCAAGCTCCCACTAGGACCGCTTTGCAAATTGGAGTTTTGGGTATATCTGTCACACCAGTGTGCAATTTTTGAGTTGTACAAAGGGTTTGGGATCTCAAAGGGTTAGCCGGGCTTGGATTTTCCCATCTCCGGTTTTTTTCTCCGAGCCAGAGACGGAGCCTGGTCTGCTCACTGACACTTGCCCACTCACTCACACACGACCATTCACTAACCCCCCCCGCAGGATCGTATGAGGGCCGCTGTGTGATTTGTGGCGGCGTCGGTGTCTCTGACGCCTACTACTGCAAGGAGTGCACGATGCAGGAGAAAGATGTGAGTGGGTGTGACGAAAACCCTGTACCCCTCACCCTTGACCCTGAACCCCATCACGGCTCAGTAGGCACGTATGCCACACATGAATGCATGCCTTGTATTGCAAGCAGGTACGGTGCAGGAAAAGGATATGAGGGGCTGTGAAGAAAACCCTGAACCCAATCACCCTAAACCCTGAACCCCTTCACCCTAAACCCTAAAGGATGTGAGGGGTTGTGAACCACTGCCAAGTATCATGCATAGCCTTCGATTTCTAAGCTACTCTTCAACTGTATCCCAACCTGCAGCCGGGGGCGGGCGAGGCATCTACCACAGGGTTCAGGGTTGGATATTATGCCACCTCCCTGTCCCATACCCTGTCCCTCTTCACACAATCACACGTGAACACTCACATACCCTTACCCCCCCCTCCCTGATGCCCTTTACTCCTCCCCCCTATACCCTGTACTCCTCCCCCCATATACCCTTACCCCCCCTCCCCCATATACCCTTTCCCCCCCCTCCCCCCTGTACCCTTACCCCCCCTCTCCCCCCATATACCCTTACCCCCCCCTCCCCCCTAAACCCTTTATTCCTCCGCCCCCCTCCCTGATGCCCTTTACTCCTCCCCCCATATACCCTTACCCCCCTCTCCCCCATATATCCTTACCCCCCCCTCCCCCCATATACCCTTACCCCCCTTTCCCCCGTATACCCTTACCCCCCCCCTCCCCCATATACCCTTACCCCCCCCTCCCCCCATATACCCTTACCCCCCTTTCCCCCATATACCCTTACCCCCCCATCTACCCATATACCCTTACCCCCCCCTCCACCCTATACCCTGTACTCCCCATCCCTTTATTCTTTCCCTTCGTGCTTGCCTGACAGAGAGACGGCTGTCCGAAGATTATCAACCTGGGGAGTGCCAAAACAGACTTGTTCTACGAGCGGAAAAAGGTGAGAGAGAGCAGAACATGGCTCCATGCATTGGTTCCTGTGAAGGGTTTAGGCTTCTTGGTTCCTGTGCAGACTTGTTCTACCAGCAGAAAAGGTGAGAGAGGGCCCCAGAGAGAAGCGGTGTTAAGTTAGTTTAGAATGAGAGGAGGGAAAACTGGCTTGTTCTACGACCACCAAAAGTGAACAAAGGGGATAATCAGATTGCAGGGGATCAGGATTTAGGGGAGAAATATATCCGGTTTCCTGGAAATAGGGTCTAGGGCTCAGGTTAAAACATGATCACATCAGAGACATGCCCATGACGGATGTAGGTTTCAGAGCTGAGAAAAGGGAGAGGGGCTCAGACGGTACTGGTGCGGATGTGGCTTCGGCCAAGGCTGCGCTGTTTTCATAACTTTCACGCCCCCCATAGCTTTATTTATTGATTGATTGATTTATTTGCAGAGAGGCTTAGAGGCAGCTCTGTTCTTAAATGTATGAACCATACCCTGCATCCTATCACCGTCATCGCTGGCCCTTGTGGGCCTCCATTTGGCTTTTTTTCATTGTTAGCAAAGGCAGGCAATCGTTTAGTTGTCCCCACAATGCTGAATTCATCCATTGAACGATGCCGCCCTGTGGAGCTGTTGCGCTCCCCTAATATTATTTAATTTCTTACAATCCGCGCCATCTATCTCGCACCCCTCGGACATGTTTTTTGCGGGAATGCAATCTGTGTCCGAGGCTCAAGCTAAAGCTAGCAGCAAAAAATCCGAAACCATTCACCTGGATATATTTAGGGCCCTGAAGCACAAACCTGCCGTGCCTCAAGGTAGCAGCTATGATGACCCAATTGCTTCATGGGCCCTGACGGGCGTTGCCTCGTTCATTCCCCTCCACCACCCTGCTTTGGCATTTTGCTTTTTGACTTCCACCTGGCTTGCAAGTCTTTGTGGCCTGGAGCATTCAGCGATGATACCTTGGTTCTTAAAAACCTGAGCCATTCACCCTTGATGCCTAGAACCATACACCTGCCGTGCCTCAAACCCTAAACCATTCACCCTGGATATCTAGGACCCTGAACCGCGCATCGTTTGGAACTTGAAATCTGAGAGTTTACTTAATACCTGTTGCTGCTGTCTGCAGTATGGCTATCGAAAGAAATAACGAGAACGGGCGGGAGGCGGACTGTTCGTGGGGATGACGTGTGGAGAAGGGTTCTATCTAGCAGCAGTCGGGGCCGGAGGGGGAGGGCTCGTCGCTTACTGGGGAGGGGAGGTTGAGAAGCCAGAAAGCCCACTTTGGTGTAGGAGGACGTGGCGGTCAGGAGTGTAATGGAGGAGCCTGATGAGGGGACGGAATGCTCGTTGCGGTATATGGGATCAGCACCAAATCCTTGATGTGTCAGGTTTCGCACTCACTCCGCATGTTTCCTTTGACTCTTGTCCCTTCCATTGCCCTTCGGACATTTATGTAACGATTGAACCGCACGACCTGAAATTTGCAGGCTGTAATTGGATTCCGACAGCCAGTCTTGCTCGTCCCTCATTCCCGTCAGACACGAATGCTATGCAATGCTGCTACATAATGGTGCCCAATGGTCGAAGTGCGTCTAGCGCCGAGTGCAACATCCTCATTACCTGGAGTTAACGGGACCAAACTGGCAAACTCAATAGGACCACATTTTTAATGTCACGCCAGCTGGACTCAAGCGGGTACTGCTTTTCAGGTTGCGCCTGTGCGATTCGCGTTTTAAGTGAATTAGACATTGGATGTATTTACTTACAAGTCGCTCACGACATGAGTGGATGCCGACTCGACTAGCAGTGATATCACAACCACTCTGCCATCGAGAGTGTGGACAGTGTGACAGTCGGTGTATGTGGCTGGCTTCTGCATGGGTTGGAGGCCCAGGGGCCAGGGGTGGCCCATGACTTCGCGCGCAACCGACGATCGCGGCTGATGGGTGCAGTTTGATAGGTGCAGTTTGGCGGATTAAGAAATGGCGACCCATTCACGTAATGCTTGACATGTTTCGACAGTACCACCTACAGCCAGTATTAAGACCATGTCAGTCTAGCGTGAGTGTGGGAGGGGCTGGCATTGCAGCAGCCAGCAAAAAAAGAGCCAAGTGGAACACAAACATGATTACAATCATGCCGTTCGCCACGGTTGTCCCACTCAGCTCCTTTTTTTGCTGCCTAGCTGTTGCTGTGCCGGCCCATCCCGCGAGACTGACCTGGTAAAAACGGCCCTCATACTGACCCTCATATACACCTACCTTGGAAAAATCCTGACTATTTTTAGCTGGAAGAAAGTCCAGCATGGCAATTGGTCTTATCTAGTGCCCCGTTTTGTTTACTTATTTCGAGTGTTCGAAAGATTTGCAGGCATTGTTTCGTTTCGGAATGCGCATTTCTCACAAACGTGCTTTCAGCCGTGCTTTCAGATTGCCCCCGCGCTTCGGCGCTTGCAAAGAGAAAGTTTCCGAGGGGTGGGTGATTGGCTACACGGACTACAACATAAGCAATATCCGGGGTGCGGGAAAATAGCAACTACATAGGGAGAGAATGTGTGGAAGTAGGGGGAAATAGGGAGACACGTGCAGCGCGCAGCGCTGCACGCGATATTAACAGAGCAACTTCTTAGACCGTAGGCGCATCTATGGGAGAAGTTGCAGCACGTGATCTGCCTCGAGGGGGAAGTTGCATGTATCGACCGTCGAATTGCAGTGGGCCTCGAGGGCAACCCAGTTGTTATTGAACTTGCTATTAAATATATTCTGCTTATGCATGCCAGTTGTCGGTCATCAGACGACAAAAAGTGGCAGCGGCCTCACATCCCACACTCGGGATACACAGTCACACTTCTCACTCTGTAGGCAGCATGCATGCACAGAAAAATTGCAGGTCAGCCATGAAACAAACCAAGATAACGAGCCTTTCTTGTATCCAGCTTCATGCAAAGCTTCTCATCCACACTCAGGCTCCTACATGGCCTGATCAGACAAATCCAATTCACACATTCCAAAAAGTACAGGAAACTACTGCCAATGTTTCTGGTTGTTCTAAATTTAAAATCAAATTAACAAAGCAAACAAAATAGCAAGTGTGCTGGCAATCATGCTCCTTGTTAATCCTGTCTGAATCCATAATTGATCTCAAATGCCAAATGAATCAGTCAGCATTCTGAAGCATGAGTAGAGGTTGAAGAAGTGAAGAACATACCCTACTTCTTCCCATACTTTGCCTGGTATGCCTCACAAGTGGCCCGGTGCTGATACAACCTGACGCCATCCTTAGGCATCGTGTTGCAAGCAGCACACCTCTTCTGTCCCTCCCCCTGCCGTGTGCCCTTGTTCTCCTTGGCCTTGCTGGCAAACTGCTTCCTGGACACAACAAGAGCAGCAGCTGATGCTGGAGAAGCACTGCCCATCCTCTTGATGGCCTTGGCTGCATCCAGAACCAGGCTGATGGCGTCGATGGCGTTCTGCACACCAGGAGTGAAGGGAGGGGGCTGCATGGATGTGCAGCTCAGTGCCTCACTCAAAGCAGCAGTGTCCCTCCTACACAGCTCATTGGTGACCCTCTTCTGGAATTCAAGCAGCTGCCTCGAGGCCTTTGGTCTGAGGCTGTTGCCCTGGGCCCCTGCGGACTGCTGTTGGCCCAGGGCATGAACCACCTCATTATTGAACTCCCTAGCCATTGCATCCCAGTCTGTCATCCGTCCTTTGCTGGAGAACTTGGGGAAGAGTTGGTTGAACAGGGATATCTCTGATGGGGTACTGATAGGCGTGCATGCTGACGACAATGTAGCACGCTTAGCCCCCACATGGTGCCTGAGCCACATCCCTTTCCTCTGATTGGACTTGACAATCACACCCACCTTGGCCTGCTTGTTGGGTGCCTTATCCTGAGGAGCAGGCCTCTTGAGCCTAGGGCACTCCTGTAAAAGGACCTGGCTGTCCAACGAAGATGGCAGGCCAAGGGGGGTGGCAGCAGCTCCAGGCTGTTGAAGCATGACCTGAGCTCCAGCAGCTCTAGCCATCAGGTACAAAGGGGTGGCAGCAGCTCCAGGCTGCAGCATGCTGCTGTGGGCTCCAGCAGGCCTAGACAGCTGAGACAGGGGGGTGGCAGCAGCTCCATGCTGTTGCATGCTGCTGTAGCCTCCAGCAGGCCTAGACAGCTGAGACATGGGGGTGGCAGCAGCTCCATGTTGTTGCATGCTGCTGTGGGCTCCAGCAGGCCTAGACAGCTGAGACAGGGGGGTGGCAGCAGCTCCATGCTGTTGCATGCTGCTGTGGCCTCCAGCAGGCCTAGACAGCTGAGACATGGGGGTGGCAGCAGCTCCAGGCTGCTGCATGCTGCTGCGGGCTCCAGCAGGCCTAGACAGCTGAGACAGGGGGGTGGCAGCAGATCCAGGCTGCTGCATGCTGCTGCGGGCTCCAGCAGGCCTAGACAGGGGGGTGGCAGCAGCTCCAGGCTGCTGCATGCTGCTGTGGGCTCCAACAGACATAAGTAGCTGAGACAAGGGGGAGGCCGCACCTTCAGGCTGCTGCATGCTGCTGTGGGCTCCATCAGACATCAGCAGCTGAGACAGAGGGGAGGCCGCAGATCCAGGCCGCTGCATGAGCTGCTGCCACATATGTGCTGTTGTGCTTGCCCAAATCAAGCAGTTCTTGGGGCATTGGGGGGCCAACCTGTCCAAAAAGGGGATTTGGCAGGAGCTAGCCTTGGGCAGTGCATGGTGATCCCTAAACAAATGGTATAGACATGAGCTATATCCCTAACAAAATGAGGAGGCCTGGATCAGTGCATGGTCATCCCTAAATCGATTGTATAGGCTGGAGCTAACCTAAAAATGAGGAGGCCTGGATCAGTGCATGGTCATCCCTAAATCAATTGTAAGGCAGGAGCTAACCTAAAAATGAGGAGGCCTGGATCAGTGCATGGTCATCCCTAAATCGATTGTATAGGCAGGAGCTAGCCTAAAAATGAGGAGGCCTGGATCAGTGCATGGTCATCCCTAAATCAATTGTATAGACAGGAGCTAACCTAAAAATGAGGAGGCCTGGATCAGTGCATGGTCATCCCTAAATCAATTGTATAGGCAGGAGCTAACCTAAAAATGAGGAGGCCTGGATCAGTGCATGGTCATCCTTAAATCAATTGTATAGGCAGGAGCTAACCTAAAAATGAGGAGGCCTGGATCAGTGCATGGTCATCCCTAAAATGGCTTTACTGCATGCCAGTTGACCATGCTTCTGGAACATTGGACTATCTTGACAAAGGCAAGTTGTGAGACAAATAGACATTTATGGCTATGAAGTCCAGGATATGTGTTAGCCTCACCATTGGTTTCTGAATCATGGACTGCTTTGAAAGAGCAGACGTCCTCTCAGCGTGCTCTACTCTGCCTGCAGCCCAGCTCCGGCTCCGCATGTCATTCGGGTGTCAGTCAGGTGGGTGGTTGACACGCCGTTGCCAGAGCCAGTTGAATAATACAGAGCTGCTCCATCCGTGAGGCCACCGCCAGCAGTTTGGTACTGCTTGAATGGATACCTACAGGCCAGGACACATGAGAGTGTGAAAAGGGCATGCAACCAGGGTTGACAATGCTGATATGTTTATCTGACATTCAATACATTCATTGGTTCTGCAATGAGCATGTTCAAATGCTGTCTGTTCACCTGACATTTGCACACGTGACAAGCTCATGCGTGCAACCGCACCCCAATGCCCATAACACGTTGTTATCCACTCTGAAATCAAGACTTCCTACCTCTCTTTCACATCACTTGGCAGCTGTGCTCGCATGCAGGCATCAGTGTCGAGGTAGTTTTTCTCCGGCATGGGCTGCTTTAGCTGCTTGAACCTGGCATGGACACCATGGGGGTCCTGGCACTCCCAACGCCTGGTCATCAGGAAAGCATCCTTGTCTTCACCACCTAGCCCTTTCAGTAGCTTGGTGCTCATGCAGTCCCCATTGCTGTGCAGGGGAGCCTTGCAATCCTCCACCGGGCACAGATGGTGAGGATGTTTGTCTGTCCACAGCCAGGGGTCCCAAATCTGAGCAGCATAATGAGCAGCATGGAGGGTCAGGGCAGGTCAGGGCAGGTCAGGCCATGAAAAACTGGAAGACATTGACCACTGGAAGACATTGACTAGAAAATGGACCACTACATGGGAGCATGCATGGAAAGGGAAATGTCTGATGCATCACTCAAAGCATTCGTACCACTAGCCTGTAGAACTGCAGGGCTTCGTCCCAGGCGGTCGTCGACTTGCCCCTGCTCGTCATCTGCTGGGCTAGCTCGAATGTGAACTCGCCGTTGGACAGGTACTTAGAGATGGGCTTCGGCCCATGGATACCATGCTTGTCCCTCTTCCACGGAGACAGCAGCACGGAACGAATGTCGAGAAGCGCCAAGTCCAGGTCTTGCTTTGTGCGAGGTTGCTCCGCGTAGCCCACCCCTAATTCAAGGTTGTATATTACTGCACCCCTCAATTCCAGGGACAGAGAACGCACAGGTGCCCCTCCTTTATCTGAAGAGGTGTAGGACAGTCTGCCGAATGTCATGGTCCCGTTATAATTTCATTGTAGAATATATTGGAAGTGCAGACGACAGTAAAAATGCAGAAGACTGCGTTTGCTGAGGTTTAAATATTGTCCAGAGGTTGCTAGCAACTTCTACCAATTTCTCCCTTGGTTCGGCACCGAAGTTGCTCACCCTATCTAGTGTGATACCACCGGGGGGGTGCGCAATAACGAATTGGACGGAATCGGTTATAATCAGTTGGATTCGGGCAGTGTGTAGACTAGACGAACACAAAATTTACACTACATGGCCTTATGAACAGTACAAAGAATTATGCGGGGCATACTAATAAATTTAAATTCTTACTGGTGCAGGAAGTCTTTATGATTTCAAATGTATGTACCCGGTTGTTTCTACTTTCTACCGACAGTTTATTTGTCGACCGATGAAGGAAGTGCTCCCACACAAAAATAAGATTCCGAAGGTTTCCAAGAAAAGCGTAAAAGCGACTTTTTCTCCCCCAAAAAGAAGCGGCTTTGCAAGATTTGACGGTGGTAGAGCATGACCACCTTCGAGGCTTCGACAGGTAGACATCTTGATCCTTATCGTATATTGTGCAAGGTCTGGGTAAGGTGGATAAGGGCATCAACCGGGTCGCGAATGAACTCCAATGTTAAACCAGGTCGCCGGCGTGCACCTGCTGAACTTATGCAAGGAATGGTAACGTCGTAGTGACACCTTAACCAGAGGACCTGCTGCTTCGTGGCTAAAATTTGAGGTGGTTGCATTGCCTGTGTCCCTGCGGGGAGTCGAGCCCCGGTTCCTGCCGCCACAAGACAGTGTCCTAACCACTAGACGACAGAGACTCAATCTTGACCGTTCATACCACGTCGGCTTGAGATTTTTTATCTTGCTACGCGTCTGCTCCTACCTTGCCAGTTGTTTAGCTGTTGCAGTCCCCCGCCTTGCATCAACACCGGCGTTTGGACTGTGGTGTGTGCGCGGCAGCTGTGATACCATGAAAATGACAGATAGAAGTTGTTATAAAGGCCAAGTCAATGACAGATGGGCACGCCGCCAAGCTTTTTGAGCATGATGCATACTGAGGTGCAACGTCAGTCATGCGCCTTTCCATGACCTATGCCCGCACTGGACCATCTGCCAGTCGGAGAGCACCCACGCAAGTTCCCCGCATATTGGCTAAACCATAAACAACAGTCCAGTGCGTGGGTTCCGAACTTACTTCCCCGGGTCATTGGAGATTGCCTACCCACCAGTGGGTAATGGGCATGCCCCTTAGGTTAATAACAGCTAACCGACAGCTAATTGGTTTAACAGAGTTACGACCTGTCAGACGAGTTGGCATTGTTTACGGGCACCTCTCATGGACCCTTACAAGCCTCATCGCCATAGGAATATACATAGGATAAGAACTTAAGAATCCCTTCTGAACAGTTTGGCGCCCATGCGGCCGAGCTTTGAGCGGGCCCAGAGGTTTAACGTTTTTGCCTCGCGGCCAAGCAGGGGTGGGATACGCTTGCTTTTGTGGACTTTTCTTTTCGCAGAGGCTTTGTTGAGGGCTAGTCTCGAGTGGAACTCAGGTGTCGGACTTGGTCTTCACTGTCTTCCCGGCCTCTCCTTTTGTTCCTTTCCCCCCTCTTCCTTTTAGTGTCTTCTTTGTCCCTTCTGAACAGTTGGGCGCTTACGCGGCCGAGCTTTGAGCGGGCCCAGAGGTGTAGCGTCATTGACATAGGATAAGACAATGCAGCGGTGGCACCGGCGGGACAGCAATACAGCCCTCTCGTGGCTCAAGCCATGGCAGCAGATATGCAGCTTGCAGTCAGCCAGGGCACTGGCGGCCGCACCTGGTGCTCTGATCTGCTGGGTGCATTAGAGGAGCTGGAGCGGGGGACAGCCACCCCCACCTTTCGCGAGGCAGCAGCTGCCCTACAGCGCCTACCCGTCACAGAGGTGTTGGCACTCGTTGACGCAGCCTACGAGCAAGCAAGGCTGGACGCCAGCGGCGGTGGGGACCCAGGGACCCTACCACCGAGCACAGATCTGCGGCGGCCTACCGCACCTGGTTCCAGTCCACGGCGGGTGCCGTGCTGGCGCAAGCCAAGAAACGCACTAGTTAAAGGGAGTGTGCTTGTGTGCGCATAAATTTACGACTGCGGCTTGGCGAGATCAGCACGGCTGATACCAGAGGACAGCGCAACGGTCAGCGGCCAGAGGCACGCTGCTGCCAGCGGTATTGGGCACGGGGGCTGAGCGAGAAGGTGGAGGATGCGCTATACCGTAAAACTACTTTGACTCCGCTCGAACTTAAAAATTATTAGGGTGCGCGGACATGGCTGCGCGCTAATATTAATTCGAAAATTGCCTTTGAATTTACCCGTACTGGCTGAAAGTGCTGCACGGAAGGAATTTTAAGTATTTCCAGTCATGCGCGATGTTAAATTGAATTACCTGCTGCGCCAATTTAAATTAAAATAAAATTTCGTCGCTGCGCGACCGTTTTTTAGATTAATTTTTAGGTGCGCGACGAAAAATAAAATTCTTTTTCTTGGGGGTGCGCAGAGTCGAAGTGGTTTTACGGTATGTGTGCTTCCAGTGCCCTAGTGTCAGGGAGCAGTTACGGGAGCGGGGGGGGGCAGGTCTTCCAGGCGCCGCCACTAACTTCCACCAACTGTACCAGGCTGAGCAGGGGTGGGATGCACTTGCTTTTGTGGACTGTGCTGTGGGCATTGTTGAGGGTTAGTCTCCAGGGATTCTGAGGCGCCGGTGTCGTTTGCCTTTCTGGCCTTCCCTTTCGGTCATTTTTGTTGTTGTTGTTGTTTGCCCCTTTTTTAGATTCTTCTCTTCTCCCTTCTGATCAGTGGGGCGCCCTCGCGGCGAAGCAGGGGTGGGATACGCTTCCTTTTGTGGATTTTTCTTTTCTCAGAGGCTTTGTTGAGGGCTACTCTCTAGTGGAACTCAGGTGTCGGATTTGGTCTTCTATGCCTTTCTGGCCTCTCATTTTGTTCCTGTCCTCCCCTCTTCCTTTTAGTGTCTTCCTTGCTCCCTTCTGAACAGTTGGGCGCTCACGCGGCCGAGCTTTGAGCGGGCCCAGAGGTGTAACGTTATTGACATAGGATAAAAACGGCCTTCAGGGGGCCAGCTGGATTGTTCTGGAACTAGCACCGCCACATCCGCCACCACAGGAACCATCGCTTTAGGGCCTCACCAACCACGGGCAAAAGCCCTACTTGCCTCATCCCGAATATGGTTTTTATATTTAAAAAGGACGTAGTCCCTACTCCCTAGATAGTATCGTCCGATGCCCCTTAATTCTTAACCTGGGCGTGGGTTTCCCCCTGATCCTTGTATTGATCGTCGCCGCATGGGAACTTGATTGTCACCGTCGCATGGTCTCCTGGAAATGAACTTATAGACAAAAACCTTTAAGCGACCTGCATGCGCCGACTTGTGGCTCAGCACTGTCAACATAACCGGCAATAACATCAGGCGCACTGGCCAGCGGCATGAACTCATGAGGCACACTTTGGAAGCACGGTCTCCCCTCATGACTTCAGGTTCCTTCCTTCTACTACTCTGCTGGGCGCCCACGCAGCTGAGCTTGTGAGCGGGGCCCCGTGGTGTATCCTCATTGACTCCCTACTTCTCTGCTGCCAGCGATGCCAAGCCACGGGAGACGGCGAGCATGTGGAGGACGCGCTGCATGCTCGCTTCCAATGCCCTACTGGCCAGCAACATGACAAGACCGGGGATGGGCAGCCTCCCTGGAACGTCGGTGTCACACTCTTTAAAGACTTGTATTGGGGTAGGCACGGGTGTGAATATGGGATACCCTATCTATAGCTTTGGTGGAAGGTGTGGAAGATATCGTTAGGGTGTAAATGATATTCAGAGCCTGGGGAGTCCTTCGACTGCCCATATTTACCAGCCTTTTTCTGGCCTTTCATTCCCCCTTTCCTTTTCTTTTTTTGACCCCTTTTGGTGTCTCATCAGCTGCTTAGCGAGCTGCCTTGTCTGAGGGGACAGGGTCTTCCACCTCATCACCACCCCCGTTTGGTCGCGTATGGATCCAACGAGTCGCGGTCCACTTGGCACCTGAGGTACAACGGGCAAAGAGCATGTATACGTGGTTGCATCATCATGGACCCTTGCCGATCCAGCACAGCCAGACAAAACGCCCTTTCCCCTGCGCCCCCTCCCCCTCCCCCTACGCCCCCTCCCCCTACGCCTCCTCCCCCTCCCCCTACGCACCCTCCCCCTTGGTCCAATGCATTCGGTCGGCAAGGAACATCCTGTGGGCTTAACCCTTAACCCTTAACCTAACCCCCTTACTTCAGTACATGGTAGCACGATACGGCATGATACGGCGCAATACGGCACAGGTTCAGCCGGATTGTACTACCAAAATGCCACGATACGGCACGATACTGCTCGATACGGCACGTGTTCAGCCGGATTGTGCTACCATGCTTCAGTACACAAGGTCGGCAAGGAACATCCTGTGGGTTTGTAACACCTCCCAAGTCTACCTGGTGGAGGGCAGTCCACAGACGAAATGAAGGTCAATTATTCACACAAGGCAACATGCAATGGTTGCTGTAATGCTGCTTGCGCCACAATGGAGGCATATGCACCTGTTATGCACCTTGTCCAGCAATGCATGCATTTGTAATATGAGACTATGTATTGATTCCTTAATTCTTGTGTTCCGCCTCCAAATATCTTGCTTGCATGGGTATTTGCAGGGCCACCCTAACGTTAAAACTAAACAACAAAAAAGGCACGCCTGTTACTTCCTTTGTGCCTTGCTGGAATTTGTGAATGATCCATCCCTCTTGTAATGCATATCATAAATAACAGCTGTGAAGTTTGTAATTGAAGTTTGAAGCTTTGCCCGAATGAATTTCAAGCTATGCCCTAAATCCAAACTTTGCAGCTTCGCTCGCTTGGGTCCCCAAACTGCCAGCCCATTACCCCTACTGCTGCTGATTGGAGAGCTCGTATGTATTTAGGGTTTAGGCAAATGGCTCAGGATTAAGGGGGTTGACTGATTCTGCTCATCTCCAACTGGTGTCGTTGAGCAGCTTACGTGCAATGACCTTGGTTCGAGGGTTTTATACTTAGAATTCATCATAATATATGTTTCAGGGTTCAGAGATGAGGGTTTACCCCGTGCGTACCTTTACTTGTGGGGCAGCTCGCATGCAATGCCTGGCGGTCCGTTCCAACGCCATCAGGCAGCATGTCCCAAAACAGTAGAGCATCCCCCTAGCAACACAAAGCATGGGTTCAGGGGTGGGCAGTGAGCGCTGCCATGCAGCCCACAGGTCTACAGAGCCGTGTGAAGGTCGCACAAGGTTTACGGCTTAACATGTGTGTGGTGTGCTGGGTGTTGAAATCGTATGTGGGAGACAGGAGGGTTGTGTGTATGTGCGCTGTGTTGTGCACAAATTGTGCGTGGGTGACACAAAAGGGTACATGACGGCCATGAAGGTATAGCAGGGAGGGAGCCTGGGTCTGGGAATAGAAGCCAGGGGGAAGCTGGCGGGAACTCACCCTGTAGGGTCTGACGGCAATGCCCCGCTTCGCTGCACATTCAGACAGCCCCAAGGTAGATTGGGGGCTGATGGGGTCGGCTAGCGGCAACGCGGTTTCACCACCCGCACCATCTTCAACATCTGTCACGCAGGTGGGGAGTAGGGAGCGAGGGGGGATAATGCAGCTTCCATTCCCATTTTTAATTTCCATCACAGAAGCTCGTCAGCAGGGCCTCACTGCCAGTTCCATCGTCTTCACCTGTGACTTATGGGGTGGGAGCAAGAGGAAAGAAAGATGTTTTCTGTGAGATAGGGTGCGTGATATAAGGGAGCAGTGTCACAGCCTGGGCCGAAGCATGAAACCTGTGACTTGAGGGGAGTGTGTGTGACTTCAGTCTCCAACATTGGTTCACACTAAATCCACTCAACTAAGGTGAAGTGAGAGCACACCGTGTTACTGCCAAAGTCAGATTAATAATTAATTAATTAATTAATGACAAAACCGGAGTTAAGGTACTGTACCTGCCACTTCAATAATCCCCATTATTTTATTTTGGTATCACAGGTCTCCCACACTTCCCCTTTCCCCTTTCCCCTATGGCCACTCAGCTACCGAATTCATCCATGTTTAATAGCTAATACACATTTTTGAATTACTCACCACGAACGATTGTCTTCTTCAATAGCATTTTGTTGTAATATTACTCCCTGGCCATACCTCATAGGTACTTGAGCACACCGTGATACTAACAAAGTCGTATTTTTATTCATTATTTAATTACACCACCGGTGTTGATATACCTGTCACTTCAATAATCCATCTTATAACATGCTGCTTTGTTTTACTCCCCCAGCGTCACCTGATAAGTACATGAGCACCGTGGCAACCCGGTTCCCAGGTGTGGACAGGTGTGAATGTGTGTTGACAAGCTTCACCTGATACGTACATGAGCACCGTGGCCACCCGCCCACCCGGTGGATTGAGGATTCAGGGTGTAAGCCATTGCAAGTCCCCGGCGTCACCTGATAAGTACATGAGCACTGTGGCCACCCGGTTTCCAGATCTGCCCATGCTGATGTTATCGGCCGCATCGAACCAGTCCCTGAGAGGGTGGGGTCAGGAGGAGAGGGCGTAACATCAATACATAAATAAATGGGGGCATGAGTATGAATATGAGTGTGAACGCCAACATGACTATCACTCATGTATGCACATCTGTAAGACATACCAAAAGAGTGACTTGGCTCACCAGTGGGCATCGTACTTCTGTCCGTTCATGTACCGCAGCACTTCGATGGGCTCGCCATGACTAAAGAGTGTAGCAAAAGTGTAGGGAGGCACGCCAGCATTTTGTTTAAAGTGTGGGGAAGATACTGGTAGTGGATGGAGTAACATTTCTGAATCGCACGTGAAGGCCTTGATCATGTGACACATATCCATGTCTCGCCCACTACGTCCACACTGCAATTTCCACACCTTCACACCTCCATACCTCCATACCTGCATCATGACTGTCTAGTCCACCAAATCCACACCTGCACATTCCACATCTCCACACCTCCATACCTGCGTGGCAGCCTTGTCCACAACGCGATACGCTCCTCAATTTGGGTGACCACGTAATCCTCGCCAATACTGCAGTCAGAAATGGAGGCTTCACTTCCATAGCCTGTTGGTTCATGTGCTGTCTACCGTCCAGAGGGTTTAGCCTTTAGGGTTTAGGGTTTATGGTCAAGGGTTTAGGGTTAAGGGTTAAGGGTTGAGGGTCACGGTTCAAGGGTTTAGGAATCAGGTGTCAGGGTTTGCGGTTCAGGGTTTGGGGTTCAAGGTTTAGGGTTTAGGGTTCATGCTTCAGAGTGTCACATGAACTCACTTCAGTGCAGCGTCAAGAGAGGCCCACACACTGTCTAACGTCCGGTCTTTTCAATGTAGGCAGAAGGGAGGCAGAGTATACTCCCCTGTCACATCCACTCACTTAAGTGCAGCGCTAAGGGAGGTCCTCACGCCGTCCTCGGCGTCTCCTCCCTTCTCACCCACCACCATGGAGCGAGTCAGCTGCAAGCAAACAGGAAGGCAGGGGAAAAGAGTTCATACCGAAAGGAGGAAAGGGAAGAGGGAGGGGGGAGGGGGCGTCTGAACCATTTAGGCCCACCATCATGAAGCGGGCCAGCTGCTAGCAAACACAAAGACAGGGGAAAAGAGTTCACACCGAAAGGAGGAAAGGGAAGAGGGAGGGGGGAGGGGGCGTCTGAACCATTTAGGCCCACCATCATGGAGCGAGGCAGCTGTGGGGTGTCAGAAAGAAAGCAGGATGATGTCCATGTGGAAGGGGGGGGGGGAGGGGGCTGCGACTCAGGGGGGGTCTAACACATCTCCTGGATCATATATCCAGATTTGTTTCCAATTGATAAGGCAGGGTGGGCTGGAGCTAAAACCTTGGAGGCCCGCGGTACCTGCCACCACAAAGCAAGTCAGCTGTGAGGAGTCAGAAATAAAATAAGTGGAGTGTCAACGCTGAAGGGGCCAAGCAGGGGGGGGGGGGGGGCGGCTTAACCCTTCGGACTCACTCCTTTTGACCAGGAAAGCTGAAAAAGGCAAACTCTAGCACTAGCAGGGGCCTGGGGGGTGAGGGCTGGACCATCCACACCCATCGGCATGGAGTGAGGACGCATATTTGAGGAAGAGAATATTGAGAGTGTGCTCCGGGGCAGTGAGGAGGGAGAAGCAGGGGGGGGGGGCTGAGCTCGTTCAAAGCCACGATGCGATGATAGATGGAGATGGGGTGGAGGCTGAGATACAAAGGGATACCCCATGGAGGGGTAGGGGGCAATGAAGAGGGACCAGCGGGGGGAGGGGGGGGAACTGAGGACCCAGAGAGAAGGACAGAGCCACACACAGCCATAGACCGGGACCAGTTGGGTGCGAATGGGCATGCGTGTGTGTATGTGGGTGGGTGGGTGAGTGCGTGTTGGTGGGGGGGGGGGGAGGAGGGTCACTAACAACGACCAGAAGAGGGGATCACCACTTGCCAACCTACCACCACGGAGTATGGATATCAGAGGGTTGGGGGTATCCTGGGGCTTGCGTGTATCAATGTATGGGAGGAGCACTGTGAAGAGAACATAACAGCTTTATTTCTTTCGTGACTCAGCTATGTATCAGCTACACTTTGGCATTTGGCCGAACACCCCAGGTGTGGCCAGCCATGCTGCTTGGGCCGCCGACCGCCGGCCGACACAGGCTTAGCCCCAATCGGGCACTGGGCAACTGCGGGGCGGCCCAGCAGAGGTGGCCTCGTAGCCGGAAAACAAGCATCGGAGCAGAAGATGGGGGTGGGGTCTGACTTTCCTGACTCGTTGTTAAATCCCTGTTCAGCAGGAGAGATATGGGGGGCTAAGTCATCACTCACTCCAAATCTCGCCCACCCGAGCTCCTCGCCACCACTCACCCAAACAGCTTATTTTCTTTCGTTTTCAGCAATTAATTGTTGGTATCCCAAAGTGTGAATTAAGTGTGACCGCGCCAGCGCCGCGGCGAACCGCGGTGACCCAACCTCCCATCCCCACCCCTCACCCGATTAATCGCAATGCGTTTGAGATGTTCACACTCCACATCAGTGAGGAAGCCGTGGTACAGAAAGACGCGAGGGCTCCAGGATAAAGTCTCGACCCTAATCAGGCAATCCAGGGTTTGTTTGAGTAAGAAAGGAAGGCGTTGTCATAGACGTTTGTTATTGCTTGACAAATAGCCTCCAAGGAAGATCTGACCCCGCACCAATCCACGTTTTGTAGAAGTAAAAAAATGTATAATAATAATAATAATAGTACTGAGAACAATGATACACTTGTGTTCTTGCTAGGCAGAAGAATCTAAGTTTTGTTTGAGTACCGCAGAACCGTTTTATTTCACTCGTTTCTTTTCAGGGGTGCGCGAACACTCTGCAAAGGTAAAAACAATTTAATAATTCATGCTGCGCGAACTTGGTAGTCACAGGCCCAAAAATATTTCAGGGGGTGCGCGGACTAATTTCCTGTACCAAATATAAAAAATATCGGCATAACGCTACTGTCGACTATCAAGCAGCACTATCTAGCAGGGCTGTTCAGTTCAGGCCAGTCGGCCTCTTCTGCTGCCAGAAAGCACACGACCAAGGCCTGTAGTCGGCGGTATTTACCCTGCGCAAAGCTGTTTTGATTGTAGCTGCGCGGACCTTTATTAACAAGATCTGAAGGGCTGCGCTCTCAAGTAATAAAACTATTTGCTCAAAATGGCTGTTGCACGGTCAATGCGCTGCGCGGACACATAGCTTATTTTGTTGCACGGACGATTTGCTAGAATATTCAAATCCGGGGTGCAAAACCCCTGGCGCAAACCCAATCCGATTCTACGGTAAGACGGGAATGATCATATGCTTTTGTTGTTGCTAGAAAGGAGGCCTGCAGGGTAAATAAGATCGACACCCAAACCTATCCAGGTTTTGTGACATACTGTACAACCACGTAGACTTCGCTTGTAATTAATTAATTATTGGCCTGCGCAGACATGGGTGCGCGCTAATGATAATTAAAAAATCGCCGCTGCGCGGCGTGTCAGTCAAATGTCCAACCAACTATACGGGGGGTGCGCGCTATGAATTAAAAACAGCAAACAGTAAAAAAACAAATACGGTAGTAAAAAAAAGGGAAATAGTAAAAACAGCAAATAGTACAAACAGCAAATAGTCGCGCGCGCTACTATTTGATTTGACATCCGTCGAGTGATCCTTACGCCAGTCCCCGTAGCGAAGTAAGCGAAGCTCAATCCTGGGGGCAGAGACGGATGCTCACGACTGCTGACGTTTCGGACCCCAACAGCCACACGCTTCCTGAGGCCAGGAACCGGCGGAGGAGGAGGATGTCTTGCTGACCGTGTATTATCCTTCCTAGTAGCATCAAACGAGGGTTTAACTGAATTGTACTGTACTGGCTGAAAGTGCTGCGCAGACGAAAATTAATATTCTTTTATCTGATGCGTGATGTTAATTTTAATTTAATTCAACGCCGCGCAGCAGGAAATTTAAATTCCTTCTTGTTTGCCTGCGCGGACCCTAAGTGGTTGTATGGTAGGGACATACTGTTGTTGATTTGTTGTTGTTGTTACAGAGTTGAAAAAATCCGCCCAATGCCTTTTGCGAGGGGTCCAGGCAGAGCGAACCGGGGGGGAAACCATCGACAAGAACCAACACACACTAAAACACGCAACCAGGTTTGTGAGTTTTAAGTGAGTGCTACCGAACCAAGCCTGAGACCTGCGAGGGTGATGGCACAGATACCGCCTCGACTCTTACCACACTGTTTCTTAAAACCTCATTACCCTGCACTCTACATCAAAACCAGGTTTTATGACATTATGATATACAGGGCCAAGCCTGAGACCTGAGAGGGTGATGGCACAGATACGGCCGGAGCCCATTGCACACTGTTTTTTAACCCTCACGCCTGTGCATGACGTACTGGTAATACTTTCTCTCTTTACACCCTGAGGTGGGTCACGAGACACAGGGAACCGCATACATGCGCTTGTTATAGGCTGAAACCAGTTTGCATCACAACTAAACATAATGGCATAACTTAAAGCACACGCGTTTATGATGGCCTTAATATGGCCTTAATACGGCCTTAATACGGCCTTAATATGGCCTTAATATGGCCTTAATACGGCCTTAATATGGCCTAAATATGGCCTTAATATGGCATTAATATGGCCTGAATATGGCCTTAATATGGCCTTAATATGGCATTAATATGGCCTGAATATGGCCTTAATATGGCATTAATATGGCATTAATATGGCCTTAATATGGCCTTAATATGGCCTTAATATGGCATTAATAT
Organism: Limnomonas spitsbergensis; assembly: GCA_037349105.1. Taxonomy (NCBI): domain Eukaryota; kingdom Viridiplantae; phylum Chlorophyta; class Chlorophyceae; order Chlamydomonadales; genus Limnomonas; species Limnomonas spitsbergensis. The sequence goes on along the minus strand of JAYJMM010000112.1, from coordinate 5,414,536 downwards.
GGCCTGAATATGGCCTTAATATGGCCTTAATATGGCCTTAACATGGCCTTAATATGCCGCCCCAGCCAGAAGCGGTCAGTTGTTCCCCTCACTACCCACCCACCAGGGCCTGGAACCTCCAACGGACATGAAGGGCGATGCGGACAGTGGGGCAGGGCTTGGAACGTCGCCGCCGCTTTCCCCCTGTTGATGTAATACATAACACATATTGCTAATTGATTGAATATGGAACGATGGGATCATCAGGGTTAAAGGTTTAGGGTCATATGGCAATTAGGCCAGGGGGAGATATCGCTGTTAACCAGTATAGTTCAAGTGTACCATCAAAGAATTGACTTCCCTTTGAACCCTTTGAACCCTTTGAACCCTTTCCTCCCTTTCCTCCCTTTCCTCCCTTTCCTCCCTTTCCTCCCTTTCCTCCCTCCTCCCTCCTCCCTCCTCCCTCCTCCCTCCTCCCTCCTCCCTCCTCCCTCCTCCCTCCTCCCTCCTCCCTCCTCCCTCCTCCCTCCTCCCTCCTCCCTCCTCCCTCCTCCCTCCTCCCTCCTCCCTCCTCCCTCCTCCCTCCTCCCTCCTCCCTCCTCCCTCCTCACATGCTGCTCCAACCCTCTCTGATATGTCTCCCCCCTCCCTCCTCCCTCCTCCCTCCTCCCTCCTCCCTCCTCCCTCCTCCCTCCTCCCTCCTCCCTCCTCCCTCCTCCCTCCTCCCTCCTCCCTCCTCCCTCCTCCCTCCTCCCTCCTCCCTCCTCCCTCCTCCCTCCTCCCTCCTCCCTCCTCCCTCCTCCCTCCTCCCTCCTCCCTCCTCCCTCCTCCCTCCTCCCTCCTCCCTCCTCCCTCCTCCCTCCTCCCTCCTCCCTCCTCCCTCCTCCCTCCTCACATGCTGCTCCAACCCTCTCTGATATGTCTCCCCCCTCCAGCCGATCAGACGCTCTCCTGTATCACCATTAGCCCCTGAATACAGCACAGTGTACGCAATAAGTGTGTGTATAGATGAAGAGGTCTGAGGGAGTGGTGAGGGGGGACGTCGAAGCATATGCAGGCACCGGCAAGCTGTTCCCCTTGCCTATCTTGATTCAGTCCATGCTGATGCAGTTATGCACATTGCAAATGCACATGCATGCACATTGCACATGCACATTCTCAATGCACCATGCCCATGTATACAGCCTAACAGCCCCCACACATATTCACACATACACACCATATACGCAGCCCTCTTCCCCCGGGTGCATCGCTCCTTTGTTGCGCTCACCCCCCTGCATGCATACCGGTATGTATTGTGCCCTGTATCCGTAACTCCACCCATGTACACATCCCCAACCTGCTGAAGACTACCTGTTGAAGGCTCCACTCTCCCAGGGGCTGTCGGAAGGAACAATGCAAAGATGAGGAACAGCTGGAGAGGCCGAAGCTCTAAAAGGGGTATCCTTCTGTTGCTAGAATTGCTGATGAGGACAGAGCCCAGGGAGGAGGTGCATGGCCATGCCCCTTTGCTGATTCTGCCCCCTTCCCTGCTGTTACTTCCTCTTCTGCCTCCGACTCCAACTTTGCTGCTGCTGACTGCACCTCTGCCTTCTCTTTCACCTCCAGCACTTTCACTTTCTCCACGGCTATGCATGGAGTGCCTGCTGAGGGGCAGGCTTCGTGATGGCCCAGCAACAGGGTGCTGTAGGTGCACCCGAATCAGGAGGACAATATGTTGGGACTGTCCTATGATGAAAGGAAACCAGCGTCGGAAAATGGGTCGAGGAATACGGATCGGCTGGTGTCCGGGCGCGAACGCGAATGTGAAAACTCGAGGATGGGAGTCAGGTTGGGAGGAGGTTCGTTGAAATGTGAAGTGTGAGCCGGGCAGTTTAGCAACAGCCGCGGCCGCGGGCCTTATGTTCCTTCCTGTTCCTGCTCATATTTTTTCAGCTGACGACGAGGGTCACAAGCACGTTCGGACTAATTGGTGTGCTAGCGTCTCAAGTTTTCTAGGGTTGGGCCTCAAACTCTGTTCAGTCCAAGCAGACGTGCTTTCATTCGTTCCAGTCCCAGTTCCAATGGGCCAGGCCGGTGGTCACCAACATGGTGACCAAGATGAAGTTCACATACGGCGCCAGTCGCTCCCCGGGAGCGAGGGTGTCATGTGACGATATCCTGAAGTGCACTGTGTGAAGTTTTTATGTGAAGTTTTTACAGTCCAGCAGAGCATTATATTTGATACATGGGACTTGTGCCAGCAAAGGCCTAAACCGGTACATGCACCTGATACACTAGGACAGTAAGCGAAGACCAGTGACCCCTCTGGGCAAGCAACAAGCACACAACAAATAAAATCAGTGGCATGGGAATGAACCCCATACCGATAGTGCAGAAAACATGCCCCAGCCATAAAATATGACGTGGGTCAATAACGTTACACCTCTGGGCCCGCTCAAAGCTCGGCCGCGTGGGCGCCCAACTGTTCAGAAGGGAGAAGAAAGAAATTAAAAGGAAGAGGGGGAAAGGCCGGGAAGGCAAAGAATACCAAGTCCGACACCTGAGTTCCACTAGAGACTAGCCATCAACAAACCTTCAAAGCAAGAAAAGTCCACAAAAGCAAGCGTATCCTGCCCCTGCTTGGCCGCGAGGGCGCCCCACTGATCAGAAGGGAGAAGAGAAGAAACTAAAAAGGGAGCAAAAAACCCCAGAAAGGCAGGCCGGAAAGGCAAACGAGACCGGGCCTCATAATCCCTAGAGACTAGGGGGTGTTTCCACTAGCGCCTTAAACCAGCGCGGTTGGAATATGGTTGCTTGCAATCGTGAATTTATCACGCCTTAAACCAAAACCGTTTCCACTGAAACCCGTGAAGTTCACAGCAAACTTCCTTGTGCCAGAGGTCTGATCTTGGGGCGCCGATACGTTCTGCGATGATTCGTGACCTCGGAACCACAAGTGTTGCCGCTTATTTCGATCTGGCAATAGAAATGACGTCTTTAATGACGAACGATCTTTCGCGCTGAGATGGTTCCTTCAACCAAGAGGCAACCAACTCACAGAATAGCTAAACCTGGTCATCGACGAGGTATAGGCTATTCTCGAATGCATGGTTTCGGCCTCGAACAGAAAGGCCTAAACCGTGTCGGTTTGCGGCAGTTGGGTCGGAATTGGGCCTTAAACCGCGTCGGTTGCCCGGCAGAATAGTAGCAGTGGAAACACGACCTATCCCTCAACAAATGCCCACAACACAGTCCAGAAAAGCAAGTGCATCCCTGGATTAGTACTTTAGTCGGCGTTATTTCGGCCAAATAAAACCGCCCCATATTCGGCTTTCCGCCAAAACCAACCGTCGAGGATTTTTAGTATTATGTTAATTAATTATCCCCGACTTTCAGCGTGAGTAACACACCCCTGATCAGATCGAGGGAGACCGGGGTTCTATTCCCCAATGCAGCGTTCTGAGCCTATCGTTACATTTAAATGTTTGGCTGGCTTTTTTGTTCATTGCCGTGATACTACGCCGCATTCAGTTTTTTGTGTACGTAATTTCGGTCAATAAGTCACGCAATTTCGCGCAAGTAAGGCTGTTTAGCTGACACGCACGCAACGAAGTGCGAGATGTAATTTAGACCGCAATCATGTTGTACGGTACTGGATTTCTGGCTTTTTACATCATCAGTCATCCATTTTGTAAGGTGGGAAGCCACACATCGTTGTGCGGCACCTCATGGGGAGTATCGTGATGATCATAGCAACTCCTATATATCTTCAAATGTCACAACTTCTCATCAATTGGCGGGTACTAGGTTCTGAGCCGAAAACCCCAGTTGCGGTCTGTCACGGGTTTTGGTCTGTATTGTATTGTGATGTTTTAGAGCTTTTTGAAAACTGTTGCCATACACAAGGGGAGGCAGAAACAAAAAGATCGACCCCGTGCCCCATTTTGTAGAGCTCGACGAGAGCATTCCATAGTTGTTTTAAAAATGTTTTGTGGCCCTGGGAGATATGGGGGGGCAAAGTTGGGGGGGGAGGTCTCCCAAAATATCCAATATTTGGTTTCCCCCCAAACTTCGTATTTTTGTTTCTGGAGGTCTGTTGAGGCTGACAGCGGCACCTCTGTGTTCTTATTGCCAATATGAGTCCATTTACATCCTAAAATGTTGCTTGAATTACCACATGACCCCCTACCCCCCACACACTGAGGGTGTGGCTCCATTGGACACCCCCCGAAACCAGCTGAGTCAGCCTTAAAAAGAGCTGTATTATACGCAGCACATGGTAGTGTGGGTCAGGTGGATCATGAATGAATTGATTACTTGTGGTCGTTGTGGCAAGGTCCTCAAATCTGCTGACCCTGCCAACGTCAAACGCCACCAGAATGGGAGGAGTGCATGGCACGGATGGCAGCTTCCTTGATACATACCACGCGATTCGAAGATTGTTGGCATGTCATCACCTAACGAATTTAAATATACCAATAGAAGCGCCTTGGCGAGCTGATCAAAAAACACCCCTTACATGCCCTGAAATTCTGAATTTTGACAGAGATATCTGAATTTTAATGGATTTCCGGAGGAAGGGTAGGGGGGGTTAGGCTCGTTGGGTGCTCGTTTGAGGGGGGGGCATGGGGTCCCAGGCTTTCATTTTTGCCCCCTCCTCGGCCGTACACATTATCTGTCATGATCTATCGCAAGCCCTAGATGATGAGAGAGAGATGAAACGAGCACCTTGACCTAGGGATATTGGCATGCGGTACACAATACGGCAAACCCTCACTCATATCTACATGCCAGAAATTCAGGGGACCGACTTACTTAACTCGATTTTAATTTCATTTAATGCATTCCATGGGCTGTACAACGAGCTTATAGGGGCGGGATGAAACCGATCTGTCAAGGCTTGATGGTTTGTTTACTGAACGAAATAATGCTTAACGATGCAAGCACACCGCTCGCATGCGCTTGACCTGGGCCTCACAAAACCTTCCGGACATGAGGTGTGCCCATCATAATCTGCGATTTGCCTGAGCGGCGCAACGCACGTTTATGCTGGTCCTATGAGTAAATACACAACAGAACGTACAGAACGGGAGGCTGAGAGACAGACAACATCCATGGTGCATGGAGGCATCTAGAGCTGGATGTCCAACCTGCTACATGTTTTCAAAATGTCAGATACATAGGGTATGCCGGGTGTCGGTCAACCTCATGCCCTCGAATTAAGAGCCTACATACATAGGCTCATTCACAGTCATATGACTGTGAACCACATTGTTGATCTTTGGGAGTTTCTGCTATGGGCACTTACAAATAGACAGTGACGCGCATGCATGCACGCAGAGTTTAATAACCATGCATGACCTATGACAAATGCACCTTCGCTTGAGATGGACAAGTCCCATTGAATCCATGGTTGCATGGCAAAGGCCCGCATGAAATCTGGGTCGTATGGATACATGGATCCTTGGGCTGCATGGTAGCAACGATACCTGGAGTGCATGGATCCCTGGGCTGCATGGCAGCAACGATCCTTGGAGTGCATGGATCCCTGGGCTGCATGGCAGCAACGATACCTGGAGTGCATGGATCCCTGGGCTGCATGGTAGCAACGATACCTGGAGTGCATGGATCCCTGGGCTGCATGGCAGCAACGATCCTTGGAGTGCATGGATCCCTGGGCTGCATAGATGGATGGCTGCATGAATCAATGAGTTGCATGGATCCTTGGGATGTGTGGATTTATGGGCTGCATGGTTGCATACACTAATCATGGACTATACTAGTACATGCATGATCCAGCAAGCCCAAATCCACAAAGCATCCCCACAACTCACGTGGCACGCATATGCATTTGTTTTTCACCTGATAAGCGCCCTCCAGACGAGTGGCATCCACTGAAGAAAGCAATCTTCTAAGCCGATCCCGTGCAATGAGGCAGCAGCCCACATAACCCACCAATAAGTGTAGGAGGGATAAACGATTAGAAAATTCCACTTGTAAAGAGACAGCCTCCTTCATAATAAATTTCGATTTCTCACTCTAACGATACAAGATTTTGCACCAGACGAATAATAATAATAATTAGGCATCGGCAATATACTTAACATGCCCCGCCAATGTAAAGTATATAATATATATCATATATATAGTATATAAAGTCAGAAAAAGTGGGCCAAAGTTAAAAAAAAATAGAGGTATGGATTTAGCTTCATCAGGGCATTCAGAATCTGCAGCTAACTCGTCCCATCTAAGAAAGCTAAGTCCTCAAAACATTAAAACACCGTATTTGTTTGACGCGGATCACGGGTTCGCAAAATGGGGCAGGTCTGGTCCAGAAGTTCAGTTTAAGTACCACTACATGATCACTAGATATACATTTGAGTCTCATAGCATGACTGTTCCGAAGTTATCAAGTCAGTCGGAGTAATAGTTCAGAGAAACCTCCTCGTGCTGAACCTCCTTGACCTCGCCGTCGTCACGGTTCGCCTTGACATAAATCAGCTTCTCAGCCCGCGCGATGCCTAGGCGAGAGGGGCTACTGGTGTACGTCCGCCCCATGCTGACCAGTTCCGCTGGACCGATTGTTCCAAACTCGCTGAATCTTATTCAGCCCGGCACACAAAGCCTCAGGCTCCCACTCGGTTCCTAAGTGCAGTTGCTTGCCATTGTCGAGAAGGATAGATCGTTTCACTTTCTTAGGGGCCATTCCAGGTAACACGAGTATTATTGGAGTATAGAATCGGAAGAGAACGCATGCGCTTGTTTCACAAGTAGCCCACACTCCCACAGTAGCTGAAATGCCGTATTTCCACGTTTTCAGTCGCGACATTCGGGATTTTCGCGACTTTATATAAAGTATATATGATATGCCGAATTCGAATATATATTATATAATATATAATATACTTTATATACTATATAATATTATATAATATTGCCGATGCCTAATAATAATACAGGTGAATGTCGTTAGTGTCGTAAGGGACAGCGTTAGATTCTAACTAACGTGTTAGAGGGTTTCAGGGTCTATAATAAATAAATAGTTATAAATAGTACAGGTGCACCGTACGGACTGTTGACAGGGGTGATGATTCCCTTGGCTAGTAACTCGGCAACTTGAGTTTTGAGTTCTTGCAACTCGGCTGGAGACAAGCGAAAATTCCTCCGGAAAGGTGCATGTACGGCATGCCACGATAGCTCCATCACATGTGTATCACAACAGTTTGCAAAAAGTATAATAATATTGTATTGTATTTGCAGGGGCATTTATATTGTATTGTATCGATGCGCCCCCCTACGGTGCACCTACTGAAAATCCATACTTTTGGGGTAGGTGTGGAATGGCCGCGCAGAGATTCCACACAGGAAGGCAACCATCGCCATCGCTAGGAAGCCCAGCAGTCGAAACGTTGAGGGCATATATCGCGCAACAGTTATACTTCTTGACGATTCTATGGATCTGCATAGTGATTTGCGCAGCTCCCTCGTCTGCTGGCAAGTCCACAATGTCCAGAGTCCAGTAGTCCACACCTCCAGGACATTTAAATTTATATAAGCTTGCTCGCTTACAGAGATTAGAAGGCATAGCTGGTCAAAGTCTATTTCGATCCCAATATCTAGTGGCAAAAAGATGCAATTTGACGCCGAGTTACAACCCTTCAAAGCTACATGGAGGGAGCCAGGGAGGAGGACAAGAGGGAGGCAGGACTGGCTGCAGGAGCTCCGCATCTCCTTACTTAGTGGTTTCCATGCATGCCATGCAACTACGCAAGGTGATTATGAGGCCTCTTGTACCTGTTGCTATATTTTTGCATACTTCATCACTTCATGTGCCATGCTGGTGGGTTGCATACTGCATGGTTAAATCTGCATGCATGCATACAATGTGCCCCTTGGGGTTACTTGGTGGCCATACAAGATTGCCACAACAGTATGGGTCATGAACCTCCCCCTCAATTTTGAGATTTTTTGGGGGGTCGTATTGCATCGTAATGAATCCCGTATCGGGCCATAGGCCCATATCGAATTGTATCACGTCGTATTGTATTGCCCTATTCCGTATCCTGTGTCCCTGGCTGCAACTTGCCATACTTGCGGTTCATTCTGGATGGTCCTTTTAAACCGATTGGGACCAAACCTTGACTGACCTATCCTTCGGTATTTAGCTAAAGCAATAGCAAGCTGCACACGGCCCCCCAGCCTCAAGCTGCACATGGCCCCCCAGCCTTATGCTGCACATGGCCCCCCAGCCTTATGCTGCACATGGCCCCCCAGCCTTATCCTGCACATGGCCCCCCAGCCTTATGCTGCACACGGCCCCCCAGCCTTATACTGCACATGGCCCCCCAGCCTTATGCTGCACACGGCCCCCCAGCCTTATGCTGCACACGGCCCCCCAGCCTTATGCTGCACATGGCCCCCCAGCCTTATGCTGCACACGGCCCCCCAGCCTTATGCTGCACATGGCCCCCCAGCCTTATGCTGCACATGGCCCCCCAGCCTTATGCTGCACACGGCCCCCCAGCCTTATGCTGCACATGGCCCCCCAGCCTTATGCTGCACATGGCCCCCCAGCCTTATGCTGCACACGGCCCCCCAGCCTTATGCTGCACATGGCCCCCCAGCCTTATGCTGCACATGGCCCCCCAGCCTTATGCTGCACATGGCCCCCCAGCCTTATGCTGCACATGGCCCCCCAGCCTTATGCTGCACACGGCCCCCCCGGCCTTATGCTGCACACGGCCCCCCAGCCTTATGCTGCGCATGGCCCCCCAGCCTTATGCTGCACACGGCCCCCCAGCCTTATGCTGCACATGGCCCCCCAGCCTTATGCTGCACATGGCCCCCCAGCCTTATGCTGCACACGGCCCCCCAGCCTTATGCTGCGCATGGCCCCCCAGCCTTATGCTGCACATGGCCCCCCAGCCTTATGCTGCACATGGCCCCCCAGCCTTATGCTGCACATGGCCCCCCAGCCTTATGCTGCACACGGCCCCCCAGCCTTATGCTGCACATGGCCCCCCAGCCTTATGCTGCGTTATAGCTTAATCATAGTAGTTGAAGTGTGGAAACCTTTGGTTATGGTGAGGAGGACGCCTTGGTAAGCCGCTGCGATATTCCCCACTGCACATGATGAGGCTAATAGATGCAATGTACACGTAGGACTATGCCCCAATGGGCCTCTGGGCAAACAGACTAAAACTGTTACATTTTTACGATCTGATCTCCGGCATGTTGTACGACATGGGTACTCCGCATTTTCTGCTTGCTATACTTTAGGACCACATTCCCAACAGCCATTTACCAGTAAGTTACATGGCTGGGGCTGCACGCATGCAGGAAGTAGGATCCAAGCAGGCAAGTGGACTTAGACCCATTAACCGTTGACGTTTTCCCAAGATTCAAAGTACAATATGCACAGCTCAGCATTACGTCATAACGCAGTGGCCAAAACAAACTCACATTGCTCGTCACAGACACACGTATCTAGGAAGACCCCACTCGCTAGCTGTCAGACACTTTGCCGTGCACTGAGCCAACGGCATGGCCCCCTTACATACCCTTTTGGCTCAGCAAAAGTGAAGGCTAGCCATCTGTGCGGCAAGGGCGGCGCTCACAGGTGTCATAGTTGACTGGGCGCTCACAGGTGTCATAGTTGCCTGGGCGCTCAGAGGTGTCATAGTTGCATGGGCGCTCACAGGTGTCATAGTTGCATGGGCGCTCACAGGTGTCATAGTTGCCTGGGCGCTCAAAGGTGTCATAGTTGCATGGGCGCTCAAAGGTGTCATAGTTGCCTGGGCGCTCACAGGTGTCATAGTTGCCTGGGCGCTCACAGGTGTCATAGTTGCCTGGGCGCTCACAGGTGTCATAGTTGCCTGGGCGCTCACAGGTGTCATAGGTGCCTGGGCGCTCAAAGGTGTCATAGTTGCCTGGGCGCTCAAAGGTGTCATAGTTGCCTGGGCGCTCACAGGTGTCATAGTTGCCTGGGCGCTCACAGGTGTCATAGTTGCCTGGGCGCTCAGAGGTGTCATAGTTGCATGGGCGCTCACAGGTGTCATAGTTGCATGGGCGCTCACAGGTGTCATAGTTGCCTGGGCGCTCAAAGGTGTCATAGTTGCCTGGGCGCTCACAGGTGTCATAGTTGCATGGGCGCTCACAGGTGTCATAGTTGCCTGGGCGCTCACATGTGTCATAGTTGCCTGGGCGCTCACAGGTGTCATAGTTGCCTGGGCGCTCACAGGTGTCATATTTGCCTGGGCGCTCACAGGTGTCATAGCTGCCTGGGCGCTCACAGGTGTCATAGTTGCCTGGGCGCTCACATGTGTCATAGTTGCCTGGGCGCTCACAGGTGTCATAGTTGCCTGGGCGCTCACAGGTGTCATAGTTGCCTGGGCGCTCACAGGTGTCATAGTTGCCTGGGCGCTCACAGGTGTCATAGTTGCCTGGGCGCTCACAGGTGTCATAGTTGCCTGGGCGCTCACAGGTGTCATAGTTGCCTGGGCGCTCACAGGTGTCATAGTTGCCTGGGCGCTCACAGGTGTCATAGCTGCCTGGGCGCTCACAGGTGTCATAGTTGCCTGGGCGCTCACAGGTGTCATAGTTGCCTTGGCGCTCACAGGTGTCATAGTTGCCTGGGCGCTCACAGGTGTCATAGTTGCCTGGGCGCTCACAGGTGTCGTAGTTGCAAGGGCGCTCACATGTGTCATAGTTGCCTGGGCGCTCACAGGTGTCATAGTTGCCTGGGCGCTCACAGGTGTCATAGTTGCCTGGGCGCTCACAGGTGTCATAGTTGCTTGGGCGCTCACAGGTGTCGTAGATGCCTGGGCGCTCACAGGTGTCATAGTTGCCTGGGCGCTCACAGGTGTCATAGCTGCCTTGGCGCTCACAGGTGTCATAGCTGCCTGGGCCGCGCTTAAACGCAACAGCCAAATTTATTGCACCCGGTACTAGATACCGGTTGTCAATGTTGAAGTTCAAAGGAATTTCGGGACTTTACAGTAGTATGTAAGTAAATAATTGTCAAAAGGTATGAGTTCATGAAGAGTATGAAATATATGTGAAGTGACACATTTCTTAATATGCCGATACGCCTCCCACCATCCGGCTGCCGCCGCATCCTACTACACACGTCACTCCACAAGACAGACGGATCCAATTTCACATCCCACCCAAATCAACCCTGGCCGCGACTCGCCCAAACAAACGAATCCCCACCATCCTTACAGTCGCTTTAAACATACGGTCCCTTACAAACGTACGGTCCCCTTTTTTTTACGCCCCCCAAAATGCGGTCATCCTATTTCAAATTTGCATTGTAACGTGAACCGTAATTTCACGAACCACAAGGAAGCACAACACTGATTTTGATTATTTCCCCCGTCGTATCTATCGGCTTACATTACACTGTAATTGTGCGTCCCGTCAAACTCCACCCCCGGTCGTCAACATAATGAAATGTAAATTTGCTCCGAGACCAATGAGCAAAGGGGGATAGCAACGTGACAATTTGGGGTGGCAACTAACTTGGCATTTTGTTGAGTTCCATATGATATCATTTTATTTGCTAAGGTTTCCTGCGCATCAATACCGGTGGGCAAAATAAATACACGAAAAGTGTACATGACTCTGCCCTCTGCACAGCTTCTGCACCATGGCTCCTAAAGGTCATGCTACCACCTCAAGTTCTCCTCCTCCCCAACGTTGTTTTTATTGTTTTTCGTTTGGTACCCGAAACTTGTCCGTTTCCCTGCTTCGTTTCCATTTAATGAACGGCGAAATAAACGGAAATGGACGGACACTACTGAAGACGCTTTGCATGTTGGGATTTATTGTTGGCGTACCGTACTCCGGTATTGGTGCCGATTGTAAAGTCTAGATCGCAGATGACTAGAAGCCCCTTTTCTCGAAGATAGATATAGTGAACGACCACTACATACATCCCCAACTGACCGAGTGCCAAGCTCTTGAGGAGATGGACAGCAACGAACAATCTACTGGGAGCGCGATGTAGCTTTTCTAGCCCCCCTTCCACTTGCCCAAGGCAGAAAGTTGACCCTAGAAGAATCGTACCCTGGACCATTTGCTGCGGACATGGTTGTTACGGGGCCTGCTCTGAAACCACTGTAAAAGTCTGGATCGCCGATGACTAGTAGAAGCCATAAAGGTACCATTATGTAATAAATTGTGATGAGAGCAAGCAACTGCCTGCATGCCGGCTGATGCCGCATGGTCTGTATGAATGTCCTGAGTAGCCTAGGCTATTAGGATCAGTAATAGGCCGTTTGGCTGTAGGATCATTGGAAGTGTGCATCGAGGGATGAGGTTGAGTGAAGAGCTTTAAGCGCACACCCAAGTTAAAGGGAGAATGGCTCATTTTGTTGTGGCATTGAGGTAGCGGCTTTGAGGCTGCAGCTTTGGGGACAACTCTGATATTGCAGTTTTTGTTTGATTGGACGCCAAACCGCAAATAACTGTATGACAAGAAGTTACATAATGCATAGGGCTCAAGTCCGCAAACCAAACACTAGAGCTAGACATGTTCACCTCACTGGGTGTTAGTTGGTGTTTCATACTTGCGGAGAAGGTTCTGACTTTGGATGCAACGTGGTTCAAACGAGCAATGTTAAAGCCAATCTGAATCCTTCATATGTTTACAATCTGTATATAGTGAGTAATGCAAAAAGGCAAGTACAAACCGGTAGTCACATTGTAATCTGCGAATTAATCTGCCAAACAATGCGTGCCTTCTCCCCGGGTTTTTACTTCATACCACATTCCGGTCACTCCACAAGCACCATTATAAGTTGAGTGCTATTTTTTGAATTATAAGCCCTTCTCAACAATGGGGACTTTGCTTCAATCGGCAATGCATACAGACTCCAGCACTATGGTGGAGGACTCAGTCTACTATCATGTTACCACTGAAATTACCCTCATTACCCCCAGCATTGTGGAGGCAGGGCTGTGGTGATACAAATTATACAAAGATACACATATGCTCCATGTGCAGCATAAGGCTGGGGGGCCATGTGCAGCACAAGCAACTAAGATGTGCGATACAGTGCACCGTTCGTATAATTATGCCCTGGTATGTCTTTCATATCACGGCAATCGGACATTTTCACTATGATCCACTACCCGCTCCGCCCTATTGATCCCCTCATTGACGGGAAGTCAGAAAGGACGGATAAAGTGTCAATTCCTTATGGAAAGGAATGCTATGAGAAACATACATAGCAACCCTAGGATAGGTAAGTTTACCTAGTAGGTATGCTAGAAACAAATGCCTTGAGTCTAAGCAAAATTTCCTTCGGCAATCAAAGTACTAGGCAATCGAGGAATGCATGCATGCCACAAGAAACATGACGCACCTCACTAGGCAATGTCCTAACTTCCTGAGAAACATGATGCCACTCGATTGGTAGGCATACTAGGCAAAAAGTGCCATGATAGCCATGACTCCATGAGTGCCCGCCCTTGAGTTGGGATAGGCAACAGATGCCCTGATATATGTACATGGCTTAATTAGAAACATCAATCTCCCTTCCACTACTTCACTGTCAAGTTTCCCTCCCATTGATTGCCAGGTGAGCCACAAGGAAACTCGGATGCAATCCAGAAACAATAAGATACAATCAATACAACTCGGGTATGAACCGCATGCAACTAGAATACACATGGATGTAGCAACCCGCATACAACTCGAATACAATCAGACACAACTTATCATCTAGAGGTTGATTTGAGGCCACAAGCCGCCGCAAGTTGGGTGATTATTTAAGAAGTTCATTCAAGTCATGAAGGATGCTGACCAAGCACATAGCTCTGAAGCAGCTGCAAAACAGCTGGGTGGGACGCAGCCTGGCGCAGAGCCTCGCCATCTTGGCAGTCTGCCCGAGGCGCATGCTCGGGCCAATCCAGAAGCATGCGCACCAGTGCCTCGCTGCCGAATCGTGCTGCTTTGCACAACACCCTTCCATCCATGCAGTCCGCACGAGGCGCATGCTCAGGCCACTCCAAAAGCATACGCACCACTGCCTCGTGGCCATGCGCAGCTGCTACACATAACACATCTCCTCCCATGCAGTCAGCAGGGGGCGCATGCTCCGGCCACTCTAAAAGCATACGTACGACTGCCTCGTGGCCCCGCGAAGCTGCAGAACACAACGCTATGCCATAGATGCAGTCCGCACGAGGCGCATGCTGTGGCCAGCCAAGGAGCATGCGAACCACTGCCTCGCTTCCTTGCGTTGCGGCAAAGCACAACGCCAAGCCGTTGGCACAGTCTGCTCGAGGCGCATGCACGGGCCATTGCAGAAGCAATTGGACCACTGCCTCATGACCACCCTTAGCTGCTTTACAGAATGCCTCACCACCCATGCAGTCTGCATGAGGTGCGTGCTCCGGCCACTGCAGAAGTGTGCGCACCACTGCCTCATGGCCTGCTGAAGCTGCCCAGCACAGTGCCTGGCCATCTTGGCAGTCCGCATGAGGCGCATGCCCCGGACACTTCAGAAGCATGCGCACAACTGCCTCATGGCCATTGGAAGCTGCCCAACACAGTGCCTCGCCGTCTTGGCAGTCTGCATGAGGCGCATGCTCCCGCCACTCAAGAAGCAAGCGCACCACTGCCTCGTGGCCACTAGAAGCTGCCCAGCACAATGCCTCGCCGTCCTGGCAATCCGCAAGTGGTGCGTGATCTGGCCACTCAAGTAACATGCGCACCACAGCCTCGCTACCGCCACCGGCCGCATGGCACAACGCCTTGCCCTCTTGGAAATTCGCATGAGGGGCATGCTCTGGCAACTGCAACATCATCCGGACCAGTGCTTGGTCGCCACGAGATGAAGCATGGATTACTACTTGTTCATACTGGCTGTCAGCTCCCACGAAGTTCAGAAGCTTCCTGACGAGTGCGCAAGAGTCGACTGTCCGGCTTCCACACCTGGCAGCCCGAAGGAGCGCCTCCTCGGTGCCGTGGACCATGACCAGGAGGTCTCTTAGTCGGCACGGGCAGTCGCGCAAGCAGTCGCGCCACCCCCGGCACACATTCCAGGCCGCAACTGTGGTCCCAGATGCCTCCCAATTGCCTGCTTGGATGAGGATGTCGCCAAGCAAGTCTCGAGGGAGGTCGTGCAATCTCGTTTCGACACGAGTCAGAATGACGGGACATCTCGTGTAGCTGTTCATTGGTCGATTTAAATGAAACTTTCGAATTCAGGGCACTGATGAGCTGCCGAATGTTAAATTGAACAAATATTGGTAGGGAAACAATGGAATCTCGTATGAATAAACGGAGATAGAGCGGTGGACGAAATTATTCAACGTTTTGTAAAGCCCTAGTGTCGTGGATCTGAAAGGGAGAGATAGCGCTAAAAGTTTGAAAGAAATTACCGCAGACGGATATGAAAACCTCTCGCGTCAGGACCTGACGCCCAAAACAGGGAGGGGTATATGCGTGTACTGGACGAAGTGTTTGAACATGGACAGTACGACTTCGACTTCGGCTTCTTGTCAGTTTCAGTCGAAGCAACAGCCAGTCGTACCCCATCCGTTTAGTCTAGTGTTGCAGTGACACAGTAGTTTTAGCTCTCAGTTACTTAGCCTCGCCTCACGGTCGCAATCAGGCTCTGCGCCCGGGCCACTAGGTCATGTGGTGGCACAGTAGTTACTAGTAGTAGCGCTCGGGTACTACTTTCAGCAACTTTCAGCTACGTTGGGCTCAAGCAGAGAGTTCGAGGCTCGTGCCACTCTTTATTTTAGAGTGATGCAGCTAAAATACAGGTACATATCAACGCGCATCGACCTCAGAGCGCTTGGGTTCAAGGCTGGTTGCACTCCATGTTCATTCCATGGTGCATGAGTCAATGACATTACACCTCTGGGCCATCCCATGCACACGAAAGCTCGGCCGCGCCCAACTGTTCAGATGGGAGTGGAGAAAATGAAAGACTTGCCATGGTGTATGAATGCTCCAGCTACAGTGAAGCTGCATGTCACTTTGCTTCGACATCTGCAATAAGTTAATAATGCATGGGCTCAAGGCTGAAGACGCAGTATGAGGGTGGTAAGGTGCGGGGAGATGAGATTGCTATTGAAGCTCATGTGGCCTCGTGTCACTGTGGCTTGTGTGGCTCGTATGCGGCAAGGCCCTCTGTAAGTTACTAAGTTTCCAACCCGGCAGTTGGACGCTGCCGTAGTCAAGCATTTTTTAGCAGGGGTCAGAGGTGTAACGTCGTATTGCAAGCACCAGCACCATAAGATATCGATTGAAGATAAGTTGGGGACTGCCCGTGTGTGGTATGGAGCTCACTTCCACCGTAAACTGAGCCCGAGATTATCCTCAGCCCTAGTTCAATTACAGGTGCTTTACAGAATCCGGCTTAACATGTGCCGTCAGTATCATGCTTTCTTGGTCAGGGGGATTTTGCAGGATTCTGCTACCAAGATCCCCCTGATCTTTGTAGCAGAATCAGTGCTGTGCGATTCCGCCGTAATCCGATTTTTGTGTAAGTAATTACGGTCAATTACGGCGTAACACGTATTTGCGCGCAAGTAAGGCTTTTTAGCTTACACGCAATTAAGAGCGAGCTGTAATCTAGACCGCAAGCACGTTTTAGTAGATTTCTGGCTTTTGGGGACATCAGTCATACATTTTCGAAGGTGGGAAGTTGCAGGTCGGTGTGCGTCAACTCATAGGAAGATATCGTGAAGATCAGAACAACTTCCACGTTGACGTGTCACGACTTTTCGTCAATTGGCGGGTAGGTTCCGAGCCGAAAACCCCATTTCCGGTCCGTAACCAGGGTTTCGTCTGTGGTTACGCCGAAAGCAACTTGCAGTAATTGCGGTGCAATCTGGGCGGTCCTGGTAAATTGCGCGCAAATTGCACCGTCACCGCAAACAGTAATTTCACGAACCGAAGGAAGCGCAGCACTGAGCAGAATACAGCAAAATCCGTGATGTAACATGTAGCCGTATTTGCGCATTTGCCTTTCAATGTAATTTCGAACCTACGGTACACCAAACATCAAATCCTTCGCACCCACGTCATGCTCGGAAATTTTAGCTTGTCTTCTAAACTAAAGCGTTCAATCTCTTGCCAGTGGCCTTTAGTTGTGTGCGGGTTTCTGCCTCCAGGTAACAGTAATTATTTTAGCGCGCTTCAGCTACAATTCAGGTTTATCATGGCCTGGGGGGTCTGGATGGTGCAGGAAGCACTACTGAACGGGCCACCGGCCGTGGACCGGTCAAGGTTCGGTCCCAATCGGCTCAGAAATGGCTGCCCGGTGGCTCTCCGAAGGTGCTCTGTCATGTAGTGAAATGATCGCCAGGTAGTCATCATTCTTCCTTTGGCAGATTATAATATCCGTGGACCGCTTTACACGCACGAGTCCCCATGCATCAAATTTGATGCCCTGCTGAGCTGTACAGCTGAACTTTACCGACTGACAGACATGTTAAAAAAGTGCATACCGTAGCCCGTAGTTGTTTACCGTAGTTGTCTACCTGCTGGGCCCTGCTGATCGCTCGGCCGCGCGGGGCTGGTAGGGAATTACGAAGCTCAATTCCAGCTACCATGCACAGCCTGGGCCCTGGTGCAGTCATGGCGGCCGGACGGCTGGCGGGTATGTCCCCCATGCAACCAATACCGGCGTTAAAATTTGATGATCCGCTGGGCTGAACAAGAGAAACATTTTGCCGGAGATGCAGGTCAAGACCAGGGGCCAACACTATCCGAGTACGATTTAGGGTTGAAACAACATCAGTGAGCCCATGTTGTTTAATACCAGGACATGAAAACCAAGCAAGCCCCACTCGTGAGCGATATGGAAACGGTTCACGAGTGAAGCCATGAATAATTCATGAATCCCGCTTGCCCAATTGTGGGCAAAAACAGGAAGTCCAGAGGCCAATTAACCTAAAAGTGGGTAGCCAGCACCTAATTTTTAAAACCTTGCTACGGGAGTTCGACAGCGCCTCGTTTCTGAGCTTGCCTGAATGCAGGTCGAAGCCTGGGTCAAAGCAATCCAAGTCAGAAAAGGGTGACAAACCACCCACAAGAGGATTTCGAACCAGTTCCTAGATCTATACCTGGGGTGGGCTACCTAGTACCTACCGTACATGGGGCACCAAGACTGGGTCCCAGCACTGGGAAACCCCACAGGCCACACACATTGGATTCACATTGCGGAAGAAAACCAGTGACCAGTGCTGGGATCCAAATCATCCCAACCCCACATTTGCAGCTGCAGCCTGCAGCCCATCCTCAGTTGATGGGGTTATGGACAATGAGGCGAAGACACTTTACACGCAGTACACACAGCATGTGCAGTACATATGGTACACACATCATGTGCAGTACATACGGCACATGCCATACACGTCACTCAAGCTGCAGTCAACAAACTATCGAGCCTTTCTAGGAGCCGCGGCAGTGCCTCTTGGCTCTGCGCTGCGCATGATTCGGCATAGGCAACTGCAGTGTAGCTAATGGCTACTGCCTCTCAGATTGATCAGGACTGAATGACCGGTGTGCTTGGCAGGCACGCGTCGATGGCATCTCTCATCGCCTACTGTGCATTGAACCTATTTCACGGCTGGCACACACCACATCACATCTCCCTCTACTTGACGCAGTTTCAAATTCCTATCGTCATATCTTCCTCTGCTTGACGGTGGTCACCTCGCCAATGGGCGTCATCTCGTCCAGCTCAACAACCTGAGGCAGTTAGGCGGCGGTTGGGTGGCAGTTGGGCGTCGGCTTTGCTCGTTTGAGATGATTCAGCTACAATACAGGATCATCATGGCTTATGGTAAGAGGGAACTTGAGCCCCGCATGCTTTACCCCCCCCCCACACATTCTCCCCTACCCTGGTTGCACCTCCGCCCCGCCCCTGGCTGTGTTCCCACCCTGGCATTGCTTGATTTATTTTTCATCTACCGGTAATACAATTTCGTTTAAAAGGCTGAACTGAAGATTTACTAATTGATATACCTTACTGTATCAAGGGGCCTGTCACTAGGTGGATCGGACTAGTCCCCCAAACAGGGGCTTTCAGTGCCCGGTTGGCGCAAGCTTTGTTCCATTTTGTAATAAATGGCTTAAGTCCTGGACACCAGTCGATTCTTCTGTGTGCTAAGGCGCCAACCATGGGGTCGCATTTTAAGCCAGGGGGGTGTCGGGGGAGTAGTCCGACCCCCTAGTGACAGGCCCCTTACTGTACCTTTCTTCTAATACAATTCCGTTTTAAAGCCAGAATGAATCATTTCGCCCTCACACCTGCTCGATTCCCTGGCGACACGTGGGGCACTCGTTTGGCGGCCGAACAAACAGCAAGAACGCGCACTTCTTGCAGAACCCTCCATGACCACACTCCATGAACACGCATGTTGGCGGCTGGTCATAGCAGATGATGCAGAGGTCGTCTCCGGCGTCGTCCTTGCTGGCGGCGGCGGCGGCGGCGGCGGCCGCCGCCGCTTCCCGCGCTTTCGCCTCGGACGGATCCGGTGACGCCTCAGCCTCTGGCCTGCTCCATCCAGGCTCGTCCGACAAGCCAAGGTTCTTCACGATCCCCACAAGCAGCCCACCGCCGCCGCTGCTGCCGGCGCCGGCCGATCCGCTGGCCCTGTCGGCCCCCGCCTGCGGTGAGTTCGCCGGGACAACCTTTGAGCCGCTGCACGAGCGGATCAGCGCGCCCGTCACCGACGGTGGCAGCATCTCCGTGTTTGAATTGCTGCGGGACGGCCGATGGTGCAACCGTGCCCCCGTCAGCTGCGCTGGAGAGCTGCGAGGGCCGCTTGTGGGCGTCGAGAGATACTCGCTGCTGCTGCGGGGCGCAGAGGCCGGCTGGCTGACGCTCAGCTGCGGGATTGGCGGCCGACCCAGCGGCAAGCCGCCCTGCGGGGCGGCGGCCAGCGCGGCCATCGCCGCAACCGCTGTCGCCGCTGCCGTGGCATCTGTCCCACCTTCCATGTCTGCAGCCACGGCGGGCACTGCACTGACAGCGTGCAGTGAAGACCGCGGTAAGGAAGCTGCCGCACTCATCTCTAACCGGGTGCCGCTGACAGGGCACGTAACGGGGCTGCTGACAGCATGCCCATCCTGCACATGCAGCGTGACGTGGTCAGATGGCCTGCCCGTCAGCGCTGACGGTGCGGGACTGTCCAACTCAGTGCCGAGCGGGGAGCTCCCGTCTGAAGCCGCACTCTGCACGGCCTCTTGAAGGCGCTTGTAAAGCGTGTTGCCGACGCGGCGCAGCCGGTTGGGCTTGCTCTTACCCTCCATCATCTCATCCACAAGCTTGGCAATCTCCTCCTCTGCAGCGGGGAGGGTTTGGGGTTTAAAGTTTGCAGGCTAAAATCTTGTCCTCTACAACGGTTGAGGGTTAAGAGTTTTGCGGGCTGCAATTTTACTCATCAGCAGCAGGGAGGGTTGAGGGTTAAGAGTTTTGCGGGCTACAATCTCCTCCTCTGCAGCAGGGAGGGGAACGAGGAGTGGGAGTGGTGTGAAAGGTGTGAACGGAGTGGGGTGTGTCAAGGTTGTGGAAAATATCCATCATCTCATCATATAGCTTGGCCATTTCATCCTCTGTGACAGAAAGGGGTGAGGGTCGTGGGCAGCGTGCTAGGGCTTGTTTGTAAGTTATGCAAGTTACTTCTGTGAGGTACTTGTGAATTATTGATGTGAGTTACTGATGTGAGCGTTGCGAGGTTCTTGAGGTTTGTGGCAGGTGTGAGATGTGTGGCAGGTGTGAGGGGTGTGACAGGTGTGAAAGCTGAGACTTGTGAAGGGTGTGAAAGTTTACAAGCCCAGCGGGTGGGCAGGATCTCCCGACTTGAACACCAAGGGTCAAGAGTGAAGGTTACAGAGCATGGCTAGGGTTAACGATACAGAGCCAAGAGTTTGAAGCGCTCGTCAGGTGTAGGGCTTAAGGTTTGGGCGTCAGGATGAAGCAAAGTACTCAGCTCGTCAATCCATTAGGTGATTTTGTCCTTCATAACCGTCGAATCTCGGCAGCAGGGGGAGGAGGAAATCGCCGATTCTGAAGATCATTTACCGCTAAATTCTCGTGTGGTTCCAATCGAACATTAATTCCAATTTGAGGGATTCCATTGCAGGCCAGGACATGGCCGAAGTACACCAGAAGCATACCAGTAGATCCTCAACATCTATAGATCTCAACACCTGTAGATCTGAACATATGTAGATCTCAACACCTGTAGATCCGCAACACTACCGTCAGTCATCTTTCGATTCTCACCGCTCAGGCCCTCAATCCGCCGCCGGACCGCCTCCTGGTCGTGCTGCATCCGACGGGCCACCTGCAGAGGATGAACAAAATAAATAAATAAAACGCCCTGAGATGTGGATATAGGAAGCCACCCGACATGCAGGGGACGGGATGACACGATCGCTTTCAAACAAGGGGCTCCAAGAGGGAGGGGCGAAAGGAACCGTGCCAATAAGCTGCGCCATCAGAACAAGAAGTGGCTAGAATACACACTGCCCCCTTTGACGTTCGTACGCTACGCATCCTGCTGGCCACGCGTGAGGGGAAGGGAAGGAGGCATCACTTAATCTTCCCCCCAAAACGTGTTATGTACCGGAAAATCGGGGAGGGGGGTAAATGGTTTGAATCTCAACCTCTTAACACCGCATCCTGCACATGATGCGTTCAATGAGCCCTGGAGGGAACGGAGAGGGTACAAGAGGCCCCATTAGGCAGGTAAGATAGATTGCTTACAAATTCAAACCGCTGTTCAGATTCAAAAGAAATACCTGAATGAAAAAGATAAGGGGCGCCAGGGACCATTTGTTATATAACCCACACAAGCAGTAGGCTTGAGCCCCAACTGCCGCTCGTTTCCAAACCACTACTTAGATTCCAACTGCCACTACGATTCATAAGAAGCACCAGCACGTGGCAGAGCGTGCGGCGCGAGCAGCAATAAGCTATGCCGATAGTCAGTCCAATCCCGCTTGTCCAGCCAGCTCCCATCCCTCCTGCCCTGCACCTACCCGTTGCGTCCCTGGCACGCCAAACTTCCAGCCCCCAACCCTAAATCCCGCACCTGCTTCTCCCATGCTGCACCAGTAACCAGCAGTATGGGTAACCAGCAGCATGGGAGAAGCAGGTGCGGGAAGCTGAGCCAAAAGCCCTAAACTTCGTGACTAAAACAAAGCCCTGACCTTCTGGCCTAACCTCGCACCTGCTCGTGTTGCGTCCACACCGCCCCGGTGGCAAGCAGCATATCCCGCAGCTTCTCTTTTTGCCGCAGCCCATAGGCTATGACCAGGCTGCTGGCCCACATGGCGAACCAGCTTGCGGCGTTCGGCACCAGGATCTCCTGCAAGGAGCAATCAAGGGACGGTTGGCCAGCAGTTGGCCAGCAGTTGGCTGACAGTTCGAATTGGTGGGTATCAGGATCTCCTACAAGGAGCAATCAAGGGACGGTTGGCCAGAAGTTGGCTGACAGTTCGAATTTGTGGGTTCCAGGATCTTCTGTGATGAACAATCAAGGGACGGTTGGCCAGAAGTTCAAATTGGCAGGTGACAGGATATCGTTCAGGATGCAGCAAGGAGTGATGTTGTATGGACGGCAGTTGCCTGGCATTTCACAGCTGGAATTTCAGATTGCGTGGCAAATTAAATTGGCTGGAGCCAGGGGCCAGGATCTGCGATAATGGGAGAAGGGCAAGGAGTGATGGTGTATGGATGACGGGTGCCTGGCATTTCACACAAGCTGGAATTTCGAATTGGTTGGAATCATCAGATTGGATCGGATCCGATCATCGGGGATTGAAATCATTATAGAGAATTGCCATCATTATAATCCTTGGTTGGCATTTCAAATTGGTTGGTATTTTACTTAAGCTGACATGCCAAGATTTCCTGTAAGGAAGGGAGGGCAAGGAGGAACCTGGAATGGATGGCGGTGGGCTAGCAGTCGCATGGCAATTCAAATAGACTGGCAGTTGGCGCACACTGCAAATTGGCTGGCTTAGTTGTTGCAAAGGTGATATGACAAAACTTTCAGTGACTCCCGCTGGCTGCATCATCCAGAAGCTGCGTGTCCATTCCACACTTTTCCACTAGCTGTCAAACAAACGGTTTAATATTGGTGGCGTGCATGGGCTGTGTCTTTAGTAGGTGAGGGAGCCATGCCTCATGGTGAACCGTAAGCCCTGGCCCTCCAGTGTCCAGACAACTATTTTTGTGTTTTCTTGGCTTCCTGTTTTGCTTGTCCTCGGATTAGCAGTATGGAGGCAGGGCTTTACAATGGATTTGAGATCTTTCGGGGTAAGCCGGACTCAAACTTCTCCCTATCCGGGTTTTTTCCCGAGCCGAAGACGTGCCATTTTTTTGTCCAGTTTTCCGAAAAGTGTGAAAGTGCGAATATTTTTGTCTCACGTATTTTACAAATAGTTCTCAATCGAAACACTTTTTGGTACACAGACGCACTCTTAAACAGAAAAATCGACACATTCATTTGTACACAAAACAGATGCAGTCCACTACGAAAAATGTCATTGTTCACGCCGCCCAACAAGAGTTTCCGTCGAAGCGATCAAGCTGCATGACGCAGAGGTGCATGCTTGCACGTGTATCTATTCCCTAGGCATCAGCTGCATGCAGCTGCCACGGGACTGCGATGGTCTAGCTATACCTCGAAGAGGCCACCATACTACTGGTCGTCCTCGTCAGGGGCCAGAACATGACAGTTGCCATGCAGGTGAACCAGCTTCCAATGCTGGGCAAACCGGTCAGCATATGAGTGAACTGTAACATATGTTGTGCCTATTGGCCCAACTCCGGCAATCCTCGAGGTTATGTGACAGCTCAGTTCGGACTCATCATATCGAGGGCACCAAATCGACATTGGCCTGGCTTAAGCCTGGCCCGTTATAACCCAGAGCCTAAGTCGCAATAGAAAGACAGATGACCGGAGATATAATGAGAGCCGGACAAGATTCCTGGGCCTCCGGCCCAAAATGACCCAGCCGGAGAACATCCACACTTTCTCCATTTTTTTCTGGCTTCGCCGGGGAGGCCATCTAGCTTTTCTCCGGGTTATTTTTTCGATGTCCAAAAGTCTCCAGGAATTGACCGGTTTGTTCAGCCCTGTATGGAGGCCTATTGTTTAGTCGACAATTGAGGAAGCGTTGCTGCCGTTTCACTGGGATGGCCTATGCTGGTATACCGTGCATAGTTAGCTAGTGGAGAGCAGGGGTGAGCGGCTGTTTAGGGGGAGCCTAAATCCAACTTTCCATGCATGATTTATTGCGGCTGTGTGGGCGCTTGTTGGTCGGATGCCCTTCCTATTCCTGCTCATTTTTTCTCAGCTGACGACGAGGGCCCCTTGCGCACCTGGGCGTTTTTTTGTGCTAGGGCCTCAGGTCTTCCAGGGTGTGGCGGCGCCCAGCTTAACACTTCGTGCTGAGTCCAAGCAAAAGAAAAGTTGACCGCGTCTTAAAATGTGTGCTGAGCTGCTGATACGTAATTTCTGTATATTTTTACATTCTGTACATCCCAGTATATAATTCAGTCCAGTTCGGAGCGAGAGGGTTTACTGACCAGCAAGGACACGTTGGAGTTGTCAGGGTCATCGAGTATCTTGACCAGGTACAGGTACGACACAAACTGCGGTACCGTCGCGACGAGAAGCAGCAAAAACCCCAGCGGCAGGATGAGGTCCAAAGCACGTGCCCACACACGCGCAAACAGTAGCAGCGTGAGAACCTGAAGGGGGGGGGCAGCGGCAGCATGGGAGGGATGAGGACAATGTACAGCTCAGATAAGGACAATGTACAACTCAGATGAGAACAATGAACAACTCAGATGAGAACAATGTACAACTCTGATGAGAACAATGTACAACTCAGGACATGAAGTAGTAGGAGGCATTGTGGCTGGATGAGGTCCAACGCACACGCCCGCATGAGCGCAAACAATAGCCGAGTCAGAAACTTAAGAGAGGGTACTTGTCAACAGCAGAGGAGGTTCAGCCAAGTAGGGCGTGGAGGGAGCAGGGGCGGAATCCATACAGCAGAAGCATAAAAACCTGGGGAAGTTAATTAGACAGATTATAGTCGCCTGTCCACAACTTGTGGACACGCTTCTCACACTCACAGACCTCTTGCCCTCACTTCGACAGAATGAACAGTTCACCTGTCTAAACATCTGCATGCATTGAAGTGGTTTGAGTATAATCACCTCCCACCCCCCTCACCATCCATGCCAGCAGGAACAAGGCACTGAACCAGATCCAAGGCACCACAAACACCACCTGCCACGAGAAGCTGGTCTGACCATCGACCTACAGTGAGCATGCCGGGGAGGGTGAGCAGGGGCAACCGAAAACGTTAAAGACAGCAAGGAGAAAGAACAGGGGGGGCAATTGTTAGAGGGAAGAGCAGGGGAGGAAGGTGCCGGGGAGGAAGGTCGGGAGCAAGAGTGAGCAGACAGCCTCGGGCATCAAAACAATATTCCTCTAAATGCTGCCCTCAAGGCAAACGGTCGACGAAACCTATGAATTCCCTACTGGAAAATGGCGTGGACAATCGACAGTAAGGAAATTCACGGATCCCTCACCCCCAAATATTGTTAATTGTGAGGGAAGGCAAAGCAAATATACGGTTCAAGAGCTTCTCCAAATTGTATGTGGATGGTGGATAGCGGAGCAATTGACACTGGATGCCGGACAGGCCGCAGGTTGTTCGGCTACTCCGGGATTTATCTGGACTTGCAGAACCCAAGCTTGCTCGACTGGACGACTAAAACCCGCCGACAGAACCCCAAGGCTGTGCTGCTGCTCTGGAATCTCTCTCGACGAATGCAACCCACGCTTGCTCGACTGGACGACTGAAGCAGAAGCTCATTGGACTGGAAGACTAAAAGCCAAGGGTGTCCGGGTACTCCGGGATCTTCATGGCCGAATTCAACCGAGGGTTACACTGCTGCTCGGGGATTTCTCTGGATCGCACCGGCCATACCCTGGCTTGCTCTTGTAACCACGGAAGCCAAAAGGGACGTACACAGCACACTTGACATGCCCATTTTGAAGTGCGACTTCTCAAGTGTGACTTTCTTGACACAACGCAAAGGGGATGCCGTAGCTCTCTCGCGTTCTCACCTGGCATGCCACAAATAGTAGGAAGATGTACAGCAGGTCACGAGTACTGCCAAACACGCGTTCCGAACGGTCCTTCAGACAGTTCAAAATCGTAGACACTGCCCAGCACACCCTGCAAAGACGAAAGAAGGGCAGCGCACATGTCATTCAGAACGGTCCTCAGAAGCAGTTAAAAATTGTGGACACGACTCAGCACCCCCTGCACCGACAATGGAAAAAGGCAGCGTAATTCAGAACAGTCCTCAGAAGCAGTTACAAATCGTGGACACGACCCTGCACACCCTGCAAGAACAGCAGACAGGGCAGCAGCAACGTAAATACATACATGTACATCATAACCGTCGTTCAAGCACTTCAAAACCATAGACGCGACCCAGAACACACTGCAATAACAATAGAAAGGGCAGCAGCACCGTTATATACATACACAAAAGGTCGTGTGAGGGGCACTATTCTAGGGGGCTTCTGCTACCCTTCAGCTACATCAGGGCCTATGGCCGTGAAGGCCGGGTGCAGCAAGCCCTGTTGCTTGGGCCATGCATTATAGGCCAGCTAAGTTGGTCGCCCAGGGTCCATTAGTAACTTGCCAGCCCATGCCAAAGGTGGCCAGATGGGCATTCAAAGAAACCCTTTCAGGCCCAAGGGGGCAGCCTTGCATCAATGGGCTAGCCACAAAATGCTATCATGAAAACTTGATACTAAATCAATTATAATGACAGGGTCACCCTCTCTTACCTGAAGGTGGCCAGCATGAGCCACCTTCAGGTAAGAGAGGGTGACCCTGTCATTGACATCAGCCATTGACATCACTCGTAATGATTGCAAGAGATATGACCTAACTCTCCACACTTGAGAAATTAAGTCCCAGGCTCCCTCTGTTACCATAAACGTGTGAACATGATCCACACCAACATAGCACACCAGATTGAAATAATTATGCAATGCATGTTCACACTTTAAACAAGCCCCTCACTCCCTCTCTTACCAGAAAGGAGTGAACATGAGCCGCATCGACATGGTGTGCAGACCCATGGGGAGTGTCAGATTCCAACAGAACAGCACCTGCGGGGCACATGCAAATAGGGTGCAGGAAGGATGTTTTATAATGTTGAAGAGGATGTGAAATAGGGTGTCAATAGGGTGTAAAAGGGGTGTAAATTAGGGTTTAAACAGGGTAAACAGGGTGTATAAGGGGTGTAAATTGGGGTTTAAATAGGGTGTAAAAGGGGTGTAAATTAGGGTTTAAATAGGGTTTAAATAGGGTAAACAGGGTGTGGGAAGGGTATGGTATTGTTAACATGAATGGTAAATATCAGAGCTAGTGTCAGATTCCCAGCCGATAATCCAGAAGACCTCCCACCCCCCTTTTAGGAATTACTTTTTCACTGCAGAGTCTACACAAGGAGAAGTCCTCCCATGGCACCATCCTCCTAACAACAAAGGCAGGGCGCCTTACCACTGAGGTCATGGGGACCTTGTTGCGAAATCTCAGAAACTGCCAGGCAGCCATCACACATGAGTTTACAACCCTTCACACCTTCACAGTCAGCATTGCCGCACTATCCACAAGCCCGTTGGCCGCATCGATGACGTGGGACCGTGACCGCGCCCGCAGCAGGAAGCTGTAGTGCATCTGCAGGCGGGCGCTAGCAGTCTCGGGGGGGGGCGGGCCCAGCTGACGATATATCATCCCTTTCTGTGAGCGAGGCATGCCAAAGGGGGGAAGGTGAGAGCGCGCAGCAGCAAGCTGTAGTGTATCTGCAGGCGCATGCATCTGCAGGCGGGCACTAGCGGTCTCGGGGGCGGCGGGACCAGCTTGCCATATATCACGCCCTCCTGAGAGGAAGATCTTGGAGGGGGCATTTTCATATATTCAATTGAGATACTGACATACTGTACCATATATTCAAATTCCCTATCCTCGGATATAAATTCGATGTTTATTTCATTTTCTTTCAGTAGATAATCCCTTGATCCAAACCATGGACATACACTCTGTATTTGCGACTGAATCTGGCGTTGACAATCCAGAAAAGTATTTTAATGAAACTCTCACCCTTAAACAACATAAGCTTTGAGGTAACACAACGCCGTAAACTGTAAGTCTGTAACTAGCAAATGAAGGTATCACTAGTGTGTTAAAAGGGGAGCTGGCAGCAAATCATCGTTTTCTGAAAGGGAGGGAGGGGGGGGCCCAAAGGGAGGTGAGTGCTGGCAGCATGCATTGGAGGGGGGAGGTCCCGAAGGGATTGGGAGCTGGCAGCATGGGGGAGGCAGGATGTCCAGAAAAGGTGTGAGGGGGGGGGGCAGGGCAGTGATGAGGCAACGACGACTGTCTTCACAACTTTGTACTGTAAGAAAAAGGAGGAACTGAGCCATGCTTCAACAGCCCCCAGGTGAACTGACGGTTTTAGCTCTATAGGCCGTAACCTGCCGGAGGGTCAACTGTTCTCTGTTAATGTTTTAGACGTTGACCCTCACCAACCCTCCATGAACATCAATGTCCCTATTTGTATGACTCCACCTGTAACACGAAACGGCCCTCCTTGGTGATCAATCTCTCTCTCTTGCTGTTTTAACCCTCAACCCGTACTAGCCCTCCCTGGGTGATCCCTCGCCCTCTCATTCCAGAGACACCCAGAATTGCTAACAAAAATGGGGCATGTGCTGTCTTTCCCAGGTGATCCCTCTGCCTCTCTTGCTAGTGAGGCCCATCTTCAAACTCGGGGAAAGAGTGAGATGACAGTGAGGCAAAGGGCGGTGCAGTTCAGGGAATCAAGATGACGAATCAAGGCCAAGAATCTTGTCGCAAGGATATATAATTATCTACTAGCCAAGACTACTCGCTATAACAGACATGCAGGCAAGGTAGTACAGACATGGCAGGACTGCCCAAGTATGACAGTCCAGACAGGGCAGTCCAGACAGGGCAATACAGGCGTTAAATAACATGCACTGCAGTGCATGCATGATAGTACAGACATGGCAGTACAGGCATGGCAGTACAGACACGACTGGACAAGTAAGGACAAACAAACATGATTGTATAACATGCACCTCATCCCCCCCGCCAAAGGCAGTCACTGTGACGGCGGGACGATTAACTTCATGTGCACTTCAGCTGTCCTGTGGGGCCTGCTGCTGTCAGGGTATCTTACCCTTTGGCTCAGCTAAATTTCAGCCTCATTTCAGCTGCCGCCTGGCCTTCGACTGAGGGCCACAAACACGTACTGCCATGCTGATTAGGCTTTTGTCTGTCGGCCGGTCAAGGGTTGCGTCCCACCGGGTCGTTGGCGAATGTGGTGAGGCCCGCTAAATGTGGACACATGGCCGACAAAATCAACGCAGCCTCGAGGGACCTTGCCTCAACTCAGTGTTACCCGGTCCGGAAATACGGTACGGACGTACGATCAAACCGCACGGTACAGTGACCGGTACGGTACAGCCAAAATGGACGGACAGGTGAGAAAAATACCGATACGGTGTTTTCACATATAACGATTTTGTTAAACGGTGCGGTACGGTACGGTAATCGGTACGGGATTTGGGCCCAAACGGCCGTCCTGGGTAACCCTGCCTCAACTGCTGTGCCGCTAACTTCACCAATCGGGGCGGTTCGCACCGTGTACGCCATGACGGCTACATTGAGGCCGATCTGGCAAGCAGTGCTGATCCAAGTGGGAGTAAAGAGAGACCACCAAGAGACCTCCTGTAGCGGCCCATTGAGCTGTGCAAAGGAAGGGGGCATGTGGGGAAGGGGGTCAAGTGGCAACATGGGAGGAGGCATGGAGAAGGGGTATGCGGACACAAATAAACCACCGTCCATCTCATTCAGCTGCCCAATGAGTGTGGAGACCAGGGTCATGATGTAGGGTGTGGAGGGAAGGCGACATCATGGGGGGAAGGGATGATCAGGTGGCAGCCTGGGAGGTCTTTACAGTGGAAATGCAGATACTGTGGCACCCATATATGTAAGTGGCCCAATGAGCTATGCATAGAAGAGGGTGCATGGGGGTGGGTGGGGTGGGGTGGGTGGAAGCTTAGGAGGTCTCGAGAGTGGTAACACACACACAGTGGCACCCATCACATGTCTTTAAGTGGCCCAATGAGCTTTGTACAAATGAGCTGCATGAGGGTAGAAGGGGCAAGTGGCTGCATAGGTGCATGAGGTAGCATGCGTAGGTGTTGGGAGGAGACGGACTGCAATGTGGTTCAGCTCTTTCATACTACAAAAACAGAGATCTGACAAATGTCAACTCTCCGGAAGGCGAAAACTTCCATTAGGGAAAGCAGAGGAAAGAAATTCCATGCACGGGGTTAAGTGGGTGGGTCAGGTGGCAGCATGGGTGCTGAAGGTAGCTGGTGTAAGTGTTGGGAGGAGAGGGAAAGAGAGGATCAGTCCTTTCATGGTCCGAAAGCAGAGATCTGGCGATGAACACATCTCCGGGTGAGAGTGACAACTACCTGGAGAGGAAGGAACTCTATGCCCGAGGCCAAGTGGGTGGGCAGGAGGATCGAGCAGAAGGACACATATGCCCGTGCTGCCGAGGTGATCCTCTGCGCATGCACGTGCTGAAGCGCATATCAAAATACTTGATGGGAACTTACCTTAAGAAGAATGAGGATCGCAAAGACAGCGTTCATGAGCCATTGTGTAGTTGTGTGGGCTAGGAGCACACGAGAGTCGATCCGAAGTCGACTGGGCGTAAGTATCATGGGCTGAGTTGCAGCAGCTGTGGTAATCGAAGGTGCTGTATCAGCTTCTGCCGTGCTCGCTTCTGCCTCTGCTGCTGTGCGGGCAGCAACTGCATCGGCATCGACTGGGGGAGGGTTCGAAATTCCGGAAAGCGAGGCCCTCGGTGGGTCAGTGGCGCTGTCCTCTGTTCTGCTGGAAACTCCGTCGTCCGCTATGGTGTCCAACCGTGTAGCATAAACTCTGCCAGCATTCTCGGTCTGGAGCGGATGTGTCATCACCGGAGAAGGGTTCATCCCAGCAGCTTCTGCAGCTGCTGTGTCAGAGCTTCGCAGCTGCTCAGCTCCGGATAGAGGGGGCGGCATCGCGAAGGATGCGCGGGGACGGTGGAGAACCTCTCTGTCTACTATGGACCTAATATCGGTGTCATCCCCTCCGTGCATGTGAGAGCGAAGGAAGAGTGTTGGGACCGCGAGCTGTACAGATGCGGTACCGCATTCGTTTACTCAGCAAAAGTTATTTTGTCAAGCCAGGCAGCGACATGGCATGGATTTACAATCTGGACCTGAATATTTACCGACTTGAACAATATAGGTGTTGAAGAATGCTGACGAGCCGGAAAGGAGAGTCCAAGGCAGCCCTGCGTGAAGTTTGACATGACACGATGCATCAGCATCTTTGCATTGCTCTTAATACAGTTTAAGTAATATATTCTATTCACCCTGCCTGTAAAATCCCCATCTGATTGCATGTTCCTGTCCAGATCTTGCCAATACCCTCAGCAAGATATGAATTCCCACACCCTACTGCTCCCTGCTGCTGATGGAAGCCCCTTCCCAAGCAGCATTCATGCATGCCATAGCGGTATTGAAAATCAGCATATGCCACCCAGATCTTGCCATCAAACTCAGCACGGCCTCTTTTCCCACACCCAGCTGCCGATATGCCTCCTGCCCCACAACACAAATGCAAGAGTGCAAGACTCGCTAATATTGCAAACCAGAGGATCTCGCCGAGATCTGCCCTCTTACCTCAGCCAGGCCTCATTCCCCACACAATTGCTGAGAATATTCTTCTACATTGCAGTGTTGTTGCCTGGCAGGCAGTGCCGACAGATGCACACTCATTCCAAGCAAGCGGCAATTGCCGGGCCCATGCCCACGCCCACCCTCCTTTCCCCTGTGTATCCCCTCTATCTCCCCAATTTCCCTCAGAAAAGAAAAGAAAATACAACGGGGATCTTGTCACCTTTTCCTGGTGTCTTTTGGTGTCTTTCTTTTTATTGAACCCCTCGCTCTTTTCCAGGGTTGTTTTCTTTCGGGTGCGAACAACCATCGGCGTGTCAGTGCGATGGCGCATGGTCTGCGATACCTTTTTTTGCCAACAGCAGGTATCGAACTGGCGACCTCCGCTTCATCACCGTCGTCGGTGCTAGCCGATAAGCGGCTGACACCCGTACGGCATTAATCACGTGTGATTACGTCGGGTGGGTGGCGGGCGAGAGGTGTCATCGCCGCGCGGCCCAAAAGCTTTCCGAATACATATCGCCTACACCCGACGTTGAGAGCAACAGAATCGCATTGCTAATGTGCTTATTTTGATCGAAGCCGCGCTTGCGGCAGAACACTACATCGCTTCCCACCCCGGTGCCTGCGGAGCGTCGTGAGCCGTCGCTTCGGCATAGTAGGTTTGGTCGCGCGTTTTTTCCCCCCTTTTTTTACTCATTTTGTTTCCTAGGCACACTTTTTTTACAGTCTCCCATAGGAGATCCCTGTAGAAAAGAGAACGCCGATGCGGCGTGGCTTTGGGGAAATACAAGTTGACGAGACGCCCAGGCCCCGGTCTGTATACCCTTAAAGGGAGAAAGGGAGAAAGATACAAAGTTGATTGTAAGGGCCCAATTCCACCTGCGCCTCGCCGGGATTAATCCCGGTGTCAGTTTTTCTGGTTGGAAACAGAGTGCTGGGGAATACAGCAAATGCAATTCCACTTGCGCACGCGAGATGTTCGGGTACGGGCGAAACCAAATCTCTTTACATTACAGCCTGTCAACCAGCCTCTGTGCTCTTCGTGCTGCTAGACGCTGCTCTTGTCTTTTCTTTTCTCGTTTGCGCTGATCTTTGCTCTTTGCGCCCGCCGGTGCTCTTTGCGCTACTCTGTGAGCTGATCTTTGTGCTGATCTTTGTTCCTTGTGCAGCTCTTGTCTTTGCGTAGCACTTTGTGCTGTTCTTTGCGCTGTTCTTTGCTATTTGCGCTTTTGTTGTATTTGCGCTGCTCTGTGCGCTTTGCTCTTTGTGGTGCTCTTTGCGCCACTCCATGCGCGCGCTGATCTCTGCAAAGGCGCCTGCAAGATCTTTGCCGCCGTCAGACGGATTGTCAGCCATGACGAAAGAGACCAATAGAGAAAGAGAGATAGATTGATCGAGATTAATGAAACAAATTGCGATAAGTGATGATCAGTGATGCAATGTAGCCACGCCTCGCTGTCACGCTTATCCGTACCCGGCGAGGCATGAGTTTTGCATCGACCCCCCTGGGGCGCGTTCACATTGGGGGGGATCCGAGCCAAAAGTGGGCGCCGTACAGAATTCTGAGATGATCCGAACTACATCCACACTAGAGGCGCGAGTTGGGCGACAGTTAGTCGTTGTACTTTTGTGTACATCTAGGATCGTTTCAGAAACGACCTCCCGGGGTAATGTCCAAGAATGATCCAAATAATGATCCTGCCACGCTGGCTAGGTCAGGGTTCACGCAAACTCAAAACTATGTCGATTGAATGCATACTTGTCTCATTCGTCTACGTGCTTGTTACTTTGAAACGGTTGTGATAAATCAAAATGTTTCATCGAGGCGGAAAGGTGCTGTGCAATGACAAATGGAGAGTCTCGGTCGGTACATGCTCTGGTACAAGCTTGAGATTCCTGCGCGATTTCTCTCGTGTTCACAGCAACAGTGATAAGCGCGCCACGACGATTGTGGTGTGTTGATATGGGAACTTGACTGTGCAATCGTCTGTGGCTGACGGATTCCTGCAAGTAGCTGAAACAGGCGAGAGACAGCCTGCTTCTGATTGACTGCGGAACTCCTCCACAGGCCCTGTCGTACAGAAACGGGGTCTGTGGAACTGCTCCGTAGGCCTTTAGAAGACCCACGTGCGGCCTTTTTCCCGAGGACCTCCCCCCCCCCCTCCTCGGAACTTCCACAGTCTGCGGAACATTTAGGCCCTCGAATTGAAATTAATTATATATTAGAACCCTATATTTTCTGTCAACGGACCTATCGGGCAGTGGCCGTGGCGGCGACCCTGGACAAAGGCCGCGTCAGTCAGGCATCCTTCTACGACATTTCGAGACAGCAGCCACTGCAGCAGGATAGGCCTGAGCGAGGATAAGACCGAGGGTACCGACAGCCAGTATTGTTATTAGGAAGAGATGTGATCGAAACGTTGTGAAGAGAAATAGAAATGAAGGGATAATGTGCACACAATCGGCAATACTACAGTACGCCCTGAACCCTGTCTGCACGGTCTCGTTCCGCAGGGTCCAATCAGAAACGACCTCTGCGGAACTCTTCCGCAGGCCATTAGACCATCGTACATTTTTTTCTCCGCAGTCAATCAGAAACAGGCTGTAGTGCAACGAAGGATCCCAACGACTGGATTGGAGCCAATGTGAACGCGCCCCTGGGCACGATGCAAAAATCATGCCTCGCCGGGTACGGATAATGGGTGGGCAGGATCCCGAACACGATCCCGAACACTAGTGGAATTGACTTTTGTCTAGCTGGCACTATTTTCGAGTTATGGACACAGGTGGAATTGGGCCCTAAAGCGCCCACGCGGATAAGCCTGTTGACCAGGGCCCAGAGGTGCAACGTCATTCACACATTTTTCGCAAGCTACCCCATGGCCCCATGCCAACACTGATGATTCACCAAACCTGCACCAAACCGCCAGGTCTTTCTCATCTGCGCCAGATTGCCAGATTAGGGCTATACTCAGCCGCAAACGCATTAAGCTCCAAACCTTTAAAGCAAAGGAACGTGCATTTGTTGATGCAGTGAACAAAGGACGTCAGATTGACTAAAATAGCAGGACAGGTTCCGATATGCGTCGATAAATTGCCCTGTCGACCCACCCGAAAATGCTGTCGACCTTCGAAATCACAACGGTCGAAGTCCGAACATCTAAGTTTCGCACCCTCCCCTGACTGTGTATGCGATTTCGAAGCTTACATGTCGCCGAGTACCGACCTCGACCTCATCTATACAGCGAGGCGGCATCTAGAGACCGACGGTCAGCAGATGAAAGCGGCTGTTTTTATGGTGTCAGCGTCTCAGGTATATAGGGTTGGGCAATGGTTGGGCGGCCTTTCTCACGTACCTTGTAAATAAAGTCACAGCAAAAGAAAAGGGGGGATGATGCAGGGAGGCAGGGAGCTGCCTGCTGCTTGGGCTACTGGCTGTAGGCATTGACGGACTGGTCCCCACTCCCCATTGGCCTGGCGCGCACTAAAATAAACATTGTGGCAAGGGACCCAATCCTCCATTTCTGCGGGCATGGGATATTTGCATGGTGATCCCTGCCGCGAGGCGCAGATGGAAGTAAGGCAGATCATGACAATGGCCGACCTGACTACCGCGCATGAATCCTGGAACCCTCTCATCTTGTTCTTCTGGAGGAGGTAAGCGACCTCGTTGAGGACAAGAAGGCGCACATAGAGCGTGCGAAGGCAATGGCACGGAAGGAGGCTGCTTTGGAGGAGCGTCAGATGATTCTGCTGTCTACACAGCAGCAGGTGGGTAAGCTTATTACCGCTCACGAAATTATCGGTACAGCGAAAGGTGTAGGACTGCATACAGAGCGAAGGGGATCCTACCATGAAAGTGTTTTTCTAGAGGATCAAGGTAGAGAAAGTCAGGGGGGGGAAATCAACCCGTCCTTCAATAAGATTCAAACTATCAACATCAGGGGTTTCAACCTTGGTTTCAACATGTTCAAAGTAGTCCCTCTTGCCTCCAAGCAAGCCTTAATCAAAGTCCTTTCCAGAAACTCCGTACCAGCTCGTACTACAATGAAAATTCCTCAGTGCAGTTAATCAAGTATCCGACCCCTAATCAAAAAAAAAATTAGCCAGTGCCTCCGTTTCCTAACTGTGCCACACACCCTTGTGTGACTTTTCCGACCGAAACATACGACCTGAACTTATTACCTGAACACATGCTTTGAACTCTTGCCCTGAACGTATACCCTGGACCTCTGCCCTGAGCTCGTGCCATCGAATCCAAGGAGCCTTGAAGATTGCGGCAATAGGCTATTCATGGCCCTTAAGCGTCACTTGGATAACCTTTTAGGCAATAGGTAACCCTGAACCCTGAATATCGTGGCGATGATTGGTCAATTGGTCAATTGATCATGGCCCTTCAGCGCTATTTGGGTGTAGGGTCAAGGCCTCAACCCAAAACCCTAAGCCATACATATCCCTAGGGCCACATGGCGGTCATGTCCCTTGAGCTCAACTCATAGTGTCTTTGCCATCCTTAACCCCAAATCTCCATGCTCTCTCCTCACAGCGGCTGTCCAGATCGCCGCCACGGGGTCCTCATGGCCCCTGAGCATCGCCTTGGTGCCTCCCATGCTAGAACCTATCAACAGCATGGCCATGCCAGCTCCAGCGCTGGGCAGGGCCTCACCTGCAGCACTGTCCCAATTGGAGGATGCAGCTGCAAACCACCCGGATGCCTGGAAGCACTGCCCGGGGAGGGCCCTGGTCAGGCAAGGTGAGGTCAAGGTGGGGTGCAGCGGACACACTGGCCCATTGGGAGAATGCGGCCGTGCCCCACCAGGCTGCCAGGCTGCCTGGAAGCACTGCCTGGGGAGGGCCCAGGTCAGGCAAGGTGAGGTCAAGGTGGGGTGCAGCGGACACACTGGCCCATTGGGAGAATGCGGCCGTGCCCCACCAGGCTGCCAGGCTGCCTGGAAGCACTGCATGGGGAGGGCCCTGGTCAGGCAAGGTGACATCAAAAGGGGAGCTGATAGTGGTGCAGCGGATGCAAAGTCCGATTGGGATTATGCAGCAGTGACCTACCCGGATGCCTGGAAGCACTGCCTGGGGAGGGCCCTGGTCAGGCAAGGTGAGGTCAAAGGGGGGGGACGGCTGTCATCTGTTTATTGTATGGTGCTTAAGATGGTGGCATAAGCCCTGCTGCTTGGGGAGCCGGCTGTAGGCCCGTCAAAGGGGGGGAAGGGGGGGCTGTCCACTGTCTATTATTGGGTGCCTAGATGTAATTGAGATGCATCACGGCCTCCAGCTGAGAGGGACTGGTGGTATAGGCCCTGCTGCTTGGGGAGCTTGCTGTAGGCCAGTCAAGGTTAGGTCTTTATCGGCTTAGAGGAGGCTGACCGGCGGCCTGCTGAAGGGGATCTGATGCAGACTAAAACAAATGCTGATGCTAACTGTGGAGGTATGTGAAATTGATGCGTACCGGCATGGTAGCACGATACGGCATGATATGGCGCAATATGGCACAGGTTCAGCCGTATTGTACCACCAAATTGCCGTGATACAGCACGATACGGCACAGGTTCAGCTGGATTGTGCTACCATAGGAACCGGTACCTTGGTTGTGGGGGCATCAGCCGCATTGCTGCAAAAAATGCCCCCAATGCTACATGAATAATTAAATGATACGCCCTGATACGTGGAGTAAGGAAGCTACCCGTTAGGCAGTAACAGTAGGTTGGCTACCAACTACAACTAATGCTTCCAATGCTGCAACAAAGCAGATTGTTGTTGCAGCATCCTAAGGGTGGTAGCTTGCATGTTGCCTGCTACATCTGTTCCGGAATGCTCGAGATGAACTTGGGGCTCAGACAAAACAAAACAGCGCTCTGCAGAACCCCGTTCCTCAAAACTTCGTGTTGCCTCCTGCAACACCAAGTGTTGCATGATCCAAACCCTTGCCTTCAATGCTACAGAACCAAACCTTGGCTGCTGCAGTGACGTCTGAGTCAGTAGACCCCTCATGCCTGGCAGCCCTGGCTGGACAGGGCCCTGGTGCAAAAGCTAGAGTTGCCTGTTCCGAACTCTGGTCTAAATTGTTGTAAAACCTGATTTTGCCTGTTGCAGCGGTGTCCGAGTCAGCAGCCTCTCCAGAGCCCTGGAAGAGCTGGCTGGACAGGGCCCTGTTGCAAAACCTAGAGTCGCCTGTTCCTAACCCTGGTCTTAATTGTCGTAAAACCTGATTTCGCCTGTCCCAGCGGTGTCTGAGTCAACAGCCCCTCCAGAGCTCTGGAAGAGCTGGCTGGGCAGAGCCCTGGTTCAGCCACTCCCGTCGCAACCATTGGGTGAGGTGCCAGAATTGCATTCGGTTGACTGCCAAGGTCCTGCCAACCATGCTGCCAACAGCTGTTAGACAGGACCCATGTGTGTCTGCAACAGGCAGACAAATGGAGAGGGGAGCAGGGTATCAGTTTGAACAGGCCATGGGGTGCATGGAGGAACGTAAGGCGCGAATTCACTATCCACGAGTAGAATACAAAATGTCACATGCTGAAAGACATGAGTGTACATCCTAGAAAGAAACACAGGACATAACAGGCGTCTGAGTCAGCAGTCATAAAAGATACATGAGGCAACTTGACAGATACCTGAGGCAGTAGAACATGACAGATACCTGAGGGGAGCTGGTGCAGGCTGCAGGGGCAGGTGACAAGGCAAGATGCCTTCTGGGCGGAACCATGCCCAGGAAGTATAATTGGCATGTGCTTAAATCTCCAATTTGTTTGTCTCCTAGCACTGCCCAACAATTTGTCGATTGCTCATGTGTAAAAGGTTCGCCAAAATACATGTCTTGTTACTTTATCTCCTTTCTGCAGGTTCCGGCCCAGTGGTGTCATACATTGTTACTTTTCCGTGCTTGCAGTTTCCAGCAGCTCATCAGGGAAAGGGTAATAACTGACAAAGCTAGATCCCCCCTGCCCGCTATCGTGGCGGAGTATTACATGAGTGGCGGATTATAACGTGAGCTCAACCAGGCTTGACCCTCTGAGGAGCTGATGACTGCTGAGCAACCTTATCGCCGATGTGGTTGAATCCTACCAAATATCGCCTTTTGGCAGACCTCGTCGAACTGATCCTGATGATCTGGCTGTTGATCCTGATGATCTGGCTGATCCAGCTAATTCATCTGAGAAGAAGCATCACATACCTTTGCTGGTGGCAACAGAGGCTATGTCCTTGCCGGGGCGGCTGATCCAGCTGATCCAACTGATTCAATTGATCCAGCTGATCCATCTCACCCAGCTCATTCGTCTGAGAAGACGCATCGCAAACTTGTTGAGGTGGCAACAGAGGCTGTGTCCTTGCTGGACCTGATCCAGCTGTTCAAGCTGGGTTTTCATAGAGGATGCCGGACAAAACCTTGGAGGTGGCAACAAAGGCTTCACCCTTGCAAGGGCCAATCTTGCTTCTACCTTGGCTGGCTACCTCATAAGCATCAGCAGGGCTAGCCAAGGCAAGGCAATAATAATATCGAAATACGTATGTCCTGTATGTAAGGTATGTACAGCATATCCTAGTGCAGCTCTAGCTATCTATCACTAGCATTACCTTGTCATCAGCATTTCGCAGTAGGGCTGGCTGATAACATATAAAAATACGGAATATGTACACCTGTTGTACGGTATGTTCTGAGTATGAAGCTCCTATGGTATGAGCATGGCTATGAGCCCCCTGGGTATGTGAAGTGAGGTTTTAATAGTTTACAGTTCAACGGTGCATCGTATTTAGAGCATGTGACTGGTGCCCGAGTACCGGTTTGAGCGCTATCTACATTTGGGCAGCGAGCGGGAAAAGAGTGTCTGGTTTTCCTTAATGTTCCTCAATGTCCCATGAATCCCCAATATTTCCCACTCCCCCCTTGATCATGGTAGAAAGGAGGGGCAAATAGTGAATGGAGAAGAGGGAACTTCTTGTACGTTTCTAAACTTAAAATCAAAGATTTTTTGTGTTTTCAGGTAAGGGGGGCAAAAGAGAAAAACTCGACTAAAAACGCCATAACTAGCTCAAAAATGTGTTTATGATCTGAGATGGGGCTCACTGATAGCCCTATGCACCGTCTGTCTATTGCCCAAGGCTTGGCCCCCAGGGTTCAAGTTTCTGTCCAAGGGCACAAGTGCAAATCAAAACTGCGTCGGTGGCCCACATACCGTTACACTCACCCCAACTTAGGCCTAGATTTGGGATTGGTCCATCCGGTGCACCTTTCACGTCAAGGCCTTTTTAGTCAATGACATGACACCTCTGGGCCCAGCTCAAAAAGGCGCGGCCGCGTGGGCGCCCAACTGTCCCGTTGGAGAGGGGGAAACTGAAGGTAAGAGAGAAAGAAGGACTTTTTACTGCACCCCAAAAGCAAATTAGGGGTGTCTGAATGAAAAGGATGCGATCAATGTTGTTCTCCAAGCCTGGTGATGGGCTGATGGCCCTTCATCCGAGGCCCAGGAGATCTAAGGCCCTTGTTTCAAGATCGCCAACCCAGGAATCGGCTCTTGCTCCTTAGCCTATGATTTCAAATATCCTTATTTTAGCATCCCCACTCCAGGGGATGGCCCTTCTTTCCTGGTACTGCCGGAGCTCAGATTTCCCAGGAAATACGATTTTGGTGCAAGGGTCAAGTTGTGTTCATTTCGTTCGGCGCCAAGATGGCACTGAGGGCCTCCGACAAACAAACGAACCCTGACCCAAAGTCTCCTTGGGACCTTAACCAAAATTCCAACCACCCGAAGCAGTGGCAAGGCCAGGCCCAGAGGTGTTATGTCATTGACCTGAAGCAGTTACAAGGCATTTCCCCCTTGCCGCCAGACACAGGCTCCCACCCAAGCAACACCAGTTTCGAAGGCCGAATAGACCCTCACAAACAAGCCACTGCACAGGATGGCAGGCTGGACAGAACCTGATGACTGCAAGTCCTACAGGCCCTCACCAACAAGCCACTAATCAGGACTGCAGGTCGAGCAGGCCCTGACGACTGGAGGAGTGAAGATTGAACATGCCCTCACAAACAAGCCACAGATCAGGACTGCAGGCTGAACATGCCCTCGTGACAGCAGGCTCGACCAGGGGGCTGAACATGCCCTCACAAACAAGCCACAGATCAGGATTGCAGGCTGAACATGCCCTCGTGACAGCAGGTTCAACCAGGGGGCTGAACATGCCCTCACAAACAAGCCACATATCAGGACTGGAGGCTGATCATGCCCTCATGACAGCAGGTTCAACCAGGGGGCTGAACATGCCCTCACAAACAAGCCACAGATCAGGACTGCAGGCTGAACATGCCCTCGTGACAGCAGGTTCAACCAGGGGGTTGAACATGCCCTCACAAACAAGCCACTTATCAGGACTGCAGGCTGAACATGCCCTCTGCAACAAGCAGACCTTCTCATGTTCCACCTGCCGCCACACAAAGCACCTAATGGTCAGAGCCCATGCAGTAATCATGTCTCGAGGCCGAGCACGGGGAGTTTTGTTGCGCAATCTGCAACTGTACATACCTCTAAACATCCACATATTTTGCGCCCCACGGTCGGGGCAAGTGTCTCAAATCTGAAGGCCGCCACTATACACAATGGAGCGAAGTGCGCCAGCTCCTCCCACCCTCCCACTAAATCCGCCCCCCACCGCCCATTGTCCAACTGATCTACACAAATACCCATCTGCAAATACAAAATCTGGAATGTGCGTTTCTAGAAACACCCTGGCAAGTCACAGGCCCGCTGGCGGTCTGCCTGCCCACCCCCTACCGCTCGCTCACTGCATCCAAGCTTAGTTTCAGCAGAGTCAGTCAGGTGGCCCATTTTGCCATGCCACTCATTTGCATACAAGGCAGTATGGGCACCATAAAAACGCGCCTCTCAGTCCCCTTCAACTACTGCGACAAGGATGCTTCTTATGCCCCCAAATATGTGTTGGATCAGTAAAGCGTGGGCGCCACCGCTCATCTGAGATTTCTCAAGCGCACCATGGACGCGTCGGCTACCCACTGCCAAGATGGCGCTCATCTGATGCCCTCTAGGTCTCCCGAGATGTGTAGGATGCCGAGGTGCCCAGTGAGGGCGGCCGCTCATCTAATGCTCCTTAGGGCTCCCGAGAAGAGTGGGATGCCCAGGTGCACAGGCGGCCGATCATCTGATACTCCTTATGCAATTCAAAGAAGAGTGGGATGCCGAGGTGCCATCTTTGGATGATGCTTTGGCCTCCTAAAGAAGCCAGGGATATGCAAGGCCCAGGCGCCGCCGCTCATCTGATGCTCCTCAAGCCACCGAGGGATGCATGGGAGGTCGAAGAGCCGAGGTGACCGCTTGCCTTGACCTCGTCCTTGGCGGCAGGGGGGTCGCCGAAGCAGCGCCAAAACCTGGAGGCGGTACGGGAACAGTATGGCAATACAGTTATTGACAATGTAAATCATGTTGCAGCAGTACAGTTCATGGCACCTCAATTGATGCTGCTGACATAACGGGAGCAGTACGGCAATACAGTTCGTCAGGCGTCCACCTGCAGAACATAGAAGCTCAGCACTGCCATACACTCTGCGAGCGGTATGGAAGCGGTACCCCAGTACTGCCATTCATAGTCCAGGATCAGGATCGAGTCTTCATGTTAAGGCAGGGCCGGGTTTGAGATCGGTGGGAAAGTTCTGGAGAATGGAGGGACGGTCCGATCAATTTGACCGACAGATAATTGGCAAGGTGCAGCACGCGACCCCCATTGAAACCCGCAACACAAAACAATTGTCCCTGCCCCGCCTCATTTCTTGCCCACCTGAGTGTCTCGTCCGCGCCTGCCGACACCACCGTGCTCCCGTCCGGACTGGTGGCCATGTGCAGCACGCGGCCCTGGTGTCCCGTCATCTCCGCCACCTTGACCAGGCTGGGGTACTTCCACAGACACAGCTGGTTCTTGCTGTAGCCGTGGCTGCTGAGGAGCTCCCGCTCGTGGCGGTTCCACTGAAGGGCACAGACCTGGGAACCCGTGTCAATGGAGCTACGCAACAGGGTCGAACGGGGGTCGCAAAAGATCAGT
The DNA here is from genome assembly GCA_037349105.1 of Limnomonas spitsbergensis. Classification (NCBI taxonomy): domain Eukaryota; kingdom Viridiplantae; phylum Chlorophyta; class Chlorophyceae; order Chlamydomonadales; genus Limnomonas; species Limnomonas spitsbergensis. The sequence continues at coordinate 5,371,663 of JAYJMM010000112.1, read as the reverse complement.
GTTGAGTGGGGGGAGGTGAAAGGCTTATGAGTTTATCTGGGGAACGCAAAAGGTTTATGTTGAGTGGGGGGAGGTGAAAGGCTTTAGAGTAGAACGGGGGGAGGCAAAAGCTTCATTTCGACTGCACATCACCCACGTACCTGAGCATGGCGCCAGTATGCGTGTTCCAGAACTTGATACAGCGGTCAGCTGTTCCCCCACCGGTCGCCAAAAGGTTGCTCTGATGCAAGATAGGGGGATAGGATCAAAGGGTGAGGTGGGGGGAGGAGGGCAATATAGCGTTGTTTTGATGCAACGGCCAGCTGTCCCCTCTCTGATTGCCAGATGGTAGCACTGATGAGAGATAGGGGGCAAGGAGGTCAAGCAAGCATTTTCGGGAGGGAGGGGGGGTGGGACAAATTGAGGGCTGGGTGGTGAGAACCAGAAGGATGGGGAGGGGAGTGAGGACATGCATACTGGGTAGAGGAAGGGGGAGGGGAGAGGGGGAGGGGAGAACACGAAAAAGAGGGAGAACACAAATTGTGGGCAGGGTGGCGGGGACAAGCATGATGTGCAGAGGCCGGGAAGTTTGTATCCACAAAGGGGAGCGCCATGCCGGTGCTTTGACGACGGCCTGGTGCATATCTATTTAGGGCCGCCAAAAGGGGCACCGTTATGGTGCCTTCACTTCGTCCCGGTTTTCGCCCTGCAGCAGACAGGACCTAGGGATCCTCTCACCTGGTAGGGGCACCATGCCAGTGTCTATCACCTGACTGGCCAGTGCCTCTCACCTGACAGACTATTAGGCTAGTGCCTCTCACCTGGAAAGGGCACCATGCCAGTGCTTTGACGGCGGCCTGGTGCGCATTGATCTTGTGGAGGAGGCGGAAGTTGGCGTCGTGGATGCAGAGGAGGTTGTCGTTGCCCCCGCTGGCTAGCTGGCCGCCACAGTGGGACCACTTGAGGCCGCACACCTCCTGTGACAAGGGCGGGCATGCTACGCGTGGGCAGACACATACGAGGTCTTCATTGCCTCCTATGGCTACCTGGCTACCACAGTGGGATAACTCGAGGCCAAACATCTCCTGTCACAAGGGCGGACACAAGATATTTCAAACGTGTTTGCTGCTGGCCAGCTGGCCGCTACAGTGGTACGCCTTGAGGCTACATACCCCCTGAGCTTTAGGGTTAAGATTGAAAGGCTTCTGGGTTATGGTTTAGACCTAAACCATCAACCCGCGGCTGTGTGAACATCAGCAGTTGCACACCGCCTGTGAGATGCGATAACGGCAGGCAAACAAGACGCGCTCCGTTTATTTGTTTTCAACCCAACCTCTCCTCCCCTGATCCTGTCAGGCGCCATGCTAGGAGAAAGCACCTTGGCCAAGCCACTGCCCACCTGCTCGTGTGACACCACCTTGGCCACGCAGGCCTCGTCCCTCCGCTTACGCACGTCCCAATTACAGATGGCGCTGTCGCGACCGCCTGAGCTGAGCACTGTGCCGTTCCACGCGACACTGCTCACGCGGTTGGTGTGGCCGTTAAGCTCCCGGATCTGCTTCCCTCGTGCAGCATCCCAGATCTGGACCTGAAAGTTCAAACAAATGTATTAAAACTGAATCAAGGAGCATGTCTGGACCTGGATCTAGACATGAAAGCTAGCAAAATGCAGCTGATGTGGACATGGCTGATCTGATTGCCTCGGGCGGCATTCCAAATGCAGACCCAAACGCTCAAACAAGTATCAAGGCCAAAATCAGGGGGGCGACAGGATCTGGATCTGAGATTTGGACCTTAATGTTCAAACATGTGTTTGATGTGGCCGTTCAGCTTGCAGATGTGTTGCCTCATGCGTCATCTTAGATCTGGACCTGGATTTTAAAAACATTAAAGTCAGATGAAAAGGGGCATGCATGCCTGGATCTGGATTTAAAGATACGCGGTATGTTTTAGGGGGGAGACGGGGTTCATAGGAAATGCGAACTTATGACCCACCTTCAAACCCTGGCAGTCTCCTTCCGGTTCACATACCCTTTTTTGCTTTGAGCTTGACACAGCTTGAGGCTTACATTTACCCTTCTTTTGCTTTGGACTTGGAAGCGTGGGGCTCGCCACCTGATCCCTAAAACTAGATGCACAGAAGGATACAAACCAACCCGGGTGCCCCTGTACCTTTGCGTCTGAGGTGCCCAGAGCTAGGTACGCACAGTCCGCCGACCAGGCGACAGAGCAGATGTAGTCCCCCTCATTGGGGCAGGTGCACAGCTCCTCTACGCTGCCACTCCCGGCGTTCCACAGGTAGACCGTCCGGCCCAGGGCTACCGCAATCTACACACAGTCATAGTGGGTGGTTTAGAAGGAGAAACATTACGTCCTAGAAACAGAAACAGAAACAGTATGTCCCATCAGCTCAGGTTCAGCATGGCCACTGCAACCTGTGCCCACGAACAATAAGGCCACCAGTCACACAGTCACGTACAGGCACACGGCTAGGGTGCTTCCTGCATGCTTAGAGTCCAGGACAAATGCTCGAGGGTAGTGCATGACTGCAGAATTCGGGGTCAGGGTTGATGGTTGAGGGCGGTGCATGCCAAACACAGGCACCCAGCCATGCCCTTGCACCAAGTTCTGGCTATTCCAATCAAGCAGCGAGTCAATCAGCCATGCCCTTGCAACATAATCTGGCCATTCTAATCAAGCAGCCCGTCAATCAGCCCTGCCCCCGCACCATGTTCTGGCTGTTCCAGTCAAGCAGGTTGAGGTAGTAATCGTCCACAAGGTCCGGTGCATCCAGGATACGATCTTGACTCTGACAGGCACAGGTTTGGCAGCAACAAGGGAGGCCGACAGGCATTAGATTGGCAGAAACAAAGATATGATCTTGACTCTGACAGGCACAAATCTGGCCGCAACAAGGGAAGCAGGCAGGCATTGGATTAGCAGAAACAAGGGGGGGCAGATCCTGGGCAAACGCATGCTGCTCATTAGCAAGAGAGGTCTAATGCACCCCGCCTGGCGCATCCAGGATATGGTCTTGGCTCTGAGACAGGTACAGGGAGGGAGGGCAGAAGCAAGAGAGGGCAGAAGACAGGAGGGAGGGCAGAAGCGAGAGAGGGCAGAAGACAGGAGGGAGGGCAGAAGCAAGAGAGGGCAGAAGACAGGAGGGAGGGCAGAAGCGAGAGAGGGCAGAAGACAGGAGGGAGGGCAAAAGCGTGAGAGGCCAGAAGACAGGAGGGAGGGCAGAAGCGAGAGAGGGCAGAAGACAGGAGGGAGGGCAGAAGCGAGAGAGGGCAGAAGACAGGAGGGAGGGCAGAAGCAAGAGAGGGCAGAAGACAGGAGGGAGGGCAGAAGCGAGAGAGGCCAGAAGACAGGAGGGAGGGCAGAAGCGAGAGAGGGCAGAAGCCAGGAGGGAGGGCAGAAGCAAGAAGGGAGGGCAGAAGACAGGAGGAAGGGTAGAAGCAAGAAGGGAGGGCAGAAGACAGGAGGGAGGGCGGAAGCAGAGAGGGCAGAAGAAAGGAGTGAGGGCAGAAGTGAGAGAGGGTAGAAGACAGGAGGGAGGGCAGAAGCAAGAGAGGGCAGACGCAAGAGAGGGCAGAAGACAGGAGGGAGGGCTGAAGACAGGAGGGAGGGCAGAAGCAAGAGAGGGCAGAAGACAGGAGGGAGGGCAGAAGCAAGAGAGGGCAGAAGCGATAAAGCTTCTTTGAATACACAAGATGCAGGGCACCCCATCCGGTCAAGCAGTTGTTGCATGGTGCACAATGTCTGGTGCATCCAGGATTCGACCCTGGCTCAGGCACACGTTTGGCAAAATAAAGGGAAGAAGGCCCAGGGGTGGTGGATGCATGTCTAATGACAAGAAAAGCATCATCATTATACAGAGGCTCGGAGCATTCCATCTGGCCAAGGTGATGTTGCATCCAAAGGACCTCCTCTGGTATGAAACAGACCCGAGGGTGGCGGATACAATTCGATTAATGAGAGACCCGACTTTGCGAGTGAGACGTCCGAAGCATCCAGGATAATTCCTGTCTCTGAGGCAGAACACAAGTCATGCAGAGACATGTTTATGTGCAAGGGCTCATGTTCACTCCACACAGCCATGCGGATGTTGTATGGTACAAGAGTGAAGGCCACGTAGGAGGTAAATGGTGGTGGTGGCTGCTTGTTGTGGAATGCCCACATTTGGATTTGCATGGGCTGTCCACATAAGGATATTGCATGAACAAGTGCACGTTGCATAGAGTCAGGCAGCTGCATGGACAAGTACATGCTGCATGGGGATATGGATGTTGCATGGACAAGTGCACGTTGCATGGGGAAATAGCTGTTGCATGGACGAATACATGCTACATGGGGAAATGACTGTTGCATGGACAAGTGCACGTTGCATGGGGATATGGATGTTGCATAGACAAATACATGCTGCATGTGGATGTTGCGTGGAGAAGCACATGATGCATGGGGAAGTGCATGCAACATGGATCACAACTGTTGCACGGACAGCTTTACGCTGCATGGGAATATGCATATTGCATGGACAAGTACATGCTGCATACAGCATGGCTGTTGCATGTATTCCAATTGTTTTTTTTCTATGCTGCTGCTGCATGTTTCTGTTGCATGAACCCTGTCTATTACGGTTGCTTATAGATTCTGCATGGATACTGGTACGAGGCTTCTGCATGACTATGAATAACTGGGTGCTGCCTGTGGCTGTTGCATTATTATAATGCATGTGAACGGTGCATGTGGATTGTGGATATTGCATGGAGCCGGAAAGTCTATGTTTAATGTGGATTCCGCATCCGGTGAGTCACCTGTGGTACGTGGCGGAACTGCTTCTTGTTGGGCGCAGCCCCAACATTGTCTGTGTACAGGCCTTTCAGTCGTCGACTCCCGTCATGGCCCTCGTCCGGGGCGGGTGCCTTCTGCTTGAAGGCCAGGATGCGGGAGGAGGCAGAGTCAACGCCGAGACTTGCTGCCAGCCTGCATTGGGGAGGTATGGGCGCTGCTTAGGGGTCTGGGATTTGTTTGTCGGAGCATCTGTGGGAGACGAGAAGGATGGAGACAGGCCAAGGGAATGGACCAAGACACTCAATCAGTGTGAGCTCGCCCTGGTATTCCTCCTTTTCAGCCTATCAGCCATCAGCCCTGTAACCATTTCATCTTGTCTGAAACTCATTTTGTTCCGTGTGGGAGGCTGGCAGCCATCAGCCTAGTCAGCGTTCACCTCCTCTGGTATTCCTCCTTTTCAGCGTGGAAGCCATCCACCTAGCAGTGATGTTCTAAGTGTGCAGCAGACTCTGCAGCCAACACTGGGGTTCACTGGGGACGCGACCATGACCAGCTTATGGCCGGTGGCCCAAGCGACACAGTCTGCTGCACCGAGTCCCCTAGGCCGCAGGCCTGGCATGTAGCTAAATCGTAGCTGATGTGCACTTCAGTATCGCTGTCACGTAGCAACATAACCATATCAGTAATATAACGTCCACCGACACTCCTCCCTGACAGTGTGGGAATCAGAGTTCGTGATACTTGAAGCACCCGTAGGGCAGTACTAACCGCTTCTGGTACTCCTCCTTTTCAGTGTGGGTGCCATCCGCCTTGTCATTCTCATCTCTTGTGAGATTCAGGTGGGCTGCTTCAACGTCCATTGCGGACCTTGTGGTCACGAACCTGTCCATCTGGAAGGAGCGGGGGTGGAGGGGAAACAGTGGACAAGGTTGGGCAGGGTGGAAAATAGTGGACCGGGGTGAGAAAAGTGGAATGCGTGAAAAAGGGTGAGGAGTCCAGATTGGCAGCCCTGACATGTACTGCAGAACCGGTGTGACAATGCGGTTTGTCCACAAGGCGTGAGGTGGAAAAGAATGAAGCATTAAGGAGAAAGGGGACAGGCGGTGTTTCTTGTATGCAGGAGGGCAGTATGAAGGAACTTTGGACCTGACTGTGACAAACCTGTCCATCTGGAAGGAGCCGGGGGATGGAAAGGGATCAGGAAATAGGGACAGGTAGGACTGGGGGTGGGAATGGTTCAGGGTTCAGGATTTCGGGTTACGGAGGAGGGGTAGGAAGGTGGTGGCCTTGGAGAGATGGGGTAAGCATCAGAAGAGGGGGACGCAGAAAGGTGGCTGCCAAGGCAATTACATGTACCAATAAGGGCATTGTTGGTCTGCTCTGTTAGGAGTTAATGCTCCAGGGCAGTGTACACATGCAGCGTTTTAAGTTCAGGGTTTATGGTTGAGGGCAGTGTGAGCAAGCAGCGTTTCGGGGCAGGGTCTATGCTTGAGGGTAGTGCGTGCATGCAGCATTTAGGGTTCAGGGTTGATGGTTGAGGGCAGTGTTCAGGGTTCAGGGTTGATGGTCGAGGGCAGTTTCTGCATGCAGCATTCCGGGGCCAGAGTTATTGCTTTAGGGCGGCAGCATTTATGTTTCAGTGTTAATGGTTGACGGCAGTGCATGCATGCAGCGTTTAGGGTTCACAATTTAGTGCATGCATGTAGCCTCAAGGGTTCAGGGTGAATGGTCCAGGACAATGTGTGCATGCAATGTTTCCCCATGCTTTTGAAAGTTGCATCGATGGTTCAGACTCTTGGTATGAGTGAGTCTGAAACATGACATGAGGAAGTGAGGAAATACATGTCGCCTGTCCATGACCTGCCAGGCGGAACACAGATTGCATCAGATGCCTTCTAGGGCTGCTGTTGCTGTTGAATATGGCGGTCATGTGCTGCTGTTGCTGCTGATTCGGGTCCTGCTAGTGCTGCTGGCGCTAGTGCTGTTGCTGCTATGGCTGTTGTTGCTAGTGCTGCCGTGGCTGCTGTTGCTTGTGGCCCCCCAGGCCTTGGTCCGTCATGTGGCTGCCCGGCATCTTTAGAAAACTAAAATGAAAGGGCCGCAGACGAGGTATTGCACGCCGAAAGATCGCAAAAGTCTCATGGTTTGGCGCAGGAGCACGTAAGCATTTCCTGTCCTTTCCTATGCTGCTGTTTTTAAGCAGGGCATGCCCTTGCGTGGATACATTTTGTCGCAGTTGCATGGCCGCAGGTCCGGTGGCGTTGCGTGGCAGGCAGCAGGTATCGTGGGATTTCATCACAGCCGCAGGTTTTGTGGCAGGTCAGCACCATGCGCAGTGGCATGGCTTCCATGCGTGCTGGCTGTTGGCATGCTTTATGTGTCCATGCATCTTGACATGCATGGACCCCTGAGCAATGGGGCTCAACGACTCATAGACAAATTCGAACCAAGTTCATCCACTGGATGCAAGGAGGCCATGCGCAAGAGCTCCCCTTGCATGTGATTTGAAGAGACCATGATATCAGCCTGTTTGTGGCCTTATTATCTTGACAGTTGGCAGAGGTGTATGTTAGGGTCATGTACGAGCACTGGGCGCAATATGACCGCGCGCCTCTAGAAACAGCACCTGCGGCAGCATGGCGATCCCTCACACAGATTCCTGGCACTCCCATGGTCGCACCTTTTTGCCGGGCGTCTTCCCGCTGAAATTCATCTTGGCGCTCTTTCCAGTCGGGATTGGGCTCAGAGCTGCACGGCTGCCTGGCGTGGGTGGGTTGTTCGTCATCCCTCAAAGCCTGCGTTTCGAGCTCGTCGAAAGTCGGTTGGTATAATTGTCAAGCGAATCACAGGAGCAGTGGTATAGCTGTTCTTGCAATGGCAGGTTAGTCTCAATCGATTTTTTCACGTTATATCGGATTCGAGGTTCGGCCCTGTCTCGAGCTGTTTGTCTTCAAATATCTGTATTTTCACGCTCCGGAACACACTTTGACTGATTTCACGACACATCAGAGGCTCTGATCGTTCAATACAGCTCAAAATCGCGTGAGGGAAGCAGTTTACTCGATGTATATCATGCATATATGAGCATGGCCTTCGGTTCAGCCCCCGAGCGAGTGATCAGTATGCGCGTGGTGTTCGTGCGTGCTGGCGGTGGTACCGGTGGTGTAGCGGGAGAATGCAGATCTACAGCGGTGGCCTGCATGTGCGGCTTATGCGTGCATCTGTTGGTTGCACCTGGTGCATGTGCAGCTCCAGGTGTAGCTTGTGGTGCTGCGAGTGCATGTGTGCAACTAATGAAGGGTGTAGCGCAGGCATGCGCTTGCAAGATATATCGTTCACACAAAATAAATGCTTGTGGGGTGGAGCTGAGACGGCGTTGGAGGCATGCAGCCTTCAGGGTGGTAGTTGATTTTCATGCTGTGTTGAAACTGAACAATACGGTTCATTTTATGAAACATATGAGCATGATACAGAATGAGACCCAATCGAAACAGACAAAGAACTGACCCACGCGCGCAGAATGTGAATGCAACATACATGCATGCATACCGTATTGCTTTGCCCGTCGTGTTCTTGTGCAAGCCTGCTTCATTTCTCTTTGTCCACCGGTTCTCATGACCAAATTGATTAAACAATTGTGCATGCCTGCTGTTGTTCTTGCTTTGCTTGTACCGGTTGAGTGCCTGCAATTTTGCTCACTCTGCACGGCACATGCATGTTGCACTGCCCAATGTTGGTGGTCTTCATAATTTGTGTGCGCATCTGACCAGTTGAATTTGTGTGAAGTTTTTACCGACCATCAGGGCATCGCATTTGATGCATGGGACATGTGCCCGTAAACCGATACATGCACTTGATACACTAGGACAGAAGCGAAAACCAGTGACCCCCCTGGGCAAGTAACTAGCACACAACCAAGACAGTGGCGAAGGAAAGAACCCCATATTGCAGAAGATAAGCCCCAGCCATAAACATGCATGACGTGGGTGCAAAATAGTTCGATTGAGCACCGCCTTGAGAATTAGGGGGGAGACGGGAGCTTTGGCAAAGTTTTGAAACGATTCTCTCTTTTCATCATACACAGAAAGATAAAAGAACCAAATTTCTTCCAGAACACAGATGCAGAATCCGCTGCATTTAGTTTGCCACATACTCCATTTGTGTACCGTTGCATGAGTGGCCTCATCCTCGTCCACTAGGAAATTATGGAAAGTAAGGTTAAATTGAAAGCGAAGGTCTGTGTAGAACGGGCAGTAAATCATGTGAAGCTCATCCTCCCGACATTTAAGACTGCAACATCTAGAAATCCTCTCGATACGAGGCACACAAGGTTTATCAAAACGCCCCGTCTCAACATTCAGCCAATGCGACCCCATCCGATACCGGGCTACATCAAAATTAATATCAGGCTTGCTCAAATTGTACCAGAAATCTCCTTCACATCACGCTTAATTTGTAACCACTTACATAACGTAAACAACTTGAACCCCGAGCGTTCTGAACCAGGAGTAGCACGTACTGATCAGTACATCATAGTCATATGACAGTGTGTTGCATACCGGTACTTATTAACCGTAAAACGGCAAAGGGTCCGCACCTCCTCCCCCAATCCCAAAGTAATTTAAAGTTTCGTCGCGCAGCCCCAAAACAATAAAAAACGGCCGTGCAATGGCGAAATTGTTGTTGATCATGTAATGTAAGGCTGTGCATGACAGCATCAGGTAAGATACATATGAATTTCCGTCCGTGCAGCACTTTCAGCCAAGACAGAAAAATTCAGAGGAAAAAAAGTTATTTGATGCTAGTAAGCTCCTACTCTTACTCCTCCCACTGTCGCGGATGACTAATATTGTAAGCGTAAAATATGATGGAATCCCGAAGTGGGGCTTCAGTAACAGTGAACTCGGTGGATACTGGCGGATCTGCTACTTCAGGTTACCTGCAATTAATACAATACCGTAAAACCACTTTAACTCCGCGCACCCCAAAAAAAAAATTAATTTTCGGCCGCGCACCCCAAAAAGAATTTAAAAAACGGTCGCGCAGCGACGAAATTTTAATATAATTTAACGCCGCGCAGCACGAAATTTAATTAAACATCGCGCATCACTGGAAATAATTAAAATTTTCGTCCGCGCAGCACTTTCAGCCAGTACAGTCAAACTCAGTTACAACTTCGTTTGATGCTAGCAGGACCCGCATACCGTAGTCGTCATCCCCCTCCTCCGCCGATTCCTGGCCTCAGGAAACGTGTGGCTATTGGGGCCCGGGGGGCTCAGTGGTACTACGTAACTTAGCAGTCCACACTGAGGTCTGCAGTTCGAATCCTGTCAATGTTCAGCACTATGAGTACCGGAAGTGCTCATCTGAGTCATCAGTAGTGTTACCATGCAGGGCAATTTGGGCACACTTGACAAGGATGCCTGATCGGATGTCGAATCAAACAGTCGCGCGCTAGCGCGCAAAATTTTGTAAAAAATGCTGTTTTTAATTCATACCGCGCACCCCCAAAATAATTGTTTGGGCACCTTACTGACGCTCCGCGCAGCGGCAATTTTTGAATTAATATGAGCGCGCAGCCATGTCCGCGCACCCCAATAATTATTTAATTACGAACGGAGCTAAAGTGGTTCTACGGTACCGGAGTTCTTGCCAAAACTGCCCGTATCCGGTGTCCCTCGTGAAGAGGAGTTGGCACTTTGGCGGTGAGACCGTCTAAGGCAGTGATCCTTACGCCAATCCTTGTAACGAAGCTCGATCCTAGGGACCGTGACGGGTGCTGACGACAGCTGATGTTTCGGGCCCCGACAACCACACGTTTCCCGAGGCTAGGAACCCGCCAGGTTGGTCCTCTTCAGGCAGAGGGTTCGGTTCTGGAGGCGCTTAAGAACCAGCGGAGGAGGTTGATCCGAGGAGGATCCGATTTTGTTGCGCGACGGATTTTAAAAATACCAAATGTTTTGTTGTGCATACCCCATGTCCATTTACGGTAGTTGGGCTGTAATTTGCCTCGTCACCTCCTTGCGCGTCGGCGCCCTTGTATGGGTGTAGCCAGTGGCCCGGAAAAGGTACGGCTGACCATCAGCAAAGTCGCGATCGTATAATGGTAATTATCCCCGCCTGTCAGCGGGAGTAACAAATCACTCTTCTCACCAGAGCGCGGGAGACCGGGGTTCGATTCCCCGTCGCGGCGATGTGTGGCTGTCATGACACCAAATAGTGTGTGACTGTCCAGCGTTTTAGAGCGTGAGCTTCAGCGAGAGCAACGGATTCGATTCCCCGCCGCGGCTAAGTGCGGTACGCCAAAGAACGGTGCGAGGCAACGTGGCATTTTCGTCGAGCGCCGTACGTTGTGGGGTTTCTATGCTAGGATTGTCGCACCATCGGCACATGATGTACTGATTGCGGACCGCACAACGGCAACCATAATTAATAAAAGCTGCCATGCTCCGGTTGTATAGATTCTCCAATCCGTAATAGACAAGCGATGGTAAGTTGGTAGCAAAGCAAACATAGCACAACGGGAACAAGTGGGATGGGAACCGTATGTTATGGAAGCAAAACAAGACGACAACGAAGTAATTAATAATAAAAAAACAAGCAACACCTCCTTTCATCGTATCGCCAACGGAATATGGAAACCAAAATATAGGAGCCCATGAAGGACGGGCCCGCGTTCATTACGTGATGCTACTAGGCAATTGAGCCCAACATTAAGGACTCCATGCATGAGAGGAGCGGTGAAAAGGCTCAGCTGCTCCACTAGGATTGGAGGCCCACACCTCCGAGCGGAAATACTCACACGCCGTTTGTCAAAAATGGAAATGCGGGTGCCTTAGGGCGTTACCAATTTATAATTAATTATTCACATACAAGTGCCCCTGCTAACGATCAAATTTCCAACCGTGATTGTTGTTTTTAATAATTCATCAATCAATGGGGTCGCACCGACGGTGTACGTCCAAGTCTAACGCGCTAGGACACGGATGCTCTCCAATAACAATTTGTGGCCGATCCCGGTGGGCCGATCCGGGATATTGCAGCATGCCAAACGTCGGAAAACCATCATTCAATGTGTACTCTATATATGTGCACCTTTGTACACACAAGGTAAATGAGCGCATAGAAGAGCGTGGGAATGAAGGATTTCGAGACTTCTGCATGGCCGCCGCAATCTCGGCAGTTTCCGAGCTCGAATGCTATGGACTAGTGGAGCCCGCACGGACACAGGGTGCGGAATATGGTAATACGATACGGTACAATCCGATACCATACGGGTATTTTGGCCAATACGGGACACAAGTGTGGGTTTCCAGTCGGTGCACCATAGTGGACCGTGTCGATACAAAACAATACAATACGTATTTTTGTCTGTCTAAACGGCCCGTATCCTGTGTCCCTCGTGCAAGGGAGTTGGCGCTTTGGCGGTGAGGCCGTCTAAGGCAACACGCCTTGGGGTTGTACGGGCTGGTGCACATTCGGTTGCGATTGTCGTTGATACCTTCTCTAACTTCTGCGTGTTGTTCATTTTTGAAAGGCGACGTACCGGCCTCGCTCAATAATTAATTAATGATAGGTAAGCGCAAACATGGCTAAAAGCTAATAATAATTCGAAATTCGCCGTTGCACGGAGTGTGAGTTCAGGTGCCGCAACAACTATTCGGGGGGTGCGCGCTATTAATAAACATTTGCGAAATAAAAACAGCAAGTATAAAAAACAATGCACGCTAGCGCACGAATGATTGATTCGACATCCGTTTAGTGATCCTCACGCCATTCCCTATTGCGAAGCTCGATCCTTGGGGCAGTGATGGGTGCTGACTATACTTGACGTTTCGAGGCCCCAACAACCAAACGTTTAGTGAGGCCAAGAACGTGACAAGGTGGAGGACGATGACTATGCTGAGTATACCTGACTTTGTTTTGTCCTTCCTAGCATCAAACGAGGGTTTTGACTGAGTATTACTTTACCGGCTGAAAGAGCTGCGCGGACGGAAATTATTTGTATTGTAACTGATGCGTGACGCAAAATCAAATCAAGGGGTGCGCGGCATTAAATCAAATTAAATGTTCGCCGTTGCGGCGCGGCCGTTTATAAATTGTTTTTTGTTGCGCGACGGATTTTAAAATACCAAATGTTTTGTTGTGCATACCCCATGTCCATTTACGGTAGTTGGGCTGTAATTTGCCTCGTCACCTCCTTGCGCGTCGGCGCCCTTGTATGGGTGTAGCCAGTGGCCCGGAAAAGGTACGGATGACCATCAGCAAAGTCGCGATCGTATAATGGTAATTATCCCCGCCTGTCAGCGGGAGTAACAAATCACTCTTCTCACCAGAGCGCGGGAGACCGGGGTTCGATTCCCCGTCGCGGCGATGTGTGGCTGTCATGACACCAAATAGTGTGTGACTGTCCAGCGTTTTAGAGCGTGAGCTTCAGCGAGAGCAACGGATTCGATTCCCCGCCGCGGCTAAGTGCGGTACGCCAAAGAACGGTGCGAGGCAACGTGGCATTTTCGTCGAGCGCCGTACGTTGTGGGGTTTCTATGCTAGGATTGTCGCACCATCGGCACATGATGTACTGATTGCGGACCGCACAACGGCAACCATAATTAATAAAAGCTGCCATGCTCCGGTTGTATAGATTCTCCAATCCGTAATAGACAAGCGATGGTAAGTTGGTAGCAAAGCAAACATAGCACAACGGGAACAAGTGGGATGGGAACCGTATGTTATGGAAGCAAAACAAGACGACAACGAAGTAATTAATAATAAAAAAACAAGCAACACCTCCTTTCATCGTATCGCCAACGGAATATGGAAACCAAAATATAGGAGCCCATGAAGGACGGGCCCGCGTTCATTACGTGATGCTACTAGGCAATTGAGCCCAACATTAAGGACTCCATGCATGAGAGGAGCGGTGAAAAGGCCCAGCTGCTCCACTAGGATTGGAGGCCCACACCTCCGAGCGGAAATACTCACACGCCGTTTGTCAAAAATGGAAATGCGGGTGCCTTAGGGCGTTACCAATTTATAATTAATTATTCACATACAAGTGCCCCTGCTAACGATCAAATTTCCAACCGTGATTGTTGTTTTTAATAATTCATCAATCAATGGGGTCGCACCGACGGTGTACGTCCAAGTCTAACGCGCTAGGACACGGATGCTCTCCAATAACAATTTGTGGCCGATCCCGGTGGGCCGATCCGGGATATTGCAGCATGCCAAACGTCGGAAAAACATCATTCAATGTGTACTCTATATATGTGCACCTTTGTACACACAAGGTAAATGAGCGCATAGAAGAGCGTGGGAATGAAGGATTTCGAGACTTCTGCATGGCCGCCGCAATCTCGGCAGTTTCCGAGCTCGAATGCTATGGACTAGTGGAGCCCGCACGGACACAGGGTGCGGAATATGGTAATACGATACGGTACAATCCGATACCATACGGGTATTTTGGCCAATACGGGACACAAGTGTGGGTTTCCAGTCGGTGCACCATAGTGGACCGTGTCGATACAAAACAATACAATACGTATTTTTGTCTGTCTAAACGGCCCGTATCCTGTGTCCCTCGTGCAAGGGAGTTGGCGCTTTGGCGGTGAGGCCGTCTAAGGCAACACGCCTTGGGGTTGTACGGGCTGGTGCACATTCGGTTGCGATTGTCGTTGATACCTTCTCTAACTTCTGCGTGTTGTTCATTTTTGAAAGGCGACGTACCGGCCTCGCTCAATAATTAATTAATGATAGGTAAGCGCAAACATGGCTAAAAGCTAATAATAATTCGAAATTCGCCGTTGCACGGAGTGTGAGTTCAGGTGCCGCAACAACTATTCGGGGGGTGCGCGCTATTAATAAACATTTGCGAAATAAAAACAGCAAGTATAAAAAACAATGCACGCTAGCGCACGAATGATTGATTCGACATCCGTTTAGTGATCCTCACGCCATTCCCTATTGCGAAGCTCGATCCTTGGGGCAGTGATGGGTGCTGACTATACTTGACGTTTCGAGGCCCCAACAACCAAACGTTTAGTGAGGCCAAGAACGTGACAAGGTGGAGGACGATGACTATGCTGAGTATACCTGACTTTGTTTTGTCCTTCCTAGCATCAAACGAGGGTTTTGACTGAGTATTACTTTACCGGCTGAAAGAGCTGCGCGGACGGAAATTATTTGTATTGTAACTGATGCGTGACGCAAAATCAAATCAAGGGGTGCGCGGCATTAAATCAAATTAAATGTTCGCCGTTGCGGCGCGGCCGTTTATAAATTGTTTTTTGTTGCGCGACGGATTTTAAAAATACCAAATGTTTTGTTGTGCATACCCCATGTCCATTTACGGTAGTTGGGCTGTAATTTGCCTCGTCACCTCCTTGCGCGTCGGCGCCCTTGTATGGGTGTAGCCAGTGGCCCGGAAAAGGTACAGCTGACCATCAGCAAAGTCGCGATCGTATAATGGTAATTATCCCCGCCTGTCAGCGGGAGTAACAAACCACTCTTCTCACCAGAGCGCGGGAGACCGGGGTCCGATTCCCCGTCGCGGCGATGTGTGGCTGTCATGACAACAAATAGTGTGTGGCTGTCCAGAATTTTAGGGCGTGAACTTCAGCGAGAGCAACGGATTCGATTCCCCGCCGCGGCTAAGTGCGGTACGCCAAAGAACGGTGCGAGGCAACGTGGCATTTTCGTCGAGCACCGTACGTTGTGGGGTCTCTATGCTAGGATTGTCGCACCATCGGCACATGATGTACTGATTGCCGACCGCACAACGGCAACCATAATTAATAAAGGCTGCCATGCTCCGGTTGTATAGATTCTCCAATCCGTAATAGACAGGCGATGGTAAGTTGGTAGCAAAGCAAACATAGCACAACGGGAACAAGTGGGATGGAAACCGTATGTTATGGGAGCAAAACAAGACTACAACGAAGTAATTAATAATAAAAAAACAAGCAACACCTCCTTTCATCGTATCGCCAACGGAATATGGAAACCAAAATATAGGAGCCCATGAAGGACGGGCCCGCGTTCATTACGTGATGCTACTAGGCAATTGAGCCCAACATTAAGGACTCCATGCATGAGAGGAGCGGTGAAAAGGCCCAGCTGCTCCACTAGGATTGGAGGCCCACACCTCCGAGCGGAAATACTCACACGCCGTTTGTCAAAAATGGAAATGCGGGTGCCTTAGGGCGTTACCAATTTATAATTAATTATTCACATACAAGTGCCCCTGCTAACGATCAAATTTCCAACCGTGATTGTTGTTTTTAATAATTCATCAATCAATGGGGTCGCACCGACGGTGTACGTCCAAGTCTAACGCGCTAGGACACGGATGCTCTCCAATAACAATTTGTGGCCGATCCCGGTGGGCCGATCCGGGATATTGCAGCATGCCAAACGTCGGAAAAACATCATTCAATGTGTACTCTATATATGTGCACCTTTGTACACACAAGGTAAATGAGCGCATAGAAGAGCGTGGGAATGAAGGATTTCGAGACTTCTGCATGGCCGCCGCAATCTCGGCAGTTTCCGAGCTCGAATGCTATGGACTAGTGGAGCCCGCACGGACACAGGGTGCGGAATATGGTACTACGATACGGTACAATCCGATACCATACGGGTATTTTGGCCAATACGGGACACAAGTGTGGGTTTCCAGTCGGTGCACCATAGTGGACCGTGTCGATACAAAACAATACAATACGTATTTTTGTCTGTCTAAACGGCCCGTATCCTGTGTCCCTCGTGCAAGGGAGTTGGCGCTTTGGCGGTGAGGCCGTCTAAGGCAACACGCCTTGGGGTTGTACGGGCTGGTGCACATTCGGTTGCGATTGTCGTTGATACCTTCTCTAACTTCTGCGTGTTGTTCATTTTTGAAAGGCGACGTACCGGCCTCGCTCAATAATTAATTAATGATAGGTAAGCGCAAACATGGCTAAAAGCTAATAATAATTCGAAATTCGCCGTTGCACGGAGTGTGAGTTCAGGTGCCGCAACAACTATTCGGGGGGTGCGCGCTATTAATAAACATTTGCGAAATAAAAACAGCAAGTATAAAAAACAATGCACGCTAGCGCACGAATGATTGATTCGACATCCGTTTAGTGATCCTCACGCCATTCCCTATTGCGAAGCTCGATCCTTGGGGCAGTGATGGGTGCTGACTATACTTGACGTTTCGAGGCCCCAACAACCAAACGTTTAGTGAGGCCAAGAACGTGACAAGGTGGAGGACGATGACTATGCTGAGTATACCTGACTTTGTTTTGTCCTTCCTAGCATCAAACGAGGGTTTTGACTGAGTATTACTTTACCGGCTGAAAGAGCTGCGCGGACGGAAATTATTTGTATTGTAACTGATGCGTGACGCAAAATCAAATCAAGGGGTGCGCGGCATTAAATCAAATTAAATGTTCGCCGTTGCGGCGCGGCCGTTTATAAATTGTTTTTTGTTGCGCGACGGATTTTAAAAATACCAAATGTTTTGTTGTGCATACCCCATGTCCATTTACGGTAGTTGGGCTGTAATTTGCCTCGTCACCTCCTTGCGCGTCGGCGCCCTTGTATGGGTGTAGCCAGTGGCCCGGGAAAGGTGCAGCTGACCATCAGCAAAGTCGCGATCGTATAATGGTAATTATCCCCGCCTGTCAGCGGGAGTAACAAATCACTCTTCTCACCAGAGCGCGGGAGACCGGGGTTCGATTCCCCGTCGCGGCGATGTGTGGCTGTCATGACAACAAATAGTGTGTGGCTGTCCAGAGTTTTAGGGCGTGAACTTCAGCGAGAGCAACGGATTCGATTCCCCGCCGCGGCTAAGTGCGGTACGCCAAAGAACGGTGCGAGGCAACGTGGCATTTTCGTCGAGCGCCGTACGTTGTGGGGTCTCCATGCTAGGATTGTCGCACCATCGGCACATGATGTACTGATTGCCGACCGCACAACGGCAACCATAATTAATAAAGGCTGCCATGCTCCGGTTGTATAGATTCTCCAATCCGTAATAGACAGGCGATGGTAAGTTGGTAGCAAAGCAAACATAGCACAACGGGAACAAGTGGGATGGAAACCGTATGTTATGGGAGCAAAACAAGACTACAACGAAGTAATTAATAATAAAAAAACAAGCAACACCTCCTTTCATCGTATCGCCAACGGAATATGGAAACCAAAATATAGGAGCCCATGAAGGACGGGCCCGCGTTCATTACGTGAAGCTACTAGGCAATTGAGCCCAACATTAAGGACTCCATGCATGAGAGGAGCGGTGAAAAGGCCCAGCTGCTCCACTAGGATTGGAGGCCCACACCTCCGAGCGGAAATACTCACACGCCGTTTGTCAAAAATGGAAATGCGGGTGCCTTAGGGCGTTACCAATTTATAATTAATTATTCACATACAAGTGCCCCTGCTAACGATCAAATTTCCAACCGTGATTGTTGTTTTTAATAATTCATCAATCAATGGGGTCGCACCGACGGTGTACGTCCAAGTCTAACGCGCTAGGACACGGATGCTCTCCAATAACAATTTGTGGCCGATCCCGGTGGGCCGATCCGGGATATTGCAGCATGCCAAACGTCGGAAAAACATCATTCAATGTGTACTCTATATATGTGCACCTTTGTACACACAAGGTAAATGAGCGCATAGAAGAGCGTGGGAATGAAGGATTTCGAGACTTCTGCATGGCCGCCGCAATCTCGGCAGTTTCCGAGCTCGAATGCTATGGACTAGTGGAGCCCGCACGGACACAGGGTGCGGAATATGGTACTACGACACGGTACAATCCGATACCATACGGGTATTTTGGCCAATACGGGACACAAGTGTGGGTTTCCAGTCGGTGCACCATAGTGGACCGTGTCGATACAAAACAATACAATACGTATTTTTGTCTGTCTAAACGGCCCGTATCCTGTGTCCCTCGTGCAAGGGAGTTGGCGCTTTGGCGGTGAGGCCGTCTAAGGCAACACGCCTTGGGGTTGTACGGGCTGGTGCACATTCGGTTGCGATTGTCGTTGATACCTTCTCTAACTTCTGCGTGTTGTTCATTTTTGAAAGGCGACGTACCGGCCTCGCTCAATAATTAATTAATGATAGGTAAGCGCAAACATGGCTAAAAGCTAATAATAATTCGAAATTCGCCGTTGCACGGAGTGTGAGTTCAGGTGCCGCAACAACTATTCGGGGGGTGCGCGCTATTAATAAACATTTGCGAAATAAAAACAGCAAGTATAAAAAACAATGCACGCTAGCGCACGAATGATTGATTCGACATCCGTTTAGTGATCCTCACGCCATTCCCTATTGCGAAGCTCGATCCTTGGGGCAGTGATGGGTGCTGACTATACTTGACGTTTCGAGGCCCCAACAACCAAACGTTTAGTGAGGCCAAGAACGTGACAAGGTGGAGGACGATGACTATGCTGAGTATACCTGACTTTGTTTTGTCCTTCCTAGCATCAAACGAGGGTTTTGACTGAGTATTACTTTACCGGCTGAAAGAGCTGCGCTGACGGAAATTATTTGTATTGTAACTGATGCGTGACGCAAAATCAAATCAAGGGGTGCGCGGCATTAAATCAAATTAAATGTTCGCCGTTGCGGCGCGGCCGTTTATAAATTGTTTTTTGTTGCGCGACGGATTACAAAAATACCAAATGTTTTGTTGTGCATACCCCATGTCCATTTACGGTAGTTGGGCTGTAATTTGCCTCGTCACCTCCTTGCGCGTCGGCGCCCTTGTATGGGTGTAAAGTCTGGCCCGGAAAAGGTACAGCTGACCATCAGCAAAGTCGCGATCGTATAATGGTAATTATCCCCGCCTGTCAGCGGGAGTAACAAATCACTCTTCTCACCAGAGCGCGGGAGACCGGGGTTCGATTCCCCGTCGCGGCGATGTGTGGCTGTCATGACAACAAATAGTGTGTGGCTGTCCAGAGTTTTAGGGCGTGAACTTCAGCGAGAGCAACGGATTCGATTCCCCGCCGCGGCTAAGTGCGGTACGCCAAAGAACGGTGCGAGGCAACGTGGCATTTTCGTCGAGCGCCGTACGTTGTGGGGTCTCTATGCTAGGATTGTCGCACCATCGGCACATGATGTACTGATTGCCGACCGCACAACGGCAACCATAATTAATAAAGGCTGCCATGCTCCGGTTGTATAGATTCTCCAATCCGTAATAGACAGGCGATGGTAAGTTGGTAGCAAAGCAAACATAGCACAACGGGAACAAGTGGGATGGAAACCGTATGTTATGGGAGCAAAACAAGACTACAACGAAGTAATTAATAATAAAAAAACAAGCAACACCTCCTTTCATCGTATCGCCAACGGAATATGGAAACCAAAATATAGGAGCCCATGAAGGACGGGCCCGCGTTCATTACGTGATGCTACTAGGCAATTGAGCCCAACATTAAGGACTCCATGCATGAGAGGAGCGGTGAAAAGGCCCAGCTGCTCCACTAGGATTGGAGGCCCACACCTCCGAGCGGAAATACTCACACGCCGTTTGTCAAAAATGGAAATGCGGGTGCCTTAGGGCGTTACCAATTTATAATTAATTATTCACATACAAGTGCCCCTGCTAACGATCAAATTTCCAACCGTGATTGTTGTTTTTAATAATTCATCAATCAATGGGGTCGCACCGACGGTGTACGTCCAAGTCTAACGCGCTAGGACACGGATGCTCTCCAATAACAATTTGTGGCCGATCCCGGTGGGCCGATCCGGGATATTGCAGCATGCCAAACGTCGGAAAAACATCATTCAATGTGTACTCTATATATGTGCACCTTTGTACACACAAGGTAAATGAGCGCATAGAAGAGCGTGGGAATGAAGGATTTCGAGACTTCTGCATGGCCGCCGCAATCTCGGCAGTTTCCGAGCTCGAATGCTATGGACTAGTGGAGCCCGCACGGACACAGGGTGCGGAATATGGTAATACGACACGGTACAATCCGATACCATACGGGTATTTTGGCCAATACGGGACACAAGTGTGGGTTTCCAGTCGGTGCACCATAGTGGACCGTGTCGATACAAAACAATACAATACGTATTTTTGTCTGTCTAAACGGCCCGTATCCTGTGTCCCTCGTGCAAGGGAGTTGGCGCTTTGGCGGTGAGGCCGTCTAAGGCAACACGCCTTGGGGTTGTACGGGCTGGTGCACATTCGGTTGCGATTGTCGTTGATACCTTCTCTAACTTCTGCGTGTTGTTCATTTTTGAAAGGCGACGTACCGGCCTCGCTCAATAATTAATTAATGATAGGTAAGCGCAAACATGGCTAAAAGCTAATAATAATTCGAAATTCGCCGTTGCACGGAGTGTGAGTTCAGGTGCCGCAACAACTATTCGGGGGGTGCGCGCTATTAATAAACATTTGCGAAATAAAAACAGCAAGTATAAAAAACAATGCACGCCAGCGCACGAATGATTGATTCGACATCCGTTTAGTGATCCTCACGCCATTCCCTATTGCGAAGCTCGATCCTTGGGGCAGTGATGGGTGCTGACTATACTTGACGTTTCGAGGCCCCAACAACCAAACGTTTAGTGAGGCCAAGAACGTGACAAGGTGGAGGACGATGACTATGCTGAGTATACCTGACTTTGTTTTGTCCTTCCTAGCATCAAACGAGGGTTTTGACTGAGTATTACTTTACCGGCTGAAAGAGCTGCGCGGACGGAAATTATTTGTATTGTAACTGATGCGTGACGCAAAATCAAATCAAGGGGTGCGCGGCATTAAATCAAATTAAATGTTCGCCGTTGCGGCGCGGCCGTTTATAAATTGTTTTTTGTTGCGCGACGGATTACAAAAATACCAAATGTTTTGTTGTGCATACCCCATGTCCATTTACGGTAGTTGGGCTGTAATTTGCCTCGTCACCTCCTTGCGCGTCGGCGCCCTTGTATGGGTGTAACCAGTGGCCCGGAAAAGGTACAGCTGACCATCAGCAAAGTCGCGATCGTATAATGATAATTATCCCCGCCTGTCAGCGGGAGTAACAAATTACTCTTCTCACCAGAGCGCGGGAGACCGGGGTTCGATTCCCCGTCGCGGCGATGTGTGGCTGTCATGACACCAAATAGTGTGTGGCTGTCCAGCGTATTAGGGCGTGAGCTTCAGCGAGAGCAACGGATTCGATTCCCCGCCGCGGCTAAGTGCGGTACGCCAAAGAACGGTGCGAGGCAACGTGGCATTTTCGTCGAGCGCCGTACGTTGTGGGGTCTCTATGCTAGGATTGTCGCACCATCGGCACATGATGTACTGATTGCCGACCGCACAACGGCAACCATAATTAATAAAGGCTGCCATGCTCCGGTTGTATAGATTCTCCAATCCGTAATAGACAGGCGATGGTAAGTTGGTAGCAAAGCAAACATAGCACAACGGGAACAAGTGGGATGGAAACCGTATGTTATGGGAGCAAAACAAGACTACAACGAAGTAATTAATAATAAAAAAACAAGCAACACCTCCTTTCATCGTATCGCCAACGGAATATGGAAACCAAAATATAGGAGCCCATGAAGGACGGGCCCGCGTTCATTACGTGATGCTACTAGGCAATTGAGCCCAACATTAAGGACTCCATGCATGAGAGGAGCGGTGAAAAGGCCCAGCTGCTCCACTAGGATTGGAGGCCCACACCTCCGAGCGGAAATACTCACACGCCGTTTGTCAAAAATGGAAATGCGGGTGCCTTAGGGCGTTACCAATTTATAATTAATTATTCACATACAAGTGCCCCTGCTAACGATCAAATTTCCAACCGTGATTGTTGTTTTTAATAATTCATCAATCAATGGGGTCGCACCGACGGTGTACGTCCAAGTCTAACGCGCTAGGACACGGATGCTCTCCAATAACAATTTGTGGCCGATCCCGGTGGGCCGATCCGGGATATTGCAGCATGCCAAACGTCGGAAAAACATCATTCAATGTGTACTCTATATATGTGCACCTTTGTACACACAAGGTAAATGAGCGCATAGAAGAGCGTGGGAATGAAGGATTTCGAGACTTCTGCATGGCCGCCGCAATCTCGCCAGTTTCCGAGCTCGAATGCTATGGACTAGTGGAGCCCGCACGGACACAGGGTGCGGAATATGGTAATACGACACGGTACAATCCGATACCATACGGGTATTTTGGCCAATACGGGACACAAGTGTGGGTTTCCAGTCGGTGCACCATAGTGGACCGTGTCGATACAAAACAATACAATACGTATTTTTGTCTGTCTAAACGGCCCGTATCCTGTGTCCCTCGTGCAAGGGAGTTGGCGCTTTGGCGGTGAGGCCGTCTAAGGCAACACGCCTTGGGGTTGTACGGGCTGGTGCACATTCGGTTGCGATTGTCGTTGATACCTTCTCTAACTTCTGCGTGTTGTTCATTTTTGAAAGGCGACGTACCGGCCTCGCTCAATAATTAATTAATGATAGGTAAGCGCAAACATGGCTAAAAGCTAATAATAATTCGAAATTCGCCGTTGCACGGAGTGTAAGTTCAGGTGCCGCAACAAATATTCGGGGGGTGCGCGCTATTAATAAACATTTGCGAAATAAAAACAGCAAGTATAAAAAACAATGCACGCTAGCGCACGAATGATTGATTCGACATCCGTTTAGTGATCCTCACGCCATTCCCTATTGCGAAGCTCGATCCTTGGGGCAGTGATGGGTGCTGACTATACTTGACGTTTCGAGGCCCCAACAACCAAACGTTTAGTGAGGCCAAGAACGTGACAAGGTGGAGGACGATGACTATGCTGAGTATACCTGACTTTGTTTTGTCCTTCCTAGCATCAAACGAGGGTTTTGACTGAGTATTACTTTACCGGCTGAAAGAGCTGCGCGGACGGAAATTATTTGTATTGTAACTGATGCGTGACGCAAAATCAAATCAAGGGGTGCGCGGCATTAAATCAAATTAAATGTTCGCCGTTGCGGCGCGGCCGTTTATAAATTGTTTTTTGTTGCGCGACGGATTTTAAAAATACCAAATGTTTTGTTGTGCATACCCCATGTCCATTTACGGTAGTTGGGCTGTAATTTGCCTCGTCACCTCCTTGCGCGTCGGCGCCCTTGTATGGGTGTAATCAGTGGCCCGGGAAAGGTGCAGCTGACCATCAGCAAAGTCGCGATCGCATAATGGTAAGTATCCCCGCCTGTCAGCGGGAGTAACAAATCACTCTTCTCACCAGAGCGCGGGAGACCGGGGTTCGATTCCCCGTCGCGGCGATGTGTGGCTGTCATGACAACAAATAGTGTGTGGCTGTCCAGAGTTTTAGGGCGTGAGCTTCAGCGAGAGCAACGGATTCGATTCCCCGCCGCGGCTAAGTGCGGTGCGCCAAAGAACGGTGCGAGGCAACGTGGCATTTTCGTCGAGCGCCGTACGTTGTGGGGTTTCTATGCTAGGATTGTCGCACCATCGGCACATGATGTACTAATTGCCGACCGCACAACGGCAACCATAATTAATAAAGGCTGCCATGCTCCGGTTGTATAGATTCTCCAATCCGTATTAGACAGGCGATGGTAAGTTGGTAGCAAAGCAAACATAGCACAACGGGAACAAGTGGGATGGTACCGTATGTTATGGAAGCAAAACAAGACTACAACGAAGTAATTAATAAAAAAAAAACAAGCAACACCTCCTTTCATCGTATCGCCAACGGAATATGGAAACCAAAATATAGGAGCCCATGAAGGACGGGCCCGCGTTCATTACGTGATGCTACTAGGCAATTGAGCCCAACATTAAGGACTCCATGCATGAGAGGAGCGGTGAAAAGGCCCAGCTGCTCCACTAGGATTGGAGGCCCACACCTCCGAGCGGAAATACTCACACGCCGTTTGTCAAAAATGGAAATGCGGGTGCCTTAAGGCGTTACCAATTTATAATTAATTATTCACATACAAGTGCCCCTGCTAACGATCAAATTTCCAACCGTGATTGTTGTTTTTAATAATTCATCAATCAATGGGGTCGCACCGACGGTGTACGTCCAAGTCTAACGCGCTAGGACACGGATGCCCTCCAATAACAATTTGTGGCCGATCCCGGTGGGCCGATCCGGAATATTGCAGCATGCCAAACGTCGGAAAAACATCATTCAATGTGTACTCTATAAATGTGCACCTTTGTACACACGAGGTAAATGAGCGCATAGAAGAGCGTGGGAATGAAGGATTTCGAGACTTCTGCATGGCCGCCGCAATCTCGCCAGTTTCCGAGCTCGAATGCTATGGACTAGTGGAGCCCGCACGGACACAGGGTGCGGAATATGGTAATACGACACGGTACAATCCGATACCATACGGGTATTTTGGCCAATACGGGACACAAGTGTGGGTTTCCAGTCGGTGCACCATAGTGGACCGTGTCGATACAAAACAATACAATACGTATTTTTGTCTGTCTAAACGGCCCGTATCCTGTGTCCCTCGTGCAAGGGAGTTGGCGCTTTGGCGGTGAGGCCGTCTAAGGCAACACGCCTTGGGATTGTACGGGCTGGTGCACATTCGGTTGCGATTGTCGATGATACCTTCTCTAACTTCTGCGTGTTGTTCATTTTTGAAAGGCGACGTACCGGCCTCGCTCAATAATTAATTGATGATAGGTAAGCGCAAACATGGCTAAAAGCTAATAATAATTCGAAATTCGCCGTTGCGCGGAGTGTGAGTTCAAGTGCCGCAACAACTATTCGGGGGGTGCGCGCTATTAATAAACATTTGCGAAATAAAAACAACAAGTATAAAAAACAATGCACGCTAGCGCACGAATGATTGATTCGACATCCGTTTAGTGATCCTCACGCCATTCCCTATTGCGAAGCTCGATCCTTGGGGCAGTGACGGGTGCTGACTATACTTGACGTTTCGAGGCCCCAACAACCAAACGTTTCCTGAGGCCAAGAACCTGACAAGGTGGTCTTCTCCAGAGGGCTCGGAACTGGAGGCGCTAAATGAACCAGCGGTGGAGGACGATGACTATGCTGAGTATACCTGACTTTGTTTTGTCCTTCCTAGCATCAAACGAGGGTTTTGACTGAGTATTACTTTACCGGCTGAAAGAGCTGCGCGGACGGAAATTATTTGTATTGTAACTGATGCGTGACGCAAAATCAAATCAAGGGGTGCGCGGCATTAAATCAAATTAAATGTTCGCCGTTGCGGCGCGGCCGTTTATAAATTGTTTTTTTGTTGCGCGACGGATTACAAAAGTACCAAATGTTTTGTTGTGCATACCCCATGTCCATTTACGGTAGTTGGGCTGTAATGTGCCTCGTCACCTCCTTGCGCGTCGGCGCCCTTGTATGGGTGTAATCAGTGGCCCGGGAAAGGTGCAGCTGACCATCAGCAAAGTCGCGATCGTATAATGGTAATTATCCCCGCCTGTCAGCGGGAGTAACAAATCACTCTTCTCACCAGAGCGCGGGAGACCGGGGTTCGATTCCCCGTCGCGGCGATGTGTGGCTGTCATGACACCAAATAGTGTGTGGCTGTCCAGAGTTTTAGGGCGTCAACTTCAGCGAGAGCAACGGATTCGATTCCCCGCCGCGGCTAAGTGCGGTGCGCCAAAGAACGGTGCGAGGCAACGTGGCATTTTCGTCGAGCGCCGTACGTTGTGGGGTTTCTATGCTAGGATTGTCGCACCATCGGCACATGATGTACTGATTGCGGACCGCACAACGGCAACCATAATTAATAAAGGCTGCCATGCTCCGGTCGTATAGATTCTCCAATCCGTATTAGACAGGCGATGGTAAGTTGGTAGCAAAGCAAACATAGCACAACGGGAACAAGTGGGATGGGAACCGTATGTTATGGAAGCAAAACAAGACTACAACGAAGTAATTAATAATAAAAAAACAAGCAACACCTCCTTTCATCGTATCGCCAACGGAATATGGAAACCAAAATATAGGAGCCCATGAAGGACGGGCCCGCGTTCATTACGTGATGCTACTAGGCAATTGAGCCCAACATTAAGGACTCCATGCATGAGAGGAGCGGTGAAAAGGCCCAGCTGCTCCACTAGGATTGGAGGCCCACACCTCCGAGCGGAAATACTCACACGCCGTTTGTCAAAAATGGAAATGCGGGTGCCTTAAGGCGTTACCAATTTATAATTAATTATTCACATACAAGTGCCCCTGCTAACGATCAAATTTCCAACCGTGATTGTTGTTTTTAATAATTCATCAATCAATGGGGTCGCACCGACGGTGTACGTCCAAGTCTAACGCGCTAGGACACGGATGCCCTCCAATAACAATTTGTGGCCGATCCCGGTGGGCCGATCCGGAATATTGCAGCATGCCAAACGTCGGAAAACCATCATTCAATGTGTACTCTATAAATGTGCACCTTTGTACACACGAGGTAAATGAGCGCATAGAAGAGCGTGGGAATGAAGGATTTCGAGACTTCTGCATGGCCGCCGCAATCTCGCCAGTTTCCGAGCTCGAATGCTATGGACTAGTGGAGCCCGCACGGACACAGGGTGCGGAATATGGTAATACGACACGGTACAATCCGATACCATACGGGTATTTTGGCCAATACGGGACACAAGTGTGGGTTTCCAGTCGGTGCACCATAGTGGACCGTGTCGATACAAAACAATACAATACGTATTTTTGTCTGTCTAAACGGCCCGTATCCTGTGTCCCTCGTGCAAGGGAGTTGGCGCTTTGGCGGTGAGGCCGTCTAAGGCAACACGCCTTGGGATTGTACGGGCTGGTGCACATTCGGTTGCGATTGTCGATGATACCTTCTCTAACTTCTGCGTGTTGTTCATTTTTGAAAGGCGACGTACCGGCCTCGCTCAATAATTAATTGATGATAGGTAAGCGCAAACATGGCTAAAAGCTAATAATAATTCGAAATTCGCCGTTGCGCGGAGTGTGAGTTCAAGTGCCGCAACAACTATTCGGGGGGTGCGCGCTATTAATAAACATTTGCGAAATAAAAACAACAAGTATAAAAAACAATGCACGCTAGCGCACGAATGATTGATTCGACATCCGTTTAGTGATCCTCACGCCATTCCCTATTGCGAAGCTCGATCCTTGGGGCAGTGACGGGTGCTGACTATACTTGACGTTTCGAGGCCCCAACAACCAAACGTTTCCTGAGGCCAAGAACCTGACAAGGTGGTCTTCTCCAGAGGGCTCGGAACTGGAGGCGCTAAATGAACCAGCGGTGGAGGACGATGACTATGCTGAGTATACCTGACTTTGTTTTGTCCTTCCTAGCATCAAACGAGGGTTTTGACTGAGTATTACTTTACCGGCTGAAAGAGCTGCGCGGACGGAAATTATTTGTATTGTAACTGATGCGTGACGCAAAATCAAATCAAGGGGTGCGCGGCATTAAATCAAATTAAATGTTCGCCGTTGCGGCGCGGCCGTTTATAAATTGTTTTTTTGTTGCGCGACGGATTACAAAAGTACCAAATGTTTTGTTGTGCATACCCCATGTCCATTTACGGTAGTTGGGCTGTAATGTGCCTCGTCACCTCCTTGCGCGTCGGCGCCCTTGTATGGGTGTAATCAGTGGCCCGGGAAAGGTGCAGCTGACCATCAGCAAAGTCGCGATCGTATAATGGTAATTATCCCCGCCTGTCAGCGGGAGTAACAAATCACTCTTCTCACCAGAGCGCGGGAGACCGGGGTTCGATTCCCCGTCGCGGCGATGTGTGGCTGTCATGACACCAAATAGTGTGTGGCTGTCCAGCATTTTAGGGCGTGAACTTCAGCGAGAGCAACGGATTCGATTCCCCGCCGCGGCTAAGTGCGGTGCGCCAAAGAACGGTGCGAGGCAACGTGGCATTTTCGTCGAGCGCCGTACGTTGTGGGGTTTCTATGCTAGGATTGTCGCACCATCGGCACATGATGTACTGATTGCGGACCGCACAACGGCAACCATAATTAATAAAGGCTGCCATGCTCCGGTCGTATAGATTCTCCAATCCGTATTAGACAGGCGATGGTAAGTTGGTAGCAAAGCAAACATAGCACAACGGGAACAAGTGGGATGGGAACCGTATGTTATGGAAGCAAAACAAGACTACAACGAAGTAATTAATAATAAAAAAACAAGCAACACCTCCTTTCATCGTATCGCCAACGGAATATGGAAACCAAAATATAGGAGCCCATGAAGGACGGGCCCGCGTTCATTACGTGATGCTACTAGGCAATTGAGCCCAACATTAAGGACTCCATGCATGAGAGGAGCGGTGAAAAGGCCCAGCTGCTCCACTAGGATTGGAGGCCCACACCTCCGAGCGGAAATACTCACACGCCGTTTGTCAAAAATGGAAATGCGGGTGCCTTAAGGCGTTACCAATTTATAATTAATTATTCACATACAAGTGCCCCTGCTAACGATCAAATTTCCAACCGTGATTGTTGTTTTTAATAATTCATCAATCAATGGGGTCGCACCGACGGTGTACGTCCAAGTCTAACGCGCTAGGACACGGATGCCCTCCAATAACAATTTGTGGCCGATCCCGGTGGGCCGATCCGGAATATTGCAGCATGCCAAACGTCGGAAAACCATCATTCAATGTGTACTCTATAAATGTGCACCTTTGTACACACGAGGTAAATGAGCGCATAGAAGAGCGTGGGAATGAAGGATTTCGAGACTTCTGCATGGCCGCCGCAATCTCGCCAGTTTCCGAGCTCGAATGCTATGGACTAGTGGAGCCCGCACGGACACAGGGTGCGGAATATGGTAATACGACACGGTACAATCCGATACCATACGGGTATTTTGGCCAATACGGGACACAAGTGTGGGTTTCCAGTCGGTGCACCATAGTGGACCGTGTCGATACAAAACAATACAATACGTTTTTGTGTCTGTCTAAACGGCCCGTATCCTGTGTCCCTCGTGCAAGGGAGTTGGCGCTTTGGCGGTGAGGCCGTCTAAGGCAACACGCCTTGGGATTGTACGGGCTGGTGCACATTCGGTTGCGATTGTCGATGATACCTTCTCTAACTTCTGCGTGTTGTTCATTTTTGAAAGGCGACGTACCGGCCTCGCTCAATAATTAATTGATGATAGGTAAGCGCAAACATGGCTAAAAGCTAATAATAATTCGAAATTCGCCGTTGCGCGGAGTGTGAGTTCAAGTGCCGCAACAACTATTCGGGGGGTGCGCGCTATTAATAAACATTTGCGAAATAAAAACAGCAAGTATAAAAAACAATGCACGCTAGCGCACGAATGATTGATTCGACATCCGTTTAGTGATCCTCACGCCATTCCCTATTGCGAAGCTCGATCCTTGGGGCAGTGACGGGTGCTGACTATACTTGACGTTTCGAGGCCCCAACAACCAAACGTTTCCTGAGGCCAAGAACCTGACAAGGTGGTCTTCTCCAGAGGGCTCGGAACTGGAGGCGCTAAATGAACCAGCGGTGGAGGACGATGACTATGCTGAGTATACCTGACTTTGTTTTGTCCTTCCTAGCATCAAACGAGGGTTTTGACTGAGTATTACTTTACCGGCTGAAAGAGCTGCGCGGACGGAAATTATTTGTATTGTAACTGATGCGTGACGCAAAATCAAATCAAGGGGTGCGCGGCATTAAATCAAATTAAATGTTCGCCGTTGCGGCGCGGCCGTTTATAAATTGTTTTTTTGTTGCGCGACGGATTACAAAAGTACCAAATGTTTTGTTGTGCATACCCCATGTCCATTTACGGTAGTTGGGCTGTAATGTGCCTCGTCACCTCCTTGCGCGTCGGCGCCCTTGTATGGGTGTAATCAGTGGCCCGGGAAAGGTGCAGCTGACCATCAGCAAAGTCGCGATCGTATAATGGTAATTATCCCCGCCTGTCAGCGGGAGTAACAAATCACTCTTCTCACCAGAGCGCGGGAGACCGGGGTTCGATTCCCCGTCGCGGCGATGTGTGGCTGTCATGACACCAAATAGTGTGTGGCTGTCCAGCATTTTAGGGCGTGAACTTCAGCGAGAGCAACGGATTCGATTCCCCGCCGCGGCTAAGTGCGGTGCGCCAAAGAACGGTGCGAGGCAACGTGGCATTTTCGTCGAGCGCCGTACGTTGTGGGGTTTCTATGCTAGGATTGTCGCACCATCGGCACATGATGTACTGATTGCGGACCGCACAACGGCAACCATAATTAATAAAGGCTGCCATGCTCCGGTCGTATAGATTCTCCAATCCGTATTAGACAGGCGATGGTAAGTTGGTAGCAAAGCAAACATAGCACAACGGGAACAAGTGGGATGGGAACCGTATGTTATGGAAGCAAAACAAGACTACAACGAAGTAATTAATAATAAAAAAACAAGCAACACCTCCTTTCATCGTATCGCCAACGGAATATGGAAACCAAAATATAGGAGCCCATGAAGGACGGGCCCGCGTTCATTACGTGATGCTACTAGGCAATTGAGCCCAACATTAAGGACTCCATGCATGAGAGGAGCGGTGAAAAGGCCCAGCTGCTCCACTAGGATTGGAGGCCCACACCTCCGAGCGGAAATACTCACACGCCGTTTGTCAAAAATGGAAATGCGGGTGCCTTAAGGCGTTACCAATTTATAATTAATTATTCACATACAAGTGCCCCTGCTAACGATCAAATTTCCAACCGTGATTGTTGTTTTTAATAATTCATCAATCAATGGGGTCGCACCGACGGTGTACGTCCAAGTCTAACGCGCTAGGACACGGATGCCCTCCAATAACAATTTGTGGCCGATCCCGGTGGGCCGATCCGGAATATTGCAGCATGCCAAACGTCGGAAAACCATCATTCAATGTGTACTCTATAAATGTGCACCTTTGTACACACGAGGTAAATGAGCGCATAGAAGAGCGTGGGAATGAAGGATTTCGAGACTTCTGCATGGCCGCCGCAATCTCGCCAGTTTCCGAGCTCGAATGCTATGGACTAGTGGAGCCCGCACGGACACAGGGTGCGGAATATGGTAATACGACACGGTACAATCCGATACCATACGGGTATTTTGGCCAATACGGGACACAAGTGTGGGTTTCCAGTCGGTGCACCATAGTGGACCGTGTCGATACAAAACAATACAATACGTTTTTTTGTCTGTCTAAACGGCCCGTATCCTGTGTCCCTCGTGCAAGGGAGTTGGCGCTTTGGCGGTGAGGCCGTCTAAGGCAACACGCCTTGGGGTTGTACGGGCTGGTGCACATTCGGTTGCGATTGTCGATGATACCTTCTCTAACTTCTGCGTGTTGTTCATTTTTGAAAGGCGACGTACCGGCCTCGCTCAATAATTAATTGATGATAGGTAAGCGCAAACATGGCTAAAAGCTAATAATAATTCGAAATTCGCCGTTGCGCGGAGTGTGAGTTCAGGTGCCGCAACAAATATTCGGGGGGTGCGCGCTATTAATAAACATTTGCGAAATAAAAACAGCAAGTATAAAAAACAATGCACGCTAGCGCACGAATGATTGATTCGACATCCGTTTGGTGATCCTCACGCCATTCCCTATTGCGAAGCTCGATCCTTGGGGCAGTGACGGGTGCTGACTATACTTGACGTTTCGAGGCCCCAACAACCAAACGTTTCCTGAGGCCAAGAACCTGACAAAGTGGTCTTCTCCAGAGGGCTCGGAACTGGAGGTGCTAAATGAACCAGCGGTGGAGGACGATGACTATGCTGAGTATACCTGACTTTGTTTTGTCCTTCCTAGCATCAAACGAGGGTTTTGACTGAGTATTGCTTTACCGGCTGAAAGAGCTGCGGGGACGGAAATTATTTGTATTGTAACTGATGCGTGACGCAAAATCAAATCAAGGGGTGCGCGGCATTAAATCAAATTAAATGTTCGCCGTTGCGGCGCGGCCGTTTGTAAATTGTTTTTTTGTTGCGCGACGGATTACAAAAATATCAAATGTTTTGTTGTGCATACCCCATGTCCATTTACGGTAGTTGGGCTGTAATGTGCCTCGTCACCTCCTTGCGCGTCGGCGCCCTTGTATGGGTGTAATCAGTGGCCCGGGAAAGGTGCAGCTGACCATCAGCAAAGTCGCGATCGTATAATGGTAATTATCCCCGCCTGTCAGCGGGAGTAACAAATCACTCTTCTCACCAGAGCGCGGGAGACCGGGGTTCGATTCCCCGTCGCGGCGATGTGTGGCTGTCATGACACCAAATAGTGTGTGGCTGTCCAGCGTTTGAGGGCGTGAGCTTCAGCGAGAGCAACGGATTCGATTCCCCGCCGCGGCTAAGTGCGGTGCGCCAAAGAACGGTGCGAGGCAACGTGGCATTTTCGTCGAGCGCCGTACGTTGTGGGGTTTCTATGCTAGGATTGTCGCACCATCGGCACATGATGTACTAATTGCCGACCGCACAACGGCAACCATAATTAATAAAGGCTGCCATGCTCCGGTTGTATAGATTCTCCAATCCGTATTAGACAGGCGATGGTAAGTTGGTAGCAAAGCAAACATAGCACAACGGGAACAAGTGGGATGGTACCGTATGTTATGGAAGCAAAACAAGACTACAACGAAGTAATTAATAAAAAAAAAACAAGCAACACCTCCTTTCATCGTATCGCCAACGGAATATGGAAACCAACATATAGGAGCCCATGAAGGACGGGCCCGCGTTCATTACGTGATGCTACTAGGCAATTGAGCCCAACATTAAGGACTCCATGCATGAGAGGAGCGGTGAAAAGGCCCAGCTGCTCCACTAGGATTGGAGGCCCACACCTCCGAGCGGAAATACTCACACGCCGTTTGTCAAAAATGGAAATGCGGGTGCCTTAGGGCGTTACCAATTTATAATTATTCACATACAAGTGCCCCTGCTAACGATCAAATTTCCAACCGTGATTGTTGTTTTTAATAATTCATCAATCAATGGGGTCGCACCGACGGTGTACGTCCAAGTCTAACGCGCTAGGACACGGATGCTCTCCAATAACAATTTGTGGCCGATCCCGGTGGGCCGATCCGGAATATTGCAGCATGCCAAACGTCGGAAAAACATCATTCAATGTGTACTCTATATATGTGCACCTTTGTACACACAAGGTAAATGAGCGCATAGAAGAGCGTGGGAATGAAGGATTTCGAGACTTCTGCATGGCCGCCGCAATCTCGCCAGTTTCCGAGCTCGAATGCTATGGACTAGTGGAGCCCGCACGGACACAGGGTGCGGAATATGGTAATACGACACGGTACAATCCGATACCATACGGGTATTTTGGCCAATAAGGGACACAAGTGTGGGTTTCCAGTCGGTGCACCATAGTGGACCGTGTCGATACAAAACAATACAATACGTTTTTGTGTCTGTCTAAACGGCCCGTATCCTGTGTCCCTCGTGCAAGGGAGTTGGCGCTTTGGCGGTGAGGCCGTCTAAGGCAACACGCCTTGGGATTGTACGGGCTGGTGCACATTCGGTTGCGATTGTCGATGATACCTTCTCTAACTTCTGCGTGTTGTTCATTTTTGAAAGGCGACGTACCGGCCTCGCTCAATAATTAATTGATGATAGGTAAGCGCAAACATGGCTAAAAGCTAATAATAATTCGAAATTCGCCGTTGCGCGGAGTGTGAGTTCAAGTGCCGCAACAACTATTCGGGGGGTGCGCGCTATTAATAAACATTTGCGAAATAAAAACAGCAAGTATAAAAAACAATGCACGCTAGCGCACGAATGATTGATTCGACATCCGTTTAGTGATCCTCACGCCATTCCCTATTGCGAAGCTCGATCCTTGGGGCAGTGACGGGTGCTGACTATACTTGACGTTTCGAGGCCCCAACAACCAAACGTTTCCTGAGGCCAAGAACGTGACAAGGTGGTCTTCTCCAGAGGGCTCGGAACTGGAGGCGCTAAATGAACCAGCGGTGGAGGACGATGACTATGCTGAGTATACCTGACTTTGTTTTGTCCTTCCTAGCATCAAACGAGGGTTTTGACTGAGTATTACTTTACCGGCTGAAAGAGCTGCGCGGACGGAAATTATTTGTATTGTAACTGATGCGTGACGCAAAATCAAATCAAGGGGTGCGCGGCATTAAATCAAATTAAATGTTCGCCGTTGCGGCGCGGCCGTTTATAAATTGTTTTTTTGTTGCGCGACGGATTACAAAAGTACCAAATGTTTTGTTGTGCATACCCCATGTCCATTTACGGTAGTTGGGCTGTAATGTGCCTCGTCACCTCCTTGCGCGTCGGCGCCCTTGTATGGGTGTAATCAGTGGCCCGGGAAAGGTGCAGCTGACCATCAGCAAAGTCGCGATCGTATAATGGTAATTATCCCCGCCTGTCAGCGGGAGTAACAAATCACTCTTCTCACCAGAGCGCGGGAGACCGGGGTTCGATTCCCCGTCGCGGCGATGTGTGGCTGTCATGACACCAAATAGTGTGTGGCTGTCCAGCGTTTGAGGGCGTGAGCTTCAGCGAGAGCAACGGATTCGATTCCCCGCCGCGGCTAAGTGCGGTGCGCCAAAGAACGGTGCGAGGCAACGTGGCATTTTCGTCGAGCGCCGTACGTTGTGGGGTTTCTATGCTAGGATTGTCGCACCATCGGCACATGATGTACTAATTGCCGACCGCACAACGGCAACCATAATTAATAAAGGCTGCCATGCTCCGGTTGTATAGATTCTCCAATCCGTATTAGTCAGGCGATGGTAAGTTGGTAGCAAAGCAAACATAGCACAACGGGAACAAGTGGGATGGTACCGTATGTTATGGAAGCAAAACAAGACTACAACGAAGTAATTAATAAAAAAAAAACAAGCAACACCTCCTTTCATCGTATCGCCAACGGAATATGGAAACCAAAATATAGGAGCCCATGAAGGACGGGCCCGCGTTCATTACGTGATGCTACTAGGCAATTGAGCCCAACATTAAGGACTCCATGCATGAGAGGAGCGGTGAAAAGGCCCAGCTGCTCCACTAGGATTGGAGGCCCACACCTCCGAGCGGAAATACTCACACGCCGTTTGTCAAAAATGGAAATGCGGGTGCCTTAGGGCGTTACCAATTTATAATTATTCACATACAAGTGCCCCTGCTAACGATCAAATTTCCAACCGTGATTGTTGTTTTTAATAATTCATCAATCAATGGGGTCGCACCGACGGTGTACGTCCAAGTCTAACGCGCTAGGACACGGATGCTCTCCAATAACAATTTGTGGCCGATCCCGGTGGGCCGATCCGGAATATTGCAGCATGCCAAACGTCGGAAAAACATCATTCAATGTGTACTCTATATATGTGCACCTTTGTACACACAAGGTAAATGAGCGCATAGAAGAGCGTGGGAATGAAGGATTTCGAGACTTCTGCATGGCCGCCGCAATCTCGCCAGTTTCCGAGCTCGAATGCTATGGACTAGTGGAGCCCGCACGGACACAGGGTGCGGAATATGGTAATACGACACGGTACAATCCGATACCATACGGGTATTTTGGCCAATAAGGGACACAAGTGTGGGTTTCCAGTCGGTGCACCATAGTGGACCGTGTCGATACAAAACAATACAATACGTTTTTGTGTCTGTCTAAACGGCCCGTATCCTGTGTCCCTCGTGCAAGGGAGTTGGCGCTTTGGCGGTGAGGCCGTCTAAGGCAACACGCCTTGGGATTGTACGGGCTGGTGCACATTCGGTTGCGATTGTCGATGATACCTTCTCTAACTTCTGCGTGTTGTTCATTTTTGAAAGGCGACGTACCGGCCTCGCTCAATAATTAATTGATGATAGGTAAGCGCAAACATGGCTAAAAGCTAATAATAATTCGAAATTCGCCGTTGCGCGGAGTGTGAGTTCAAGTGCCGCAACAACTATTCGGGGGGTGCGCGCTATTAATAAACATTTGCGAAATAAAAACAGCAAGTATAAAAAACAATGCACGCTAGCGCACGAATGATTGATTCGACATCCGTTTAGTGATCCTCACGCCATTCCCTATTGCGAAGCTCGATCCTTGGGGCAGTGACGGGTGCTGACTATACTTGACGTTTCGAGGCCCCAACAACCAAACGTTTCCTGAGGCCAAGAACCTGACAAGGTGGTCTTCTCCAGAGGGCTCGGAACTGGAGGCGCTAAATGAACCAGCGGTGGAGGACGATGACTATGCTGAGTATACCTGACTTTGTTTTGTCCTTCCTAGCATCAAACGAGGGTTTTGACTGAGTATTACTTTACCGGCTGAAAGAGCTGCGCGGACGGAAATTATTTGTATTGTAACTGATGCGTGACGCAAAATCAAATCAAGGGGTGCGCGGCATTAAATCAAATTAAATGTTCGCCGTTGCGGCGCGGCCGTTTATAAATTGTTTTTTTGTTGCGCGACGGATTACAAAAGTACCAAATGTTTTGTTGTGCATACCCCATGTCCATTTACGGTAGTTGGGCTGTAATGTGCCTCGTCACCTCCTTGCGCGTCGGCGCCCTTGTATGGGTGTAATCAGTGGCCCGGGAAAGGTGCAGCTGACCATCAGCAAAGTCGCGATCGTATAATGGTAATTATCCCCGCCTGTCAGCGGGAGTAACAAATCACTCTTCTCACCAGAGCGCGGGAGACCGGGGTTCGATTCCCCGTCGCGGCGATGTGTGGCTGTCATGACACCAAATAGTGTGTGGATGTCCAGCGTTTGAGGGCGTGAGCTTCAGCGAGAGCAACGGATTCGATTCCCCGCCGCGGCTAAGTGCGGTGCGCCAAAGAACGGTGCGAGGCAACGTGGCATTTTCGTCGAGCGCCGTACGTTGTGGGGTTTCTATGCTAGGATTGTCGCACCATCGGCACATGATGTACTAATTGCCGACCGCACAACGGCAACCATAATTAATAAAGGCTGCCATGCTCCGGTTGTATAGATTCTCCAATCCGTATTAGACAGGCGATGGTAAGTTGGTAGCAAAGCAAACATAGCACAACGGGAACAAGTGGGATGGTACCGTATGTTATGGAAGCAAAACAAGACTACAACGAAGTAATTAATAAAAAAAAAACAAGCAACACCTCCTTTCATCGTATCGCCAACGGAATATGGAAACCAACATATAGGAGCCCATGAAGGACGGGCCCGCGTTCATTACGTGATGCTACTAGGCAATTGAGCCCAACATTAAGGACTCCATGCATGAGAGGAGCGGTGAAAAGGCCCAGCTGCTCCACTAGGATTGGAGGCCCACACCTCCGAGCGGAAATACTCACACGCCGTTTGTCAAAAATGGAAATGCGGGTGCCTTAGGGCGTTACCAATTTATAATTATTCACATACAAGTGCCCCTGCTAACGATCAAATTTCCAACCGTGATTGTTGTTTTTAATAATTCATCAATCAATGGGGTCGCACCGACGGTGTACGTCCAAGTCTAACGCGCTAGGACACGGATGCTCTCCAATAACAATTTGTGGCCGATCCCGGTGGGCCGATCCGGAATATTGCAGCATGCCAAACGTCGGAAAAACATCATTCAATGTGTACTCTATATATGTGCACCTTTGTACACACAAGGTAAATGAGCGCATAGAAGAGCGTGGGAATGAAGGATTTCGAGACTTCTGCATGGCCGCCGCAATCTCGCCAGTTTCCGAGCTCGAATGCTATGGACTAGTGGAGCCCGCACGGACACAGGGTGCGGAATATGGTAATACGACACGGTACAATCCGATACCATACGGGTATTTTGGCCAA
Organism: Limnomonas spitsbergensis; assembly: GCA_037349105.1. Lineage (NCBI taxonomy): Eukaryota > Viridiplantae > Chlorophyta > Chlorophyceae > Chlamydomonadales > Limnomonas > Limnomonas spitsbergensis. Next base: position 5,333,145 of record JAYJMM010000112.1, on the reverse strand, counting down.
TACGGGACACAAGTGTGGGTTTCCAGTCGGTGCACCATAGTGGACCGTGTCGATACAAAACAATACAATACGTTTTTGTGTCTGTCTAAACGGCCCGTATCCTGTGTCCCTCGTGCAAGGGAGTTGGCGCTTTGGCGGTGAGGCCGTCTAAGGCAACACGCCTTGGGATTGTACGGGCTGGTGCACATTCGGTTGCGATTGTCGATGATACCTTCTCTAACTTCTGCGTGTTGTTCATTTTTGAAAGGCGACGTACCGGCCTCGCTCAATAATTAATTGATGATAGGTAAGCGCAAACATGGCTAAAAGCTAATAATAATTCGAAATTCGCCGTTGCGCGGAGTGTGAGTTCAAGTGCCGCAACAACTATTCGGGGGGTGCGCGCTATTAATAAACATTTGCGAAATAAAAACAGCAAGTATAAAAAACAATGCACGCTAGCGCACGAATGATTGATTCGACATCCGTTTAGTGATCCTCACGCCATTCACTATTGCGAAGCTCGATCCTTGGGGCAGTGACGGGTGCTGACTATACTTGACGTTTCGAGGCCCCAACAACCAAACGTTTCCTGAGGCCAAGAACCTGACAAGGTGGTCTTCTCCAGAGGGCTCGGAACTGGAGGCGCTAAATGAACCAGCGGTGGTGGACGATGACTATGCTGAGTATACCTGACTTTGTTTTGTCCTTCCTAGCATCAAACGAGGGTTTTGACTGAGTATTACTTTACCGGCTGAAAGAGCTGCGCGGACGGAAATTATTTGTATTGTAACTGATGCGTGACGCAAAATCAAATCAAGGGGTGCGCGGCATTAAATCAAATTAAATGTTCGCCGTTGCGGCGCGGCCGTTTATAAATTGTTTTTTTGTTGCGCGACGGATTACAAAAGTACCAAATGTTTTGTTGTGCATACCCCATGTCCATTTACGCAGGGTTACCTAGTACGGGCCGTATTGGCCTAAAATCCCGTACCGTATCCGTACCGCACCGTACCGTTTGCAACACGGCCAAGTACGGCCGCCATTTCCTGCACTGCATGACTGCATGGGAGCATAAGTGCACAGACCAGTCAGACATATCAGATATTATCAGGATGGTCGTAGGGGCAGCGCTGAGAACAAGTCCTAGGAAGGCAGCGTACACGGCTGATGCGCATTGGATTTTGCAGCCGTGCGTCATCATCGAAGGCTGGCCAGGCCAAGAGTGGGCGATGTAAATTTAGCGATAAGATGATCGTCGGGACTATGCGATTTACAAATCACCTCGCGGGCATAGCAGGACAAGTTGCGGCGTGTAAAAGGGTAAGGCGTTATTAGGACGGGTGATACATGCATACAGCGGTGATGTCGTGTAATCGTCTCCCTCGTCTGGCAAGTCCACAAAGTTCACAGTCCACACCTCCAGGACATCAAAATCTACGTAAGCTCGCTCGCTTCCAGAGGTAAAGAGGCATTCGTTGCTCGTAAAAGTCCATGTCTACTCCAATACTCAGTGGCAATAAGACACAACTTGGCGCCAAGTCACAATCCAAAGCTGCATACCGTACATGGAGGGAGGAGGCTAGGAGTAGTGGGAGCATCCGTGTCCAGGACTCCCATGAGGGAGGCAAGACACAGGAGCTCCGTGTCTCCTTACGAAGTGATTTCCATGCATGCCATGTAATGATGCAACTCAGCAACTATGCAAGGTGATTCTGAGGCCTCTTGTTTCTATTGCTATATTCATGCATGCAAAATTTCATGTGCCATGCTGGTGGGTAGCGTTTATATGGACTGGCTGAATTACTCAAATGCTGAATGGCATGTTGGAACATTGTAATGGCGATGTGTGAGGAGTTTGGGATTGAATCAATGATCATATTTTCCCCTAGCATGTCAGCATGGTAAATCTGCAAGCATGCATGGAGATCCTAGGTGTTTATTTGGGGGCCATGCAAATTTGCATGGGGGCTGTCATGCAGCCATGCAGTATGTCAGGATGTGCATGGGGGCGAACAGTCATGGGGGTGTTGCATGCATGTGTTTCTCTGTGTGGATCCTGCTGTTCAGAGCGTTGAAAATGCGAAAAAATCTTGGACCGTATTGCCCTACCATATTGTCCCTTTTGCCCGTACCGTATCCGTACCGTACCGCACCGTATTCCCGTACCGTGTTTCCGTACCGGGTTACCCTGCATTTACGGTAGTTGGGCTGTAATGTGCCTCGTCACCTCCTTGCGCGTCGGCGCCCTTGTATGGGTGTAATCAGTGGCCCGGGAAAGGTGCAGCTGACCATCAGCAAAGTCGCGATCGTATAATGGTAATTATCCCCGCCTGTCAGCGGGAGTAACAAATCACTCTTCTCACCAGAGCGCGGGAGACCGGGGTTCGATTCCCCGTCGCGGCGATGTGTGGCTGTCATGACACCAAATAGTGTGTGGCTGTCCAGCGTTTGAGGGCGTGAGCTTCAGCGAGAGCAACGGATTCGATTCCCCGCCGCGGGCTTAGTGCGGTACGCCAAAGAACGGTGCGAGGCAACGTGGCATTTTCGTCGAGCGCCGCACGTTGTGGGGTTTCTATGCTAGGATTGTCGCACCATCGGCACATGATGTACTGATTGCGGACCGCACAACGGCAACCATAATTAATAAAGGCTGCCATGCTCCGGTTGTATAGAATCTCCAATCCGTATTAGACAGGCGATGGTAAGTTGCACTCCGCAGAACGACCTGACGTCCCGGGGCGTCCCAGGGCATCCTGGCATGAAACACGTGCATCCCGTATCGTGGGTGGCGTACCAGGGCTGGGATGTCCTCCTGGGATGATTTCTACTGATGGTGATAGAAGCCTTCTGCGCTGCTGTGCACGTTCCCAACTTATTATTATTATCATAATATGTGCGTGCACGCCTTATGCATGCAAGGGGACAGTATTTTTACCACATCACAGTGAACATCCCAGGGTGCCATCCTAGGTGTCATCCTAGGTGTCATCCCGACAGACCGAAGCTACACCCCCCAACCTACCCCCCCCCCCCCCCCGATGCCCTTTGAACTTGCGGTTTTCACCAGGGCTGACATTACATCGATATGTTTTGCAAATGTGCACTCTTTCCTTGCCAGAAGATCATACGTTGGCCATATCGCCGTGAAGCATCCCGGGCGCCATCCTGGGTGTCATCCCGACACACCGAAGCTACACCCCCAACCTACACCCCCGACTGGGGCAGGTGTAACTTTTGAATCCAAGGCAAAGGAAAAGAAAGGAGTAAGCAATTAAGCACTGTAAGCCTCTGTCGCCCCTTTGTTCGTATTTAAAGCCCACACCTGGCCGCACGCTCCCACACATACCGCTGCGTCTCTGGGTCGTTGATTCGACTTCCTGGAGCATGGCTACATATTTTGACAGCAGTTCAATACATTATTATGTTCTACATACTCCACGCCCTTAGTTAATTCTAAAGCTCAACCGACGCTGACAAGGGCCAGAATTTGACCACGCACGGCGTAGATGTGAAAAGGCCACGACCGCTTGGATGGCTGCGTTGATGCTGCGACCAACAGAAGATATGCAAAGACAGCGGGACATATGCCTTTGGCAAGCAGCGAAATGGTGAGAGAGCCATTGCGTCTTGTTCTTTGGAGGCGTAGATAAGACAGGATCCAGTTTTGGAGAGCCTTGTCTTGTTATTCACATTGTTGGCCATTGTTTTCAGGATCATTTATCCGCTGGCGGTTCATTGCCCTACGGTGCCTCTACTGCTGACGCGAAGATATGGGCGTCAAAGGCTTCTGGATCTCACCATTGCGAGAAGATCAAGGACATCTTAAGGTGATATCGTTTTTGAAATGTATCTAGACTCTGGATGTGACCCGACTAGTAACCTGTCAGACCTTCTTGCCATCCTAGGCATGAGGATGAAAATGCTTTATATACCCCTGACTGTAACATGGACCGTAATTTCTGCAGGTGCCTCAGATGCAGCAACTATGGTGAAGGCTGTAGCCGCCCTCTGCAGAAAATTGGCTGCGAATGAATGAATGCACCAAACCCTGGACTGCTCATCAAGCTGGCTGAGGTAAGCCATGTTGAACACATCATTGTGATTGAATGGCAAATCGTGAAAGCAATGCATGTGCCTCATTAAACCAATCTATGTCTTCCTTTTCTGCACCTCAGGAGATGGGCGCCATCATAAGAGAGCATGAGGCGGTGCCATGTCGAGGAAAATATGCATGGGAACAAGAATATTGCCAAGGTACTAATCAGCTTGGCAGGTGTCTATGCGCATGCATGGATACTGTTTCTGTGTATTATGAAGAATGCTGACACACTTGCTTTCTTTTCTAGGTGGAAATGGTGAATGAAACCAAGAAGCTCAAGGTCAGTGGCTCGGTGCATGTGAATGGGGTGTTGCAGAGGTGATGCACAATTATTTCTTGCTAACTGAACTTTGGCCATTTCCGATGCACAAATACATTGTTTTCATGTGCATGCATTGATATTTCCTTGTGCAAACTCTGAGATATACTTTCGTCTTGCTTGCTAAGGTGGTGGTGGAAAAGCCTGCCAAGGGAGGAAGGCTGTGAAGAAGAAGGCGTCAGTCTCGCCATAAGCCGGTAGCCGAACCAATGGCCCGGGTGCAAACGGGATCTTGTTAGCTTCCAACGTAGCTTGCTGAATCAGACTCAGATCATGATGCCTCAAAATTTCTTCATCTGTTGTGTGCATGAACTGTCACTTTTTTTCTACTCGGACAGTTGGGCACCCACGCTGTGCCTTTTTGAGCAGGGCTTGGGGTGTAACATGATTAATATATTGTCCATTAGGTAGAACATCTAGACTAGTAGAATTATGAAGATGATAGGTTGCTTTAAGCCCCAAATTGTAAATACGTAATTGGTTGCAAAGCATCCCATGACATCCCATGACTGTCCCAAGCTACCTAATATGCATATTGACAAGATAATGGGACATCCCAGCAGCCGTCCCAGTATTCATCCTAGCTTGCATCCCAACTGACGTCTCAGTGACAGGATGCATCCCAGTATGCGTCCTAGCTCTCTCTCACACCGGCATGCATCATGGCGGACGTCTCCACATGCATCCTAGACTTCATCCCAGCACGCATCATGTGCGCATGTGGGATGCATCCCAGACGCATCCCACATGGGACAAGTCTGAGACGCGTCCCACGTCCCATTCCGGGACGTGTCTGAGACGCGTCCATGGACAAAATGAAATATAGGAGACGTCCCAGAGGCATCCCAGGCGGGCGTCCCAGGTGGGACGTGGGATGCCTCTGGGACGCCCTGGGACGAGTGGTCCTTTTGCGGAGTGTTGGTAGCAAAGCAAACATAGCACAACGGGAACAAGTGGGATGGGAACCGTATGTTATGGAAGCAAAACAAGACTACAACGAAGTAATTAATAATAAAAAAACAAGCAACACCTCCTTTCATCATATCGCCAACGGAATATGGAAACCAAAATATAGGAGCCCATGAAGGACGGGCCCGCGTTCATTACGCGGTGCTACTGGGCAATTGAGCCCATCATTAAGGACTCCATGCATGAGCCCAACATACAAGTGCCATTGCTAACGTTTAAATTTCCAACCGTGATTGTTGTTTTTTAAAAATCATCAATCAATGGGGTCGTTCCGACGGTGTACGTCCAAGTTTAAAGCGCTAGGACACGGATGCTCTCCAATAACAATTTGTGGCGGATCCCGGTGGGCCGATCCGGGATATTGCAGCATGCCAACCGTCGGAAAACCATCATTCAATGTGTTTTCATTGATTTTAGGAAGGCATATGCCTGCATTGACAGAGATTTACTGTGGCGGAGATTACAGAGCATGGGCGTGCACGGCCGGATTTTAGAAAGTTTGAAGGAGATGTATCAGGATGTAAAAATCCGTGTACGGGTTGGTGGTAAACTGGGAGATAGTTTATCCTCCTTTATGGGTGTTAAACAAGGAGACCCGCTGTCCCCTCTATTGTTTGAACTGTTTATCGACCGTTTCGAGAAGTTTGTCGCAAGTGAGTGCCCTGATATTGGCGCCCGTCTTTTACATGCTTTGGTCAGAGTTTTACTTTATGCTGATGATCTGGTGTTATTCGCTGAATCGCCGGATGATCTGCAAAAACTTCTTGATGCTCTCCATATTTTTTGTCGCCACAATGCCTTGACAATCAATATAAAAAAAATCTGAAGCAGTTGTTTTTAACCAGAAATATTGCCGTCATTTGGCATCTCTGTCTTATGACGGAAGTGTTTTTGATATTAAGCCCTTTTTCATCTACTTGTGTATGTTATTTGATGAGGCAGAGGGTATGAAGGGAACAGGTAGACGTTGTGTCAACAAGGGGAGGGCAGCTTTGTATGGAGGGATGGTCCGGAGATGTCATGAGCTTGACATACACAATGTTCACATTAAATGTCATATTTTTGACTCTTTGGCACTTCACTTTTGACTCTTTGGCACTTCACTTTGTTGGACTGGTTTTCTGTCTACGATATTGATGACTCAGGGCATTGATTTATGGACTGCTTCCGCCAATACCTCTTTGGATATTGAGGTCGTTGTGAATTCAGCTAGGGATCAGTGGCTTTCCAAAATTTCCAGGGACATGCCACGTACGGCCCTGTCAATACGTGCTACTCCTGACTCAGAACGCTCGGGGTTCAAATTGTTTACGTTCTCTAAGTGGTTCCAAATTAAGCGTGATGTGAAGGAGACTTTCTGGTACAATTTGAGTAAGCCTAATATTATTTTCGCTGTAGCCCGGTATCGGATGGGGTCGCATTGGCTAAATGTTGAGACGGGGCGCTTTGAGAATCCTTGTGTGCCTCGTAGCGAGAGGATTTGTAGATGTTGCAATCTTCAATGTCAGGAGGATGAGCTTCACATGATTTACTGCCCGTTCTATACAGACCTTCGTTTTCAGTTTAACCTTACTTTGCATAATTTCCTAGAGGACGAGGATGAGGCCATGAAACGGTACGCAAATGGAGTGTGGGGCAAACTAAATGCAGCGGATTATGCACATGTATTCTGAACGAAATTTGGTTGTTTTATCTTTCAGTGTATGATGAAAAGAGGGAATCATCTCAAAACTTTGCCAAAACTCTCCCCTTACTCTCTACGCGGTGCTCAATCGAACTCTTTGCACCCCAAGTCGTGTTTTATGGCTAGGGCTTATCTTCTGCAATATGGGGTTCATTCCCACGCCACTGTCGTGGTTGTGTGCTAGTTGCTTGCCCAGGGGGGGCACTGGTTTTCGCTTTATGTCCTAGTGTATGAAGTGCCTGTACCGGTTTACGGGCACATGTCCCATGCATCAAGTGGGATGCTCTGTTGGACTGTAAAAACTTCACAACAACTTCACAGTGTCACTGCTGCTTGAACACGGGAGTGAGCGGAGACCGGGGAGTCGGGGACACGAAGGTGAATCGCTGCTTACATCTTGATACAATCATAGCACAATGGAGTCGGCCTATTGTAAGATCACAAAACTACAGACTCTAAGTATAAGAAGGCAATGGCAGGCCTTTAAACAGACAGTTGCCAAAGGATTATGCCGAGTCTGGCTACCGGTAGCCTACGACAATTCTATCCTGCTCGACGTGATTTTTCGTGAAATGTAAAAAAGGCTCAAGCTCACTTGTTCTGAGAAAATTCCGTCCACCCTACCGGCCACTCTTAGACTCATGGCCGGCTAGGGACGGCCAGAATAAATATCGGTGGTGAGACCGTCTACGGCAACGTCATGGGGTTGCACGGTATGCACGGGCTGGTGCACATTCGGTTGCGATTGCCGTTGGCATTATCTTCTAGGCGTTGAAATTGCAATGTTGCTCATTTTTGAATGGCGACGTAGTATGGCTGTTATTCGCCTCGTCACCACATGACGCGTCGGCGCCCTTGTAGAGTAAAAGTACGTTTTTAAGGGAGATCGATATGTGGTTATTATATATAACCTTATATGGGTGTAAGAACTTGCCCGAAAAGGTGATGCCGGTCATCAACAAGGTCGGGACCGTATAATGGTAATTAGGGGTTTCCATTATAGTTACCATGAGGGCTTCCCCCTGATGGTAACTAACCGGCCGCCTATCAAGATTAGTCTTAACAAATGACACCTTTCCTCAGATAAGAGCGTGGGAGACCGGGGTTCCATTTCCTGGCGATGTGCTGATGTGTCAGTGGCTGTCTAGGTTGTCATGACACCAAGATACCAAATAGTGTGTGGTTGCCCATCTTTTTGAATGCTTTCCCGTCTCGTCTACGTGCGGCTTACATTAGGACCCTGCTACGGTATATATGTGCGTCATGTCGACCTCCGCCCCGGGCGTAAACGAGAACGAGATAAACGAGAACGAAACGAAATATAAATGTGCTCCGAGACCACAAGAGGTAGCAACATAGTAGCTGATGACCATCGAAATGACAGCCGATTGACCTCCGAAATACTGCGAAGGATGATCATCGACGGTTGGTTTAGGCAGAAAGCCGAATCTAGGGGCGGTTCGGGCGGTTTTGCCGGAATGACGCCGACAAATGTAGAAGCTCCACCCGACACAGCCTCACCGACAAGTGATACGAGAATGGCGTGCCCATGAAGACCACCCAGATCCCAGATCCCTCTTCCACACCTAGAGCCCTCGTAGCCCTCGTGGACCTCGACGTTAGTTGGGTTAGTGAAGGTGCGCAGAAAGCATTGGAGACACCCGGGTGCCGTACCCCACACTTCAAATATACGGGACGCGGTTCGGTCTCGTCAGCGATTTTGAAACTCACACGGGAGCTAAATGCGTATGCGTCATACGTCACGTCAAGGGGCGGGGTTCGGCAGGACGCACAGTTTGACAACTCCAAGAAAAAGACATATCGTCTCCACGCCTTTTGGTGTGCGTTTTTCGTAATCTACGCCCAGCATTCACCTAATTTGTCCATTCTGATAGATCATATATAGTACGTAGGACCAGGCTAACGCATGCGTCGCGCATCGCCCGGAAGCCTAGATCTTGACGAGAAAAACTTATTAAGCCTGCCGAACCCTTTATCGCCTGTCGCTTCTCGACGCCTAAGCGTGAACATCAAGCGCGAGTGCTCAGGAGGGAGTAAGTGACGCCACCTCGCTTTCTTGTCAGTCGCAATCGCCAGCATCCGAGTAGCAAGAGGGGCTCATCAATAAAAACGATCCGAGTGGCGGGACACGCCTGTGCAAAATAGCAAACCCAGCCTCCTTCCCCACCTCGAACCATGGCCAGCGACCTGGCTGATGACGTCCCCCCCGGACACCCCTCGCCCAAATCTGTCTACAACAAGATCTACAGAAACTGTCTGCCGATACTGTGCCTCGTAGCCGCGCTGTGCTACATAGACAGGACCAACCTGGCCTATGCATCCTTCTCCATGACGCGGGATCTGCACTTCTCGGCAACTGTCTATGGCACGGGTGAGGCTTGCACGGGTGCTGAAATGGGAAGGGAGCCTGCAATACATCCGTGCTTCCATGCGTGCACACGCGTGTGCATGCTTGCATGAGAGGTGGGCCTTCACTTCTCACATGCTGTCTACGGCATGGGTGAAGCATGCATGCGTGCATGCATGGAAGGGGAGCCTGCACTTTATCCGTTCTTCGATGTGCTTGCATGCGTGTATGCGTGCATGCATGCATGAGAGGGCCGGCACTTCATCGGTGCATAACACGTGAATGCATGAGAGGGGGAGCCTGCACTGTATCCGTTTTTCGATGCGCGTGCATGCGTGTATGCGTGCATGTATGCATGAGAAGGCCGGCACTTCATCGGTGCATAACACGTGAATGCATGATAGGGGAGCCTGCACTGTATCGAAGCATGCACACAGGCCTGCGAGTGCTTACATGTGCTGATTTGCATGCATGCATCAGAGGGGAGAGCCTGCACCTGCCTGAAGCACGGGTGGGGCGCACCATCTTCATGAGGCAATGTATATGCATGCATGTGTGTATTCATGCGTCCGTGTGTGTGTGTGTATGTGTGTGTAACATGTCGGCTGATGGGCTGGAGTGGTCATTAAATAGTCATTGATGTGTTGCTTCGCTAGCAACGCGGACCACACCAGAAGCTCTTGCTGTTATTACAGACCCAATCAATGCAATCACCCATAGCCTGTTTCGAAATGGCCAGGCAGAGTGACTCTTGTGGCAGTGCATCTGTGTGTGTGAGTGTGTGCATGTGTGTGTATCATGGAATGCATGAGATGGAAAGGGGTGGAGGCATAGTTAGCGAGGCCAGACTTCCGATGAAATGTGGGGCACGTGCATGAAAGGGTGGCTGGGTGTGTAGGCTACAGAGGGGCATGGGCAGGCAATGGCGTGGCTCTTGTGTGATGACCAACCTACGAATGCCACCCATTTGTTTCACCGCGTTTACTACTGGATGCCTTCTTCCCCTCATCGCACATTCGTTGCCGGTATTCCATTGCTTATACTAATAGATTTCTCCTGCCCCTCATCGCACTAATGCCGCCTGTTTTTCACCGTTTTACTGAAGGATGCCTCCCCCTCCTCCTCCTGCCGCTGCTGCTTGCGTAGGGTCGGGACTCTTCTTTGCAGGGTGAGTGTTTTGGGGCTGGGATGTACCGCTTTTTCTGGGATGCACCGCATTTTCCGATATCTGAGGACGCTGCTTATTTCACTTGGGTACTTCAGCTATAATTCAGCTACATCATGGCCTGCCTGCCATTGGGGCCTGCTGCAGCAAACCTGCTGCCTGGGCCGCCGGCTCTAGGCTGTTCAAGGTTTGGTCCCCATCAGCCAAGTGGTTGCTGCCCAGCAGCTTGCTTGAGGTGGCTGGGCACACACCAAAAGAACACTCTAGACAGATCTCCACCTGTTGGCTGGCATTGTGCAGATTCTTGCTCCATAACTGTGCTTTGTCAATTGTTGTACAACCCCGTCCATTTTTTTCTTCCCCGAAGCATTTGAAATTCAATAATTTGAAATGGTATGGTTGTGTGTGCCTGCACACAGGTACTCCCTGGCCATGATCCCCTCGCAGCTCATCGGGCTGCGTGTGGGAGTGTCCCGATGGCTGGGTATCCAGGTCGGTACCCTTTTCTAGTTTACTCTTTCTGGTTTACTCTTTTCTACTGTAGTTCTCCACTGACACATGAGGCTGGGTGTGGAAGTGTCCCGATGGCTGGGTATCCAGGTTGGGTACTCTTTCCTACTGCAGTTTTTCCAGCATGCATGCACAAAACTTTAAAGGATGCAGTACCGTAGTGACACAAATGGACGCAGTCCGGTAGTGACACAAAAGGACCATGTAGGACCTCACAAGAGAGATTAGGTAGAGAGGAGGCGTGTTGTGCACTATCCCTGTTTGCCACTCTGTAAAGGTTGGGATTTTTACAGTCCAGCAGGAAATGACATTTGACGCAGGACTGTCCTGATGGCTGGGTATCCAGGTCGGTACTTCTTTCTACTGTAGTTTCTCAATTGACACATTGGCTTGAAATCCTAACCCCTCACCCTTCCGCATTTGATTGCTCGAGTTTGGTGTTTATCTGTCACCCTGAAATATGAGCCATGTACCCTGGACCCTGAATCCTGAAATTTTAATCCTACATCTTGCACCCTGAAATATGAACCCTGAGCCCTGTTTCCTGAAACAGAACCCCTACGTCTTGCACCTTGGAATATCAACCCTGCAACTGATTGATTTATTTCTTTGCCCAGTAGGCAGACCTTTTCACAAGTACCTCCATCCTACCCGGCGTGCCCGTGGTCGGATCCTAGCCCTATAATTGCTTCCGGTCTGGTTATGGCCTCAGGCCATGTATGGCCCCTCAAAAAAACTACCCGGCGTGCTTGTGGTCAGACCATACTATGGTCACCATAGCCCTGCATTTGGTTCCGGATGTTGACCTCCTCGCTGCCTGACACATGACAACATCCCCCTGCCTCACCCTCCTTACCTGAAGGTAGCCGTATGGGGAATCGTCGTGACATGCTATCTGGCATGCCTGTGGGCGGATCCTAGCCCTTTGCTTGGTTCCGATTTGTGCTGTTACAATGTTTTCGCACCCCCCCACAGCCTTTTTCGAAAGGGCCAGGCTGAGCGAACCAGGGGGGGGGGTGACCACCTCCTCGCTGCCTGCCACATCTCCCCGCCTCCCCCTCCTTACCTGAAGGTAGCTGTCTGGAGAACCGTGGCAACATGCTACCCGTCGTGCCTGTGGGCGGATCCCAGCCCTTTGCTTGGTTCCGATTGTTGTTAACCTCCTCGCTGCCTACCACATCCCCCTGCTTCTCCCTCCTCACCCGTAGGTAGCGGTATGGGGAATCGTGGCAACATGCTTCAGCGCTACAACATCGGCATCTATGTTCTACACGCTCAGGTGGGACCGCAGTTTTTCTTCATTTCTTTGGCTGCGTGGCACAGAGCTTTGATTAGGGAAAACTAGAGTAAACCTCCATGCTTTGGCACCACATTATCTGCTGGGACCCTATATATGCTCAGGTGTGGCCGTGCGACGCAGCTTATAGGTAAGGAAGCTGTCAGGAAGCTAAGGCTAGGAAGCTTTTAAGAAGCTCAGATTCACCTTCCTTCAGCGTCACCTCGTCTTCCACGATGGGCCACATAAGTCATGTCATCATGTGTGACACACGTCTTTGGATAAGAGGATGCTATTCGCTCGGGTTTGTGGGCTATCCCTAGGGAGCTTAGAGTGAACCCTAAACCCTGAAACCTAAACTATGCTTGTTGAGCTTTCTTTAGGAAGCTTAAAGTGAAGAGCTTTGAGATAACAAGGCGGTTTTGAAGGCTATGGCTTGGAATCGTAGATGGGGAGGTGAAGGCCCCAGCCCCCCCAGGATGCATGTCTGCACGAACTAAACATTCATCATCTGTCCGCCTCCTCTGTTTCAGGTTCCTGCTGGGAATGGCGGAGGCGGGCGCTTTCCCAGGTATGTCAGTTTTTAGGATGGCTCGATCTTCTCTTTCCAAGGATCTGGCACTGCCTGTACCCCATGATGCCCAAGGAGGGTTGAAGAGTTTAAGTCAAAACCCTAAACACCCTACACCCTTTACACCCTAAATATTAACACCCTGTACACCCTAAACCCTTAACACCCTGAACCCTTTACACCATAAACTTTGAATACCCTAAAACCCAAACTTCATTTACACCCCTCACCCTAAACTCAATTTACACCATAAACCTTAAACACCCTTTACACCGAAACCCCTAAACACCCTGAACCCTTAACACCCTAAACACGTTACACCATAAACCCTGTACATCCTAAGCCCTTAACCTTTCCACCCCTCTGCAGTCTTCCGGCTACCTATACCTCATGATGCCTATGGAAGATTCGGCTAAACCCTAAACCTAAACCGTAAACCCTGCTAACTCTCCCCCCTTCCCCTTTCTACCCCTCCACAGCCATCTAGTATGACCTCTATCTCATGATGCCCAAGATAGATTCGGCAAAACCCATAATCCAAACCCTGCCAACTCTCCCCCCTTAACCTTTCCACACCTCCACAGCCATCTGGTACTACCTCTACCTCATGATGCCCAAGGAGGCGCTCACCTTTGCATTCAGCTCTTTGGAGGCTGCGGTGGCGACGGCCAATGTCCTCTCTGCCCCCCTGGCCGCCGCGCTGCTGCTGCTGGACGGGCGCCTGGGGCTGGCGGACTGGCAGTGGCTGTTTCTGGCGGAAGGCGTCGCAACGCTGACCATCGGGTTGGCAGCTGGAACGGTGCGGGCAGTCCAAGGGTTTACCCTTAACACACTTAACCCTTAACCCTGATATGCGACCTGGCAGCTGGGACGGTGCGGGCAGGCTAAGGGCCCATAGTGCAGCGGGGTCTTGAAATCAGAAACCCGAAACCCTGAACCTTGAAGCCTGGTATTCTAGCTGGCAGCGATGATAATGCGGGGCGGTGTGACGGTTAAGAGTCCCTGGCATGGTGGGGACCCTAAGCACTGGGCTGGCAACGGGTACGGTGCCGGGAGGTTAGGTTCAGGGTTCCTTGTGCGATGGAGGAGGCCCTAAACACTGCAAGCCCTGAACCCTTAACCCCAACATGGACACCAAATGTCGGGCTGACAGAGGGGATAGCGGGGTATGGGATCTCCTGGCGCCTTGGAGACACTGATGACTGAACGCTTCACCCTTAAAGCATTGGGCTGGTTCAAGCTAGTGGATGGTATGAGGAGGGTGGGGCTAAGGATTCATGGCTGTCCAAGTTAGTGGACAGTATGAGGAGGGTGGGGTTGAGGATTCCTGGCTGTTCAAGTTAGTGGACAGTATGAGGAGGGTGGGGTTGAGGATTCATGGCTGTTCAAGTTAGTGGACAGTATGAGGAGGGTGGGGTTGAGGATTCCTGGCTGTTCAAGTTAGTGGACAGTATGAGGAGGGTGGGGTTGAGGATTCCTGGCTGTTCAAGTTAGTGGACAGTATGAGGAGGGTGGGGTTGAGGATTCATGGCTGTTCAAGTTAGTGGACAGTATGAGGAGGGTGGGGTTGAGGATTCATGGCTGTTCAAGTTAGTGGACAGTATGAGGAGGGTGGGGTTGAGGATTCATGGCTGTTCAAGTTAGTGGACAGTATGAGGAGGGTGGGGTTGAGGATTCATGGCTGTTCAAGTTAGTGGACAGTATGAGGAGGGTGGGGTTGAGGATTCCTGGCTGTTCAAGTTAGTGGACAGTATGAGGAGGGTGGGGTTGAGGATTCATGGCTGTTCAAGTTAGTGGACAGTATGAGGAGGGTGGGGTTGAGGATTCATGGCTGTTCAAGTTAGTGGACAGTATGAGGAGGGTGGGGTTGAGGATTCATGGCTGTTCAAGTTAGTGGACAGTATGAGGAGGGTGGGGTTGAGGATTCATGGCTGTTCAAGTTAGTGGACAGTATGAGGAGGGTGGGGTTGAGGATTCCTGGCGCAGTTGAGGCCAGGAACGGCAAACACTGTCGTTTTCCTTCCCGCTACCCACGTCTATTTATGTTATTGTTCCCGGCTGGGCTCGCCTCCGCCTCTGTGGTTGCATGACAGCGCTATGCAATACCTGCAAGAAACATTCCGACACCATGCTTCAACTCCACATCCCCGTAGAACGCAGGCGCATTCTGCGGCGAGTGTCCTGAATCCTCAACCATGCATTACAAATCGTCAATCCTGAACTACACCCACTGAACTGTAACTGTCTACTCCTTCTCCTGAGTTATAAATCCTTAACCCTGAACTATCTCCACTACAACCTGACTACAAACTCCTACTCATATCTTCATGCTGCCAGCTTGTGACGATATGCCACTACGAAGGGCATTGATCGTGATGTAAAAGGATCCAGATGTATTGTGACGACTCATAGGGGTATATATACCCCAGATCGCTACACAGCTGGACTCGGGCCGTTTTCGTAACGAAACGCTGATGTCATGAATGAACCCTTCACCGTCGATTCTGAACCACTTCCTCCCCCCTGTTTTGCTGATCTTGCCCGATGGACTATCCCAGGACATGTCCATGTCCTAAATCCTCATCCTTCCCCCCCGCCTGAATAGATCTTGCCAGCTGGACTAACTCAGGACACGTTTTGATGCCTCTGTTATATATCCTCCTCCTTCACCCCTGACGGTATACACATTCTTGATACCTCAGTTATAAATCCTCCCCCCTCCCCCCCCCCCCCCCTCCATTGGTTTACATGTTGCCAACTGGGCTCATTCAGGACACCTTCTTGACACCTAGACCCTCTTATCAAACCCCCACACCTCTCCGCTTCTCCCTCTTTCCACCCCCTCTCACCTGCTCACTCTTCCCACCCCTCCCCTTCCCCCTCTTCCCACCCCTCCCCTTCCCCCTCTTCCCACCCTCTCCCCTCCCCCCTGTTCATTCCCTCTCCCCTCCCCCCTCTTCCCACCCCTCCCCTTCCCCCTCTTCCCACCCCTCCCCTTCCCCCTCTTCCTACCCTCTCTCCTCCCCCCTGTTCATTCCCTCTCTCCTTCCCCCTCCTCCCACCCCTCCCCTTCCCCCTCTTCCCACCCTCTCCCCTCCCCCCTGTTCATTCCCTCTCCCCTTCCCCCTCTTCCCACCCCTCCCCTTCCCCCTCTTCCCACCCTCTCCCCTCCCCCCTGTTAATTCCCTCTCTCCTTCCCCCTCTTCCCCCCTCCCTCCCCCCCCTCCTCTCCCCTCCTCCCTCTTCCCACCCCTTCCCCTCTCCCCTCTCCCCTCCTCCCTCTTCCCACCCCTTCCCCTCTTTCCTCTTCCTCCCCTCTCTCCCCTTCTTCCTCCCGCCTCCTCCCTCTTCCCACCTATCTCCCCCCCCCCCCCCCCCCCTGTCTGTGTAGATGTTGCCGGCTGGGCTCACTCAGGCCACGTTTTTGACTGGGCCCGAGAGGCACTGGATCCAGCAGCAGCAGCAGAGTCGATCCAGAAGGGGGACCGAGGACTCGCCTGCAGCAAAGGTGAATTCAAATTTGAATTCGAATATGCCTCATGCCAGTCTTTTTTACTGGGCTGGAGAAGCACTGGATCCGAGGGCTCGCCTGCAGCAAAGGTGAATATAAATTCGAATTCGAATATGCCCCACAGTCTTTTCACTGGGCTCGAGAAGCACTGGATCCAGCAGCAGCAGGATGGAAGGAACGGGTGGGCCCCCAGGCTGGCCGGCAGCTTATGTGACAGCTAAATTCAATGCTAGATTATTTGATTCAGATCTAGATCTTTACGGTAATGGCGCAGATGTGGCTTCAGCCCAGGCTGCGCTGTTTCCTTAACTCTCACGCCTCCAACGTGGCGTGCATTTCTTTCTTTCCTTCTAGGCCTCTGCCTGTGAAGATCACAAGGGGGGGGGGGGGTCACGACCTCTCCAGCAGTTGAGGTGAATTGAAATTCGAGTATGTCTTAAAGTACATTGCGGTCTCTAGCTGTGTGGAGTCCACTTGTATGTTTGATTGAGCGTGGCTACTGCCTGAGCCGGCGGGGGTGACCCTGGGCAATTGCAGATGCCCTCTAACTGCAGGGAGGGGGAAAATCCAAACCTCAAACCCTGGTAAGGCCGCAACATGATCCCTAACACCCTGTAGATCCTGGAATATGTATGCCAAGTCCTGAGCGCCCAAGGGCCCCGTAACCAGGACATTTTGTCCTGACTGATCGGGGGGGACGGGGGGGGAAGTGCTGAGGAAATATCTGACACAAATCTGGAGTTATGTGACATAGGGAATCTGAAGAAGCTCTGTCTCTTCTCACCAATAATCGGGTATCAGACTCTGTTAGATTTCAGCCTTTTTTTTGATGTATCAGACTGGCAGTTGTTGAGGGATGTGGATGCACTACATCAACCCTCCATTAAGTCCTGACCTATGCTCAGTATCAGACTCTTGAGATATTAGAATGGCGGCTGCTTAAGGATGTGGATGCACTGCATCAACCCTGCAACATTGCCCGACCTATACTCAGGTATTAGACTCTGAGGTATCAAACTGGCGACTGCTCAAGGATGCGGCAAGCAACTGGAAGGTTTGGTACGTCAGCCTCATGGTAAGTAAGCAGCTGAGGGGGGGGGACAACCTGCTGTTCCGGGGGAATCAATCGGAAGGTTTGGTACGTCAGCCTCATGGTCAGGAGCTAGATGGTGGGGGGATTGCAACCAGCGGTTGCGGCCGGGGAGAGACTTTGTGGTAAGTAGGAGCTGTTTGTGTGGGGGTGCAACCAGCGGTTGCGGAGTGAGAATTTGGTAGCTGGCTTCATGGTATGTAAGAGCTGTGTGGGGGGTGGAGGGGGGGCAACCTGCGGTTTCGGGGCGGGAAATTGTTGTTGAGGCGTGTGTTTTGAAAATTTGAAGCTTGGAATTGAAAGGTCTTGTTATTTGGAGCTTGTTTGAGCCAGGCTAGGGCCAGGCCAAGGTCGACTTGGTGCCCTCGATTTGGTGCCCTCGATATGGCGATGGCGTCAGCCTCGTGGTCAGGAGCGGTCAGGGCACTACATTTCGTTGCTCGACCCCTGATAGTAATGCTGTATACCATGCTGTATACCATGCTGGATGGCATTGCTTGACCATTGGCAGGCCCCAGCTTGTTATGATTGTTTTAATTGTTAAGCTTGTTCTCCCTCCTGCCCATTCCTACCGCCTGGTGGTTTCGTAAAGGCTCCTGTGCGGATTATTGTGGCTCCTTAAAAAATGATGTGCCGGTGAGCATATTGATAAATCTCGATGTCTCAATGTTTGCAATCAAATGTTCTTTACAGGTGGGGTGTGATTGCCGAAGCAGGCCCTGTTTAGGGTTTAGGGTTTTCTAAACCCCTAAACCCTCTTTGTAGATGAGGTGTGATTGCCGAAGCAGGCCCTGTTGATGAGCATTGCTGTTACTGTTACCATTACTGTTACCATTACTGCTGCTGTTACTGTTACCGTTACTGTTGCCGTTACTGTTACCGTTACTGTTGCTGTCACTATTGATGAGCATTGCTGCGGAGTGCCAATGTGATACTGTGCTAATTGGACCTCTCCGGGAGTCCCTGTCCTTCGCCTCGCCTGGCAGGCCCTTTTATCGAACTTTGCTGCAAATGCAGCGCCGTCCTGATTTGACCTCTCCGAGTCACTCCCCCCCCCCTTTCCTGGCAGGCCCTTTTGAAGAACGTGGCTGCCAATGCGATGCTGTTCTGGCTACCAATCATTGTGGGGCGTTTGATCGATGCGGACGGAGGGCCGTCCGGCCGCAGCGGGGACATGTTCTCCGTCTCCACAGCAGAAGCAGTAGCAAACAGTGGCAGCGGGACATCCCCGCCCCTAGATGTGGCGGAGGCGTCTGTCAAAGCTCGCGCCTTGATGGCCGCAGCAGCCGTCGGCATGGCGAGCGGGGGCGGTCGTAGCAGCTCCATCCTGCCGGTGCTCCTGTCTTCGATCCCGTTTGTTGCAACGGCAGTGACCACCCTGTGGCTGGGCAGGAGCTCACAGGTAAGT
Organism: Limnomonas spitsbergensis; assembly: GCA_037349105.1. Lineage (NCBI taxonomy): Eukaryota > Viridiplantae > Chlorophyta > Chlorophyceae > Chlamydomonadales > Limnomonas > Limnomonas spitsbergensis. Next base: position 5,314,193 of record JAYJMM010000112.1, on the reverse strand, counting down.
GGGCTGATAAGGGCTGGGCAGGAGGATCTGGGCAGGATCTGGGCCAGATGCCCGGATCTAGGCAGGATCTGGGCTGGAGGATCTGGGCCAGAGCTGGGCAGGAGCTCACAGGTCAGTGGGCTGATAAAGTGGGCTGGAGGATCTGGGTAGAAGCTGGATAGGAGGAGCTGGGCAAGAGGATCTGGGCCAGATGCCCGGATCTAGGCAGGATCTGGGCTGGAGGATCTGGGCCAGAGCTGGGCAGGAGCTCACAGGTCAGTGGGCTGATAAAGTGGGCTGGAGGATCTGGGTAGAAGCTGGATAGGAGGAGCTGGGCTAGAGGATCTGGGCCAGATCTGGGCATGAGAATGTGGGCAGGATCTGAGCAGGAGCTGGGCAGGATCTCACAGATTAGTGGGCTGATAAAGTGGACAGGAGGATCTGGGCAGAAGCTGGATAGGAGGATCTGGACAAGAGCTGGGCAAGAGGACCTGGGCCAGATTTGGGCTTGAGGATCTGGGCAGGAGGATCTGAGCAGGATCTGGACAGAAGCTCACAGATCAATGCATGAGGATCTGGGCATGAGGATCTGGGCACAATCTGGGCACAATCTTGGCAGGAGGATTTTAGATGATCGCGGGGCGTCTTGCCAGTACCCTGTCCTGTTGTCCAGCACCGGGGACTAGGCCACGACATGCGCCAGAAACCACAGCTAGCTTGGCTTGGCTGAAATGTGCTGTCACCCTGGCTGGCGTGGGCCAGAGGGTGCAGAGGGTGATACCTCTATAGATGACGATGGGGTGCTTTGAAACACTTACTATCTGAGTGCACGTCCCATGATAAGGTCTTGACCGCCGCAGCCATGACCATGGTAGCACAATCTAGCTAGACCTGTGTTGTATCGTTTTGTGCTGCCATGGCCCTAGCCGCACCCTTCATCGCTGGGCAGGTGCTCACAGGTCATTATGCTGATGGCCCAGCAGCGGCAGCCCCCAAAACAATCAATCTGTGTGTGAGACGGGGGAGGGATCTTTAAGCTAGAGGGGATCTCAACAGTGAGGAACTCAAACTTGAGCACGGAACCCCTGAGCCCTCTGCGACTTGTGCCCTAGCCTCAGGGCCATGTGTTTCTCAGTTTCAAACAACGAAATCCCTACACATTGAACCTTAACCCCTAATTTAAATGTTTTTAGCATTAAAACAATAATTACGGTATGAATCATCAACTTATCAATGTAGCCTGAGCCCCCTTCCCCCCCTGCAGTCCCATGCAACCTCTTACGGCCCATGCACCGTCAGGAGTTCGGTGTAAACCCCATGCAACCCCATGCAACCCCATGTCCCCCCATGCTCGCGATGTTACGGCCATGCACCCCATGCAACCCCATGCGCCCCATGTTGCTTCAGGCACACGGAGAGAGGGCCATGCACTTGACTGTGCCGTACGCGATTGCTGGGTTATTGTTCGTCACAATGCCCTTCCTCAGTGCTGTATCGGCCAAGCTGGCGTTCGTGGGGCTGACAGTGGCCATGTCTTGCAGCATTGTGAGTTGCAGGGAGGGGGCGATAGGGCTCTGGAGGCATTGATTTTAAAAATCCGCCGATATAAAGAGGAAATTTGTGGACAATGGCCATATGCCTTGCAGCCTCATGAATGGCCATTGGGTCAAGGGTGTGGTGTTGTGACCTCCGTGAGGAAGTAGTTGCTTCTTTCTTTATGCGTCATGGTAACAGCGCGGATGTGGCTACGGCCCAAGCTACGCTGTTTCCTTAACCTCCACGCCCTAGTAGGGTGTAGCTTTCTTTCTATCCGGTGGTGTCGTGGTTATTGGCTAAGCTGGTATTTGTGGGGCTGACGGTAGCCATGGCCCACAGCAGCATGAGTAGTATGCGTAAGGGTTCTGGACTTGTCCATGTCTTGCATCGTCATCAGGGGGGTGGGGAATCCCCTGATATTGGGAGGGTGGGTATTCCCCTTCCATTTGGGTGGTGGGCAATCCCATGCTATTTGTACGGGGCTCAGGATGGCCGTGTGGAGCGTCATCTGGTAGTGTATCGTAGTGACCTTCTTAGTGATCTGTAACTCCTGTAATCCCCCTTTTGTGATCTGTAACTCCTGTAATTCCCTCTTATGATCTGTAACTCCTGTAACCCCCTCTTATGATAAGTAACTCCTGTAACCCCCCTCTTATGATCTGTAACTCCTGTAACTCACCTTATGATCTGTAACTCCTGCAACCCCCTCTTATGATCTGTAACTCCTGTAACCCCCTCTTATGATCTGTAACTCCTGTAACCCCCTCGTATGATCTGCACCTCCTGTAACCCCCTCGTATGATCTGCAACTCCTGTAACCCCCTCGTATGATCTGCAACTCCTGTAACCCCCTCGTATGATCTGTAACTCCTGTAACCCCCTCTTATGATATGTAACTCCTGTAACCCCCCTCTTATGATCTGTAACTCCTGTAACTCACCTTATGATCTGTAACTCCTGCAACCCCCTCTTATGATCTGTAACTCCTGTAACCCCCTCTTATGATCTGTAACTCTTGTAACCCCCTCGTATGATCTGTAACTCCTGTAACCCCCTCGTATGATCTGCAACTCCTGTAACCCCCTCGTATGATCTGTAACTCCTGTAACTCACCTTATGATCTGTAACTCCTGTAACCCCCTCGTATGATCTGTAACTCCTGTAACACTCTCTTATGATCTGTAACTCCTGTGACCCCCTCGTATGATCTGTAACTCCTGTAACCCCCTCGTTTGATCTGTAACTCCTGTAACCCCCTCGTATGATCTGCAACTCCTGTAATTCCCCTCTTATGCTACGTTGATCCATGCATCCCATCCATGTCCTGAAACTCCCGGAACCTTCATACCTGTCTTGCTAGTTGGAAATCTCTGATGTTACAGTTGCAAGACAGTAACGTCATCATTCATACTTAACAACTCCCGAAACCCCGCTGCCGTGGTGCTGCAGGGCAGTCCCTGTATCATTCATACCTTTTAACTTCCGAAACCCCGCTACCGTGGTGCTGCAGGGCAGTAACTGCATCATTCATACCTTGTTACTTCCGTAACCCCACTACTGTGGTGCTGCAGGGCAGTAACTGCATCATCAATGCGTACATCCCGGCGGTGGCCTCTCCCCTCAGCGTGTCAGTTGCACTACCGTTGTACAACAGCGTTGGGAATCTGGTGGGTGGGGGCCATCCCAACCGCCTGAATAGCCACCTAACCATCTCACAACCACCTCATGACGACATCACAGCCACCGCATGCCCACCTCATAACTGCCTAACCGCCTCATAGCCACCTCATCATCTCTGATTTAGTGTCTTGCTTAGCCCTTGCCCAGTGGGTGTCTTGGTGGAGCACACAGGCTGCAAACCTTCACCAGTTTATGACCACCTCCTAACCACTTCTTGACCACCGCCCAACCACCTCGCAACCTCTTCATGACCACCTCGGCAACTCCTAACCACCTCACAAACACCTTATAGGGTGGGTGGTGGGGTTCCTAGTGGAGCACGCTGGCTGCTCAAGTAAAACAACTTTATAAACACCTGATAACCGCCTCACAACCACCTCATAGGGTGGCTTGATCGGCCCCTGGCTAGTGGGGGTCCTAGTGGAGCGCACTGGCGGCTATGGAACCGCCATCATGCTCCTGGGCTACGTCATGCTAGCGGCAGCTGTCATGGCGTTCTTCACGCGCTCCTGGGAAGCCAGCGGGGCGACGGCCGGGAGCAAGATGTCGACTACGATTTCTGGGTTGGCGCTGGTGTCCTTGGGGGGGGCGCCACGGCATGATGCGGGGAGCGGGGGCGAGGGCGTGGCGGAGGGAAGGGCGGGGGAGAAGCAGGGCCTGCTGTCCACACATGTGCGAAGCTGATGAACGTACATCGGGTCTGAGGATTGTACATCAGGGATGTGGACGGTCCATCGGGTTTCATGATCGTACATGGGGGCTGATGAGTGCACATCAGGGCAGGGGAGATATGTGAGAAATCCTGAGCAAACTGTGTGCTTAGGTGCAGCCTGAAGCTGACGAAGGAGTGTACTTCAGGGCTGAGTTCAGCCTGCAGCTGATGAAGGAGCGTACGTCAGGGCTGAGTACAGCCTGCAGCTGATTAATATGTGTACGTTAGGGCTGAGAACAGCAAGCATCTGGACTGATGAGCGGATGGCGGAGTGGAAATGGGAAGGGTGGGGGGCGGGATTGTACAGATCTTGTGGGGTGTAAACTTCCCCCACACCCTAACACTTTGTCACCCATTGGGTGGGTGGCTAAGTGTCAGGGTATGGGGTGAGCTACTGGTACTTAGCATATCTTGCTAGCATTCAAATGAAGCCGTCACAAGTGATCAAATGGAACCATTTACCGGCATCTGGCCGCTAGTTGATTTGACCGTGTGTTGATCAGATGGATCACAGGCAAGACTGCAATGATCAAACCTCTAATGATCAAACTTCTCAGATAACCAATTAACGAAAAAATTGCATCTGATACTAATTACCAGAAAGCTTTATGACGGCTGCATTTGAAGGCTAGTAAAATGTAATTGATCCGACATTCCGACCCTAGGGATCCTACCTTCAAATGCACCGGGCATGTAACTGACATGTCATTGACGCTACACCTCTAGGCCCTGCTCCAAAAGGCTCGGTCGTGTGGGCACCCGACTGTCTAGTCGGAAAGATGCTGTGGTTCCTGCTTCCACTGCTCAGTCGCCTGCAGTTCCTGCTGCTTCTGCCCCCAACCCGCCTACACTTCCTGCTGCCGCTGCTTCTGCCCCTAACCCGCCTACAGTTCTTGTTGCCGCTGCTTCAGCCCCTAACCCGCACACACTTCCTGCTGCCGCTGCGTCAGCCACTAACCCGCACACACTTCCTGCTGCCGCTGCTTCAGCCCCTAACCCGCACACACTTCCTGCTGCCGCTGCTTCAGCCCCTAACCCGCACACAGTTCCTGTTGCCGCTGCTACTGCCCCTAGCCCGCACACACTTCCTGTTGCCGCTGCTTCAGCCCCTAACCCGCACACACTTCCTGTTGCCGCTGCTACTGCCCCTAACCCGCACACAGTTCCTGTTGCCGCTGCTTCAGCCCCTAACCCGCACACAGTTCATGCTGCCGCTGCTTCAGCCCCTAACCCGCCTACACTTCATGTTGCCGCTGTTTCAGCCCCTAACCCGCACACAGTTCCTGCTGCCGCTGCTTCAGCCCCTAATCTGCACACAGTTCCTGTTGCCGCTGCTTCAGCCCCTAACCCGCACACACTTCCTGTTGCCGCTGCTTCAACCTCTAACCCGCACACACTTCATGTTGCCGCTGCTTCAGCCCCTAGCCCGCACACACTTCCTGCTGCCGCTGCTTCAGCCCCTAACATGCACACATTTCCTGCTGCCGCTGCTTCAGCCCCTAACCCGCACACACTTCCTGTTGCCGCTGCTTCAGCTCCTAACCCGCCTACACTTCCTGTTGCCTCTGCTTCAGCCCCTAACCCGCACACAGTTCATGCTGCCGCTGCTGCAGCCCCTAACCCGCCTACACTTCATGTTGCCGCTGTTTCAGCCCCTAACCCGCACACAGTTCCTGTTGCCGCTGCTTCAGCTCCTAACCCGCCTACACTTCCTGTTGCCTCTGCTTCAGCCCCTAACCCGCACACAGTTCATGCTGCCGCTGCTTCAGCCCCTAACCCGCACACAGTTCCTGCTGCCGCTGCTTCAGCCCCTAACCCGCACACATTTCCTGCTGCCGCTGCTTCAGCCCCTAACCCGCACACAGTTCCTGCTGCCGCTGCTGCAGCCCCTAACCCGCACACAGTTATTGTTGCCGCTGCTTCAGCTCCTAACCCGCACACAGTTCCTGCTGCCGCTGCTGCAGCCCCTAACCCGCACACAGTTCCTGTTGCCGCTGCTTCAGCTCCTAACCCGCCTACACTTCCTGTTGCCTCTGCTTCAGCCCCTAACCCGCACACAGTTCATGCTGCCGCTGCTGCAGCCCCTAACCCGCCTACACTTCATGTTGCCGCTGTTTCAGCCCCTAACCCGCACACAGTTCCTGTTGCCGCTGCTTCAGCTCCTAACCCGCCTACACTTCCTGTTGCCTCTGCTTCAGCCCCTAACCCGCACACAGTTCATGCTGCCGCTGCTTCAGCCCCTAACCCGCACACAGTTCCTGCTGCCGCTGCTTCAGCCCCTAACCCGCACACATTTCCTGCTGCCGCTGCTTCAGCCCCTAACCCGCACACAGTTCCTGCTGCCGCTGCTGCAGCCCCTAACCCGCACACAGTTCTTGTTGCCGCTGCTTCAGCTCCTAACCCGCACACAGTTCCTGCTGCCGCTGCTGCAGCCCCTAACCCGCACACAGTTCTTGTTGCCGCTGCTTCAGCTCCTAACCCGCACACAGTTCCTGCTGCCGCTGCTTCAGCCCCTAACCCGCCTGTAGTTCCTGCTGCCGCTGCTTCAGCCCCTAACCCGCACACAGTTCCTGCTGCCGCTGCTGCAGCCCCCAACCCGCACACAGTTATTGTTGCCGCTGCTTCAGCTCCTAACCCGCACACAGTTCCTGCTGCCGCTGCTGCAGCCCCTAACCCGCACACACTTCCTGTTGCCGCTGCTTCAGCCCCTAACCCGCACACACTTCCTGTTGCCGCTGCTACTGCCCCTAACCCGCACACAGTTCCTGTTGTCGCTGCTTCCTCCCCTAACCCGACTGCAGTTTCCGCTGCCGCTGCTCAGTCACCTGCTGCTGCTGCAACCCATACGCCGCCTGTAGTTCATGCTGTCGCTGCTCAGCTGCCTGCAGTTCATGCTGCCGCTGTTCAGCTGCCTGTAGTATATGCTGAAGCTGCTCAGCCGCCTGCAGTTCATGCTGCCGCTGTTCAGCCGCCTGTAGTATATGCTGAAGCTGCTCTGCCGCCTGCAGTTCATGCTGCCCCTGCTCAGCCACCTGCAGTTCATGCTGCCGCTGCTCAGCCGCATGTAGTTCATGCTGCCGATTCTCAGCCGCCTGCACTTGATGCTGCCGCTGCTCAGCCGCCTGTAGTCCATGCTGCCGCTGCTCAGCCGCCTGCAGGTCATGTTGCGGCTGCAGTCCCTATAAGCCATTTGCAGGTTCTGTTGCCGCTGCTCAGCCGCTTGCAGATCCCAAGCGGTGAGAATCTCTTCCAACACTAGCATATCATCTCTTTAGTATTTTAATCGCTAGGCGCATAGGATTGGGGAGCATGGGCATTTCCTTACTGTTTCTTGGTTAACGGTTGGCGACTGCTGCACAGCATCCCTGAAGAATGGCCTTGCGAGGTAGTAGGGGACAGAACCATCGGAGCATTTGCGCATGCTAATCGCTATCATTGGTTGTGAATTGTTGCAATTCTGAAGTCCAGCGGGGCATTCTATCTGATGCATGGACAGGTGCCCACAAACCAGTTCCGAGCATCATTATCAAATACCGGTAGGGCCAAGAGGGACAAATGGTGGTGAGACTATTGTTGGCGCTGACAGGGAGAGTACCAGTAAGTCAATGACGGTATACCACAGAGCCCAGCTCAAAAAAGGCTCGGCCGCCTAAGTAAAAGGGGCAGAAAAAAAGGAAAAGGGGTAAAAAAAGTGAAGGGAAAGACAAAAGGCTGGACAGGAAAGGCAAAGAGTACCAGTAGGTGTATTCATGATTCTTTAACAGACAGTGCAGAACGTTTAATGGTTTCCCCCAGCCTATCAACTTATGCTACAGACCCCGTTCCTTGCAAAGTGGGACCATGCACATAGGGTAAGAGTGAAAAAAACAGCACACTCCAACCTTCACGCATGCGCAGTCCACACTCCAAACTTCACGCATGAGCAGTCCACAGCTGACATTACAGAGAATGCGCCATGCAACTGACTTGGCCCCCATACCATGTGTATCGAGCTACGTAAATTCGCAGCTCAGCCCTTGTGTGCTCCAGGCAGACTTGCCACTTCAGGAAATAGGTCACAACATGTTCCACAAACATTCACACAAACATTCACACAATGGATATCGAGTTCAAATCAGCCTCTCAATAGGCTATAACAACCTAATAACCTCTTGACACAGCCTTTCCGGTATAGCATTGAGAAGCCACATTTGACGCCTCAAGTTGCAAACATAGTGCACCTGATGCAGTTAGTTGCCAACACAGTGCACCTGATGCCCTATATTGCAAACATAGTGCACCTTAAAACCTGCTTGCTTAGTGCACCTTCACCACCGATACAGTGTGTTCCTTCGGCATGCCCATACAGGGTTCTTTCGGCATGCCCACACAAGGTTCCTTCGGCTGCCTGCAGAGGGTTCCTTCGGCATGCCCACACAGGGTTCCTTCGGCCTGCCCACACAGGGTTCCTTCGGCCTGCCCACACAGGGTTCCTTCCGCTGCCTGCCCAGGGTTCCTTCGGCATGCCCACACAGGGTTCCTTCGGCATGCCCACACAGGGTTCCTTCGGCATGCCCACACAGGGTTCCTTCAACTGCCTGCACAGGGTTCTTTCGGCTGCCTGCACAGGGTTCCTTCGGCATGCCCACACAGGGTTCCTTCGGCTGCCTGAACGGGGTTCCTTCGGCCTGCCCACACAGGGTTCCTTCGGCATGCCTGCACAGGGTTCCTTCGGCTGCCTGCACGGGGTTCCTTCGGCATGCCCACACAGGGTTCCTTCGGCATGCCTGCACAGGGTTCCTTCGGCATGCCCACACAGGGTTCCTTCGGCCTGCCCACACAGGGTTCCTTCGGCTGCCTGCACAGGGTTCCTTCGGCATGCCTGCACAGGGTTCCTTCGGCATGCCCACACAGGGTTCCTTCGGCTGCCTGCACAGGGTTCCTTCGGCCTGCCCACACAGGGTTCCTTCGGCTGCCTGCAAAGGGTTCCTTCGGCTGCCCGCAAAGGGTTCCTTCGGCTGCCCACACAGGGTCCCTTCGGCTGCCTGCACAGGGTTCCTTCGGCTGCCTGCACAGGGTTCCTTCGGCTGCCTGCACAGGGTTCCTTCGGCTGCCTGCACAGGGTTCCTTCGGCTGCCTGCACAGGGTTCCTTCGGGATGCCCGCACAGGGTTCCTTCGGCTGCCTGCACAGGGTTCCTTCGGCTGCCTGCACAGGGTTCCTTCGGCTGCCTGCACAGGGTTCCTTCGGCTGCCTGCACAGGGTTCCTTCGGCTGCCTGCACAGGGTTCCTTCGGCTGCCTGCACAGGGTTCCTTCGGCTGCCTGCACAGGGTTCCTTCGGCTGCCTGCACAGGGTTCCTTCGGCTGCCTGCACAGGGTTCCTTCGGCTGCCTGCACAGGGTTCCTTCGGCTGCCTGCACAGGGTTCCTTCGGCTGCCTGCACAGGGTTCCTTCGGCTGCCTGCATAGGGTTCCTTCGGCATGCCCGCACAGGGTTCCCTCAGGCCGCGCAGTGCTCCCCTCAGCTTGTGAGCGATTAATGCACCTTGGGCAGCCTCATGATCTTGCCGATGGCGATCGTGCGCCCCTCGTCACGGAGGGTGAAGCGCCCCAAGGCAGCCACATCCTGCGCATAGCGTCAGGGCTTGCTCTACAGGAAAGTACGCTGTAACACCATGGTTTACTTTTACCATGGTAAATGTCCAACTTGGTTAATTTCACATAACTGGCTAAGGTGCTACCATGATGGCACCAATGTTAACCATGGTGTCCATATCAGAACAGTTGACCATGGTGTCCATATCAGAGCAGTTGACCATGGTGTCCACATCAGAGCAGTTGACCATGGTGTCCGTATCAGAGCAGGCATCCAAGGCCGGTGCAAGGGGATATGGGATGCTATCAGTAATGTTTTAGAGGTCCCCGGACCTCCTGTGATGGGCCGTGCGGCGGCCACCCCTGGGCCGATTGACACCAAACCTGGCTGGCCGAGCCAGCGGCTGTTGTCCATAGGCTACAGTGCAGCTGAAATGTAGCTGAAAGTGATGTGATAACCACCGCAAAAGCACTGGCTAGCATGCGCCAGCTGTGCCATGATATTGCCATGCTGTCTGACCAGCAGATATCAAGCTCCCATGCCCCTGTTGGGTGCTGCATGCACAGACAGGTAATCTACCCGCAAACCGGGTTGTCCAGGGCAACACGCCAGCACTACCTACCCCCCTGGGATTTTTCTGGGTGTGCGACATGCTGGTAGCTTTGCTCCATATGCAAACCAGCTGCCCCACCCATTCTGCATTTGCTACCAGCATGCACAGCCTGCCAGCACTCAGCACATCACACTGTAGACTGCGACAGCTTGGACCGGTGTTTGTCTGGGGATGAGGGGCAAAGTGTAGCGAGCCCTGCTGAATGGGCCACCGGCTCAAAGCCGGTTATACGTAGGTCAGGACCCAATCAGCCCAGTGGTGGCTACACAATGGTTTGCCCATAGTAGTCTGGTGCGCAAGAAAATCAACATCGTAGCCCTACCAGTGCACTCTGCATTATTCCCGAACTTAGGCCTGTATGTGCGCCCCTCACCGAGAAAGCCTCGATACATATTGGCTTGTCCAAACAGATCCGTGCCATGCAGATTCCGCCTTTCGTGACAAACCTACGTCCAGAAAGAAACGAGGAGATGAGTGCGTGACAGAGGGGCGGTATATTTTCTGCCAGATCAAACGAGGTCGGAAAAGCAGGACATAGACAAGAGCTGCATGTTTGAGACGAGGCGTCTTCAGGTTTAAGTGGGAGACTCGGAGCTTGTGGGAAATATTCAAATGAAGGGGTGGTGCCGAAGGGCACTGAATGATGATGTTGAGTGCTGAGAGAGGGCCAGCTAGGGGCACATCGATCCATGTTAAGCACCAAGACAACCAAAGACAACCATGGCGTGCATGTGGCTGAAAGGGTAAATCAGTCTTAATCATAATCAGAATGCGCTGTGAACCATCATTTGAGTTCCTGATACTACCATTGTATTATGCCAGGTATCAGAGGTGATGAAATCAATATTTGGCAGCAGTGGGGGGGAAATTGTCTTTGTGTTTTCCTGTTTTGTCTTGGAATCCACAGACGAGATCAGTTTGGTGACCTCACACTCTTCACACGTGGTGTGAATATGCAGCACTGCCTTGTAGCCAACCTGTAAACACCAGCAATCAAAACGCAAAAACAAAATGTTTTGATTGCGACGACCTACCGGTATACCCAGTACTGGTCCCAACTTTTAAGTGTTTTTGATCAGAAAGAAAGTTATTATCAGTTCATCAGAGGCTTCCTGCGAGGGGAGGAAGATGACATGCTTCTAGTTGGGCATAGCTGTGAGTTCTCTTCATTTAGCATTACCTTTCTCAAACAACACTATGCTCAGACAACAGCCATCTACTGACACAGCTCAGCCAACAGTATTTTAACAGGCCTTGCTCAACCATAACAGGCCTTGCTCAACCATAGCATAACCAGTGATAGCAAGTATTCATTGGTGTCTTCGTTTTTCAGAGCTCACAGCATCAGGGCTGTGCATTGGGTTGTCAACTCATCATGATGATAATCAGAACATCAATATTCCAATACAAACGGCGTGCGCAATCTGCCCCCACTCCCCTTTCCCCTACACGCACCGTGAAGACTGGGCTGTGCTCCAGCAGCTCAATAATAACGATCTGCGCCTCAAACTTGGTGACGCAGGGCACGGGGTCCTTAATGCTGCTCAGCACAAACCCAGACGAGATGTCCGTGTCCTCAGCGCCTGAGATCCGCAGCCGCAAGTTCTCGCCTGACAGCGACATCTGCACCTCCTTCTCGTCCCGGTAAATAGCATCAATCTTCACCTTGAGCCTGGGACAAAACGATCATGGAGTGAGAAGCTTTGAACCACAGCCTGTGCGGTCAGCAAGCTGCAAACGATTCCAGTTTCGCATGTGCTAATATTATGGACTCAGTAGTGTCAAACGATTCCTGTTTGCATGTGTTAACATTATGGACTCAGTAGCATCAAGCGATTCCAGTTTTGCAGTCCACGGGAGCCGCAGCCGCGTGCCTACAACTGTATACGCTTGGCTACCACCTCTCTTGAGGACGTAGAGGCCAGTCAATCCTTCCCCTAGAAAGTATGGATGTAAATAAACAAGGCCAGCTGCGCACCACCCACTCGTTTGGCATGATCTGGAATTGATCTCCAACCCGGATGAAGCCAGCCTCCAGCTTGCCATTGACAATTGAGTGTGCCCATCTCTTTCCACCGGTCCACAATCGGCAGACGCACGGGCGCCAGCGATTTGCGCGAAACAGCAGCGATCTGGTCAAGCACCTGAGAATCAAAGGCTGCCGATCAGTGCTGTGCCAATGACGGTACTTACGGTAGCTGAATTACGTAGCTGAGTTTCAGTCACCGCAATTTCAAGGCAAATTCAGCTACTTTTGCCACTAAGGGACCGTAATTACCAACACGATTTCTGAATTATGGCGCAATGGCACAGCACTGGTGTCGACGTATGAGTACAGGGTATGCTTCCCAGCTGAGATGATGTTAGATAGGTTTTCAGTCGTCTTATCATCAGTCTCATCATACTTTGCAGTCACAGCGTCGTGTCACAGCGCAGCGCATCCGTGATCAAATTTGGCACACCTGGCATGTTAGCAAACTTCAGCTGCTGCCTGCAGCAAGAGGGCCTGATACAAGAAGCCCCATATTTTGAATAGACAGCCATCAGCAAGTGGTAGCTGGGTCCAAATTGGCCCCGTGGTTCCTGCCCGGCAGGTCCTGAAGGTGGTCTAGCGCGCTCTTGAACAACTGCCCCACAAGCAGCATCAGAGTCTATGGTCTTGCTGATTAGTGCTATGCAGGCCCCGAAAGCCTCTCCTAAATCGTATATTTCGTTTGTATTCCCCGACTCCCTTCCTCTAGGCTTGACCCTGCGAGGGATCTGGCCAGAGTCACGAGGGTGCAGGTCCCCATGCCAGCGCTTGTAAAAAGTTGAACAAAATTCATCTCAATTTGCTTTCCTTCATGAAAACAACCTTAATCATCCATAATGATTAGGCGTGAAGGCAAACTCTGCATACAGCAACACCATTGTCTAGTTGCTCGTCATATAAATGTCCACCCACTCCAGGGCCCCTCCCCTCCCATTCCACAGTACCCAGTCTGCCATCCTTACAGCTGCCGTAAAGCACTTTCGTGAATCCAGCTTTGTCTCCACGACAGCCCGGCTGATAAATTAAAAGTGCAAAAGTCAGAGTTATTTCTGTGAATATATTTTTAGCTTTGGTGCGCCAAATTTCCCGCCTATCTTTCTGAGAGCACTCATAAAACAATCAGATGACATACCGGTAGTTTGGACGCAAGCATGATTCATTTATGACACCATATACTGGTATATCATGCATGGTGTCATGAAAACAAAATACACACCCATCCGGCCATCCCCGGCTTCTTACCTCAACGAGTGACCCTGCCTCACACCAGTCACAGTTCTCCGGCTTGACCCTTTCCTTGATGTTGTGCCCACACAGCGCCGCCACCGGAAGGAAAGACACCTGCTTCTTCATGTTGTACCCACAGCCTTTCAAAACGGGCGTGATTTCATCCACAATGAAGTCGAAACGGCTCTTGTCCCACATGCCTGGAAAGAGAGCGTGGGGAGTAGAAATCCAACCTTCAAGGCTTCAACAGAAAATCAGAAAACGACCGCTGCTGTGAATTATGTACATTGTACACATGAGCATTATGCATACATGAGTGGGCACGTATCCGCACAGAAGCATAAATTACCGAATGGGCACAGCATGCCAGCCACCCTCAACTCGCACCTCCTGGCAAGCAGACCGAGGGACAGTCCAGCTTGTTTAAGACCACCACTATGACGCGGCTGACTCCCAACGTCTTGGCCAGCTGGGCGCGTTCGCGCGTCTGGCCACCGCGCATGAAACCTGTCTCAAACTCGCCCTGAGAGCACATCACGGCCACAGAACGGCAGGATTGCTTAGGACGACCTCAAAAAGCTGTGAACTAGGTTCTGTTTGGAGTGGTATTGGAAGGATGGATACTAAGCTCATCTGGTGCTGGAATCCACAGCTTTTCAGCGTGGAAGCAGCTGCAGCTTGTAACTGAGGCAGGGCGGACATCCAAACCAACCAAACCAAGGCCTTCCATGACTCTCCTTACGAGCAGGCCCGCATGCCCAGGGTTTCCGAAGATCCTTATGACACAAAGCAGCCAGCATATTTCTGGGCAGGATTTATTGCACCAGTCCGGGGCTTGGAGGGGCTTTGTCTCATGACTCATGAGAGGTTCTGCATCACGAGTCTCAAGGTCGAAAGAAAAAAAGAAACTACGACCCCCTAGGGGCGTGCGGGAAGGGAACAGCGCAGCTCGGGGCTGAAGCCACATCCCTGAGTCTCAAGGTATTTCCCTGCATGCGCCCCAGATCCTCTGCTGTGCGGCCTTCGAGCGCTGATGGCCCCCTCTCACCTTCCGAGCAGATATCAGCAGGATCGCAACGTCTGCTTGGCATGTCCCCTGGATCATGTTGGGCACATAGATCCAGTGCCCAGGCGCGTCCAGAATGGTGTAGCGCTTCTCTTCACGGGCAGTCTCGAAATGCGCCCGGCCGACCTCCACTGTGATCCCCTTGGTTCGCTCCTCCTCGTTGGTGTCCATGATGTTAGCCATGTACTGTCACCCCTCACGGTTCTTCTCCTTGGCTTCCCTGCACGCAGTGTTCAGATAAACACACTTCAGCTGCATCCCAGCCTGCGGCCCTGTGGACCTGGTACAACAAACCTTGTCTCTTGTTGTGCGACCCGCTGGTCTTACCTACTTTACGTAAACCACCTTACATGTTGCAAAGACAGATATAAACTTAACTGCCTAGCTAACGTTCTGAACTCAGATCACGTTCCGCTTAAAATGGACGAACACTCGAACAGTACAACCCTTGAGGACACAACGGTCCCATGGTCGGCCCCAAATCCTCAATACCGTCCCACAAAGGGGTTATGGTAAACACTAACAACTAAAACTGCACATCGCATGGGTTTGCAGTGACGTGGTGATGGATCAGCTTGTAGCAGCCCCACACCGCCCAGCATGCAATCAAGCTTTTCCCTCGCACCTCTCATCTTTTTCAATCGTGGTATGATAAGGGGACAATGGCAGGATTGAGCCACTGACAGCATGCACTCAAAAGTTAAAACCAGGGGATACGGTAGTCAGAAAACTGGCGTTCAGCATGCAGTTGATGGAGGGCACAGATGGAGGGCCTGACAACAGCATGCATGTACTCAGCTCGCGGCTGAAAGCCGGGCTACGGCATGGTCAATTAACAAGACAGATTGCGGGTCGGGCGACAGCATGAACTCGGGTCGTGGAGACTGGGGCTGAAGCATGCGCTCAACGAGGGGACAGGCGGAGGGCCAGGCAAAATAAAGCACTTGGATCGCGTCGGAGGGTCAGGCTACAGCTTGTGCTGATCGAGAGGACAGCAAGCGCACTGCGGAGGGCTGGGCCAAAGCATGTACCCAACAAGCAAGGGGACGGACAGAAGGCCGGGCGCCCGGGCTTTAGCATGTGACACTCAATAATTGAGAGGACAGATGGAGGGCCCAGCAACTGCACACCATCAGCTCGTACCGTGAGGAAGAGGATCTGCCCTGCGAGTGTACTCTTGCCAGCATCAATGTGACCGATGAAAACGATGTTCAAGTGGTCCCTGCATGCAAACGACGGGGCATTGTTGAGGGTCAGATGTGGTTATGAACGCCAGCAGGACAATGCTGTTGCTCGCGGAGCGGTGCACCCACCGCGGATCTTCGGCCATTAATACATCGTAGGCTTTCCTTATCGAGCGAATGCGGATCATACGGTACTCGACAGCTGGCTCGTCTGCGACCTCCCCCTTGCTGACAGGCGCAGCCGTCACATTTATCGCTTCCACTTTCTCCGCCAGATCGTTTGCCTCAGCTACGCACACAAGAATAAACCACTCAGACGTGGTATTGTCAAAGGCCAGGCAGAAGATGGGGACTTCCCGCCGGTTGCCCCGAGAGACAGACAGCTTCTACCTGGCTTCCACCCCTGCTTCTTCAGGACCTTCGGCCAGGCACTCATACCTGCCGATCTGGCTGCCACGTTGCTGGCTCCAGCTGGTTCGACGTCTACATCCATGTCGGCTTGCGTAGGTATAGCAGCAACTGCAGGCTGCGCCACTGCATGTGCTACTGGCTGAATACGGTAGCTGATGGCTGTGTTGCTGACTGGGATCAAGGTAGCACAATCCGGATACGCTTCTGCTCCGGTCCGCTCCGCTCCGCTTCGATATATACGGCGGGCTCGGAGTATCAGTACTTTGCAGTCAAAACTTGGTTTAGGCACATTCTGGCTTACATACTAGCATACAAAGACATGAAGATGGTTGCATGCCAGCAGACAACCCCCATGCATGCCCAGATGCCCCCCCCTACTGACCCCAAAGTAATCATGCATTCATGCAGCATGCATTACATGCATGCATGCATGCATGCATATTAGTTAGGACTTGGACCATGCAAAATGCTGTGGCAAAACAGCCAATGATTGATGCAGTCCCCAACTCCTGAACTGTCCAAACAATAAGAACCCCCGTTGATAGTTGACATGCATAACTGAAATCCCCTCAAATGTCCCATTTGCCCTTCAAATCTGCAACCTCGCCTGATACCGTCGGTTTGCAGAATTTGGCGACTTTGGCTCAGGGTTCCCCGGGGAAGGCTGGGTTTTCTTAGCTCGTGCTCAAGTGCTAAATTGCTGATAGATCTGACGGTTATAATATGGCTCGGATACCGTATAGTAGGCGCAGATTACGCAGATGTGTTTCGTTGTTTTCGGAGTTCGTTGTTCCTTAAAACAGCCGATTGATTGATCGCAGACATCTTTCCCTATCCCTATGTTGCAATGGGCTTAAGGCTTCGTCATACCGGAGCCAGACAACTTTAGCTTGCATTGCTTGCATTGCTCGCCATCGCGTATCGGAAGACAACTTGTACGGGTCAGAGGGGTTTAGCGTTTTCCCGAGGTTATTAACGAATCTGTCTGGAACGTCAGCGACGTCCTCAGTTCTATCGGACATGTTGTGTATACGTACTATCGCGTGGTTGCTGAAACCGCCCCCAAAGGCGTCTAAGCAGCACAAGTGCAGGGGTTGCATGGCCTGTCATGTCGCCCGGAAGGGCTGCAAAAAAATTCCTGCACGGTGAGCCGGATCGGAGCAGTATTGCCGTATCCGGAGCGGAGCAGCGATCTGCTCCGGCTACGAAACCGGTTTTGCCGTATTGTGCTACCTTGACTGGGATGCGTGGTGTGGCACTACAGAAGGCCGATGCGGAGGTGGCTGTGAAGCATGTTGCAATGCTGGTGAAGGAGGAGGAGGAGGTGGGGGCGGGGAGTGCATTATTAGAGCTGCCGCAGGTGCAGCCTGGCGAGGCGGCGGGGTGGTGGAGCAGCGATATTGGGGGCATAGTTGGATGCTCCCGGATTGAAAGCAAACCTCTCGCATTCAGATTAAAATTGAAAGAACGAGGCGGGGGGGGTGGAGGCGGGGGCCAGAAGTAGAGGCGTCAGCCTGGTCTTCCCAGCTATCAGCCATAGTAGTAGCCAGCATAGTAGCTCCGTCGCTCGCCACCTGCTCGTTCCTGTATGTAGCGATGGCGATGATGAGGGCGCTGGGGACGGTGAATCTAGCAGGGTAGGGTGGCCATCATCTGGAGCTGCCGGGCAGCCAGATCTAGAGGAAGCACCACCCGCGCCATGAGGCCTCGCGCGAGAGAGCGAGGAGGTGGGGCCTGAGCTGCAGCAGATGCCCAGCAACAGCAGCAGCAGCAGCAGCTGCTTAGAAGCTGCTCATGCAGCAGGTCCCGAGACCAAGGCCGAACGAGGTGCCCACATCACGCAACGCCTGAAGTCCCTGGTACAAACAGCGCACGCTTCTAGACCGTATCGACCAGTATTGGCTGTTGCCACATCGGCTCGAGAGGGCTGGGGCCATGATACACTCCTGCACCTTCTGGAGCTGAAGCTGAGGAAAGCGGGGTTCTTTAGAGAGTTAGAGGGTACCGGAGGGGCTGGCTGGAACTCTAGAAGGCTGTATGGGGCAGATTTTAGCACTTGACGGGAAACGCAGAGGGAAATGGGAAATCATTCATGAATCTGAATGAATGGGGGAGAAGGAGCCAACGCTGCCAGATACCTCTCTTCCTTCTTGAAAACATTAAGTCAGGAAAATGAATATCCGTGTCATGCAGAGACTGGTGTCATGGGTTGTATCAGGTCGTACGGTATGTCGGTATCTGCGGATTTTGTCCCCCCTCCTTGGGTCTTGGATTAGGTGCCGGTAGTGTAATGGCTTGTGCCGCCCCATGGTTTTCAAAAATGGAATCCGAGTCTCTTGAGGATGTCAACAACCGTAGGCTGTGATGATCATCGTGACATAACATTTGACTCGGGCCTTTAACCTGTCCCGCATGTAACGTCATCAACATGTTCACCCGGTGGTGCCCCCAGTCCTACAATTGACTTGCCGGGTTGTTGAAAGAGAGGCTTGGCATTGTTGGCCCCAACTGCTTTGCGCAACTTCAGCAGCAGATTAACCACTTGAAAGAGTTAGTATTCACACGGGCACGTCATATACCGTGGCTTGGTGAGTGTAGCCGCGCTACACTCTGACATAACACCTTTGGGCCCTGCTCAAGAAAGGCTTCGCTACATTGAAATATATGCCGCCAAATGCAGCATGTTCTGCTTGAGGCAGTGGGCTGGCATTACTGGCATATCATAAGTTTCCGACACTGAAGACCTTTATATCTTACCAGCCGTCCTCCTCTGCAAATCCTGCTTAAGTGCAGTATTTCTTTGACATCGAATCCACCCTTACTTCAACACCATTATTCATGGTTTTAGACACAAGACTCACTGTAAGGGCCCAAGAAAGGTGTTGATTGCGCCATGGTACTCAGTGATTCGTACCCTCTCATAACATCCAGAGGAACTAGGGGCACAAGGTCAGACGAGATGTGCCGGACCAATGAATATGTATAGGGTAATCGTGTGACCGAATCAAAGCAGCGGCAGCATGAACTGCAAGCGGCTGAGCAACGACAACAATAACTGCATGCGGCTTAGGGGCTGCAGCGGAAGCAGGAACGACAGGCGGCTGAGCGACCTCTATTCATACGGTGCACCGTTTCAGGGAACATAAGGGTAATCTGGAACCTTGACAACCTGGAAAAGAAGGATAATCTCACTGCGAAGGACCATGTAAACTATGTGAAGCTCATCTTCCTTACATTCAATATTGCAGCATTCGCAAAAACATGGAGGCGTGGTAGTCTTTTCAACATGCCCCGTCCCAACTCCCAACAATCACACAATGAGACCCTGATTACCGGTACCGATATATGCAAAAAATGAAAGTTATATCCCGCTTGCGGAATACCTAGCAAGCCATGATGCCCTATGAAATACCGGTGAACTCTATGGGTCGGCATCCATGAGGCCTCATGTCAGCTAGACATTAACATCCCTAAACAAGCATGCCATTTAGAGCTCTCTCATGGAAATACCCTCCAAGCTTTGTAGCAAAGTTATTTTTCATATCATTGTGCTCAAGCAAAATTCAGCACCATCACGGCATACAGTCGAGCGGACCCCATGTACCAAGCCCTTCTGCTCGGGCCACAAACCATAGGCCAGTCTAGGTTTCGTCCACATCAGCTGAGCAAGTCCTCTCTGTGGCGCCCACTAAAACAAACATAGCTTCACAGACAGCTGGCATTGATTGATTGTCATCCCTAGGAATATAGTAATACACCACGCCTATAAGTCTACTATTTGACTCTGAGGGCCGTAGGTTGCCGCAAATCGGCAATCAATTCAGACCATTCTGGTCATGAATGTCGCAGACTCCCTGAGCGACCAGGTGGCTCTGAAGCAACTGTAACACAACAGGGTGATCGGTAGCTTCGCGTAACGCGCTGCCACCATGGCTGTCCGCACGAGGCGCATGCTCCGGCCAGTCCAATAGCATGCGCACCACTGCCTCATGGCCACCTCGTGCTGCTAAGCATAACGCCATGCCACCCTGGCAGTCTGCCTGAGGCCTATGCTCCCGCCAGTCCAGAAGCATGCGCACCACTGCCGCATGGCCACCCTGAGCGGCTCTACACATCGCTTTGCCATCCAAGCAGTCGGCACGAGGCGCATGCTCCGGCCACTCAAGCAACAATCGCACAACCGCCTCGTGGCCTCCATAAGCTGCCCAACACAACACCAAGCCATCACGGAAGTCCGCGCGGGGTGCATGCTCAGGCCAATCGAGCAGCATGCACACCAATGCCTCGCAGCCGCGCGAAGCTGCTGACAACAATGCAACATTATCCATGCAGTCTGCACGAGGAGCATGCTCTGGCCACTTGAGAAGCATACTGACTATGGCCCTTTTGTCAGATAAAACAGCCGAGATCAATGCCAAGCCCTCCTGGCAGTCGGCACGAGGTGCATGCTCCGGCCAATCTAGCAACGTGCACACGATTGCCTCGTGACCGCAACCAGTTGCTGTACACAACACATCTCCATTGCCGCAGTCTGCCCGAGGCGCATGCGTCGGCCTCTCTAAAAGCATACGCACCACGGCGTCGTTGCCGCTCGAAGCTGCAGCACACAATGCTGCCCCATCCTGGCAATCGGCACGAGCAGCATGCTCCGGCCACTCTAAAAGTAAACGCACCACTGCCTCGTGGCCACCACCTGCTGCCAACAACAAAGCCTGGCTATCCACACAGTCCGCACGAGGCGCGTGCTCTGGCCTCTCCAGAAGTAAGCGCACCACGGCCTCGTGGCCACCCATAGCCGCTTTGCAGAATGCCTCACCACCCAAGCAGTCCGCATGAGGTGCATGCTCCGGGTACTCCAGAAGCATGCGCACAACTGCCTCATGGCCATTTGAAGCTGCCCAACACAGTGCCGCGCCGCCCTGGCAGTCCGCATGAGGTGCATGCTCCCGCCTTTCAAGAAGTAAGCGCACCACTGCCTCGTGGCCACCAGAAGCTGCCCAACATAGTGCCTCGCCGTCCTGGCAATCCGCATAAGGCGCATGCTCTGGCCGCTCAAGGAGTAAGCGCACCACTGCCTCATGTCCCGCTGAAGCTGCCCAGCACAAAGCCTCGCCATTCTGACAGTCCGCATTAGGCGCATGCTCCGGCCACTCAAGTATCATGCGTACCATAGCCTCACGTCCACTACCGGCTGCATGGCACAATGCCATGCCCTCTTGGAAATCCGCACGAGGCGCATGCTCTGGCAGCTGCAGCATCATCCTGACCAGAGCCTGGTCGCCACGAGATGCAGCATAGTTTACCACTTCTTCGAACTGGCTATCAGCCCCTGCGAACTTCACGAGCCTCCTCACGAGTGTGCAAGAGCACACTGCCTTGCTCCCGCAGGCGGCCGCCCGCATGAGCGCCTCATCGTTGCCGTGGACTTCGATTAAGAGGTCGCCAAGTCGGAGCGGGCAGTCGCGCAAGCAGTCACGCCACTCCCGGCACACGTCCCAGGCTGCAAAGGTGGTCCCAGATGCCCTCCAGCTGCCAGCCCGGACGAGGATATTGTTAAGCAGGTCCGGCGTGAGGTCATGCAATGTCGTTTCGACGCGGGCCAGATCTCCGACAGAGTTCGTGTCACAGCTCATAATTGGTCGATTGAAAGGCGACGCTTGCATTCGGATTGATAAGAAGTTAAGAACACGCCTTGAATGGACAGCAGTAAACTGTAGGAAGGTAAATGCCAGACTCTCTTATGCTGACTTGCTGAGGCTGAGAGGTCCAAGAAATTAAGCCCAATTTCATTCAGCCACGGCCGTATTTAGGATGTCAGGGATCGAGAGATAGCGTTGCGATACTGAACGATATTTCCATAGACAGGTAGGAAACTACCATGCCCCTGGGTCAGAGTGAAGGACGTCACGTCAAGTAAGTCCCACATGGGAGTCCCACATGAAAAAGGGCTTGCCACAGATCTGCCGCCCGCCAGATTTACCAGCCATTTATTATCGGCGAGCCCCTCGTCTCCCTCCTGCTCCTTTCCCTTCCCCCTCGTCCCCTCCTTCCCCTGCCCCCTTGTCGCCCTCCTGCTCCTGTCCATGCGCCCTCGTCCCTCTCCTGCTCCTGTCCCTGCCCCCTCGTCCCCTCCTGCTCCTGCCTCCTGCCCCCTCTTTCCCCTCTTGCTCTTGCCCATGCCCCCGCGTCCCCCTCCTGCTCATGCCCCTGCCCCCTCGTCCCCTCCTGCTCCTGTCCCTGCCCCCTTGCCCCCTCATGCCCCTGCCCCCTCTCCCCCTCATGCTGGCGTTCTGCCCTTTGGCTGCCTTACTCCATTTCCCGCATCAGGTTGGCAGCTGTCGGTGTACGCAGCGCCTGCGGCCAACGACGGCGACGTGGTGTGGGCCACCAGCCACCTTCGGCCGCGGCAATGTCTCTCCAGCGAAATTCAGTCCAGCTTGCTTCAGCACCTACACCAGGCTGCGGGGCTACCTGCATCAGCCGCCAGTTGGGGAGTCCTGAGAGAGCTGCAGCTCCAGCCACTACAGCGAGACTGTTGTACCCATATCCTCCGCTTCTACAATGAAGGGGTGGCACCGGCAGCACAGCAATAGAGCCCTCACTTGGCTCAAGCTTGCTTTTGTGGATTTTTGTAGAGGCTTTGTTGAGGGCTAGTCTTAAGTGAAGTTTGTGAAGTTTTTACAGTCCAACAGAGCATCACACTTGATGCATGGGACATTTGCCCATAAACCAGTACATGCACTTGATACACTAGGACAGAAAGCGAAAACCAGTGACCCCCCTGGGCAAGCAACTAGCACACAACCACGACAGTGGCGTGGGAATGAACACCATAGTGCAGAAGATAAGCCCCAGCCATAAAACATGACGTGGGTGCAAAATAGTTCGATTGAGCACCGCCTAGAGAGTCAGGGGGGAGACAGGAATTTTGGCAAAGTTTTGAGATGATTCTTTCTTTTCATCATACACTGAAAGGTAAAACGACCAAATTTCTTCCAGAACACATATGCAGAATCCGCTGCATTTAGTTTGCCCCACACTCCATTTGCGTACCGTTTCATGGCCTCATCCTCGTCCTCTAGGAAATTATGGAAAGTAAGGTTAAACTGAAAACGAAGACCTGTATAGAACGAGCAGTAAATCATGTGAAGCTCATCCTCCCGACATTTAAGATTGCAACATGTACAAATCCTCTCGCTACGAGGCACACAGGGTTTCTCAAAGCGCCCCGTCTCAACATTCAGCCAATGCAACCCCATCCGATACCGGGCTACAGCGAAAATAATATTAGGCTTACTCAAATTGTACCAGAAAGTCTCCTTCACATCACGCTTAATTTGGAACCACTTAGAGAACGTAAACAATTTGAACCCCGAGCGTTCTGAGTCAGGAGTAGCACGTACTGACAGGGCCGTATGTGGCATTCCCTGGAAATTTTGGAAAGCCACTGATCCCTAGCTGAATTCACAATGACCTCAATATCCAAAGAGGTATTGGCTGAAGCAGTCAATACATCAATACCCATAGTCATCAATATCGTAGACAGAAACCAGCCCAACAAAGTGAAGTGTCAGCCTTCGCCAAATCACAACTTTCCTGCATAGCCATTTTCACAAGGTCATTGTCAGGCCTCAGATTAATTCTATTCCAAAAACTCAGGGTCTGCTGAAAAATACTTAAGATAAGGGGTTCACGGTGCAGTTCACTCATGAGAACATACTCGGCCACAGACTTGCGAAGACCCAGACACTGCCTAAGGAAACCCTTGTGAATTACCTCAAAATCTCTAGAGAAACCAGTATCTGTCAAGCCGACTCCTTTCGCAAGGAGACCTGGTCCCCAAATTTCACACCCATAAAACAGAATAGGCTTCACCAAAGAGTCAAAAATATGACATTTAAAGTGAACATTGTGTATGTCAAGCTCATGACATCTCCGGACCATGGCATACAAAGCTGCCCTCCCTTTGTTGACACAACATCTACCTGCTCCCTTCATACCCTCTGCCTCATCAAATAACATACCCAAGTAGATGAAAAAGGGCTTAATATCAAAAACGCTTCCGTCATTAGACAGAGATGCCAAATGACGGCAATATTTCTGGTTAAAAACAACTGCTTCAGATTTTTTTACATTGATTGTCAAGGCATTGTGGCGACAAAAAATATGGAGAGCATTAAGAAGTTTTTGCAGATCATCCGGCGATTCAGCGAATAACACCAGATCATCAGCATTAAGTAAAACTCTGACCAAAGCATGTGGTGAAACTCAGGTGTCGGACTTGGTCTGCTTTGCCTTCCCGGCCTCTCTTTTTGTTCCTCCCCCCCCCTCTTTCTGTTCGTTTCTTGTTTCTCCCTTCTGAAGAGTTGGGCGCCCACGCGGCCGAGCATTGAGCGGGCCCAGAGGTGTAACGTTATCGACTAAATTTCTTGTAGGCCAGTAAATTTTGGTACCGTAGGGAATCTATGAACTACACGTGATGTCAGGATTATGGCAGGCACATCCTACACAATTTAAGGGGCCCGGTAAGAGGCAAACGTTCATTTCCTTGTTATACAACCCTTAGTCCTTACAAAGAGTCCGTGAGCAGAAGCGGCAAAGGTTAGGGTTTCATTGGCCACCGAAGATCCCATCCTGAGGAATGAGGAGGCACCCGTAAATTTTCTTCCGACAGTAAAAAATAAGGTGTCCTACACAGACCTTGATAGGGAATTGGTGATAAGAGAAGGAGGAGGAAGGACCCACATAAAAGCGACCCAAATACTGAAGTTACAAGACGGCGGTAAGCAAAGCTGGAAACTTATGTACTTAAAAGCTTTCTAATTGAAACACTACTTATGGCAGTCTAGGAATGAAGCTCTACTCGAAAATTTAAAAGTGCTGTCTTGCTAACAGGCTCTGACAGGTCACATGTACAAAAACAGCAAAGAAAAACCGCATCAACCGGTCAAAATAAACGTCAACCACATTGAGCTATTGCTGTGGCAGCACCCCCCTGGGCATGTTTTGTGGCCATGGGCTAGCTAGGAGGGTACATGGGTAGGTGGGCAGGTGCGCAAGAGGCCAGGAGGCCAGGGGCGGGCGTGGGCGGCTCTTGACCATGCTTTGGCAGGGACAGGAGCAGAAGGGGGACGAGGGGGCAGGGACAGGAGCAGGATGGGGACGAGGGGGCAAGGACAGGAGCAGGAGGGGGACGAGGGCGCAGTGGCAGGAGCAGAAAGGGGACGAGGGGGCAGGGGCAGGAGGGGACGAGGGGGCAGGGACAGGAGCAGAAGGGGGACGAGGGGGCAGGGACAGGAGCAGGAGGTGGACGAGGGGACAGGAGCAGGAGTGAATCGAGGGGGCAGGGACAGGAGCAGGAAAGGAGGATGGGGCAGGGGCAGGAGGGGGTAGAGGGGGCAGGAGAGGGGATCGGAAGAGGGGCAGAGGCAGGAGCAGGAGGGGACGAGGGGGCAGGGGACGAAGCAGGTGGTGGAAGAGGGGACAGGGGCAGAAGGGGGACGAGGGCGCAAGGACAGGAGCAAGAGGAGGACGAGGGCGTAGGGACAGGAGGGGGCAAGGAGGCATGGACTGGAGCATGAGGGGGACAAGGGGACAGGAGCAGGAGGTGACGAAGGGGCAGGGACAGGAGCAGGAGTGGGGGGGGACGAGGGCGCAGGGACAGGAGCAGGAGGCGGACGAGGGCGCAGGGACAGGAGAGGACGAGGAGGCAGGGACTGGAGCAGGAGGGGGGCGAGGGGGCAGGGACAGGGGCAAGAGGGGGACGGGGGGACAGCCGGACAGGGACAGGAGGGGACGAGGGTGCAGGGATAAGCGCTAGAATGGAGGATGGACTGGGGCAGAAAAGGAAGATGGGGCGGGGGCAGGAGGGGAACGATGGGGTAGGGGCAGGAGCTGGAGGGGGACGAGGGGGCAGGTGCAGAGATGGGACGAGGGGGCAGGCGCAAGAGCAGGAGGGAGACGAGGGAGCAGGGTCAGGAGGATGGCTTATGAAACAGAGCAATACAAAACACGATCGGTGTAGGCACATTCACGGCCTGGCCATATATGTAAGCTACTCACCCCGCGCACAGGCTTGGGCGTTCCCATTTGTTGTTCATCCTGGTCCTGCATTCCTTCACCTCCTTGAAAAAACATTGCAATGTGAGTAGTTGGTGTGGCGGCAGGGCTGCAGGGTAAGGCTGCATGGCTGCAGGGAGGGCTGCAGGGCAGGACAGGGCAAGGCAGGTTTGTAGGACAGGGCAGGGCTAGCTGCATGGATGGCTGGGCTGGGCTGCATGGCATGACAGGGCTGCATGGCAGGGTGGATCTGCATGGCAGGACAGGGCTGCAATTAGGGCAGGGCAAGGCAGGTTTGTAGGGCAGGGCATGACAGGGATAGCTGCAGGCAGAGCTGAGCTGCATGGCAGGGTAGGGCTGCATGCAGGACATGGCTGCATGCAGGGCAGGGCTGCATGCAGGGCAGGGCAGCAGGGCAGGGCAGGGCTGCATGATAGGGCAGGGATGCAGGGCAGGGCAGGGCTGCATGCCGAACAAGGCTGCATGGCAGAGCTGGAGGGCATGGCAGGGCTGCACGGCAGGGCAGGATTACACCCTTACCTTTTACATTTTGCGGGAGCGACTGACGCGTTGTGCGTGAGCAGGGCGCGCGAGATAGGAAACTTACTTTTTCAACCTTGGAGACACCCTGACGTCACGCTCGCCGATAATAAATGGCAGGTAACTCTGGCGGGCGGCAGATCTGTGGCAAGCCCTTTTTCATGTGGGACTCCCAAGTGGGACATACTTGACGTGACGGTGAAGGACGCAGCAAGAAAAAAAATGCCTGTGAATCCCCAGCTGTATTCGTGAATTGATGTCAAATTTCGGCTTCGGAGGTCACCCTTTCTTGAACTGTGCCCAAGCCCCCCACCCCCCACCCCCACCCGCACCGCCTCACCTCCAAGCGCCCTCTACAAAATCAGAAACGGCATCGGATACAGCTTTATTCCATAGCGTAGTGGTCAATGAAACCAGTGTCAGTCGAAGGCAACTTTTCCCGCTGAACGGCGTTTCTCAGACTAGGAGGCGCATTGCCGCTTGGCCGGCATCGATACATTGTGGAGCTGAAATCAGAAATCAGGCGTGCATCTAAACTAAACTGGTTCAGCAACGGGTTGGAAATAAAAAGACGAAGGCACCCACCCGCAACAGCAACAGCAGCAGCACCGACAGGGAGCAGAGCAAGGAGGCAAGGAGGCGCGACGCCATGGACGCTGTCCAAGCAGCCGTGGAACAAGCATGCGAGGATTTCAAAGTGCGCATCGGGGCGGGGAGTACAAAGATGCCGAGACAGTGGGCCAGAGTACTTTCTTTGCCATCGTCTTGGGTGGGATGGGACGGCCATTGCTTCTTCCTCTGTGATGCCTCAGATGTCCATCTTGTGGATGAGTTGCTGGCAAGAAAGAGACCTTCTCCGACACCCTTCCCACAATCGGCTGCTGCATGCCGATAGATGTCAAGCCGCTCCCTCCTGCCCAGGGATAGCAGTTCTCTCTGCACCGGTTTGTGCTCGATGCATGAACCAGTTTGTGTCTGTTTGAAGAGGCGACAGGGCTAGTGGACACATGGCTCCCATGTATAAACGCCATGCATGCGCCATGCATGGCTAGTGAACACATGCGCCCTGCATTGCACCCTGCATGTGGCGTGCATGGCTTATGAGTGCATGGCTCTCATTCTTGGGCCATTCATGTAGCCTATAAGGTCAATATAGTCTGCACGGTGAATATTATTCTTAAGGGATCTTTTGGGAGCCACCCGAGTGAAATTGTCCTGATGTGTGGCTTTTACCCTGGCCGGATTGTGTATGCTGTTGTGTTTTGGGTGGTGAAATTATGTAGTGTTTTAGGCCTGCACGTGACCTGCATGGTGGATATGACCTGCATGGTTTACGTAAACTGCATTGCCAGCACTTGACTTGCATGGGTTCAAAAGCCTGCATGGCATGCACATGACCTGCATGGTGGATATGAGCTGCATGGGTTACATGCACTGTATGGCCTGCACTTCACTTGCATGGGTTGAATAGCCTGCATGGCATGCGTGTGGCCTGCATGGTGGATATGAGCTGCATTATACCTGCATGGTGAGCATGACCATCATGTGACCTGCATAGTGGATGTGGCCTGTATGGGTAACATAGTTACATAGGCTGCATGGCCTGCATGTGATCTGCATTTTGGATATGGCATGCATGGAATTCCCAGCCTGCATGGCCTACATGCGACCTTAATGGTGTATATGAACTGTTGGGATTACACAGCCTGCATGGCATGCATGTGGCCTGCATGGTGGATATGACCTGCATGGGTTGCACACTCTGCATGTCATGCGTATGGCCTGCATAGCGAATAAGGCCCGCGTGGGCTGCATAGCCTGCATGACATGCCTGTGACCTGCATAATGGATATGGCCCGCATGGGCTACATAGCCTGCATGGCATGCCCGTGAGTCTGTGACCTGCATGGTGGATATGGCGTATATGACTTACACAGCCTGCTTGGCAAGCAGGAGATCCCCGGAAAGGCTGTGTTGAACACTTCTGCTTGCCGTGCATGGGGTCGGTGATCTTTTTAGTGGATACTGGGTCTGACTCGTACCGAAACACGGTTGGTATCGAACAATCATTGGTCTTGAGGTCCAACGCAGTTGCTCAGTGCCGAAATATCCCGGAAACGAGCGGAACAAACTGAAAACGGTTTTGTTTTCGTGCCCGTGGCGCTCTCTACGAAGATTTCAGTACCCAACAATTAATATCGAACACCATTAACCACGTCACTGCATGGGGTGCGTGCTCCTGCACAAGACGATTATTCTTTTGCTGTCGGACATGCAGGCCACTGTGCCACCTCCTGACCTGCAGCTGCCCTGCTCGCTACTCACAGCAGCGGGAGGGAGATGACCTCCCCACTGCCCATCCTAGCACCTTCTTGCTGAAGCATAATGGGTTGCTTTGATGAGCGCCCTTTCGACATAGCGCGAGGAGTGGGCCTCTAGACCCGCCCCGTGATGCGCTTTGACCGCCCTCGCCTCATAGAGTGTGGAGATCCCTCCTTAGAGTGTGGAGATCCCTCCCTAGAGTGTGGATACCCCACCCTATGGCTCAGGAGATTGCGGAATCCTCAGACGCATTAGGGTCTGTCACCCAAGGGGTTGAACCAGTCCCCCAACAACCCTCCTTGATTGGGGGGACTGGTCCGACCCCATGAGTCACAGGCCCCTTGACCCATCCCCCTAAAGGATGTACCCAGCACTCGGCTAGTTCTTTTATCTTTGTTTGCTTCAGCTCTAATTCAGGTTCATCATGCCCCTACGGCTGTGGGAGTCTGATCTTGCTGGCCCAGCTGATCAAGTGATCAGGCCGCCGGCCGTAGGCGGGTCCAGTCTTGGTCTCCAGCCTGGTAGTGGCCGACCGGCGCCCCCCCCAATCGTGGTCTGGCATGCTCTGGAATAAACCAACTGTGGTTCTGAACTCGGCTTGCATACATAGTAGAAGGGGCTGCTTGTGATACGTTTCACTATATGTTACTGGTACATTAAATGGAATCTCCACTCCCTGCAGCTTCTTTCAATTCATCCATACTTTCCAGGCCCACACATTGCTCTAGTGAGATCTGTCTGTGATAAGTCGTATCAATGATGGTATCCATGCATGATGACATCCATCTGTATTGGGATCCATCCCTGATGGGAGCATCTTCCCTCACTGGCCCTCCCCCTACCTTGCCCCCCAGGATCCTCACAAGGCAGCTGCAACAGTGCACGTATTGCCGGTGTCCCTCCAGCCCTTGCTCCCCCTCGCCGCATGTATCCCTGATGGGTTTAGGGTTAAACCGCATGCATCCATATTGGGTTCAGGGTTTAGGGTTTAAGCGGCATGTATCCCTGATGGGAGCATCTTCCCTCACTGGCCCTCCCCCTACCTTGCCCCCCAGGATCCTCACAAGGCAGCTGCAGCGGAGCGTGTGCTGCTTGAGTTCCGCCAGTCCCCCCGTCCGCTAGCCGCTTGCATTCGTCTGCTGGACCACTCGCCATCCGTGGAGGCGCGGTTCCACGCTGCTTGCACGCTGCGGGAGGCGCTGGTTAGGGAGTGGTCCGCATTGGGCCCGGAGGAGGTGTGTGTTGGATTGGTGGAATGGTGGCGAGATTGTGAGAGGGGTTGATAGGGCCCACACTACCTGCATGCTGCGGGAGGTGCTGGTTAGGGAGTGTGTGTAATTGGTGGGGAAGACTATTGAGAGGGCTCCACCATTCCGCATTGGACACTGCGGAGTTGTGAGGTGATTGCATGGGAAGGCTGAGGGTGCCAGTCAAGGATGTGGTTCGTTTTTCGCTTTGGGTCGGAGGGAGGTGTGTGTCCATGATTGTATGGGAAGGTGTGTGGATATGGTGTGGATATGGTGTGGATATGGTGTGGATATGGTGTGGGATATGGTGTGCTTTGGGCCCAGAGGTGGTGCGTGTGCATTTTGGGGGGTTCTGCATGCACCAAATGTGATGCTCTGCTGGGGTGTAAAACCTTCACACAAAAATCGCATGCGCTCATACCTGCTGCACTGCACCATTCCACTACCCCCCCCCCCCTCCCATCCCCTCAGGTCCACTCTATGCGCTCCTACCTGCTGCACTACACTATTGTGCGCTGCACCTCTGATGCCGATCCAGCCTCGGGAGCCGGACCCGCAGCCTCAGCGGTAAGAAACCTCAAACCTGACAGGCAGCCCCAACAGAAAATACACTTAAAACCCGACTCGCAGGAACTGCATCAATTAGGGCAGGCTGTTCAGAGTGTTCCTTCCTAAAGTGCGGCAGTTTGACTAACCGCACCTTACTGCCTCCAGCTGTCACCAACCACCTCTTGACGCTGATCTTGCTGATCCAGCCTAGTGCAGCGGGGCCGAGGGCCTGCGGCAGTGATAAGTGTGATTCGTTGAGTGCAAGAGTGACTAAACGCATCTAACTGCCTCCAGCTGTCTCCAACCACCTCTGATGCTGATCTTGCCTACAGCAGTGGGCCTGCAGCTGCAGCAGTGACTGTTGAGCATCGTTAAGTATGAGAGTGAGAAACTGCTCCCAACTGCCACCAACCACCTCTGCAGTGTCGATGATAAAGCGCCCCTAACTGCCACAACAACCCTCAGTTTGAGTGAGAAACCGCCCCAAACCCTCCAACTGTCACCAACTACCCCCCCACCCCCCTAACCGCTTCAACCGACCACATATTGCCGTCGCAGCATATATCCACCCTAATCCCCGCACCCTTAACCTTACTACATTTAACCCTAAACCCTAAACCCTCATCGCTGCACCCTAAACCCTAAACCCTACTAACGACACATTGCTGTTGCAGGTTTGCTCCACCCTCATTGCTGCACCCTAAACTCTTAACCCTTAACCCTACTACATATTGCCGTTGCAGCTTACCCCCACCCTCATCCCTGCACCCTTAACCCTCATGGCTGCACCCTAAACTCTAAACCCTTAACCCTACTACATATTGCCGTTGCAGCTTCGCTCCACCCTCATCGCCGCGCTGGCTGTGCTTGTGAAGCGTGCCTGGCTGGATGCCGAGGATAGACCGAATGTGGCGGTGGATACGGCCTTCTTTCAGGTGGGGATAAGGGATGGAGATAAGGGAGGGAGATTAGGGAGGGAGATAAGGGAGGGAGATAAGGGAGGGAGATAAGGGAGGGAGATAAGGGAGGGAGATAAGGGAGGGAGATAAGGGAGGGAGATAAGGTTGGGAGATAAGGGAGGGAGATAAGGGAGGGAGATAAGGGAGGGAGATAAGGGAGGGAGATAAGGGAGGGAGATAAGGGAGGGAGATAAGGTTGGGAGATAAGGTTGGGAGATAAGGGAGGGAGATAAGGGAGGGAGATAAGGGAGGGAGATAAGGTTGGGAGATAAGGTTGGGAGATAAGGGAGGGAGATAAGGTTGGGAGATAAGGGAGGGAGATAAGGTTGGGAGATAAGGTTGGGAGATAAGGGAGGGAGATAAGGGAGGGAGATAAGGTTGGGAGATAAGGGAGGGAGATAAGGGAGGGAGATTAGGTTGGGAGATAAGGTTGCCTGCCTGCCCCCCTCGCCCCCAGGAGATGACCTGCCCCCCTCGCCCCCAGGAGATGACTTGCCCCCCTCGCCCCCAGGAGATGACCTGCCCCCCTCGCCCCCAGGAGATGACTTGCCCCCCTCGCCCCCAGGAGATGACTTGCCCCCCTCTCCCCCAGGAGATGACTTGCCCCCCTCTCCCCCAGGAGATGACTTGCCCCCCTCTCCCCCAGGCGATGACCTGCCCCCCCAGACTTGCCCCCCTTGCCCCCAGGAGATGACCTGCCCGCCCTACCTTGCCCCCCTCGCCCCCAGGAGATGACCTGCCCGCCCTACCTTGCCCCCCTCGCCCCCAGGAAATGACCAGCCCCCCCTACCTTGCCCCCCTCGCCCCCAGGAGATGACCTGCCCGCCCTACCTTGCCCCCCTCGCCCCCAGGAGATGACCTGCCCCCCCTACCTTGCCCCCCTCGCCCCCAGGAGATGACCTGCCTCCCCTACCTTGCCCCCCTCGCCCCCAGGAAATGACCAGCCCCCCCTACCTTGCCCCCCTCGCCCCCAGGAGATGACCTGCCCCCCCTGACTTGCCCCCCTCGCCCCCAGGAGATGACCTGCCCCCCCTGACTTGCCCCCCTCGCCCCCAGGAGATGACCTGCTCCCCCTGACTTGCCCCCCTCGCCCCCAGGAGATGACCTGCCCCCCCTACCTTGCCCCCCTCTCCCCCAGGAGATGACCTGCCCCCCCTGACTGGCCTCATTCAGGGCGACGGCTCAGCCTGTGATCAACGGGCTGGATGTGAGGAGCTGGCCGCTTGTCCCTAAATCCCATCACTCCATTACCCAATGCCACCCCCCCCAAGGAGATGACTGGCCTCATTCAAGGTGGCGGCTCAGCAGCTGCTCAGCGGGTGGGCTGTGAGGTGCTGGCTGCTCTGGTGGGCGAGTTCAGCGTTGCCTGCGCCTCGCCTCTGGGCCTGCCCTGGGACTACCACGACAAAGCGTGCAGGTGCGCGGATTTCCCGAACATAAAACAAGGGTCGTTTAGGGGTGGAGGGATGGGCTGTGTGAGGTGCTGGCTGCTATTGGAGGTGAGTTCAGTGTTGCCTGCGCCTCGCTGTTATGCTTGCCCTGGGACTACCACGACAAAGCGTGCAGGCGTGCGGATTTCCCGAACATAAATCAAGGGTCGTTTAGGGGTGGAGGGATGGGCTGTGTGAGGTGCTGGCTGCTATTGGAGGTGAGTTCAGTGTTGCCTGCGCCTCGCTGTTATGCTTGCCCTGGGACTACCACGACAACGCGTGCAGGCGTGCGGATTTCCCGAACATAAAACAAGGGTCGTTTAGGGGTGGAGGGATGGGCTGTGTGAGGTGCTGGCTGCTATTGGAGGCGAGTTCAGTGTTGCCTGCGCCTCGTTGTTAGGCTTGCCCTAGGACTTCCACGACAAGATATGCGGGTGCGCCAACGTCTTGAACATGAAGCAAAGGTTATGCCGTTTAGGGGTTAGGGGTCCAGGTTATGCCGTTTGGGGGGGAGGACGGGAATGTGATTGGCCTCATTGAAGGGAGAATAACTATGCTGGTATTGGGCAGGGGTTGTCCAGATGAAAGGGAAATCACCCGCTGGAAATGTTGCTCTAGGTAGGAATTCGCCACAATGGTCCTGGCCTCCTGCCCTCCACCTCCTCCTGCCTTCCACCTCCTGCTCCTCCCTCTCCCCTCCCCTCTCCCCTCTCAACCTGCCCCCCCCCCTACCACCTCCTACCCTCCACCTCCTGCTCCCCCACTCTCCCCTCCCCTTTCAACCTGCCCCCCCCCCTCCTACCCTCCACCTCCTGCCCCCCCCCCCTCTCCCCTCTCCTCTCAACCTATCCCCCCTTCAGCACGCCCCCCCTCCCCCCCCTCATGCCCCTTTTAGGGATATGGAGGAGCGGTACCTGCAGGGCTTCTTTCAGCACGCCCCCCCCCCCTCCTACTCCCTCCCCCTCCTTGAACCTTTCAGGGATATGGAGGAGCGGTACCTGCAGGGCTTCTTTCAGCACGCCGTGTCTCTGGGTCGCCAAGCAGCCAGCTCCGGAGCCGCCTTGCGGGGCGAAGACGCGGGCAGCTGCTCCGCCTGCCTGCGCCTCATGGCTGCTATACTGAGCTGGGATTTCAGACACACACGCGGCTTGCGGGCCAACATATGGCAGGGGCAGGTGAGACAGGAGCAAGTAGGGGGCAGGTGGGGCAGGGGCAAGTAGAGGGCAGGTGGAACAGGGGAAGGTGGGACAGGGGCAAGTAGGGGGCAGGTGGGACAGGGGCAGGTGGGACAGGGGCAAGTAGGGGGCAGGTGGGGCAGGGGCAGTTTGGACAGGGGCAAGTAGAGGGCAGGTGGGACAGGGGAAGGTGGGTCAGGGGCAAGTAGGGACAAGATGGGACAGGGGCAAGTAGGGGGAAGGTGGGTCAGGGGCAGGTAGGACAGGGGCAAGTAGAGGGCAGGTGGGACAGGGGAAGGTGGGTCAGGGGCAAGTAGGGAGAAGGTGGGACAGGGGCAAGTAGGGAGAAGGTGGGACAGGGGCAAGTAGGGAGAAGGTGGGACAGGGGCAAGTAGGGGGAAGGTGGGTCAGGGGAAGGTAGGACAGGGGCAAGTAGGGGGAAGGTGGGGCAGGGGCAAGTAGGGGGAAGGTGGGGCAGGGGCAAGTAGGGGGCAGGTGGGTCAGGGGCAAGAAGGGGGGAGGTGGGGCAGGGGCAAGTAGGGGGAAGGTGGGACAGGGGCAAGTAAGGGGCAGGTGGGGCAGGGGCAAGTAGGGAGAAGGTGGGGCAGGGGCAAGTAGGGAGAAGGTGGGACAAGGGCAAGTAGGGAGAAGGTGGGACAGGGGCAAGTAGGGGGAAGGTAGGACAGGGGCAAGTAGGGGGCAGGTGGGGCAGGGGCAAGTAGGGGGAAGGTGGGTCAGGGGCAAGTAGGGGGGAGGTGGGGCAGGGGCAAGTAGGGGGAAGGTGGGGCAGGGGCAAGTAGGGGGAAGGTGGGTCGGGGGCAAGTAGGGGGAAGGTAGGACAGGGACAAGTAGGTGGAAGGTAGGACAGGGGCAAGTAGGGAGAAGGTGGGGCAGGGGCAAGTAGGGAGAAGGTAGGACAGGGGCAAGTAGGGGGAAGGTAGGACAGGGGCAAGTAGGGGGAAGGTAGGACAGGGGCAAGCAGGGGGAAGGTGGGACAGGGGCAAGTAGTGGGCAGGTGGGACAGGGGCAAGTAGGGGGCAGGTGGGTCAGGGGCAAGTAGGGAGAAGGTAGGACAGGGGCAAGTAGTGAGAAGGCGGGACAGGGGCAAGTAGGGGGAAGGTGGGGCAGGTGGGGCAGGGGCAGGTGGGACAGGTGCAGGTAGAGGGAAGGTGGGACAGGGGCAGGTAGGGGGAAGGTGGGTCAGGGGAAGGTAGGACAGGGGCAGGTAGGGGGAAGGTGGGTCAGGGGCAAGTAGGGGGCAGGTGGGTCAGGGGCAAGTAGGGGGCAGGTGGGGCAGGGGCAAGTAGGGGGAAGGTGGGGCAGGGGCAAGTAGGGGGAAGGTGGGGCAGGGGCAGTTGGGGTTGGGGCAAGTAGGGGGCAGGGACAGGTGGGACAGGGGCAAGTAGGGGGCAGGGGGAGGGGGGGGAGGCCTTCACTCTGACTGCTTGCTGCATGAAGGCTAGAATCTGGCAGGGGCAGATTGAGGGGGGGTAGGTGGGGCAGGGGCAGGAGGGACAGGGATAGGGGGGGCAGTCAGGTCAGGGGCAGGTAGGGGCAGGTAGTGGGCGAGGGAAGGTGGGGGGATGGGGGGAGATAAGAGGATTTCACTCTGTCAGCTCGCTGCACGAAGGTAACATGTGGCAAAGGCAGCTGGAGACGGGGTAGGTGGGGTGGGACATGTATGGTGCCGCGGGGCAAAGGCCTATGCCTTAATAGCCTGCAGCATGATGGCTGACATCTGGCAGGCCGTTCGGCGGATGCGGCCTGCAGGGTGGGGTGGGGCCTGCAGGGTGCGGCATGCAGGGTGGTGTGGGGCATGCAGGGTGGGGTGGGGCATGCAGGGTGCGGCATGCAGGGTGGTGTGGGGCATGCAGGGTGGGGCATGCAGGGTGGTGTGGGGCATGCAGGGTGGGGTGCGGCATGCAGGGTGGGGTGCGGCATGCAGGGTGCGGCATGCAGGGTGGTGTGGGGCATGCAGGGTGCAGCATGCAGGGTAGTGTGGGGCATGCAGGGTGGGGTGGGGCATGCAGGGTGGTGTGGGGCATGCAGGGTGGGGTGCGGCATGCAGGGTGCGGCCTGCAGGGTGGGGTGGGGCATGCAGGGTGCAGCATGCAGGGTGGTGTGGGGCATGCAGGGTGGGGTGGGGCATGCAGGGTGGGGCATGCAGGGTGGTGTGGGACATGCAGGGTGGGGTGGGGCAGAGGACACGGGTGCGTGTTTCACCCTAGCCGGTAGATGGGTGCGCCCACTTGCCTTAGCCCTAACTTATCTGTAAGCCCGCTCCACCTCCACTCATGTGTGCGCTTGCTCCCCCTCCCCCTGACCGGTAGATGGGTGTGCCTGCTCCCACTCGCCTTCGCCCTAACTTATCTGTAAGCCCGCTCCACCTCCACTCATGTGTGCGCTTGCTCCCCCTCCCCCTGACCGGTAGATGGGTGTGCCTGCTCCCACTCGCCTTCGCCCTAACTTATCTGTAAGCCCGCTCCACCTCCACTCATGTGTGCGCCCACTCCCCTCCCCCTGACCGGTAGATGGGTGCGCCCGTTCCCCTTCACCTCCACTCATGTGTGCACCCACTCTCCTTAACCTTGCCCCCTGCTCCTGCTTGGTGCGCGTGCCTCCTTGTGTAGGCCACCAGCAAGCGGTCTGAAGTGGTGTCGGTTTCCCCAGGTCATGTGTGGAGCCAGGTGAGACTTGGAGGGTGTCCAAGAAGGGGATTCGCTCATTTGGGACAGGGGTTGGGGCAGGGGCTGGAGAGGCAGGTGTGGAGCCAGGTGAGACTCGGAGGGGGTCAAATAGGGGATTCGCTTATTTGGGACAGGGGTTGGGGCAGGGGCTGGAGAGGCAGGTGTGGAGCCAGGTGGGACTCGGAGGGGGTCAAAGAGGGGATTTGCTTATTTGGGGCAGGGGTTGGGGCAGGGGCTGGAGAGGCAGGTGTGGAGCCAGGTGAGACTCGGAGGGGGTCAAATAGGGGATTTGCTTATTTGGGACAGGGGTTGGGGCAGGGGCTGGAGAGGCAGGTGTGGAGCCAGGTGAGACTCGGAGGGTGTCAAAGGAGGTTGGGTTAGCATGTGTTGCTCAGGGGAAGGAACGTGCTACTCCCCCCGGGGGATGAGGGGGAAGGTGTGGAGCCAGGCAAGGCTCGGAGGGTGTCAAAGGAGGTTGGGTTAGCATGTGTTGCTCAGGGGAAGGAACGTGCTACTCCCCCCGGGGGAAGGTGTGGAGCCAGGCAAGGCTCGGAGGGTGTCAAAGGAGGTTGGGTTAGCATGTGTTGCTCAGGGGAAGGAACGTGCTACTCCCCCCTGGGGATGAGGGGAAGGTGTGGAGCCAGGCAAGGCTCGGAGGGTGTCAAAGGAGGTTGGGTTAGCATGTTTTGTTCAGGGGAAGGAACGTGCTACTCCCCCCTGGGGATGAGGGGAAGGTGTGGAGCCAGGCAAGGCTCGGAGGGTGTCAAAGGAGGTTGGGTTAGCATGTGTTGCTCAGGGGAAGGAACGTGCTACTCCCCCCGGGGGATGAGGGGGAAGGTGTGGAGCCAGGCAAGGCTCGGAGGGTGTCAAAGGAGGTTGGGTTAGCATGTTTTGCTCAGGGGAAGGAACGTGCTACTCCCCCCGGGGGAAGGTGTGGAGCCAGGCAAGGCTCGGAGGGTGTCAAAGGAGGTTGGGTTAGCATGTGTTGCTCAGGGGAAGGAACGTGCTACTCCCCCCTGCAGCCGGAGAGGCAGGTGTGGCGCCAAGTGAGACTCAGAAAGGCGTGTTAGGAGGGGGGGGGAGGTATCGAACACATCGTTTGCAGGTCCGGCTAATACTGTTTGTATGGTCATGCGTGTTGTCATGTTGTGTTATCCCCTGCACCTTCTGCCCACCTTCTGTCCACCCTCTGTGCACCTTCAGCTCATGTTCTGCCTACCTTCTGTGCACCATCTGCTCACGTTCTGCCTACCTTCTGTGCACCTTCTGCTCACGTTCTGCCTACCTTCTGTGCACCTTCTGCTCACGTTCTGCCAATCTTATGTGCACCTTCTGCCCACCTTCTGTCCACCCTCTGTGCACCTTCAGCTCATGTTCTGCCTACCTTCTGTGCACCTTCTGCTCACGTTCTGCCTACCTTCTGTGCACCTTCTGCTCACGTTATGCATACCTTCTGTGCACCTTCTGCTCACGTTCTGCCTACCTTCTGTCCACCTTTGGCTCATGCTCTGCCCACCTTCTGTCCACCTTTGGCTCATGCTCTGCCCACCTTCTGTCTAGCTTCTGCTCGCCCCCGAGACCAGTGATTGGCTGGTGGAGCTCATGGCGTCACTGGCTCCTGGCATGTCCGCCGGACAGCAGCAACAGCAGCAACAACAGCAGGTGGGGAGTTATAAATATCCAACATGGGTTTCTTAGCATGGAGCAGCTTTATCACAGCCTATAGGAGGGGTGGAGCTGGCTCTTGCCACATCCGCCAGACAGCAGCAGCAGCAACAACAGCTGGTGGGGACCTGGCATCGGTCATGTTAGCGTGCATCAGCTATATGCCTATGGCATAGCTTTTAGGGGGGAGGGGGGGAGAGTTGGCGCCTGCCACATTTGCCACATCACCGGCCAGCAGCAGCAGCAGCAGGGGGGGGGCTGGCACTTGCCGCATATGCCACATGACCAGGCAGCAGCAGCAGCAGCAGGGGGTGACCTGACATGTTAATGTTCCCGAGCATCCGTTATACATCTTT
The DNA here is from genome assembly GCA_037349105.1 of Limnomonas spitsbergensis. Taxonomy (NCBI): domain Eukaryota; kingdom Viridiplantae; phylum Chlorophyta; class Chlorophyceae; order Chlamydomonadales; genus Limnomonas; species Limnomonas spitsbergensis. The sequence goes on along the minus strand of JAYJMM010000112.1, from coordinate 5,275,190 downwards.
CGGACAACACAGCAGCAGCAGCAGGGGGTGACCTGACATGTTAATGTTCCCGAGCATCCGTTATACATCTTTCGGACAACACAGCAGCAGCAGCAGGGGGGGACATGACATGTTAATGTTCCCGAGCATCCGCTATACATCTTCCGGACAACACAGCAGCAGCAGCAGGTGGGCACACCCATTACTTTTTTTATAGCATCCCCCCACGACACTTTGTTATACTTCAGACACGCGTGCCTTGGCAGCAGCGCACAGCCGCTTCTCGTCGCCTTCTGATCCCTGTCTGAAGAGATGTCGAAAGGATGCTGACTCACGCCCCCTTCTCCTCTATTACTCGTTTTCATATACATGCCCTGGCAGGCAGTGCAAGGCAGCTTCTCGCTGCCTTCTGTTCCCTGTCTGAAGAGATGTTGGAAGGATGCTGACTCACGCCCCCTTCTCCACTACTACTCGTTTTCATATACCTGCCCTGGCAGGCAGTGCAAGGCAGCTTCTCGCCGCCTTCTGTTCCATGTCTGAAGAGATGTTGGAAGGATGCTGACTCACCCCCCCCCCCCCCCCCTTCTCCCCTATCACTTTTTTTCAGATGCATGCCCTGGCAGGCGGTGCAAGGCAGCTTCCCGGCGCCTTCTGTTCCCTGTCTGAAGAGATCCCTGTCTGCAGAGATGTTGACAGGATGCTGACTCACACCCCCTTCTCCTCCATAACTCTTTTTCAGATGCGTGCCCTGGCAGGCAGTGCAAGGCAGCTTCTCGTCGCCTTCTGCTCCCTGACTGGAGAGGTGCTCCCTAGACGACCAAAGCAACTGACACAACATCCGGACGCTGAGGCAGCCGCGGCGGCCATGGCGGCGCAGAGTGAGTGACCCTGCTGAGGGTTTAGGATTGGACAGGACAGGGTGAGCGACCCTGCTCAGGGTTCAGGATTGGACAGGGGAGGGTGAGAGGCAATGCAGGATTAAAGTTAACAGGGGCAGCCATCAAACCGTCGATTGTAAATTAAAACTGCCATCCTTGCAGCTCTGCGGTCGGGCTACCTGCGCCACATGTAGCGCAGGGCACATGTGTGTATCTGGTCTCGATCTTGTCGGAGGAGGTGGCCATTGGAAATCGTGTCTTCAAAATGATTTCAAAGCCCTCGGTTTTGAATCAAACTTGATCACTTGCGAGGAAGCATGGTGCGGACGCTGGCAAAGGAAGTTAACATTCAAATTGTGGTTTCAAGTTCCATATTAACGTTCAAACGAATCATTTACAATCTAAGGTGCCACACAACGGCCATCCCTGCGGTTCTGAGGTCCAGTTATCTTTGGCAGATGCTGCAAGGTGCCATGGTGTGGGTCCTGAACCCTCAACCCTACGCCCTAAACTCTATCTCCGGCAGATGCTACATGGGGCCCTGGTGTGGGTCCTAAACCCTCCACCCTAAACCCTATATGCAGCCGATGCTGCAAGGGGCCTGGGTGTGGGTCTGATTGGAGGTGGTCACCATTCAAACTGCAATTTTAAACTGATTTCGAATTGTTTTTTAACTGGTAATTTAAATCCAAGGGACCCCAAACTGGCACCGTTGCAGCACTGCGGTCAGTTTACTTGCGACAGATGCTGCGAAGGATCTTAGTGTGGATCTTGCCTGTGGATCTGGCCATTCAAACTGTGATGTCAGGTTTTCTAGGGTTGGGCGGCCGGCCTCACACTTGGCAAAGTCCAAGCGAACGAAACATTTCAGACTGATTTCTATTGTTTTGGAACTGCTAATTGAAATCCAACTGCCACACCTGCAGCTTTGAGGTCGGGCTACCTAAGGCAGATGCTGCGCGGGGTCCTGGTGTGGATCTTGCCCGTGGAGGTGGCCATGCAACGTGCAAGGGTGGACGAGGCACAGCTCTTGGATGCATGCAGGTCGGTGTCTGCTGTGGGCGTGAGTAACGTTGTACATGTGTGGAGGGTCTGTGCATGTGAGGAGGGTTTGTACATGTGTGGAGGGTTTGTACATGTGTGGAGGGTCCAGCTTTCAATCCTAAACCCTTATTCCGTCCACCCTGGTGTTCCAGATGGTGCACCCTGGGTTACCTAATGCGGACGTTCGAAAGGCTTGCACATTTGAAAGGCTGACACATGTAATAGCCTGACACATTTGAAAGGCTTGCACATTTGCTTTCAGGTGTATCAGCGCTCTTTCCACCAACCATACGGTGGCAGCCCTCAACGACGCGTCTCTGGGCCTGCTACCATCAGGTGGGTAAAGTCGGTTAGGCCTGCTACCCTCAGGTGGATGAAGTCGCTTAGGCCTGCTGTAACCAGATCAGTAAGGTCAGTTAGGCCTGCTGTCCCCATATCGGTTAGGTTGGTTAGGCCTGCTGTTCCCAGAGTGGTAAGGTCAGTTAGTCCTGCTGTTCCTAAATCATTTAGGTTAGCTAGGCCTGCTGTCCCCATATCAGTTAGGGTAGTTAGGCCTGCTGTACCCAGACCGGTTAGGTTGGTTATGCCTGCTGTCCCCATATTGGTTAGGTTGGTTAGGCCTGCTGTCCCCATATCGGTTAGGTTGGTTAGGTCTGCTGTACCCATATCGGTTAGGTTGGTTAGGTCTGCTGTCCCCATACCGGTAAGGTCGGTTAGGCCTGCTGTCCCCAGGTTGGTTAGTTCGGTTAGACCTGCTTCCCTATGGTCTGCTAGGTACAGGAAGTCGGTGATGCCTGCCATCAGGTTGGTTTGGTCAATTAGGTCTACTGTCAATCTTCTGCCCACCCTCCCCCCTGCACCCACCCACCCACCCACACATCCACACATCCTCCACCCTCCACCCTGCACCCCTCCATTCACAGGGGCGGGAGCGTGCCTGCTGCCCATTCTTGAGCAGCTGACTCTGGCAGTGGTGTCTGCGGGTGGGGTTGGCACATGTGATGACGAGCCCTGGTTACACGACTGCACCGATATGATGCTGGAGGTGCGGGGCAGGGGGGCGGGGGCAGGGTAGAGCTCTTAAATAATAAAATAAATAATATGATGACGAGCCCTGGTTACATGACTGCACCGATATGATGCTGGAGGTGCGGGGCAGGGGGGCGGGGGCAGGGCAGAGCTGTTAAATAACAAATTAAATAATATGATGACGAGCCCTGGCTAAATGACTGCACCGATATGATGCTGGAGGTGCGGGGCAGGGGGGCGGGGGCAGGGTAGAGCTGTTAATAAATAACAAAATAAATAATATGATGACGAGCCCTGGCTGCATGACTGCACCGATATGATCCTGGAGGTCAGGTGTGGGCAGGGGGGAGGGGGATGTGAGGGAGAGCTCTTATAATGAATCATTAGCAAATAAAAATCATGCGATGAAGAGGTCTGGATGTATCACCGTAAAGTTATATAATGGAGTTGTCGGTAAGTTCAGTTGTAGAATTCTTCAGATGAAGAGCCTGGGTTATAGAGCTGTTTGTCTGTAGAATCATGTACCATACCTTGTACCTCCCCACTTAATACATCAAGAATCTAACATACGGCTTGGTGCTTCCTGATCTACCATACCTCTCCCCTACCCCTCCACTTCACTCTCACCTGACCCTTTCCCCCTCCCCCCCCCCTCCCCCCCCCCCCCCCGTCCCCCCTCCCCCTCCCTCAGACCTGGTCTTACCTGCTGCTTCCCAATGCATTTGCCGACCCTGTCACTCCCCTCTCACTCTTCACGCACCCCTCTCACCCTCCACTCACTCCCCTATCACTATACACACTCCCCTCTCATTCTCACCTCTCACTCTCCACTCACTCACTCCACACTCACTCACACCTCTCACTCTCCATTATCACTATCCTTTATCACTCTCCACCCACTCCCCTCTCACCTCTCACTACCACCTCTCACTCTCCCCTCTCACTCTCCCCTCTCACCCTCACCTCTCACCTCTCACCTCTCACTCTCGCCTCTCACTCTCGCCTCACTCCCTTAGGCCTGGTCCGCCCTGCTGCTTCCGGATGCCTCTGCCTACCTGGCCGCCTCCACACCTGGTGGCCACACCTCGCATGCGGCTCCTGCAGCCCCGCACGCAGCCGCCGTCTTCCAGGCCGTGGTTGAGGCGTCTCTCAGGGACGCAGCCACTGGAGCCCATGAGGTGTGAAGGGGTGTGGGGGCGTGCATGGGGAGCATGCAAGAGAATTCGAAATTCGAAGGTCTGTTATCAAGCCCGCTTGCCTGATTCGATATGAGATTGCCGGATTATACATATTCAGACTGACGATACTTGCCTATTTTTGGAAAACTGCTACCAACCCTAAACCCTGAACCATGGACACTCAAGCCTAGGATGCGGTGGATGACGATGAAGCTGTCTGATCCCTAAACCCTTTACCTAACGCCTAAAACCTGCAACCCTGAACTTTCCACCCTTCAACCTCAAACCCGGGTGGCACCTGGGCATGCCTAGGGCCAGAAACTTCAACACTGGACCCTAGACCCTGAACCCTGGATTACATTGGATGACGCTGCCGCCTCGGCCTCCGCCTCTTCAAGTTGTCTGGCTCACCCGAGTGGCAGCGCTCCCAATGCCCTGGTTTAGGGGTTTTAGGGTATAATACATACTCGAGGACCCCTCCGTCACATGGCCATTTCCCTTCCATCCATGGCTCATGGGTCCCCTCACCCTCCCCCCTTCCCACCCTACTCCTCTTCCTCTCACAGTTGCCACCCTCCTTGCTTTCTGGGTAGTGCTTTCTGGGTAGTGCTTTCTGGGTAGTGCTTTCTGGGTAGTGCTTTCTGGGTAGTGCTTTCTGGGTAGTGCTTTCTGTGTAGTGCTTTCTGTGTAGTGCTTTCTGGGTAGTGCTTTCTGGGTAGTCCTTCTTTGCCTTGCTGTGCCCCCGTCCTGCTGTGACTCCTTGTTTCTGACATTGCCCCCGGCTCTGGTCTGGGCTCTGCCAGCCCCCCCCCTCCCCCCCCCTGGGCTCTGCCCTTGCCTCTAGCTCTGACTTGGGCTTCGGTTTCTCACTTCCACTCTGTTCCCGGCTCTTGTTTGACTCCAGGTTCCCGGTCTGTTTTTGTTCCTGCAGGCTTTTCTTTTTGGTCCCCTCTGTTTTTTTGTGTGGGCTCCTGGTCTGTCGGTTGGTGTTGATTTGATGTCTCTGCTTAGGTGTTTCCCTGTTGTCTATCCGCTGTCTCTGTTGCTGGCGTTTCTATTTGTCCTCTGGTGCTTGTTTCCTTTTTTTGTGTTCGTGGTTACCTGCCGGTTCGCTCTGCCTGGCCCTTTGGCAAAAGGGTGTGTGTGGCTGCGTCAACTTTGTAACCACAACTGACTCCCTCCCCTTCAGGATGCGGTGGATGAGGATGAAGCTGCTGCGTCCGCCTCTGAGGGGAACTGGCTCACCCGGGCAGCAGCACTCCCTACACCCTGAGCGCTCATCTCCTACCTTCCTCCCCCCCTTCAGGATGCGGTGGATGAGGATGAAGCTGCTGCGTCCGCCTCTGAGGGGAACTGGCTCACCCGGGCAGCAGCACTCCCTACACCCTGAGCGCTCATCTCCTACCTTCCTCCCCCTCTTAAGGATGCGGTGGATGAGGATGAAGCTGCTGCGTCCGCCTCTGAGGGGAACTGGCTCACCCGGGCAGCAGCACTCCCTACACCCTGAGCGCTCATCTCCTACCCCCCTCCCCCTCTTAAGGATGCGGTGGATGATGATGAGGCAGCTGCGTCCGCCTCTGAGGGGGACTGGCTCACCCGGGCAGCAGCACTCCCTACACCCTGAGACTCATCTCCTACCCCCCTACCCCTCTTAAGGATGCGGTGGATGATGATGAGGCAGCTGCGTCCGCCTCTGAGGGGAACTGGCTCACCCGGGCAGCAGCACTCCCTACACCCTGAGCGCTCATCTCCTACCCCCCTACCCCTCTTAAGGATGCGGTGGATGATGATGAGGCAGCTGCGTCCGCGTCTGAGGGGGACTGGCTCACTCGGGCAGCAGCACTCCCTACACCCTGAGCGCTCATCTCCTACCCCCTCCCCCTCTTTAGGATGTGGTGGATGATGATGAGGCAGCTGCGTCCGCCTCTGAGGGGGACTGGCTCACCCGGGCAGCAGGACTGCCTGTACCCTAAGCGCTCATCTCCTACCTTCCTCCCTCTTTAGGATGCGGTGGATGATGATGAGGCAGCTGCGTCCGCCTCTGAGGGGGACTGGCTCACCCGGGCAGCGGCACTGGCCCGAGCGGCACCCGGGCCTGCCTTGGGCTTGCTGGCGGAGCTGCTGAGGCAGGCCCAGGCACGCCTCTTTGAATGTGCCTCACATGGTAAGCCTTAAGAGTTGGGGTGCGTGCTTCGTGTGTCTGCCAAGCACCTGGGCCTGCATTGGGCCTGTTTGCATAGCTTATGAGGCAGGCTCGGGCGCACCTCTTTGAATGTGCCTCACACGGAAAGTTATACGAGATCCTGAACCCTGATCCCCATCCCCCCTGATTCAGGTTCTGACCCGAGTGAGGTTCTGGAGCAGCTTGTGTGGCTGTTGCGCATGTCAGCTCATGCCTTGGCTGATTGCGGGGCAGGCGAGACCCCCCTGATGCCTCTGGCTCTACTAGAGGAGGCGGAGGAGGGTCGGCCGGGTGCAGAGGCACTCAGCTCTCTGTGTCAGGCACTGCTGGAGGTGGGTGTTGCGGTGTGGCAGAGAGGTGTGTTGTACTGTTGTGGTGTTGTGGAGAGGTATGTTGTACTGTTGTGGTGTTGTGGAGAGGTGTGTTGTACTGTTGTGGTGTTGTGGAGAGGTGTGTTGTACTGTTGTGGTGTTGTGGAGAGGTGTGTTGTACTGTTGTGGTGTTGTGGAGAGGTGTGTTGTACTGTTGTGGTGTTGTGGAGAGGTGTGTTGTACTGTTGTGGTGTTGTGGAGAGGTGTGTTGTACTGTTGTGGTGTTGCGGAGAGGTGTGTTGTACTGTTGTGGTGTTGCGGAAAGGTGTGTTGTACTGTTGTGGTGTTGCGGAGAGGTGTGTTGTACTGTTGCGGTGTTGTGGAGAGGTGTGTTGTACTGTTGTGGTGTTGTGGAGAGGTGTGTTATGCTGTTGTGGTGTTGTAGAGAGGTGTGTTGTACTGTTGTGGTGTTGCGGAAAGGTGTGTTGTACTGTTGTGGTGTTGCGGAGAGGTGTGTTATGCTGTTGCGGTGTTGCAGAGAGGTGTGTTATAGTGTTGTGGAGGAGGGGCGGCTGCGGTCCCCAGCCCCCCCCATGTGTATGTGTGTGCTCCTGACCCCCGGTCTTCAGGCCCCCCATGTGTGTGTGTGTGCTCCTGCCCCCGGTCCCCAGCCCCCCCATGTGTATGTGTGTGCTCCTGCCCCCCGGTCTTCAGGCCCCCCATGTGTGTGTGTGTGTGCTCCTGACCCCCGGTCCCCAGCCCCCCCATGTGTATGTGTGTGCTCCTGCCCCCCGGTCCCCAGCCCCCCCCATGTGTGTGTGTGTGCTCCTGCCCCCCGGTCCCTATGTGTGTGTGTGTGCTCCTGCCCCCCGGTCCCCAGGCCCCCCATGTGTGTGTGTGTGCTCCTGCCCCCCGGTCCCCAGGCCCCCCATGTGTATGTGTGTGCTCCTGCCCCCCGGTCCCCAGGCCCCCCATATGTGTGTGTGTGTGCTCCTGCCCCCCGGTCCCCAGGCCCCCCATGTGTATGTGTGTGCTCCTGCCCCCGGTCCCCAGCCCCCCCCATGTGTGTGTGTGTGCTCCTGCCCCCCGGTCCCTATGTGTGTGTGTGTGCTCCTGCCCCCCGGTCCCCAGGCCCCCCATGTGTGTGTGTGTGTGCTCCTGCCCCCCGGTCCCCAGGCCCCCCGTGTGTATGTGTGTGCTCCTGCCCCCCGGTCCCCAGGCCCCCCATGTGTGTGTGTGTGCTCCTGCCCCCCGGTCCCCAGGCCCCCCGTGTGTATGTGTGTGCTCCTGCCCCCCGGTCCCCAGGCCCCCCATGTGTGTGTGTGTGCTCCTGCCCCCCGGTCCCCAGGCCCCCCATGTGTGTGTGTGTGCCCCTGCCCCCCGGTCCCCAGGCCCCCCTGTGTATGTGTGTGCTCCTACCCCCCGGTCCCCAGGCCCCCCATGTGTATGTGTGTGCTCCTGCCCCCCAGGTACCTGCACTGGCCCTGCAGCCTACAGCCCGCCCCGTGTGCAGCCCGCGTTTGATGGAAGTGGCCACCTGGGCGTTGTCCCGCTGGTGCGACACCTACCTCATCCCAGATGAGCGCCTACCGGGCCGGCTGCAGGTGGAGGGGGAGGCTGGCCTAGGGGGGAAGGGAGAGGGGGGAGAGGGGGGAGGATGGGGGGGAAGGGGCAGGGTATACATGACTGGCTGCAGGTGGGGGGGGAGGCTGGCCTGGGGGGGAAGGGAGAGGGGGGAGGATGGGGGGGAAGGGGCAGGGTATATATGACTGGGTGCAGGTGGGGGGGAGGCTGGCGGGGGGGGGGAGGGAGAGGGGGGAGGGGATAAAGAAGGGGAGGATGGGGGGGAAAAGGCAGGGTGTATATGACAGGTTGCAGGTGGGGGGGAGGCTGGCGGGGGGGGGAAGGGAGAGGGGGGAGGATGGGGGAAAGGGGCAGGGTATATGTGACTGGGTGTAGGTGGGGGGGGAGGCTGGACTGGGGGGGAGGGAGAGGGGGGAGAGGGAAGAGGGGGGCGGGGATGAAGAAAGGGAGGATGAGGGGGGAAAAGGGGCAGGGAGTGTACATGGCCGGGTGCAGGTGAGGCAGGAAGGCTAGTTAGGAGGAGAGGGCAGGGGGGGAGGTAAGGGGGAGGGGGGGGGAGGGGGGGGGGAGGAGGGTGCCTTGTGGGGGCACGGGAGGGGGTCCAGATGACCCTGCTCCCCTCGAAACCTGATCTCCTTTGGCTGTAAACATTTGTATCTTGAACCCTTATCTCCTTTAAATGTTAACCCTGATTCTCTTAAACCTTCATTTCATCAGGCAGCTTATGGCGCACCTGATGGGCCTGCCTCGTCACTGTCTACGACACCTGCGGTACAGCTGCTGGATGGTGTAGTACGCTTCATGCTGACCTGCCTGGACGGCTACCCGGGGGAGACACAGCTGCACGCTTGTGTGTGTAGGGGTCTACTACCAGTGCTAGTTCGGCGGAAAAGGTGAATTGTGTGAAGTAGTGTGGGAAAGAGGGGGAGAAACGGCAGTAGGGAGGGAAGGAGGGGGTTTTCAACTTGTGTGGTCTGGTTCATCCTTCTCCTACCGCCTGCCCATACTGAGGGTTTGAATGCTTCTTGCTGACAGGGCTGGCAATAGCATTCACACCATTCACACCTGATTGGTGTGGGGCAGTGGGGCATCCTGTTCATGCCGCTGCCTGTGTGCAGGGTGTGCACGCTGCTGGTAGGTTTACTCAGCTGGCAGGAGCTGGCAAACATTCACACCTGGTCAGTCCACACCATTTACACCTGATAAGTGTGGGTCAGTGGTTCATACTTTTCATCTCGTTGACTGACTGCCTGTGTGCAGGGTTTGTACGTTGTTGGTAGGTTTGCCCAGCTGGCAGGAGCTCGCGACGGCGTTCGCAACACGGCGACCGGCGGTCAGCGAGAATTTAGGGAGTCAGCTGCATCGGGCACTGGCGCAGGTAAGGGTTGCGGTACAAATGTTTATTTCAGGATGCTTCAGCTACACTTCAGCTACATTGCTCATGTATCTCAGCCACAAACCGGCCTGTGGCCAGTGTTCAATGGTCCTCTCAGTAGAGAGCTGAGCCTGGCCATGGCCGGTACAACTGACATGAACATCTGTGTTTGCTTCTTACCATCTACCAATAAGGCTACCATTGAAAGCTGCAGCAGGAGGTCCAGGCATGGGTCACATGCCCAGTAGTCACCCTGGGCCATCCCCAAGTCTGCGGCTGCTGCGCGTGTGTCTGCACCACTTAATACACACATCAGACGCACATCGTTCACACCTCCATACTTCCAACCCAATGTCCACTCTTCACCAGGGCCTGTGGGCGGCGGCTTTGGGCCTGCCTAGCCCAGCCTCCTCGGAGGCCTACCTGCTGCAACTCATGCACAGGATATACGCACCCTACCCGCCCCTCATTCATACCCATCACACTTGTTTCTCCACTGGTTCACACTTGTGTGGAGCCTATGCATGGCCACCGCAAGCCTTTTTAGTCCAGCCTCCTTAAAGGCCTACCTGAAGCAGCTCCTGCACAGGATATCCACACTTTAACTAGGAATACCCGCCCCCCATTCACACATCAATTACACCATCACACTTCTTTTCCCTCTGGTTCACGCTCGTGTAGAACCTATGCATGGCCGCTGCGGGCCTGCCTAGCCCGGTCTCTTCGAAGGCCTACGTGACGCAGCTCATGCACGGCACGGTGACCGAGCTTGCGGCGCTGGCTGAGCGACCCGACCTCGCGGCAGCAGCTGCAGCCCAGGTAATGTCAACACATGCTCACGCTTGTGTGGATATGTTTGTGCACACTTGAGTCAAGACCAGATCTTGCAGCGGCAGTAGCTGCTCACATGATGCCACGCTTGTACTTCGAAAAAAGCTATGGGGTTTGAATGCTTCACACCCCCTCGTGTATTGGGGGCGGAAGTGACGGCAGGCCCAAGTGAAGATTTGACAGGCCCGTGCTAAAAGTAGGCGGGCCTAGGCAGCCATGATTCCACATCACACAACAGGTTGTAGTGACACGACCGTCCACAATGGTTCCACTCTGGTAGGTTACACTAGCTCACACTTTTGTGAGCCACTCTCGTGTCCACACTGAATGTCCACACTTGCCGGCACGCGTAGACTGGCGCTGTTCTGATGCGGGCCTGCCTGCTCATTGAGGCGGTACGGGGCGCCACGCGCGCCACCTTGGGCGCCACGCAGCCCGCGGTGTGGTCCTTGTCAGCGCCGCTGTTGCATCCGCTGCTGTTGTTGCATCGAGTGTTGCGTGGTCATGGTGCTGTGGTGGCGTTGTTGCTCAAGCTCGCATCAGAGATGGTGGGTGGGTTGTTGCGCGTGTTGCTGTTGTTGCATAGAGTGTTGCGCGGACATGGTGCTGGGGTGGCGTTGTTGCTCAAGCTCGTATCAGAGATGGTGGGTGGGTTGTTGCACCTGTTGTTGTTGTTGCATCGAATGTTGCGCGGGCATGGTGCTGTAGTGGCGTTGTTGCTTAAGCTTGCATCAGAGATGGTGGGTGGGTTGTTGTACCTGTTGCTGTTGTTGCATCGGATGGTGCGCGGTCGTAGTGCTGAGGTGGCGCTGTTGCTCAAGCATTCCTCAACCTTTACCTCCCGCCCCCTTAGCGGCTCCTGCCCTCTCTTCTTCTCCCAGGTGGAGAATCATGTTTCCTTCCTCAAGGCGGCTGACCTGGACATGTTGATGAGGTCAGGGCACAGGGGGTATATGTGGCAGTGGCAGTGTGTGTCTTCGTAAGGGTATCCACTGCTTAAATCTGCGTGCACAATTGCCGGCTGGACCCCTGTGTGTAACCACCGTTCAAAGGGACGCCCGCAACCGCTGTTCAGACACACACACATTTGAAGCGGATCGTGGGGCGCTGTGCGGGGCATTCGGTAAAAGAGTGGCCTGATGTAAAAATGTGTACAAAAGTGGATGTTGTGCATGGTTGGGTGTGTTTTGAATCGCATGTCGTTGCATTCAAAACGACAACCACCACAAACTTGAAATTTGAAAACAGGCCCGGGCTTGAAGGATCTGCCATCTTCCAATGGTAAGCAGGATCTTCAGGACGTGCATTTCTTTGTATTGAAGGATTGGCATGATGGTTTGCATGTTTGAGACTAGGGGTTCAGGGTTTGAAGGCTCAATCCGTCACCCAAAACCTTCACCTCCACCCCCAACTCCTGAAGGACGTGGCTGTTCAGCGTGTCGTGTGACACTCGTTTCCCTAGGGTGTGGGGTACCCCAGGGTGTGGGGTGTGGAGGGTAAAAATCTGAAAGATGTGCCTGGAAGTGGAATGATTTCACACATGTTTATTCCTGAACCCTTTCAGTCACTCATTTCTAATACTTTCCTTACCCTGACCGCAACCAACAAAACCCCTAGATCGCAGCCTCTGATATGTACTGCTGTCCTATTTTTGTACCGCCATAAGGGTTCTTGTGCGACTCCGGCAGTGCAGTACGCTCAAATGATATGTACTGCCTTGTTGTGTTCCCAGATGGGTTCTGGAGCTGCTCCAGCAGTACGCTCAAGACAACCGTTGGAGCACCAGCACCGCCACGGCCAAGAATCTCAAGGTGAGGCCCGCAGCATCCCTCTTATATCCCTCAACCCACAAACCTGAACCCTGCACTCGCAGGAATTCCTGCAGGCCTCGACCCTGTGAACTATTGTGCGACCACTGGACTGCGGCTGGGGCCCAAGCGGCAGTGCATGCTGAACCAGGACGCACTTGCACTGAACATCCCTGGACCCTGACCCCATTGACCGAGAAACCCTAAAATATGGAACCTAAATTATAACCCTAAATTATATCACACCCTAAATTATCTAAATTATTACATACGCACAAAATCATAAAACCCCGGGCGCTCCTGGATGACTGTCTGACTGGGCCGTGTTTCCCCAAACCCGGAACCTGCAAACCCTAAAACACGAAAACTTACGCTTGTATCAGGAGCGACTGGCGAATCAGCCTTAATGCCATTACCCCTACAGCCTCTTATCTATAACCCCTTGACCCTGTACCCTGCTTAAAAGATGAACGGCTAGCTGAGCCGCGTTCCAAACCCTTGACCCCTAAACCTTAATCTTCACCTAAACTCCCTTGACCCTCTACCCTGCTTTTAAGATGAGCAGCTGGCTGACTTTTTCAAACCCTTCAGCCCTAAACCCTTGATCCGTTGACCCTAATCTACAGGCCATAACCTCCACCCCTTGACCCTCGACCCTGCTTAAAGGATGAGCGGTTGGCAGAGCCACTTTTTCAAACCCTTAAACCCCTAAACCCTTAAACCCTAACCTACAAGCCATGACCTCCAGCCCCTTGACCCTCTTCCCTGCTTTAAGGATGAACGGCTGGCTGAGCAGTGTCGCGAGCTGCGTGCCCTGTTGCAGCTGCTGAGCCACCTGACCAGCAGGGACCTTGCTGACGCCAATAACGGGCGGGTTGGAGGGGGCAGGGGGGCCAGCGTACTGCAGCAGCTGCCCGGAGCACACAGCGGGGGGCAGGAGAGGTTGGATGTGGCACAGGTGTGGGGGCAGGGGAGCGGGTGGGGGAGGAGAGGTGCAGTTGTGCTGGGGGGGGGGGGGAACAGATGTGGTTGTGCTGGGGGGAGGGGGTAGGGGAGCAGGTGGGTGTGGGGGAGGGGGGTAGGGGAGCAGGTAGGTGTGGGGGAGGGGGGGCAGGTATGGGAGGGGGGTAGGGGGGGTGCGGCCGGCGTGCTGCAGCAGCTGCCCGGAGTACCCAGCGGGGGACAGGAGAAGTTGGACGTGGCACAGGTGTGGGGCAGGGGAACGGGTGGGTGCCGGGGAGGGGGGCAGGGGGGGGGCAGGGGGTAGGGGGGGTGCGGCCGGCGTGCTGCAGCAGCTGCCCGGAACGCACAGCGGAGGGCAGGACAGGCTCAGTAAGGTTCAGGGGAGCAGGTGTGGGGGCAGGGGAGCATATGGGTATTGGAGTGGACATCCTATGGCAGCTGCCCGTAACTCACAGCGGCCACTGCAGGAGCGCTGGAGTGTCCCGAAGATGGGAGGCAACACCTTTATAGGTCCAGGTGTTTGCTTAAAAAAATGTGCATGGTGGAATAATGGGTGGGTCCCTCTCTGCAGCAGCAGTGTGCCTATTTTGAGTGGCTCGGCTACAATTCAGCTACAGTTTGGCTGCAATTCAGCTACATTTCGGCTGCAGTTCAGCTACCTCCGAGGCCCCATGTATGGCCAGCCATACTGCATGGGCCTAGGTATGCAGGTCAGTCAAGGTCTATGAGGCCACTCTCGGGCCTTTGGGGCCAACGAAGGTGGCCTTGTAGCTGAAAACTCAACACTGCAGCATGGGAACTACATATGCCCTTTGGCTGGGGTGGATCTAGGGCTGGGTGGGTCTAGGGCTGGGGTGGATAGAAGGCTGGGTGGGTCTAGGGCTGGGGTGGATCTAGGGTTGGGTGGATCTAGGGCTGGGGTGGATCTAGGGCTGGGTGGATCTAGGGCTGGGTGGATCTAGGGCTGGGGTGGATCTAGGGCTGGGTGTTTCATTTGGGTTTAGGGTTTAGGATCAAGAGGGACTAACAATGCGTGACTTGTTCTGTAAGTCAGATCAGAAACAGCTTCTGTGTGTCTGGATTTGGGTCTGGCGCTGGATCTACCATGGGTGCTTTAAAATTCAAGCATTGCCCACCATGCAGGTTGTGCTACTCGGCCTCAACATTGTACTGCCCCTCATGTCGGCGGAGCTCTTCAAGTTCCCCAAGCTCTGTCATCTGTACTTTCAACTGCTGAGGTACTGTACCGCATGGGTCTTCAAAATCAATATTTGTCACCTGTACTTCCAACTGCTGAGATATTGCACCACCTGGATGCTCATGGTCAATATCTCGTCATTTGTACCTCCAACTGCTGATGTTCAGTACCCCTTGGCTTTGCTCTTTAATTCGAGGGACCTGGGTGGGCCTTTATATGGATTTCGCCGTTCATTGTAGCACGCTTCTGGGACAATTCAGCTGCATCGTGGCCCGCGGCCATTGGGGCCTGATGCAGCAAGCCCCACTGCCTGGACCCCTGCGAGCCCATACCGGACGGCCGGATGGCCCCACAAGTGTCCCCTGAATTCACATGCACCTTCATAATTCATTCGCCTTCACCCCCCTCCCATTCTCCCCCCTTCTTCCCTCCAGCCTGATGTAGGAGGTGCATGCGGTAGATGTGGCCAGTTTTCACATAAAGCACTTCACATTCACGTCCATAATATTTTGTTTGCCCCCCCTCCCTGTCCTCCCCTTCCTTCCTTCCCCCTTCCTTCCTCCCCCCAGCCTGATGTTGGAGGTGTATGCAGCGGAGGTGGCCAGCTTGCCCACAGAGCACTTCACGGCCATGATGCAGAGCCTTGAGTTTGGTCTCCGACACTCCGATAGGCTCGTGGCCCAGGCCTCCCTGGAAGGCCTTGCAGGTGAGGGGGGTGCATGAGGTGCATGGAGCTTTGCACGGGGTTGCATGGGGATATGCATGGAGAGCATGGATTGCGTGAGGTGCATGGAGCTTTATGTGGGATGCATGGTGTTTGGTCTCCGACACTCCAACCGGCTCTTGCTCCTTGGAAGGCCTTGCAGGTGATAAGGGTGCATGGGGATTTGCATGGGGTGCGTGGATCGCATGAGGTGCATGGAGCTTAACATGAGATGCATGGCGTTTGGTCTCCAACACTCAGACAGGTTCATGGCTCAGGCCTCCCCTGTTTAGGGTTTAGGGTTTATCAGGTGAGGAGGGATGCTTGCATAGTGATGCATGGAGTTTGCATGGGTTTCATAGATTGCATGGAGCATTCTTCGTACGGCGCTTGACATGGATTGCATAGGTCCATGCTAACCATGCCAATTCCATGCATGCCATGCCTGGAGCCTTGCATGGCATGCACGGAGATGACATGGATAGCATGGACAGCATGGGTGACATGATGCTTTGCATGGGTGGCATAGCATGCATTAAGGGGGTGGCGGACGCTGTTTAAGCAGGCCATACTTCCCGCACTTGTGGAGGTTCGCCAAGCACCAGCACCTGGCCCAGCTACAGGGTCTGGGAGTGCACACCCGTATTCACACCTGCTCACACTTTCCGTCCCTGTTCAGGCATTGCCAAGCACCAGCACCTGGCCCAGCTGCAGGGCCTGGGAGCGCACACCCTCATTCACACCTGCTCACACTTCTGCCCCTGTTCAGGCGTTGCCAAGCACCAGCACCTGGCCCAGCAGCAGGGCCTGGGAGCGCACACCTTCATTCACACCTACTCACACTTCCCGCCCATGTTCAGGCATTGCCAAGCACCAGTACCTGACCCAGCTGCAGGGCCTGGGAGCGCACACCCTCATTCATACCTGCTCACACTTTCCGTCCCTGTTCAGGCATTGCCAAGCACCAGCACCTGGCCCAGCTGCAGGGCCTGGGAGCGCACACCCTCATTCACACCTGCTCACACTTTCTGCCCCTGTTCAGGCATTGCCAAGCACCAGCACCTGGCCCAGCAGCAGGGCCTGGGAGCGCACACCTTCATTCACACCTACTCACACTTCCCGCCCATGTTCAGGCATTGCCAAGCACCAGTACCTGACCCAGCTGCAGGGCCTGGGAGCGCACACCCTCATTCATACCTGCTCACACTTTCTGCCCCTGTTCAGGCATTGCCAAGCACCAGTACCTGGCACAGCTGCAGGGCCTGGGATCGCACACCGTCATTCACACCTGCTCACACTTTCTGCTCCTGTTCAGGCATTGCCAAGCACCAGCACCTGGCACAGCTGCAGGGCGCTCCGGGTTTCGGAGCGCACACGGCTGCCGGGGGGCGGTCAGCCACGGCGCACTTCCTGGAGCTGCTGCTACGCCGGCTGCTCCTCGAGGACATGCAGGCAAGGATGAACAGGGTGGACCGGGGGGGGGGGACAGAACTAAAGATGTACCCCCCCCCATATTTAAGGCGAGGCAGGCGTGGGGAGAGGTGGGGGGGGGGCAGATGTACAGATGTACGCTTAACGGAGAGGACGGGTACGGGGGCCCGGGATCAGGCCTCTGAATCTTGCGCATTTTCTTTCATGTGTTTGACAAACCACCAGTGGGGGGGCGCCGTCGCACGACAGGGCACGACAGAGCACGACCAAGCGTTGTGGTTCAAGCAGCAGGGCTGGCTGCACCAAGCCCCTCGGGCGCTAGGCCACCATGTAAGTAAGTCCAACCTGAAGCACGCTAACATAAGCAGGAATGTGGGCTGACGGAGAGATCTGTGCAGAGCTCAAGGCGTACCGGAGTTTTATGCTAAACATTTATGAATCTGGTTGAAATTCAGGCAAGCGAGGTATGTCCCCCCCTCCATTTGGGGTGGGGGTCACAGGCCTTGAATCAGCGTTGTGCCCTTGTGCTGCAATTCTGAAATTGTGAAGTACTCACAGTCCCTGACGGGTAAAAGTAGCTGAATTCGCCTTGAAAATATGGTGACTGAAACTCAGCTACGCCACTCAGCCACCGTCACGATCGTAATCGGCACAGCACTGCCCTGAACCCTCCGGCCCTTGGAGAGGGCTCTCCTTGGCTGCGCAGCCTACCGTTCGTTGGAATTTTGGAACGGTTGAATTGGTTGGATTGGTTGCAGAAACTGGATCCAAACGCCTGGATTCCAACTGGATCCAAACGCCTGGATTCCATGGGAGACAAATGCCTAGATCTGGGGGGATTCAATCGACAACTTTGTTATAGGAGAGCTCCTTCGACCGCTGCTACCACCCATCAATCCACGCCATAAAACTTGAAACGCTGAGCACCCATGGGCCTGCCCCCCCTTTTGGCCCCCATCCACCACTGCTTAGCTTGACCTGACTAAGTTGGCCACATGCGCTGTAATTCTGTTCCCCTCCCTCCAATCCACTCACGCTCCACCCTCTCCCCCCCCACACCCAACTCTTCCACACCTGCTCAGCCTGACCTAGTTGATTTTGCTCTTCTTCGACTCCCCTCCCTCCACCTCCCCTCACACACTTCTCTACTCCCCCCCTAAACTCCTGCCCAGGTCAGGCGGTGACTAAGGAGCAGGAGGAGGGGGGGGAGGAGGTGGCCGCATATGCTCATCTTTGGTACTCTTCCTTCCTCCTCCCCACTCACGCTCCCCCAGTCACACACACCCCACACCCTCCATACCCTCCACACCCTCCACATGACCCACACTCCTACAGTCTGACCTAGTGCTAGCTGTGGACGCTCTGTTGCCGCTGTTTCCCCCCCTTACCCAACCCAACCCCGCCCTCTCACTCACGCTCCCACCTACCCCCCCCCCCCATCCTCTGTACCTGCTCAGGCTGACGTGGTTGAGCTGGCTGCAGACGCCCTCCTGCCGCTGCTGATCGTAAAGCCCACCCTCCCCTCCTTCAGCCTCTCCCCTTTTTCTCCTCCATCTCCCTCCTGTCCTCAGGCTGACCTAGTTGAGCTGGCTGCAGACGCTCTCTTTCCACTGCTGATCGCCAAGCTCACCCTCCCCTCACTTAGCCTCTCCCCCCTCCCTCCTCCACCTCCCTCCCTGTCCTCAGGCTGACCTAGTTGAGCTGGCTGCAGACGCCCTCTTGC
This sequence comes from Limnomonas spitsbergensis, assembly GCA_037349105.1. NCBI lineage: Eukaryota > Viridiplantae > Chlorophyta > Chlorophyceae > Chlamydomonadales > Limnomonas > Limnomonas spitsbergensis. Next base: position 5,256,973 of record JAYJMM010000112.1, on the reverse strand, counting down.
CGCTGCTGATCGTGGAGTCGTCTACATTTGCTGCGCTGTGTGCGGGGCTGGTTTCGTCTCAATCGGAGCCAGCGGTGGCCGCCAGGATTGGCCAGGTGGGATGCTTGGAGCTCGCCTCACAGCTTCAGCAGATCTTGAGATCTGGGAGGATCTTGAGGATCTATACCGCCTGCGGGGCGCTTGAAGCTGCGTAGGGCTTGCCGCAACTAGTTGTTGTTTTTGTTGCTGTCCAGATTGTTGCTACAAAACCCCTGGACAGATACATGAGCCCTCAATGGCTGAACCCTATATACCTCAAGTGGGTGGTTGTCATGGGTTGTGGAATGCCTTGGACTTTCTTGTCACACTCATTTGTTGTAGTTGTTGTTCCTGCTGTTGTGAACGGTGCCATCACTGAGCCCTCGTTCCGTTTTCCCACATGGGTTGACTCCCTCAATTCAATTACTAATATGGTGTCAAGTGTTTCTTGCTGGCTCTCTGCCGCCTGCTTGCGGGCGCTAGACGCACTGATGTCTGCAGCCACTGACCCTAACCCCTCATCCCTACATCCTGCAAACAGGCTCTAGGCACACTGATGCCTTCCGCCACCGGTGGGGCTGTCAGCCCTGCGGGGCTCATGAGCGAGCCAAGCCGCCAGGAGCGGCGGATGTTCCGGCAAACATTGTGCACTGCTGTCATGGAGATCAGGGGCCTTATCCGCACCCGATGAATGCAATGGAAGGTATAGATCTATATCTATATATAGATCAGGGTTGTTGTCCACACCCGCGAACAAACACTCTGCACCATTTGGAGATCTGGGGCTCTTTGGGCTCCGGCTGACAGATCTGTGGATCTAGATCCAGTCAGATCTGGACCTTCCGGCAAACACTATGCACTGCAGTTTCGTACTTAAGAAGCTTATCTGCACCTGTTGACAGCACTGTGCAATGATGTGCTTCACGAAAACTACACTGTGTTCTCGGAGAATTGGATATGGTATGGATACAAGTATGAATCTGGATACTCAAGATTCATAAGTTCGAAAGAGGTTGTGCCTGGCGGTTAAGGAGGAGCTGAGGGACCGAGTGTGGGCAGGCCCTACGCACAAAGCATGGGACTTTCTCCAGTTGTGCAGGGGCGGGTATGGGTGGGAGGCCCTGGCTTGTGTTGAAGGTGTGGTTGAACTTGTTCAGGGTTCAGCTATCCTTTCTTTCCTCGTGTGTCTTCTCCCTTGACTTTCCTCGCTGGCTCTTTGTTTGCTGACGCGGCCGAGCCTTTTTGAGCAGGGCCCAGAGGTGTAACGTCATTGACCTATGCATCCTGTTGATGCGGCCGAGCTTCAATTGACCAGGGCCCTGAGGTGGAACATCATCGACCTATTCATCCTGCCTGACATTTTCCCAAGTTCATTTTTTTCACCCAACAGGACAGTAGGGCGCCCACGCAGCCGAGCCTTTTTAGCAGGGCCCAGGTGAGAGGTATTATGTCATTGACCTATGCATCCTGCCTGGCATGCCTGGCTTCTCCCTCGAGAACTTCTCTTATGATCAGGTAAAGGATGTAGGCCATCGGCCTTAGGCCATTCAAGCTGTGTGACACTGTTGCACTGGCTGTAATACCATGGTGCGCCATGACCAATAAGGACGGTGCAATAACTGCAATCATACGCGATGACATTTCGTCCTTATCGGCTTCGTGCCCGCCAAGCGGCCCCCCAGTGGTTGACGGGCGGGCATGCAAATGAACACTGTTCTTCACCCTCTAATCGGGTCCCAACAACTTTCTGTTGATGACGCAGCTTCAGTCCCGGCCATGCAAGTGGGTAATGCCTTAGAGGTCTCTCATCTGGCCCCTCACTCAATCACTCCTTCATGTGCAAAGAAAGAAAGAAAGCTACGCCCAGTGGGAGCCAGGCGTGAGAGTTGAGAAAATAGCGCAGCCTGGACCGAAGCCAGTTCCGCATTGTTGCCGTCCTTCGGGTGCAGGAATAATGGCTTTCAAAGTACCGGTACTGGTACCGATATCTGACGCTTGCATGGCTTTTCAAAATTTTGAAGAGTTGCATGGAGTGGGTGCCCCTTCAGTTTAAGTGCCCCTTGACAACATTGGGCACCTTCACAGACAGAAATGAAACGTTATTTTATGTGTATTTTCAAGAACAAGCCAAGCTGTCAGACCAAGATTTGCAGGCCGTGATAGACCCTACGTCCCTATTTTGGACGATCTGCTGACGAAGCAGCTAGCAGTCGCCAGTCAAAGAGGATTAACTGAGCAAGGAGAATGTCTACTGATACGATAAATTATGGAGGACACGAAGGCAGGGAGAAGGCAGGTAGGTGGCGGCTTTTCCGTGCGTGCGAGTGTGCGACTGCTGCTTCCGAACGTTCCGAGACCATCCCGCCTCCTGCAGCCGCCGTGGACGAAGCGAGTAGTATGGAGTATCGACCGACGTTACCACTGGCCGAAGTGAGGGCCGGCCTCTTGGTGCATCAGACAGCCCAGCTGGAGAGACAGTGAGTGGTGCGTCAGCAGTAACAGCATGTGCATCGTCCAATAACCATGTATGTCGACGTGTTACCATCTGTCAGCATCTGGTTGCTGGGTCAGCAACTACCCTTTGGGGATGGCCGGTCGGCGCAGCCACGACCGGTGATCTTTAACCGCTGACGCGGCAGCTGACGCGGCGCCTGCGGCTTACAAAGCCGCCTCGTCAGCTGCGACGTCAGCACGCATTCGAGGAGGAGCGGGGCTGGATAACAGCAGCCAAGCGGGGGACACACAGTCAGACTTGCGACGTCCACGTCTAAAACGATAAAAGGAGACAGAGATCAAGCTCGTTCAACACACACACATACACTTTCAAACAAACTAGCAGTGTTAGCTCCAAACGACTACAAACTGTTTCGGTATTGTTCTGTCCGCCAGCCACGACTCACGCTGCTGCACTTGCACAATTGTACTCGTCGACCAAGACAGCGATCGAGGTGCTCCGCAAGCTGGTAAGATGCGCTTCCCAGCAGACTGCAGCTTGCTTGCCCGAATGCCTACTCATGCATGGGATTCAGTGGATGTGGAGGTTCGGTGTGTTGGCCCGGGGGCATGCGACGAGTTGGGGGAGGAACATGCACACGTTCTTGGCTAACAGGTCTAGCCCGTGGCTCCGTGGGGTGTGGGGGGCTTAAGGCATTCTGAAATGCTGTATTCACCCCTTGTGAACCTGCTGTTATTGTTCGTCGGTCCGCCTGCTTCTGTTGCCCCTTTTCAAATCCGCTGTTTTTCGTCCAGACTAGTTAACCAACTCTGCCGCATCATCATCACGCCTAATTGAAATGCATAACGATGTTTGAATGTTTCATATCTCAGGGGAAAGAGATTCGTGAAACAAGCATTCGGCAGCCATGTTATGCAATGTTAAGTCGACGGTGTCAACCGACCAAGACACGTCTTCGGCTCTGCGAGCCAAGCCACTGAAACGACGAAGCCTGTCCAAACATTACCATTCAAAATCCCAGTCCTTCTCCTCGTTCGAAATTGCGCTCGGCACGCTGCGCACCGCTTTTGGTGACTCCTCCAACGTGCTCGGCAAAAGCACCGGCAGGGCGTTGCTTGCTATGTCCGACTTCAGCAATAGCCTGGGCAACAACAACAACTGCAGCAGCAGCGGCGCCAGCCCGCAGCCCAGCGCCGAGGTTGAATCCCCCAGCTCCTGCTGCTCCGACACAGCAGGCAGCAGCTGGTCCGCCTCCTCCGCGCTGACCGACGAGATTTGTAACGATTTCGTCATGGCGCTGAACGTCAGCCGGCCGTCGCCTCGCGTCCTGGCCAGGCTCTCCAGGACAGCCCTACAAACATTGAAGCATAGTGAATCTACGCACCTGCCAGCGGGCGCAGCTGGGCCTCCCTCCCCTGCTGCTGATGGCCAGCACTGCACAAGCAGTAGCGGCTGCTGTTCAGGTGGCGGCGCACCGCTGTGCCTTCCAGACCTGATCAGGAAGAGCTGCAGCTCTGCTGACGGTGGGCAGGTTGAGGTTGAGCGGCCTGATGAGCTGATGTAGACGGCCGAGGCTTTGCATCTCTTGTCTCCAGTACATAAAAGCCCCCAAATTGTCTGTCCTGCTGCCCGCCTGCCTGCTGTGCCTTACGGCAGGGCTGATGCTGCAGCCGTAGCTATGGCACCTGCTTGACAGGAGGAAAGTATTTCCGGAAGAAGCTGCGGCTAGTGCTGTGTAAGCACTACCCTCTTATGCCTACTCGACAAGCTGCTGCCCTCTGCAGCCCTCAGCTCTTCCGAAGCTGCTGGTTGCCAGCCAAAGATTTATTTTGCTGGCGTGCCCAGTGCGCTCCTGCTGCTGCTGAGCCCCTATGATGATGATGATTGCAGCAACAGATGGTCACCAGCAGTGCTTGTTTACGTATTTGTTTAAAGGCCACTTTTCGCTAGCCACACGCATCACAGCCTCCCACAAACCCGATTAGAAACAAGATCATTCG